>CM061920.1:127404743-128063026 GCA_031002005.1 Vandiemenella viatica
CCACATCAAATTTCCCCACAGACGACACGATAATGGAGTGACATCGCTCCATTTGGACGGATGAAGCGATCGTGTATGGCCGCCTCTAGACGACTTCGGCCACTCCGATCTAGTTAGTACCGCACTAGATTTTCCGAACAGTGTTGCAGATCAGCAAAAAATTCAGCTTTCAGTATCGAGTGCGAAAAAAGTCTAAGAAAGAATACTTACCTGTGAAACATTTGCGTGTCTATTAAAAAAAAAAAAAAAATAACTTGGCTGTTTCGGGCGGGTAATGTAAAATGATTTGTTCACGTAAAAACTTCCAGGCCACGATTTAGTAAGACCAGGTCGGGTCGTCTAAAGGGGCGTTTAGAGTGATTAGGACGGCGCGGCATGACACAAAGACAAGAGGTATTGGCCGCAGATTTCGCAGATTTTAGGTTGGCCGCAAATTTCACTGGTCGCAGTTTTCACATATCCGTTTCGTGCGGCAGTTTACAAAGCATTGTGTTGTGCGAAAAACCGACAATAAAGCGTAACCAAAAACATGTCGGTGCAAAAACTTGATTTTTGATTTCTGAATCAGATTGGGATGCCGAGCTTGCAAAATTGTTATTACTTTAACAGAAGCTGAGTTAGATAAAACTATGCAAAAGTGAGTATGTGAAAAGAAGAAACTCTCATCTGGCTTTTGCAGTGACAAGAGAATTCGCAAAAGATAATTTCCGGATGACTCGAGCGGAGATTCACGGCATAATGTAACCTGTTATTTTCTCGACAAAGCTCAAATATCTATTAGAACTGAAGAAAATCTCGCTGTATTTTCGTGGTTATTTATTTAATTATTTAGCGTTTGACGGTACACGACATTTATAAGAATGTATTTATCTTTTACTTCATATTATATTTTTAAGAAAACTACAAATAGAACATAAGAAACACTTGGAACCAAAAAGCAGTGTTAAACAAATTATTCGGGAAATTGGTTAGGAGTTGGACGGAGGTTGTCTTGAAGAGTGACAAGAAGCAGAAGAGATTAATTCAGTCGGACGTGTGCCACGGTAAGAAAATGAAAGTGTTTCTCGGGGACACTATTGAATGATGTCGTGCAAATAATAAGAAAACAAATAATGTAATAATAGCCCATATATCAATCTTGTTTAAATTTTATTAAAAATGAATTCAAAAAGAGAAAATAAAAGTGAAAATTGTAAGTGGACAATTGTATGATAAATAAATGCTGAATTTACTCGCCACTTGTTGGGCTCATTGGTGATCCTTGTCCAAATTTCTTGTTTAAATTTAATTTTTATGTATTTAGTATGACTGGTAGTGTGAATCGAATGGTGGTTATGCACCAGTTTAATCAATTTTTCTTGTTGAAAACGATATTAAAGTATAGCAACATTATAAATAACGCAAGAAGTGTTACGGCAAAAACCGGCACGAGTGAGCTGCGTGGCACAGTTTCTGTGTCGTGACCACAACGTGGCGCAGTACTGCGCTGCCCTGCTCTGCGTCTCATACGCGCTGTTCCGCCCCAAAACATAGAGAGACAGAATGTGCTGCGTCGAGGCTGAGGGAGCTGTACCCTATTCTGAACACAGACAACTCGCTGGCAGCCAACATTGGAGTTCACATATATTGCAGCCTGATCAGGCCGGTGATGGAGTACGCGTGTCCCGTGTGGGGCAACGCCTCCAGGTCCACGATGAAATGTTACAGACCATGCAGAATCGTGCGCTCCGGTGAGCACTACACGTGCCTCCCCGATTTCCTACACTGACCTGCACGAGGCCGCAGGTATACGATGTTCAAAGAAAGGGTCGTACAAATTGCAAGATCTTTTTACCGACCTTCCAGCAAATCAAACAATCCCCTCATAGCCAACTTAGGACAATACAGCACAATGTACGACAAGCACAAGAGGCCTCTGTCAATCCTGACTAGTGTTGCAAACTGAACAAAAAAAAAAAAAAAGATTTTTTTTTCAGATTTGTGAAAAAAAACCTAGCCCCCTCGTTTTTTTTCTAAATTTGTTTTTTTTTCAGAAAACAATATATTTGAAAAATTATAGTTTTATTTATGGAACTTACATTTTACATGTGTGTTTTAAACCTTACTAAATCATATAATATCTTACATAATGATTCATAAATGTATCTTTATAGGTAACATAATTTTTTATTCATCTTCTATGTCGGTACCACATTCACTAGTATCAGTACTACCAACACTAGTTCGGTAGGAGCTGGAATTTTCTGTTTCTTCTTCTGTCCCCTCTAGATCCATAACTTCAGAAATAGTTACATTTTCTTTTACTGGATGTATTGCATGCAAAAGCTTTTGAGATTGCAATTTTAAATTGTGAGCAAAGTACACACTGTGAATGAAGACTGCGCCGATAGTTCTGTATTACGGTCTTTTAAGTTTGAATTTAAATCTTTTATCATACAAAATAGGAGCTTTATTTGTTTTCAATCGTTGGTTTACGAGTTTAACAAGTATACGAATATAAGGAAAGCACAACAAGTAATAAAAAGAGGCAAAAAACCGTAGTTAAATTTCCTAATTTTTTGAAAAGATTCGTAGGCCTACAGATAAATTTGTAGGGCCTGCCAGCACTAGTTCAAATAGCGAGTATCAATCCAAACAATGGGGAACGGCGATTCCTTCTCACGCAACCTAGCCTTTTCGGGAAGTCCCCATTCGTAAAAGAAAACTTCAGTCAATGTTACCAATATTTTTGTATTTTTTTTTTTACTGAACCAGAAAGATATAGTAGATTTAAATGTAAGATAAGTACTTAGTATAAACTCTGAAACAGTCATATTAAACTATAAATGCCTTAAAAATGTGAAATTTAGTAGTTATGAAAAAAAACATGTCCCAGAAAAAAAACATGTTTTTTTTCACAGTTTTTTTCATGTTTTTTTTCACGTCAGAAAAAAACTGTTTTTTTACAACACTAATCCTGACAAATAACTAAAATGACCTGAGCAACCAAAAAGACACACCAAACGAAAAGATACTAATCTTTTAGAGTCTCAAGGAAATGTTGTCAGACAACCCCTTCTCAATAAAATGCTTAAGAAGTATAAGCAGCAAATGCTCCGGGATCGATCGATGTGATGCGTCAACTTCGCGTCAATGTGCGCCCGGCCTTACACCCCTATCCTCAGTGACCTGAGATTTCCAGCCGAGCCACCAAGCAAGCAGTTCCTGTGTGGGAACCGACGCTTGCAGCAGTACACAGAACCTACTAGAAGCAACCCTTATCTGGTCAATTAGACCTTTCCATGCATCAGACACGTTATGGTTTCAGCCAATAGTGTCCAGTCTCTACTTCCCGAGGTGCCCTACGGACCGCAGTACAGCGCCTCCTCTGGGATCAGAACTTTTCGGGAACTCTTACAGTAAAAGTCGCATGAAAATGGATTAGATGGTTTACTAAGTTATCTACCACCACCAGTCCGCCATTCATACACCGATTGAGAAGCTTTTCACTATTTTCTCTTAACAACTTATCTTCATTTACATAACAGCTACCTTATTGAGGATCTACCAGCCATTTGAGTCTTTGAATTGCCTTCTCTTAAGATAACAAATAATTTAAAGCCAATTTGAGTCTGCCTAAGATGTCATTGAAATGATAGGTGAGAAAAGAAGTTTATGGAAGAAGCTTACAGGAAGAAGAGACAGGCTGGTAGGTCATATTTTGAGACATGCTGGATTGGTTAATTTGTTAGTGGAGGGAACAGTCGAAGGTAAGAACTGTAGTGGTAGACAGAGATTAGAATATATGAAGCAGAAAATTGAGGACGTGGGTTGTAAGGGGTATGTAGAAATGAAGAGGTTAGCACAGGATAGGAAGGGATGGAGGATTGCATCAAACCAGTCTAAAGACTGACGACAGCAAAAAAAAAAAAAATGTCATTAGTTAAGATACAATTAAGTTTCTTTCCCCAGCTAAAGACTCGCAGACGCCATCTAAGAAGAAGAAACTGTTGACGTGCAGTGTCTGAATTACCAACGGGTATGGTAAGATACGCAGACACTTCAGCAAAGACTGAACTAATTTTACGAATTTTGTGATTAGTTAACATTAATTTCGAAGCAATGAAACAATTAATTTTCTGTTGTCTTTCACATTACAACAAATGGTCCAAGGAGTATCATTAACTCATACTTATTTTCATTTATATTTCCAATCCAGTACATATAATTAATTCTTATCAATGCTGAAGAATGCTACTTCCGTTATTACATCAATAAGTATTAATAATAATAGTAATTAAATCCCTCAAGTTTATACGAATGTTACTAGATTACAATTCTTTCCCAGATGTAAGATGTGTTCAAAAATTTTCAAGAAATTGCGATGTAGCGCATGCACCTGTGGTAACTGCACTATAATGCAATGTTCAGCGCTTGGCTTCAATTTTTTTTTTTTTTTTTTTAAATTTCATTTTTTTTTCAGGTAATAAAGCCTGGGAGGCGGTTAAACTTCCCCCTTACCTCATTCTCAAACAACTAGTACAGCTCAACGATTATTTAACTACTGCAATAGTTTAGTCCTTGTTCCCAAGCATCGGCTTGAACTAGCAGATTTGGCTTATGTTTCTTAAGATTTACATTTGAAATACCGTTGGCATTTCCATAGACGTATTTCACTGGTTGCTTGTAGAATTAAACGTAACCTATTCACACTACAAAAATTCTAAGTAGGAAGTGAAAAGTGGTATACCAACCGTTTGCTCTGTGTAATTAAACTGATTAAACAAAACAGATTTAATCATCATTAAATTACTAATAACCTGAATGTAACACCATCATTGAGACTGAAAAGATGATGGATACTCAGTGCATCATGAGATGTGAACAGGACAGCTAAAAATATATTATCATATAATCAACAATACTGTTTGTACAAGTCCACAATGAAAACTAAAGAAATTACATAACTGTTATATCTAACTCAGAAACTCGACAGTAAAAACACCACAAAAAACTGTCTGTACACGATACATTACCGCGAAAAATCCCTGCTGAATATTATTTGCTGGAATCTCAGGTCATATTAATACTGTTTATTTAAGACAACAGGCAGTCACTCGCTTTGTTGATTTATGAATTCTCTGACTATTTTCACCGGTAAATTTATCGAGTGAAGTTTCCTGGAAAATTCTGAGTATCGTTGCTACCGACAGTTCTGTGTGCTTCATTCCGCAAAACAGACCGCTTTTTGCAGACAGCGATAAAAAACCGTTCCACATTCGCTGAATGCACAGATCTACTCCCACAGCTTCACAATTTCAACTGAAATACAGTGGCAGTGAAAATACGTTGCAAAAAACGAAACTGTTTTCTCTCATGTTATAAAACCATAGAAGTGTATATATATATATATATATATATATAAGAGGAGTTACCCAAAAATTACCGGAATAGCATTGCAGTGGGCGGAGTTTCTGCCAATAGGCGTTTATAGCGCAACTCATTGTCATTTCAGTGCCATCTGTGTCGTCGACCTGGCTTGTTCTGTTAATCTGTAGTGATTGTTTTTGCTAGTGCTGTTTTGTTGTTGTTTCGTTTTTGATGACGGCAAGTTTAAGTGAACAACGTGCAGCTGTGAAATTTTGTTTTCTACTCAGTAAAAATGCCGCTGAAACTGTTTTGATGTTGAAAATAGCTTGCAAAGATGATGCTATGGGAAAAAACTCAACTGTACGAGTGGTTCTCTAGGTTTAAAAATTGCTACATGTCGATTATTTCGAAGTTTTAAGATCGCAACAGCGTTCGTCAAAAAAGACGCGATTTGTGGCAGACAGGAGACTGGTTCTTCCACCACGACAATGCACCTGCAGCCATTTCTAAAGATGACTACAGAAAATGTTTCGAACAGTGGAAGCACAACTGGGACAAAAGTATTAGTTGTAATTGAGAGTATTTTGAAGGTAGCAAGGTTGTTTTGGAAAAAATTAAAAATATATAGCTTTTAAATAATTATTCCATTTTTCTGAGTACCCCCTTGTTTAACAATATAACGCACATGATTTCTACAACAAGTATTTGATTATTTCTATGAATATAGTAGGTTTTGTTTCGGATCTCTACTATGATGTGAAAATCAACAGTTGCAACAAAGCTGTAGACGAATCTGTACAATTATAAAACAAAAAGCGTGCTGCGTCCGTATGACCATTTTTCAAGATATCACGAAAAACTACACCACCAATTAGGATGATTTTTTCACCGTTTGAAAGCTTACAGTCTAGCTTAAAATAGCTTATATCTTTGCATGATCGGGAAACGGAGCAAGAAATGATAATTCGTTTCCACCGATCGCACTGCATCACTGATAACCACCCTTTAACGAGATATTCACCAAAGATCACGTTATAACACGGATAAACATTTCCCCTTTTGTATTTAGATAATATTTTAATCACCTAACTTTGGTTACTTTTTTCTTAAGTTTTCTCAAATATTATACATCAGAATATACGGAAAAACTTAATCAAACCAACGCATCAAAGATTATCATTCCGAAATTGTGGAATTTAAGTTACGGTCAAGGTTATAAAGATATTACATTGTAATCGTTTGTGGTTTGTTGAAAGAAGAAAAACTAAAAGCAAACACATCATTACGCTATGTCCGCGCGGGTGAAGTTGAGGGAAAATGCTAGTTATCTGTATTTTGATAGCAGCCTGTAATATTTCGGGAAATCATCATGCCAACACAAATTGAAATGCAGCTTCGGAATGAATGTCAAACACACGTCTGCAATCCTTGAAACTAAAAAAGTGAGATGGTGAGTGATGCTGTTAAATCGTACCGTCAAATTAGCAGTGGATAGCAGTTAGAAGTATTAATACCTTGTGACACATGACTTTCGTGTATTTTGTTTGTCATTGCTGCTGACGTTTGACATGTCACACAGTCTCCGGCTATTAACTCTTCGAGAGTAGTTTTCGCATGTCGTCTGAAAGTGGTGCCAAAAAGAGAAACCTTACTTATTAAACCAGTGGTAGGAAGATAATAGTTCAGTTTGCT
Source organism: Vandiemenella viatica (assembly GCA_031002005.1). Lineage (NCBI taxonomy): Eukaryota > Metazoa > Arthropoda > Insecta > Orthoptera > Morabidae > Vandiemenella > Vandiemenella viatica. The sequence continues at coordinate 127,411,785 of CM061920.1, forward strand.
TCCTGTTATTCAGAGAAAATTTCTGACAATAAATCACTACATGCCATTACGATTCGTTTAGACTGATTTATCGGAAGACATGTCTATTTTTATTAATGTTGTTGGTATGTGGTGTCATGCCATCTTTCCATAAGTCCCATGTTTGCATAAGATCTGCCATTTGTGACCCTTTCTACTTTTTTCAGTCAATGATTTATATAAAAAAATACTTATTCCACAAACCAGAGGAGGCATACCAGGCCAATGTGTCAGAGGTAGGACGGCCTACAGTTTAACGTGGAATCTGAACCACGGATTAACAACATGTCGTAGCTCATATGATCAAACACGACTCTTTTAGAATTCATGCCTCTAACGGGATTCGAACCCAGATCCAGAGCAGCGAACTTTAGAAATCAAGCGCATTAACCACTGAGCTACCCGTACGCTCAGCGATACTTGGCTGCTATCATAATAAACCCTTAACTAATGAAGTTATCGTTCCGTTTTTCTTGCATCTTACAGTAAGCCCAGCTGTTTCTCACTCTCCGTAGAAACTTCTCAGTTCTCCAGTGAGTTCATGTTATTTCTCGTATGCATCAACAAAATGAAGTTTCTGATGCCAGTGATATTTTTTTCAATTCTTCATAACTTTTTTATAGGCTCTGAAACTCTGCTGATTTCGTTTCAAATTTTTTCGGTTACTTAACTTTCACCAAGTAGCACGACGTCTATTTTAAGATATTTTTTTTCCTCACTGACCGTTTCTCTTTCCGCCATATCCACTCAAACAAGATTGAACGATTTTTACTAAGGTGCAGAGAAGAAACCACTATGCGTATTTATTTGACCAATATTGATTTTATCAGTTGATTTATAATTTAACTCTGATTTGATACCGGAAATAAGTATTCTTAGGAACTCTTCTTGTTTCAACTCTTCCACATTGTTGTTTATTGTTTCTCCAACCTGAGCAACACTAAAGCTCGTTTGACGTCACGAAAAATTACATATAATGTTCTTCCTTACGCCATATTTTATATTTCACTTTCTTAAAATTCTTAGGGACGCAGTAGCTTTTATCAACACTTCCAGTATTTATTGAATAATTTTTATGAGCTACAAGCTTTAACGATACCTTCTGGTTTAACAGTTGTTTTGACAACAATGAATGCAGCTCACTTTCGTAATATCATCACGGAACTCCATTTCTTACTAAGGGAATCAGTTACAATTTATACTTGCATTTGTCGAGTTTTATATTTGTGGCCCTTATTGCCCATTGCGATGGAGCACATCCTTCCGCGAAGACTCCCTATCTAATTACCCCTTTCTTATTTTTTGATTATATTATATACTCAAATAATATAATTAAAATTCCCCTCCCCATGTACTTTTGCAATTAACAAATTTTAATTTTATAGTACCTGGGTGACAAGCATTTCTCATCGTCTTTAGATTTCTGTTCAATAAGCAAGATTTTGTTAAAATCGTTATAGTCGCTTGAGAGAAATTAATTTCACCTATATACAAGTTTTGCTCATCTAAAGTATTAAATTGATAAGATATATAGACTATATGTATTATATATATTTCATACCTACATACATAAGAACTACTTTCAATTTTATACAAATTTCATGAATGCACATTTTTCAACAGTTTATTTTTAAATTATGTTTTTTCAAGGATGTCACCTATATTAGAAATGTTATTAGATGATAAACGTGAATAGAAGAACGTTATCTATATATGAAATTTCATCCAAATCGTTATCGTCTTTTCCGAGGTACCAAATATAAACAAGAATTTCTCGCTTAAAGATATAAGATGATTCTTTCAGCGTTTTTTGGTAAAATTTTCATCACTTTTCCTAGTAAATTGTTCCAATCCACGACACCATTACCCACAAAAGAAAACCTTCCCACTCCCTGGTCACTTTTAAATTTATTAGCTTTGCTACGTCACAAGAAACATGCCCTCTGAACAACCGGGGCCAGAGAACGCACGTACATTATTCAAAACCCAATATACATCCAACCAGTGGTTTTTAAGCGAATCCCGTTAATCCAAACAGACAGAAACTTCTTTTTTTTATAAAAAAGAACACTTGATCCCTTTTTTGTAGGTTACTAACACAGCCCCAAATTCCTGTCTTTCAGTGGCTTCCAATCTACCGCATTAGGTTTTTTTTTCTTTTCTTTTTGCTGCCTCTAAGGCTGTGATTGAAGTCCCACTACCTTCGGTAGTATAACTTCTACGTGTTAGGATAGGGTGTTTATTTTTGTGACACTTTTTATTTCACTTTCAGGGGAAAAACCAGGGCTATGACCATCTAGGATGGTCTTAATGGTGAAAAACCCCCTGCGGAGTTCACGTACTGTGCTGCTCTATGATGGCTGGTATTCTGCGGTATCTTACGCAAACAAATCTTAGCTGCTCGCCTTTGAACCATCTCCAATTCCTCTACTTGATACCAATAATGTGAAACCATGCTATCCCATTACTATCTGAAATTAGATTGTTTGCAGATGACATAATGCTGTATAAAAGGATCAAAACGGTAGAGGACTGCAAACAGTGATCTGGACAGGATATCTAGTTGGGTTGGTAAACATGGGATGAAGATAAATGCAAAGAAGAGTCAGCTTATGTGATACACAAATAAAAAACTAAAGGTTGATTACAATTATAAGGTGGGGAAAGAATTGCTTGTTGAAGACTTGAAATATAAATATCTTGGCATTACATTTGATAGCAAGCTTAACTGGGCAGGACACATTGGACAGGTGGTAGGAAAAGGTTTCAAAATCCTGCACTTGTTGGAGAGAGTGATGAGGGGATGCACGAGAGAAGTAAAGGAATTGGTTTACAAAACATTGGTCAGACCATTGCTCGAATATGGTAGTGTAGTATGGGACCCACATTTTGAGTATCAAATACAGGAGTTGGAGAAGGTGCAAAGAAGGGCTGCTAGGTTTGTTTCTGGAAATTATCGCAGAATGCAATCAGTGACAGATATAATAAAGGAGCTGGAATGGGATTCATTGCAAGACAGGAGGAGGATGAGGAGGGTAATGGGAGTGTACAGGGCATATACTGGCGATGAGGCATGGAAAGATATTGCAATAGGTATGAAAAGTAGTGCATGGAAGGGAAAAGATGACCATGACCACAAGCTGGCACTCGATTTCAGGCACAAGGGTGTGGGAAGATTTTATTTTTTAGGTAAGGGTGTCAGGGATTGGAATGAGTTACCAAGGGGAATGATGAATAACCTACCGAAAACGTTAAAAGAATTTAAAGTTAAAATTTGTAGAGGGCAAATGTAGGTGAGTGTAGGATAGGGGGAAGTTGGGTGTGTAGGGAAATTGCCACCGGAGCGTGTGCTTCATTGCAATTAAATAATAATAATAATAATAATAATACTCAAGCAATGGACTGACGAGCATTTTGTATCCATATTATTTCACTTTTCTGGTGCCCCCTTACTCTCACCAGTAAACGCTGCATTTTGAAACCTCCACCCATCATCCAATGCGTTCCGAGTAATTTAATCTACTATCAATTTTTTATGCCAATTTATTTACTCTTTGCATCGTCAACAAGAATTTTTTTCTCCAACTTGTAATCATAAAAAACGCTTATTTTTCTGTCTGTATCTGTAAAAGTTAACACTTTTTGGTATTTACCTTCACTTGTTTACGGTAGTTTTCAGTAGTTTTACGGCTTGCCAATAATGGAGGGTTCATGTTCTTAATAGTATTTGATCAATGCTTCAAGAAACTGGAAACGACAAATTTTCGCAAAGTAGTTGAATCAAAATAATTTTATAGCAATACAAAATAAAATTACAGTCATCTTAATTTAAAAACCACAATTTTTTTATAGCTAGATACACCTGCAATATAAGACGCAGGTGATGTGTTTAATCACAATATACTACAACAATGACATAACTTAAAACACGAACTGTTTCGAGTTATCTTCTTAGGATGAACCATTTTCGTATATGTCACAACTGATACTAGGCCCTATACATTTTCCCTTCTTTGATATTGTATTATTTCAATAAAACATGCAGATTAGTTATTTTCTAGTGAATGCATAAAGTTATTACACATGAAACATTTGAATAAGTCCTCCTGTAAAATTTAAGTTTTTGAGTTATGTCACTGTTGCAGCAAATGAGCGATATGTTAAAATACAGTCGGATATGTGGAACACACATTATTATACTGTTAAAATGACATTAATAATAATTTATTATAGCTCAGTAACAACAGAGTCACAAACGTATCTCACTGTTGCACTCATAATAAATAGCTACATTCATTACAAAATTTACAATCAAATATTTATCAAGCGAGTAATTATACCGGAATACATTTTCATACTATCAAATATCCTTTTTTTAATTTTTTTTAGTTTCAAAATATTAATAAAGAAATTCTTTTACAGAGTAACACGAGTTTTGAAGTAAATATCACATTTATTTTTTTTATTATGAAGCTGTTACGATTCTATAATATAGCCCTAAATTTGGTGCATATGGATTAAGAATACAATACGCACTATATTAATAAGTCTGTGTGTGCCCTTTGCTTAGGATTGTATATTTAAAATTGGTGCATTTACGCGTTATGCAGAAATTGCCATTACGCCTTCAAATAGACTTTGAATTTTGTCTGTGCTTTTACATCGCGCATAATATACGCGTAATTAATGTAATGTGCTTGCATTTATCTCAGATTAATTCATCTTTTTTGTTGAAATTACTTAATTTGTTGGTTCTAATCTTAATTAATCTATTTGTATGCATCCAGAAAATCGGAGCATATAATGTAATTAATTATTTTCCTCTCATCTCTTAGTTGCAATTTTTCATAGAATCGGACTTACAACAAACTTGCTTTAAATCAGGATAGTAAAAAGTTTTAATACCATTAATTCAAGTTCATAAATTCTCTGTGTTATAGGAAATTAATGCATTGATATGGATGGGAATACTCTGAATTAATGCTAGCAACACTTACTCATATCACTAAAAATTAATATTAAAATAACTATCTGCACGACAGATTTAAGCAGATTATGTCACGAAGGAAAAATATATTGAAGCAGTCGTATATTTTTACCTTAGAAAATCACTCACTGTTTCATGTATGAAATGTGCAGTACAGTTATAGATACACGTCATTCGACCTAGTCATTTGTCTTCCGCCATTGGTTTAGACGAAGTAATTCTCTGTTTTCGTACCACTTATAATGATCTCTCCAAACCGGTAGATGTTTTTCGAAATTTTTATTCTTCGAGATAGAACGATTGGTTGGCACGCAGGGGCAAAAATGTATATCACCTCACAAAGAGTAAATTTGTTTAAAACGTACTCAAGTCGGATGCGACTGGCCAATAAACAACACATTTAAACAAATAACAGTATAAACAGGAGAAACTGAAATTGAAACCTGGCATAAGATGGAGTGACATTTGAAATAGGCACTAGTTTTTCACCCAAGTGGGGAATTAGTTTAAATTTCTGATGCTAAAGGACCATTTGGCTGCGGCTTACCTCCTATAATATGTAAATATAAATCAATTTAATTTAAAATAATAAATTAATGAGCAAATATGTGCTCTGAGATGACTTGAGAACGTTTAAATTGGTGTTATGAATGTTAAAATTTGTTTTTGTGCTGATAATTTAAACTTTCATTTTTTTATAAATTCAGGTGATAGTTTAGTGGTGCCGTGTCACCAATTAATTTAAAAAAATGTTAGAAAAATATCTTTCACAGAGAGACACAAGGTCAGATTGACAGATGAACTTAATTGAATCTTACGATAAATAACAGAGAGTAAAAAATTGTAACAATTTTTCCAGTGTGTCTTCCAATTTAGTGTCTCGTGTTGCAAGAGACGCTGAAAGTCTGATCCTGCGGTTAAAAGTTTTCAAACTAATTCACCATACACAATTATATGTTTTAATATGAGCCTAGAGAACTACTTATTATTGCTATGCCACAAAATTTGGGAAATAGCAGTAGCTGTCTGAATAATTTGTCTGTAGATGGCAAAAGCAGCTACAAGTCCGTTGAGAAGCTACCAGTATTTTGGTTACACTAAGAATTTTTTTTTCTGTAATTTTTCGTTATTCAGATTAGTCCACCTAGATTTAAATAACGAAACTATTTTTTTTATTGAGAATTACGATGCCTTTTCCCTATGTCCTATCATAACGATTCACTATATAATCAAAAAGCTTCCTACAGCTACTGGTATCGACTTTAAGTGGAGCTAATAGTTTTATTTCAAATCTCGTCAAAACAAATGTATTCTTTAGCGGGCGACAGAAGCTTTAATTTTAAAGCCGCAGCATTAACAGGGGTTGCGGTTAGGTTGAAATGGAACGTGTATCATAATGACAACTGGCTTAACGAGGTACAGCATAGTTAATTGGAATTTAAGCATTTACTTTTCATTCATATCATTCACGTTCCGGATGTCAACCATTCATACGCGTGAAAATAGTCCCAGATTTGTGGTGATCTATTAAGTCGCTACCAGTATTGTTAGTTAACATTGCACGATGCAGATTGTGGTACGGGGATTTTAGTATTTGTTTTTAATTTACGTTGCTCTGACGAGCGTCATATTACGTAATTAGTGCAACCGTATGTAATTAGTTTTAATTGTATCGCGTTCTGCGTAATTACGGAGAAAGTTAATCATCCAATATAATACCGCAGGACTCTGATTAAAATCATGCCCGCTACCACAGTTTTCTGCCCGGCTGTAATGAACACATCGTTAACGAGCTGTAAAAATCCAAGATAGGAAATTTCAGATTCCCACGGTTTTCACAAATCGCGCATGCCAAATGCAGGTTGGTTCTTAGATAGCATTCGTCAGAAAAGAGCATAATAAAACGTTAATAGTACAAGCATCATTTTCTTACCTGTGTTATTTAGTCGTCACGAACGGGCGGAATATGCGAATATCTTCTTTGGATGTGAAATTAACAATCCCGAAGCGCTCAGCAACTAATAGCTTTCGGAATGAGACCACAGACGTTTCCATGGTTACCAAGCTCTCTGTTGCATCTAACCGCCGAAAACAAGGCGTAGAAGCGTATCCTGCGTTATTAAGTAGAAATCTTTGCTTTAGGGTGAATCGAATTTGGAAACCGTTTTTATTATCTGTGATACAATTTCCATATATACGAATAATTAACTTAATTGGACCATTATCTAAATGTAATAAAAATGCTTTGTAACTTTTTTTGATTCCAACATTTTTTTTAAAAAATATATATTTACGTATATAAATTATTAAACTCTGTATCGAAGAGAGAGAGAGAGAAATGTATTCAACTAATTAGGTAAAAGCATAAAATAATTGGTAAAAATGTGATGGATTAATACAGTTTATATTTTTTTAGTAACACTTTAAATGAGGGGTAAATATGATTGATAGAGTTCCATGGCCAATATAACAAGTAGACGGTTTTTCGTTCTAGACATTAATAAAAGATGGTAAATGCTGCAGAAAGTACAACTATCATTTTTATATACAGCGACATTAGAAAAAAGTTAAAAAGAATTTTTTGTTTTTTAAAAAATCATTAGTTAAACCTGTTTTACTTAAGTAAAAAATAATCGCACTTCCCTTCATTTTTTCTCGAATGTTGATTTGATTTGCTGAAGAATAAAACGTTTGTTCAGATTTTGCTAAAAGACTGACAAACAATAATCTGCAGACGTTAGAGGTAATTGTAAAGACCAGTGAAAAGCTTCAGAACAGTAGAATGAACGACATGGGAACAGTTTCGCATGATTTGTGTGATGTGGTAAAATCTTATTGAAACCAGATATTACCTAGTATTAGTTTATCATTTTTCTTACTAAAATGTTTCCCTATAGTATGGATTATTTAATGAAGGAACTAAATCATTTCTGATGAATGGTGACATGGTTCCTCCAAAAGACCATGGTCTAATTCTTTTCAGTTCCTTCCCCGCAGTCCTTTTCCGCCTCTAAAGACCACACACCTCGACGAGTAAAAAAGCCACGAGAAATAAAAGAAAAGGGAGAGGTCTATTGCTTTTGTATTTTTCCCACGTTGATTTTATGTTCAAGCATCGAATTGCCTAATTCGTAGTGTATCGTCTTACGACCTGGCAGTACAGTTTCGATTTGTCGGCGAGTTCCGCCTCTGTCATTGTGTACCTGATAGAAAGTTGGTTATCATTCCTATTTACAGACGAATACAACCTTATTACGAGATTCTAAAAATTTATTTGTTACTCATATTTTGAGCATTACGTGGGTGTTGGACACATGCGTTAGTAAACAACGGAAGTCCAATAATAACAAACAATTGTGAGCACAATGAGACGTAGATCTGCATTTTGATTAGCTTATGGTTTCTTTTAAGATCACTAATCTTTGTGATTTCTACATCTACATCTATACTCTGCAATTCACGATTACTGTGGGTGGCAGAGGGTGCTAAGCACGAATCCTATTTTAGATTATTCCAATCCCGAACAGAACGAGGAAAGAAAGAATACATAAATGTATCAGTACGGCATCTTATCTCTCGAATCTTATCCCTTCTGTCATTGCGACCTAAATAGGTTGGCGGAAGAATATTTCGCATATTCTCCAACAAATTTAAACGAAAACGACGTCGTCTGTCCGCCAAACAATCCCAGCCTAACCCACGTATCAGCTCTGTGACACTTACATAAGGACTGTAACTAGCGGTCACGAATCGAGCGGCTCTCCTCTGTACTTTCTCTAACGTGTCAATCAATCCCTTGCGATACGGATCCCAAATTGCACAACAGTATTCCAAATGCGGACGCACTAGTGTTTTGTACGCTATTTCCTTTGTATGAGCATTGCAGCTTCTCAAAATACGACCTATAAAACGTAGTTTAGAATTTCGGTTTGAGGCTATCATTCAATATCTGTTTTTGTATATTTGCTTATGGCTTTATACCTCATGCCGACGTCGAATTAATGAGAGACGGAAAAATACTGCGAAAAAGAATCCGTCAATATGCTTTTGAAGGAATCATTGCGGCACTTGTGTGGAGTGATTTCTTAAAACCATGGAAAACCGAAATCTGGATTGCTTTAGGGGGATTCGATCCCGCGTCTTCGCGAATGCGAGACCAGAGCGTTACCGCTCATCCACCACCCTCGGTACATGCCTACTAACACGTTCTTAGTGACGTTACTGGCTTTCTTAGGAACGGGGATAACAGAAGGTACATTTTGCTTCATTTACTGTTATCATGAGCAACATTCTAAATCAGTATGAAAATGTCTTTAAGGGGTTTCAGACAGTGTTATTATACAGGGTCCGGCAGGGAGGTGTTACGTTTTTCAAAACATTGTTACGCAGATGTTTTTGAACAAATTTCAATTTTTATTGTCTCCACAGTTTACATATATGATGATGCCATTTAAGACATAATTGCTCAACAATAACAGATTTCAATTCACGTGTGAAAAATGACGTCATCCAAGTGGCGACCGGTCTCGTCCATGCATTGTTGGAGGCGGGTGAGAAAATTGTCCATACATCTTTCAAGCATACAGCGTGGAATTGCTCGAATTTCTCGAGTTATGGCATCCGAGAGATCTTCTAGACTCCTTGGTTTTTCAGTGTAAATCCCAACTTTCAGGTAGCCCCATAAGAAATAATCACATGGTGAAAGATCTGGCGATCGAGGAGGCCACTCCACATTCCCACGCAATGAAATGAGGCGCCCTGGAAAATTGCTCCTCAAAAAAGCCATGTATTGTTTTGAGGTGTGACAAGTTGCCCCATCTTGTTGAAACCAAACCCTATCTAGGGCAATCCGATGTCTTCTTAATTGAGGCATCAAAAATTCTCTCAACATCGTAAGGTAACGCTGTGAGTTGACAGTCACAGTACTTCCGTTTTCTTGAAAAAAGTAGGGGCCTATTATGCCCAATTTTGCCATTCCGCACCACACAGTTAGCCTCTCAGTATGTAGGGGTCTTTGATGGACTTCCCGTGGATTATTTTCCATCCAGTACCGAAAATTCTGGTTGTTTACAGCACCTGTCAAATGAAAATGAGCCTCGTCACTGAATATCAGAATACTGTCATTTTCCAAGGTTTCGAGCATCGTTTCTGCAAACCTAAACCGCCGTATATAGTCATTGTTCTTCAGTTCTTGAACCAACATGATTTTGAAAGGGTGAAAGTTGAGGTCTAAGTGCAAAATTCGGCGAACTGACCTGGCTGTCATGTGCAATGCGCGAGCGTGTCGTACCGCTGAACGCCGAGGGCTGGCCTCCACTGCCTGTCGTACACTTTCGATGTTTTCTGGTGTTCTAACGATCCTTTCACCTCCACGAGCTGTTCCAGGTCTCACAGTTCCTCTCGTTCTGAAGTTGTTAAACCATTTAAGAATTGTTGGGCGAGATGGAACGGCACCATGTCGACCAACATTGAAATGAGTTCGAAATCTTCGCTGTGTCTGCACTACAGAATGACCGGTTGCAACAAAGGTGTCGTAAACAAAGACGCGTTGTTCAATCGTCCACGGCTCCATGGCTACTGAAATGGCAAACAATAAGTAATATATATCAACTAATACGCAACAATCATTCCCCCTATCACGTATAGTATACCCATCTCAAAAACGTAACACTTCCCTGCCGGACCCTGTATTAACTCTACTGTGGTACAAATATTTCAGAGAACCAAATTTTTGAAAATTGTGTCTTACAATTTTGTAGCCTCCATAGGCAAACAGAGGCACAGCTCCAGAGAAAAATAAGCGATCAAGTATGAGTCTAGAATATTCTAACAGGTCCAGTTAGTAGGAATGAAAATATTACTTAAATTACTTTCGGATTTTCTTTATATATTAACGTTATGTGGTTTTCAATATTTTCCAGTCTTGATGAATCTTGTTAAGATACTCATGTATTCGAACAAATACAAGGGAGGAAGTTACTACACAAAGTTAGTCCTCGACCTGTTTGTCGATCCCTATCAATTAGCTTCATTCGCCATCACTTTTTATCAGGAAGCAGACGACGGAGACAAGTTGCGTTGTTTGCACGCCGCTACCGAAAGAAGTGACAGGGAAAAGAATAAGGGTAGCGACGCCTGAAATGCGTTCGCATTTTCACCTGACTGCCTCACAAAGAACACCATCACAGGAAGAAAGAAATTTCTCACATGGTGCCGACGAGTTTTTCTTGCTCGGGGAGGAGCACAAAGCCAGTAAAGTTCGCTACAGATCTTAGGCCCGCGTCTCTCAGGCTTCCTTTGAGATATGCGACAACTGACAACTCCCTCCTCCCGGAACACATTCAGCCTTTGTCACCCTAATTTGTTTTTTCCTTTTGATACATTATGTTTGCTTGTCGGTTATTTCATCCGGATACCCGAAAGCTTCACAGCATGTACATTTCTTTTCATTTCTTCCATTAAAAAGGGGTTCTGAAGGAAAGGAAACTGGATAATGTCAAATCTGCCAGTGTGGTTCATTGCGCTGAGGCACTGCACTCTGGATAGGAGACTTACTGTCCCAGACTCCCGCGTACCTGTATAGTATAACAGATTATTCAGAGAATAATTACTCTTAGGAAAAATCGGTTGTTACAGAGGACAGAAAAAAAACAAGACAGGTTTTCTGACGAGCGACTAGACAAGGTTAGTTCGCATTTGGCGATGTGTTGAAATAAAAGTTACTGTAAGCTTAGGACCGGGGTAATTCTTCGGTTTTGTTTAGAAATGAAATAAGGCGAAATAAACGTCAAGTGAATTATAAGAAAGACTATTGTTATTATTACTATTATTATTCGCCACAAGAACTTAAAAATGATTCTCTACTCCTGACGCTATATCAATTTATATTACTTATAAAACAAAAAGGAGTTAATAAAATATAACATCGGTGGATTAATAATAATATACAACATGGCGACCGTGACAGGACAGAAAAGTGTCTCATGTTTTCTTTTTAGACATTGTTACTTAGAAAAATTATATATAAACTGTAACAGTAACAAAGCGCAGAGTACAAAGGTACTCAGTGAAAAAGTTTATCATAATATTTTCTAATAAACATATGATAAAATTGGGAGGGGGTTCCTATAGTATAACAGACTATTCAGAGAATAATTACTCTTAGGAAAAATAGGTTGTTACAGGGACCAGAAAAAAAACAAGAGAGATTTTCTGACGAACGGCTAGACAAGGTTAGTTCGCATTTGGCGATGTGTTGAAATAAAAGTTACTGTCTGCTAAGGACCTGGGTAATTCTTCGGTTTTGTTTATATATGAAACAAGGCGAAATAAACGTCAAGTGAATAATAAGAAGGACTATTATTATTATCATTATTCGCCACAAGAACTTAAAAATGATTCTGTACTTCTGACGCTATATCAATCCATATTACTTATAAAACAAAAAGGAGTTAACAAAATATAACATCGGTGACTAAATAATAATATACGACATGGCGACCGTGACAGGACAGAAAAATGTCTCATGTTTTCTTTTTAGACCATTGTTACTTAGAAAAATTATGTATACACTGTAATAGTAACAAAGCGAAGAGTACAAAGATACTTAGTGAAAAAGTTTACCATATATTTTTTTAATAAATATTATGGTAAACTTGGGGGGGGGGGGGCTATAGTACAGGGCGTTCGCCGGGAAACGCAACCCACTGTTAGCGCTACAAGGAAGAAACTGCTCGCGGCGAGCGAGCAATCAGCTCCCGGCATTGTTCGACCGTCGGCCGCGGACTATTTCATATTAATTACGCATCATAAACTTGTATGTGCTAAGCATTTAAATGTGACGTAATTCATTAGCTTACCTTATAAAAGATGCTGGAAGTGTTGACACTCTTGTGTAATGCACATTTCACATCTTCTGAATATATTTCGAGACACACGCTGCCCTAACTGACTTAATGATTTTTTGGGTGACTGTTCTAGTCGAAAAGCAATATCGTCAATTTTCTCCTCTGTGAGAATACGGTTGACCGACAGTCTCTTTTTGTTAAAAAATGAACCCGTTTCTCTTACTTTTTTAACCAGACGCAGAATTGTTGATTTAGCTGGCAGTAAAGCGCCAGGATATTCGCGACGAAATTTACTGCGGCACTTTTTAAACGACTTCTTCTTCACATATGTATCGTAGAGAAATATTCTTTGTTGCAAACTGTAACGTACCATAATTTTACTCACACTCAAACACGGTACAGATTAGTAAGAGTATGAAGCCCCAAACAAGCCAAACCGCAAAGAAACGTTTATTCACAACACTGATTAATAAGAGACTAAAGTCACAAACTAGCTACAATGTAAAGAAACCGTTCTTAACAATGTATGGGTCACTGCACTGCACTGTTGGGGCAGCGGAGGTGTTAAACAGTGCGGTGATTCACGGTGCCGTGTGGCGGAAAATGCTGGTTCCGCTGTCCGAGCAAGTTGCCGACGGCAACAGACTGGGAGGGTTGCGTTTTCCGGCGAACGCCCTGTATAACAGACTATTCAGATAATAATTACTCTTAGGAAAAATCGGTTGTTATAGAGACCAGAAAAAAAGGCAAGAAAGGTTCTACTGGCGAGCGTCTTGACAAGGCTAGTTAGCATTTGGCGAGGTGTTGAAATAAAAGTTACTGTCAGCTAAGGACCTGGGTAATTCTTCGGTTTAGTTTAGAAATGAAATAAGGCGAAAGAAACGTCAAGTAAATAATAAGAAAGACCATTATTATTATTACTATTATTATTATAATTCGCCACAAGAACTTAAAAAATGATTCTGTACTCCTGACGGTATATCAATTCATATTACTTAAAAACAAAAAGGAGTTAATAAAATATAACATCGCCGACTAAATAATATATACGACACCTGCCGTCGTTACTGCGGTTTTTGGGCAGTTTTCTGCAGCCGTCAAAGCAAATACTTGAACACTCCCTAATCTCCCCTGCGTTAACTACACATTTCACAAACAAAAAATACTAACTTATTGCTTTACGCCTCGTCGACGTCGAGGTCATTAGAGGCGGTGTGGGACTGGGGACAAGAAACGGTAAGGAATTCAACCATTGCCTTTTGAAGAAAGCATCCCGGCATTCGCCTGGATTGATTTGGAGAAACCATGGGAAACCCAAATCTGGATGCCCGGATGGTGATTCGAACCGGCGTCCTCCCTAATGCGAGGCCAGAGCGTTAACCGCTCACCCACTACTCTCGGTCAAACCAAAAATACACTTATCACACACAGAAAGCAGTACACATTATTCAGACAGATGGTAACACTTCTTTTCCCCCATTAGTACTTAGTACAACCTGGCAGCAGGGATACAATGCTTGGCATCAGCAAGGGCATGCGGCCTTAAAATCGAAGCTACAAATTTGATCATGCCAATGATGAGTAAAAACTCATCAAAGGCATGATAAGGGGGTCAGGGAATGGAATAAGTTATCAAGAGATCAGAGCTGTAGCAAACCGTATGTATTCGTTACTGAGTAACTAATACATCGCCCGACTCGAAGTACCGAATCGTTACTCACAAATTCATTTTGTTAGTCGCATTTGTCGAATGGATGTTCGTTTGATTCGATTAACGAACAAATACGTTCCAGCGATTAAATGAATATGAATGAGAGAACGAACATTTGTATTATCGTATGTTGCGCGTTTCTGGGAATTTTGATTTGAATTCGTTTTGTTACAAAGGAAAATGTGTAAGTACAAACATGTTGCACGTACATCATTTTAAAAATAATTAATATTATTTTCTGTTAAGTGTTGATATTTTTAACGAGGTAAGTAATTTTGGCCGGCCTCGGTAGCGTAGGGGCTAGAGCACTAGCTCCGCGGGCCGAAGGTCGCCGGTTCGAATCCGGCCGCGGGCATGGATGTTGTGTGTCTGTGTGAATGTCCTGTCCGTCCTGTGGTGTCTATACTTAGTAATCATAACATACTGGAGAAACTATATCACTGGATGACATATCATAAACACATCGAGCTGGCTGAATGGTTAAGTTGCCGAAAGCCATAAAAAAAAAAGTAATTTTGAGAACATAGTTGTTTTATAGTTTTGCTTTTGTTTAACATTAAAATTTGCAGATGGAATATTTGGGCAGATAATTTGAGATGGTCGTTTTTTATTGATCACACCTTAATGAAATTTTATTGATTTCAAACATTTATGAAATGCATTTATTGTAAAATTCGATACTTTAACTTCTATTTTATTTTACAGTTCACATTTTACGTAAACTTACTTTACATAAAAAAAAAAACAGTTTTCTTAAAATATACAAAACACGAACGAAGTCATCCCGTAACCCGTACGCGATGCTACTCGATACAGTGCTAGTGTTCGATTGTACCAAAAGTATCGAGTAACGATTCGATAGTAACGGTTACTGATTGGTTTAGTAACTAATACATACGGGTACACAATTTCTCGTTACTTTTACAGCTGTACAAGAGAATTGATGAATGATTTATCAGAAACAGCGAAACAATTTAAAGTTGAAATTTGTAGAGGGCAAAGGTAGGTGGGTACAAGAAAGAGAGAAAAATGGGAGTTTAGGGAAATTGCCACCGGAGCTTGTGCTCCATCGCAATTAAATTAATTAATTAATTAATCCGGCCTCTAATCTTGCGAAAAAGTGGTGAAGAAGAAGAAGGACCTGGGTAAGGTCAATCGGACTTCAAGTAGAGGAAATATTTCTTCTGGCGGTACGAAGTACTTTTAAGAAATAATGAGTTAAAGAGAAACTTCTACATTTATATTACTCAACACATTTGTCGTAAATACTCCCCGTTCCTCAAAATTCTGTCCGTCATGTTTGTGTATGGCTCAAAATACGCTTGGGAAAATACTCTGTTACTTTGCCAACTTCTTACGTTCACTACTTCTTCCATCGTTAGGGGCCATCCATAAATTACGTCACACCTTGAAGAAAAGGGGGGAGAGGGAGTCAACAAAGTGTGACATCGTGTGAATAAAAGGGGGGGCGTGTCATAAACTTTGTGACATCACATGCATAATTTGTATCACTTTTTGTCTCGTATTGCCCCAGTGTCGATGCATACTTATTTAAACGATCATGTGGCATCTGTGGACTATATTCTTCACCATACAAAGCCACAAACCAAAATATTCAATTACGTAAGACGCAACTAGAGGTTTTCCCCATCATGAAGATTCGTTCACAAAGCATTGCCGCTAGACGAAACAGGGAAGTTCTTTGCTTATTAAACGATGACGATGCTTTATGGTTGGATGAAGATGATGTTGACACATCGAATGTTCCCAATACTATCGGAATCAAGAATGAAGTAACTATTATGCCAATAATAAACAGTATCAAGGAGTGGGTTCAAAATCCATGAACACATGATAACTCAATTTCGTATTATTACTTCGATTTTTTATGTTTTTTTAAATATTTTCTTAAATGTTTGATATGATTTTTTAACTAGAAATACATAAATCATTTTTGAAGTGCTGTTTTAATTTATAAATTTAAAATTACAAAATATGTGACGTCACACCAGGGGAGGGGGAGGTCCCACAAATGTGACAACCTGTGACATGGGAGGGGTCCAAAAATCATGAAATTCGTGCGACGTAATTTGTGGATGGCCCCTCAGGCCGATCCATGCAACAACATTGCGGGAACACTATCGTGCAGTGTTATCAACACAACATTATTAAAAACTAGTTGAACGCAAACTTACAAAAGCTTTTACATAAATTAAAATGGGGGGTGGGGGGCGTAACCTCCTTACCTCAAAATTTATTGTGATGGTTTTGCAGCAACTTAGCCACACAATGAAACCATTTGTAATGCAACAATAACATCAAGAGAATAGACTAAAAAATTTTCTGCTTCCATACCAGATGAAGATACTATCTACATATCTTAACTTCTGTCTGGTGGCACAGTGGTTTAAGCGAAAGATCTCAGATTCGAATTTCGCTCTCGGCTGCTATTTTCAATGGTCCCTCTCGCAAAGCGTACTATGTGAGACTCACCCTACAGCCTCCGTGGTTCGGAATCTACTTTTACCTGTAGGTCCCCTGTACCCAGTAGGCTTACTGAATTACTGTAGGCGGCTACAACACGGGTGAAATACGCAGCCGCTAAAAAATTCTGCACTGAGTCATACCTAGGAGTCTTAATTACTATAGCTTCATGAAAATTGGGCGTTACAGTCTTGAAATTTATTCTAGCATTACAGCATAGACATATGTATGGCGGAGGCCGAGAATATTTCAGATCTCCCACATATAACGTTACGTGAATGTGTTAACATGTAATAACTCCTTATAATCTACAGCCTCTGCCATCTGCTTCATATATTCTAATTTCTGTCATCCTCTACATTTCTTACCTTCGACTGTTCCCTACACTAACAAATTAACCAATCCTGCATGTCTCAAAATATGACCTACCATCCTGACACTTTTTCTTTAAGTCTCTTCAGCAAGCTTCTTTTCTCACACATCATTCCCAAAACTCGTTCATTTCAGCTATCCACCGAATTTTCAGCATCCTTCTATTGCACCACATTTCTGGTATTCCTAAAGTTCATGCTTTGTTACCATAAAGTGCTGTGCTCCACGCATAGAGTTTAAAAATTTTCTTTCTAAGTCCTACATCAATATTTGAAACTAAAAGTTTTCTCTTTTTTCATGAAAGCTTTTTTTTGCTATTGCTGTTTCTGCTTTTAACATCTTTCCTGCTTCGGTCATCAGTTGTAATTTTATTTCACAAGTAGCAGAATTCACTTACTTCTCCTGTCGCATCCGATCCTATTTTTATATTTAATCTACTATTATTGGTATCATTTCTGCTACATATAATCACTTTTGTCATGCTTTGATGTCCAAACCCTTCCTTCAATATTTTGTTCATGCCATTCAGTAACTTCTCAATATCCTCAGCCTGTTCGGCTATCAAGACAATGTTATCAGAAAATCGCAGCATACTGATTTTTTCTCCTTGAACATTTATGGTACACGCAATTTTTTCTTTCACTTCCTTTATTACTTCCTCTACATACAAGTTGATATTAATGGGGATAGACTACAGCCTTGTCTCACACCCATTGTATCTCATGCATGTTTCTCATGATTCTCTACTTTCACTATAGCAACCTTATCCTTGCATAGTTTATAAAGTATACTTCCATCTCGATATTTTAGACCTTACTTGTTTAAAATTTTAAACATCTTGTCCCATCTAACATTATCAAAAGCTTTTTCTAAATCAACAAATTCCATAAAAGTATATTTCTTTTTCTTGATACGCCCTGCAAGTATTAATTGCTTCCCTTGTACCGCGGATTTTCCTAAATCAATACTGATCTTCACCTGCTATCTCTTCAACTAGCCTTTCCGTTCTTCTATATATTACTCTGGTCAGTAATTTTGAAGCATATGATGTTCGACTTACAGTGCAATAATATTCACATTGGTCAGCTTGTGCTTTCTTCGGAAGTGTGAAGATGATACTTTTATTAATATCAGTTGGAATTTCTTTTATTTCATAACTTTAGATATCAGGTTGAATGATCTCTGGATTCGTTCTTCTCCTAGGGATTTAAGAAGTTCTGCAGGGATCTCATCAATTCCAACTGCCTTATTTGATTTCAAGTTTATCAAACTCAGCCCTCAAAACAGGATCTCATAAATCATTAATGTCGACATCGTTTTACCTTTCCATTACGCTATTGTTAACTTGTCGCCATCATACAGTTTCTAAATGTATTCCTTCCATCGGTTAGCTCTATCTTCTGATCTTAAAAGAGTTTTCCTATCGGTAGCTTTCATATTTGTATATCTTTTGTTCATTTTTCCAACATTTTTTTTTGATCTTCGTAGATGCCACTTCAACTTCGCCTGCGACCATTTTCTTTTCTACTTATTCACACTTTTTTCTAACCATTTTTGCATTTCCCGTTTATGTGACTTCAAAATTACATGTATTCCTCTTTTCCTACTTCATACTTAGTATTTTTGTGCCTTTTTCCTCTAAACCATCAGCTCCAAAAAAAAAAAAAAATCTGTGATCTAAGGTTTTCGGGTGACTTGTTCCTTAATGCCTAATGTTCCTTAACAGCTTTCATTAGTTCTCTCTTCAATGCATTCCTTTCATCTTCAGTTGAGCTCCTTTTAGAGTCACTTCTTAGATCCACTTCTACTATTTCAACAAATTTTTCTCTCATGTTGGATTGCTTCAGTTTATTAACTTCAAGTCTGTTCTGCTTGTATTGCTTCCTTATTCTCTTGAATTTCAGCCTGCACTTCATTACTATCAAATTATGGTTAGACTCTATGTCTACTCCTGTGTATGCTTTACAGTGCAGAACTTGATTCCTGAATCTCTGTTTAAATAACAGCTGCTGCTTGTTATTAATAACGCTGTTGTTGACTCGCTATTCTCGTACGCAGTACTGCTTATACTCGCGTCAGTTAGGACAACGGCAATTACTTATTCTCAGGAACTTCCCAAGCCTAATGGACGTTGACATATCCGCAGCATAGAGAACAGCACAGCCTGGATTATACATGCGACGCTCCGCCATCTGGATCACGCTGAAATGCAGCGAATTTGTAATGTACACACCAGCTACCTGCTGGCCAAGAAACAAGTGGAAGAAAGGGAAAAATTCAGAAGATCTGTTTTTTGACTGTTATCATCTCAATCCGTACAGGAAGTAGGGCCTGATTCTGACTGCTTCCTCGAAAGACAGGTCTGGTGTGTTAACTGAAACGACATGGTATCGAAGTGTACGTGATGGATGCAATATGAACCTAAAGTCCCAGGCGTTATGCCCAGTTCCTTCTGAATTTGCGGCTCAAGGTTATGTTCCACTGGTGGCGCTCCTCATCACACACATCTCCTCCTGTTCTTATTTCTCCGAGCTGACCATTGAGTCACCTGGAAATTTCGCCTTCACATGTAGGCGTAAAGGCCGCCACACACGGACGAGCCAACAGGCCAAATGTCCTCGCGCCGATCCAAAACTCGTCGTGTTGTGGGGCAGCGCGGACGGACCTGGCGTGGCTCGGCAGGCCCTGCTGGATTTTCGGCCGCTCCAAAATCCACCGAGCCATCGCAGGTAGCCGAGGGTCTGGTAGACTATCCCCACCACGACTGGAGTGGGATAACCCGTGCAACGGAAGTGGGTACTAATTTGTAGACACTTTTGTCTTAAATATCTCAGCTTTCCGACTCCACATCAAAATGAAACTTGCCTTATTTTACTCGCGGGACCACGGACTGTACATTAAGCGAAACCCGGTCAAAATCTGACAAATATTTTTTTTTAATCCTGTTCATAATTTTCAGACAGACACAAATTAAAAAAAATACAGCTCATTTCTTTCCTGTAGCGCGTTAATAGTACCCGAACTCATTTTTTAAAGAATATCTTCATATGTGCAGACTTTCCCGTTTATAGTTTTATTATATCTATAGATTAAACCCAATAGTTAGTTTAGAACGGCTAATAAATTCATAGAATTTCATCTGTTCGTCGTTTTCACCCTAGTCCTTTCATTCTTGTACACAGAGATTTTTTTAAAAAAATCAGTATTAATAGCGAATTAGTGCAACGCCAAAAACAATTCTGAAAGATCGTAAAATATGAGCTTTGACCACGGCTTCAAATAAAGATTACGAAGTTTTTATCTCACGGAGATAGGTTCGATTTGGAAGGGTTTAAGTCACAATGGTAGGTCAGTCACATTTTCAATAAAAAAGACACCGAAACATATGTAGATAAATCAATCTCTCAATCTGTTGTAAAAAATACGAAGTCAGATTTTCATTCAGCTTCCAACAGGAGGAACTGGAAATTCAACTGATGAACGAAATACGTGCTTTGTTTATCAGCAAAGTGGTATAAGTCAGACTTAAATCATTGTGTTTGTAAACGCATCCTGTGTGCTCACTGTGTAAACGTATCCTACATGCTGACTTATAGCGCACTTCCGAATAGGCTTTCTAAAGACATAATTGATTCTAAAGAAACAATTCAAGATCTTCTTTCTTACAATTCAAGATACATTACGCAATCTCACTATATATCAGTTTTGGTTATAAATACACCCTAGTGTGTTCGTTCGGTTTTTTAATAAACACTAGTTTCAGTCATTTTTGTCAGCAGTAAAATGTAACCATTTTATAGACTTTATGCAATTATAACCTCGGTGTTAAATTTGATTCCAGGTGACATCACTAAAATGAATATATTACAACATCTATGTTCCTGAATTTATTACAGTATCTTTTGCATTAGGCCTATGTTAATTTCTATAAAGCAAGGAAAATTGACTTACACCACCGTATTTTGAATTTTATACGTTCTTACTAATTTTCATCGTTTAAGACAATTGTTTTTAAGAATTATTTAAGAAGCATTTAATTTTTTCCCTGTAAAATAAAATTAAAGCGAAAAAAGTTTTAAATGACTGCTGATTTTTTAAAAAAAAACTTTCCATAACCTAGCGAAAAAAAGGCCTTCGGTCTGTGCGACATTTAGCCAGCTCCAGTTTATATTGTACTAAATATTGTATCAGGCTTCTTTCATGTAATTTTGGGACACATTTTTGAAGAAAAAACAACGCTAAAATAAAACCAAACAAGCCCCAGGGTGGACTCGAACGGGTGACCCTTAAAATGCGGGCCAGCGTGCTAGCCCCTACACTGCCAGAGTCGGACTGGCGAAATTTGTAGGCGCGGCTCTGTCGTGTGTGACTCCCTGATTTGGACCGAGTCTAAATGAAATGGTGCGAAATGGCCTGGCGCCAATGGACTGCTCGTGTGTGGCGGCCTTAAGGGCAGCGGAGTGGGGGTAGAGCAGACTGACCTTGAGCCACCTCTCTTAACTGAACGCGCTATAGTCGTAAAGGTTTGAAGTGCATATTTGGTGCGCTGCACTGTCGAAACGACATGGCGACAATTTACCTGAAAGGTCTCTAACTATTAGGCCTTTCATACCTGGCAGAAATTATTGTATATTATTTTGAACCAATCACTGATAGACACAGACTGGCGATTAGTGTCGTGCAAATTGCGGTCTACTTTCCCTCGAACTCGCTCGGTTATTCCCGTGACCCGTTCTCTCTACCCGGGCGAACCCTGTCCGCTGGAGGTTTTCCAGGCTTGGCGGCCAAACGAAGACTCGGCAGACAAACGAAGGCTTGGCGGCCAAACGAAGGCTCGGCAATGCAGGTATAGGGCACAGTGTCTTCCTCGCCCGAATCGTGTAACAAATATGGTACATCATACGTAGAATATATCTACATCTACATATATATATTCTGCAATTAACAAAATTGTGGGTGGCAGAGGGTGCACAGCACCAAAGCGAATCTCTTTGCTGTGCATTCCAATCCCTAATGGTACGAGGGAAAAAAGAATTCATATAAGAATCAGTCCGGCACCTTATTTCTCTAATTTTATCTTTCCTGTCCTTCCGACTCAAATAGGTTGGTGGAAGAAGTATTTCAGTACACTGGACGTGAATGTACGGCAGGGGCATTTTCGAATCTACAGTATAACAATGGTCACTACCAACATTTTGTGTATGTTCTATCAATTGAATCGTCGCAGATATTACGTGCAACGTGTATGTGTTTGATAAACGGAAGTATTACAAACTATGAGATCAGAATATAGTGCAAGGAAAACCATAACATCAATAACTTGATGTCTTATAAAGATTTGAACCTATTAATGCACAACATTGAACTCACTTTAATGACATAAATGATATTACTCTAATAAGAGATTGTTGGTAGCCAAAATATGAATCAAATGTTCAGGGAAAAGATTGTTCCACTTTTTATCAACTCCTGAACATCGCCACAAAAATACGGTGTAATCTGCCGATTTTTAATTTTTAACTAGCATAGAGTTGTGCCCGGTCTTTACGTATCTGAATTTTTCGAAAGTAAACGTATACGATCTTATAAAATGATACAACAGCACTAATAAATCAAAAAGAAAAAGACGTTACTCTTCACTTTTTAATTTTTCAGTTTCATCATTCTTCGATTTAGCCATTTTAAGACTGCTTTGCAGTTCCTGGCTGTTCCGATTGTACGGAGCAGTACCAGCGTCTCTTTATCACGAGGCAGCACGTGAATAACAGACCGAGCCTACTGTCAGACTCGAGCTTACGTACACCGAGCGTGGTGGATGAGCGGTTAACGCTCTGGCCTCGCATTCGGGAGGACGCCGGCTCGAATCCCCGTCTGGGCATCCAGATTTGGGTTTTCCATGGTTTCCCAAATCACTCCAGGCGAATGCCAGGATGCTTCCTTGAAAAGGTCATTGCCGAATTTCTTCCCGTTTCGAGTACCCAGTACCATTCCGCCTCTAATGACCTCGACGTCGACGAGGCGTAAAGCCATAAAAAACGATCTTACGTCCAGGCTCGATCCTCTGCACTGTATATCCGGCATTTGACCGGCAGAGGTCGCGCTGGCAGAGACAAACCGAGTGAGCATAGACAACGTTTACATGACTCTACTTGAGACGTTGCTCGTTAGCTATGCAGTGACTTTAAAAATCACTCACCAAAGTAAGACGAGTGTGTCCTTTGTAGCGAGATGACTAGATGGGTCATCTCGTACAATGTAAATTAATTATTGTTTGATTTAATATAAATGAGAAATAAATAGATATTCTTTTCTTGAGTTGGAGACAGAAATCCGCGTCTAGCTAAGGGTTGTGTTAGCGTGAGCGACACTCTGACTGAGCCGGAAGTGTCCGGGAGGCGAGACAATGCGGGGATTATCTCCGAAGCTGGTATCTGAGAAAGGCTGGACTCTGGGGAATTTTGCGGAAGGGATCCGTAGATGCGCCGTTCGCTCGGTATCGTGAGAAAATTTCTACGTATCCTCCCGAACAATCCCGACAAAACCCGAAGACTCTTAGCAAATAAGAGGCAATGTATTAGCCAGCATAGAGGGGAGACTTTTGCGAAGGCCAATCCGATGTGTTTTATTTCCTCACGTGGTTGGAAATATTACAAATTTTGTGTTTTTCATGATACTCGCCGAGGAGAAGGAGAGACGAGCTCTGAGGGGCGAGAAGAGGTCATTCCGTCCAGAACGATCGCGCTGGCAACTGCCTGCCAGAGTACTGCGCATGATTTCGTTCTGGAGGCTTCGATGACTGAGCGCCTAGTCCGATCGATGTTGTCACTTGTGTTGGTTGACGTGACAAGTGCCTAGCATTACCTGGATGGTGCGCCGTTGAGAGACGACAGCGCTCTTGTTACGACGCTGCGTGCAGCCAGACAGACACGGTAATTATACCTCCAGAAACAGTATGTACTCAGACGAATCATTGAGATAGCCCTTTAACGGTCTTATGAGTAAGAGTTCTTATGCCGCCGGACATTAATTCCTGAGCTAGTTGTGTCTAAAAGCCGAGTGCTTTTTGGTTTTCGTTATCCAGTTTGAATTGAAAGACTGATTTCCGTGTTTGGAAACTTTCAATGACTATTGTTTGTGGGAACAAATTAACTCCCTGGCGCCCTATGTAATCCAGTTAAATCTGATGTTTTCTTGTTATCATTGTCATACAAGAATCGCTCTCGTTATGTATAAGAGAGTTTTTGCTTCAGTTGCATATGGAATTTGTAACTCTTTGTAAGTACATGTATTGCAATTTCTTAGCTTCGATTAACGATAATTGTTTGTTTGCTATGCTGCACCTGTAAGACAGGTATTGCGTTGAACTTTATTTTGCATAGACAGATGTTTAAGATTAATGGTAAATATACCTCTGTCTGTAAGCAGTAATGAGCACCAAATAAACCAATATTTTAGGATCTTTTCAAATGTCAATAACAGAAGTAATAGTTTCACCTCTGTTTCCTGAAATTAATATATGTGCTTTGCATAAGATAGTGGAAGGTGGCGATTATAAATCATGCAAGGTAAGCAATTAATCTGCCCAACCAACCAATCCGCTACACCTTGTAATGTTCGCTTAACCAATAGCTGAAATACGAGATTTGTAACATTTTATTATGAGCCTAGCCATTAATTGATTATTAACGATTATCCGCCTCTGACGCGCGTATGTCGGTATTTGGGTCTAGCATCTGTCAGTTTTTTAATATCGTGTATATTTCATAATCCATGAAAGCTTTTCTTAATTCTACAAATACAATGAACGGATGCTTGTATCCCTTCAACTGTGCATCTGAAATCGACCCTAACGCCAGAACTATCTATTTGGCACTCGTGATTTTCTCGGCATTGTCTTTATGGAACACCTTTATCTTTCCACTTTTATGTGTATTTATGAAGTTCACGAAACTTATCTTCCTTATTCACATATACTCCTCGCCATTCCTATGAGCCGTTTACATTTCAATTTCTTGTACGTTTCTTACAGAGCCTTTTTAATGAGTGGTTTGACCTGTCATTCGGGAGGAAGCGAGTACCGTCTCCGATCTGACCAAATCAATCCAGGTGTATCTAAAAAAAGGTTCCTTACGATTTATTGCCGTAATTGTTTCCCAAATCTAATAACATCGATTGAAGTTAGTCCTGAAGTCCGACCCAAAAAGTATGTTTCTTGGTATACTGCGCTACAACATCGACTTTACCCATCTTATACCATTTGTTCATAAGCCATCTCCAGCAAAGGTTTAAAATTTACCGGATCTCTAACCTTGCCAAATCCGTTCTGGCTATTATTATTCTTCTACTTGTGAGAATTTAATTTCTCTTTCTTGTGTTGCGGTGACATTACTTGCTAACTAACTTTCATAAGGGATTTTTTTTTTTTTTTTTTTTTTTTTTTTTTTTTTTTTTTTTTTTTTTTACGCCTTGTTGTCTGCTAAGGTCATTAGAGGAGTGATGGGGCTGGGGACAAGGAACGGGAAGGAATTCGGCTATGGTTTTTTGGACTATTGTTGTGCCATTTGGGATCCGTTTCGTAAGGGGTTGATCGAAAATATAGAGAAAGTACAGAGAAGAGCCGCTCGATTCGTGACCGCTTGCTACAGTCCTTAAGAAAGCGTCACAGAACTGATTAGTAGACTAGGTTGGGAGTCTCTGGTAGATAGACGACGCATGTTTCGTTTAAACTTATTGGTAAACATGCGTACTCCCACTTTCACTTTTGAGTGTAGTGAAATACTTCTTCCACCAACCTATTTGAGTCGGAAGGATAGGAAAGATAAAATTAGAGAAATAAGGTGCCGGACTGATTCTTATATGAATTCTTTTTTCCTTCGTACCATTAGGGTTTGGAATGCACAGCAAAGAGATTAGCTTTGGTGCTGAGCACTCTCTGCCACCCACAATTTTGTTAATTGCAGAGTATATATGTTGATGATGTAGAGGTCTTGAAGAAGGAAGCATCCCGTCAATCGCCTGGAGTGATTTGGGGAAACCATGGAAAACCAATTCTGGATGCCCGGACGGGGATGAGAACTCGCGTCCTCCAGAATGCGAGGCCAGTACGCTAATCATTCATCCACCACGCTCGGTCTTTCGTAAGCGTGGATGAGGATAGGCACATAACACGTTTCGTAAATTAGATACAAATATCTTCCAGGATGGTAAAAATCGTAACAAACAAACGAAACTCAGTTGCGTTCGGAGGCTTCCGCGGAGGCAATAGAGTTTCCATACTTTTCGAGTGACACCGCAT
This sequence comes from Vandiemenella viatica, assembly GCA_031002005.1. Lineage (NCBI taxonomy): Eukaryota > Metazoa > Arthropoda > Insecta > Orthoptera > Morabidae > Vandiemenella > Vandiemenella viatica. Next base: position 127,438,499 of record CM061920.1, read on the forward strand.
CGTGGAATCGAGCGTCATTGCTGAAGCGATAACGCTCCGGCCTCGCATTAGAGAGGACGCGGATTCGAATCCCAGTCCAGCCATCCATATTTCGGTTTTCAGTGCTTTCCCCAAATCACTCCGGGAAAATGCTGGGATTGTGCCTTCACAAGGTCATGGTTGAATTGCTTCTCGTTCCTTGTCCCAGTCCCTTCCCGTCTATAATGACATGGACGTCGACTACGCGTAAGGAAAAAACTTTCATGGTATTAAGTGCTGCAGTTCAGCTGATCTGCTTTCGACTTTTTCTAGTGCTGGACTGAGGTATGTTTCACACAACGTTTGGTATTTGGATGGTTTAATAGTTCCGCCAATAAGGAGACCGCAGCTGTCACGAGGTTGGGTGCCATGGTGGGGTCGAAAAATGACTTGTTCTCTACGCTGCAATCCATGACATCCATCATGAAGTTTTAGGCCGCTGTCCTCGTTGATTTTGTTAGGCCGTTTAGAAATCTCTAGGACTGCTTTTTGCCGTCTTGACCCTACGGGAAATTTGGGCAGTGAAGGAAAATCAGTAGGTGAAAGGAAATTGTAAATAATGCTTGGAGAAACAGCAAAAGAATTGAAACGGGTTCGGTATACCGCTGTACTGAATGAAAATTAATATTTATTTTAATTTTACCAAAAGCATATGAGTATTTATATAATGGATTGAAAAGGGTTCTCAAAATGATTTATAATCACTAATAAGAATGAAAAAAAAGTCATAACCTGACCATATATTCTCTGAACGAAGGCCAACAGACATAAGGTGAATTTATATTTAATAATTATACACAATCAAAATTATTTACAAACAACACCTTTGCCCTACATTAATGGCCACTAAATTAAGCAATACAAAACGACAAAATATCCGTTCAGATTTCCATATATAAAATAACAGTTTACAGTCTTCGGCAAGACACGTAATGAGACTATTTGATAAAAGCTAATGTCCGTTTCAATCACAGAAACTACTGAATCAAGTTAAAAACAAAATAATGCCACGGCTAATATCTCAGTTTATCTATCCGAGAGTGAGACTTCTTATCGTGCGGACTTCTCCGCTCAGAGCGTTATGTTCGGTAGAGTGCAAAAACAATATTACTAACTGCTGCAATCTTTGTCTTTTACCGTCTGTCCGGCATTGGCGAAGTCAGCAAACTCCGAGCCCACACTGAATTTATTTGTCACCTTGTGACTCAAAATGCAGACACAACCGATCGCATTATATGCTGTCGGCTTTCTGGGTCGTTCTTGTGCGCCAGCACAAGTGAACAGGAACCAGTCAGACCCAAAAGACCTCGAAGAGCATCTCGCAGCACCTTTTAAAACTTCGGGATGCCGCTTCTCCTACTCCAGCCGATTTTCTCTGGTCCTATTGGCGATGTAGACGTTCCTGTCTCTCTCCTCATTGGCGGACATGAAACAAGATTATACAAAAAAAATAAAAAGAACTATTCTATATATTAAAATACTATTGGCAAAACATTCGCCCCTCCAAGCACTCTCTGGTCCTACGACGGGGTTGGAGGATTTTGTTCGGAAACTGTCGTATTTCTTTCGTGATCACTCGTTTTTCCTAGTTTCCGCAGTGGGCACACACAGAATCTCTAATTTGGCGTGTCTTGACGTTATCACGTATCTGCAATTGGTCACGCGATATACATCTCACCCGTCAACACTGTCAAGGCGTAGAACTGCGGCCGACCCCATACTGAGCAGTGAAAGGTCGTAAATCTGCCTTTTCAAACTGGCAGCTATTGTGTTTAGTCTTTCTTCCAACTTGAATGCAGAATTCGCCGTAATGCACTTGAATTCGCTGACCCCTGTCCTGCAGAATGTCCTTCTAAGCCTGCGTAATGCGTGCCTTGTTGTGTTGGCCAGAAACCGCACGTGAATGTGGCTCTATGTCATACCACAGAATCAGACCCAAAGTAGTGTAGTAAAGGAGCCTTGGTGTGTTATAGTTATCATTCATAAATTTATTATTAATATTAATAAAGAGGATTTTAATTTTAATTTTATGAAGGACTGATAATATGTATTTTGCAACAATCTCAATGTTATTTGGAATTTATTCGATATTTATTTAGTAACATTACCGGTTACAAGTCTGAGCGAATTTACCATTAACATTAACACAAGTAGGCAAAATAACAAAGTAACGGTCAGAGGTATAATTAGCCGTCATGAGCAAGCAAACAATTGTAATTTACTTTTAAATCCATATCATAATTAATATGCAAGAAAGAATGATACTTGTAAACCTTGTACAATACAAAATATGATGCCTCAGATATAGCTAACATAATACTGTGACTTTTTTTTTATATTTATTTGGCCTTCAGCCGTGCAGGCCATTTAGCCATTATCCATTTACATGATTAGATACATTACTGTCCTCCGTTACATAGTTCCTTGGGTATTTAGGATGAAAATTGCCTACTACATTATGTACATTTAAATATCAGGTCTACAAAGGTACAAAATATACATTAGGATTTTCATGATGGGATTAGTCTGTTACAGTTATCAACACCGCTGTTTTTAAGTCCATATTTCGGCCGTGCCGGCCACTTAGTCCTTACCCATGAAAATGATTGAATACATTACAGTGTTCAGTTACATAGTTCCTTATATACTTAGAATGACAAATTGCCTACTACTTTATGTACATTTAAATGACGGTTTACCGGGTACAATATATACATTACAATTTTAATAAAACATAAGACACATTGATAGGATAAGTCTGTTACAGTTATCAACATTGCTGGTTTTTTTTTTTTTTATGTCCAGATTTCGGCTGTGCAGGCCACTTAGCCATTATTCATTTGCATGATTAAATACATTACAGTGGTCAATTACATAGTTCCTTATATAAATGACAAATTGCCTACTACATTATGTACATTTAAATTACCGTTGTACAGGGTACTATATATACATTACAATTTTAACAAAACATAAAACATAGTGATAGGAGAAGTCCGTTATAGTTATCAACACCGCTGTTTTATAAGTCCAGATTTCAGCCATGCATGCCATTTAGCCATTATCATTTACTTGATTAGATACCTTACTGTGATGAGTTACATAGTTTCTTATATACTTACAATGACAAATTGCCTCCTGCATTATGTACATTTTAATAGCAGCTTTAAAGATAGATACCATAAAATTTTAGACTGTTACAATTATAAGTCCCTATTGATTTTTTGTAGAAAAGAGTACATGACGTAGAAAATTTTGTATTTGTTGGTGGCTAACAGAGTTGAAACATTTGTTGGTAGTTGCTGTTCCAGCTGTACCAGTTTCATGGTAAGGTTGTCGGATATATTTTTTCGTAGTGGGCATCCAAAGAATATGTGGTTAACGTCTTCTTCCTGACCACACTCACAGTTTGCATCGTCAACCACGCCGATCCTATATAGATGCTTCTTGAAGCGTGCATGCCCAAATTTTAGTCGAGATATAGTGGTGTATAGTTTTCTGGGGCTTCGAACATTTTGGAACCATGTTCGTTTTACAATTCCCGGGTGTAGGCTTGCATAGTATTTCCCCTTCATGGTGGATGTATGTTTCCATTCTGTGTCCCAGTCTTTGTACAGTTTGTCTTTTAATGTCGCCATTAAATCCGACATGGGTATCGTTGTATGGGTAGTATTCCCAGTGACGGTTGCTTCCTTTGCCAGTTGGTCAGCTAATTCGTTGCCTCTACACCCATCATGTCCTTTCACCCAGGATAGCACTATTAGTTTATTTCTGTTTTCTAGGTCTATGATTAGCTTTATGATTTCGTTTATAACTGGGTTATTACTTTGGTTTAAATGCTGGTTCTTTAAGGCCGTTAGCGCAGAGAGCGAGTCAGATAACACAATAATGTTATTATCCTGTAAATTGATGGCATATTTAAGGGCTTCTAGGATTGCAATTAATTCTGCTGTCATGATAGAGGTTTCCTTTGGCAATTTGAACGAGCCCTGTTCCATACTTTCCGGATTGATGAATGCACTTCCTGCACAATTGTTGTTTCTGGACCCGTCTGTATATATACACCTGGCCGGGAGCCATTTATTCAGATTTTCCAAAATTACCTGTTTATTGCAATTTTCTTTGTTATTGGAGTATTTACTGTTACTTCTTTGATTGTGTGCCATAGTGGTGATTCATAGCAATATAATTGTTTGCTTTTGCAGGCTTTGACGCTTAGTGCTTTGGTGTCAAGGTAAGCCGAGACCAAAGGTGGTAGTCGTTTATGGCTCCAGTATTTTTCCGTTAGACAGTCTATTGCTAGTTTATGGATAGCGTTAGCTAGTTTATTACCGACAGCTGTTCCTGTTTCAGTACGAATTTAGCGGATAAGTAAGATCTGCGTAGGTGTAGTGGTGGTTCACTTGCTTCTGCACATAATGCATTCGTGGGTGTTGATTGCATCGCCCCCAGGCAGGTGCGTAGTACTCTATATTGCAGAACATCTAACCTGGCTAATGTACGCTCTGCAGCCGATCCATAACAGATGCACCCATAATCAAAATGTGGCCTGACTAAGGATTTGTACAGCATCAGTGCAATTGGTGGGCTTGCTCCCCACTTTAATCCTGTTACCGCTCGAATCAGGTTATTGGCTGAACAGACTTTCTTCTCTATTTGTATAACGTGTTGACCCTATTTAAGTTTATTGTCTATTATTAGTCCAAGATATTTCACGCTATTCTTTACTGGAAGATTGTAAGGTCCAAGCGTCATGCTAGTTATTTGTGGTCAAAGAAGTTTAACAGTCTACTTTACGCGGTATCGTAGAAAAAAAAAGTAGCGCCACCATGGCCCGATAATCATCCGATTTCTTTGCTGATTAATGTATTACGTATGGACCTGGTCATTGTAAACATGTTTTCGTACAACCTCGTTGAAGGAGAAGGACTTCGCAGACTTAATTTTACTGATCCTCAAACTCGACCCTAGTACAGACAAAAGCGAGAGAAATATTTTAGAAAGTCTTTAATGCCAGCTACTACGAAAAAGTAAACAGTAAAGTTGCACTGATTTTAGAAAAAGGCTGAATGTATCAGTTTTACCACAAAGATATGAATTGATCAAGCAAACACGTTTTTGAGTGTCACGGCACATGGCATTTCCAAATGTTCCAAAATAAAAAATAAAAAAATTGGCTGTTAGTATGTAGGAAGCTCATACAAGGCAATATATTGCACAAAAAATCACTGAAACTGTTACCAAATATAATCCAAAAGAAAATATCCATACGGGTATATGTAATAATACAAAAAAAAAAGAATGCAACCATCCGCTATGGAAACTTCGTTTTTATTATATTTATTTATTTTTATTAATTGTGTTGCTCACACTCAACAGTTCATGATTCACAAAGTAATTATTAAAGTTATTGCTATAATACAAATAGTGAAAAAGTGTTGTAAAACGTAAGGAGAGTGAACAAGCCACTCGATTTCTTAATTAATAGAACAGAAAAATGCAGTAAATCTGTATATGCTAGAACGTGATGGAATAGAAATTCCAACTGCAGAAGAATGGATACAAATGAACAATTTTATAACTGTGCTGAAGTGTATTTAGGAAGAAACAACTAATATTTCTAGCGATTTATCAACAGTATCTTTAATTATATCAAACATTGACATCTTAAACACAAAACTTGCTCAGAAGGATGAAGGCTGATCATATAATACTGCTCAAAAGCCGCTTGTGTGGGTCTATTAACAGGAGATCTGCTTTCGCAAGAAAAACCTTACGGTTGTTGATTGCCGCTCTAATCGACCCACGGTTGAAAATTAAGTATTTGACTAGCGACGAAATTGTTAATACGAAGTCTGATATTTTGTCATTTCTACGTCAAAACTGTGCACTGACAATAAAAAATAAAAGGGTCATTTGGAGCAATTAAATCTTATTTTATTAGTATCGGTGTACTTTTTTTTTTGGTTATATTTAGTACATTTTTAATTAATCCGTATACAAGAAGCTACTTTAAAAATATTGGTATTGATTCGGTTTTAACTGAAAATTTAATATGTGATACTCATTTAGACAGCAGAATATCGTATTTTAAAAGCTGAAACAATTTATGCTAGGTAAGAAGGTTGAAATTTTTTTAGTGTTGTTAAAAAACGATGGTATTACTATACATAAGCTAACATGTATTTGATTTACCAAAGCTAAAACTCCAAAACTTATTAATATAATCCACGGGACAAATTATTCTGATTTGATTCGGGCTGTTACTGTTAAATTTTTTAGTTTCTTTTTATTATTGCTAAATAAAAATAACTGCATTTATTTTTGCTAAATTGCATTGCTCAGAACCTGGTTTGGTACTATTTGACTGTTTTATTTTATTCTAATAAATAAATATTAAAAACTTGTTTATAATTATTGTAAAGGTGCAATTTATATAAAAAATACCACATATAAAACAAATAACAGTTCATTTTTTGCATGTCATATATACTTCATGTTAGTGTTCTAAGATATATAATTATTTTTGAACCATCGGCTTCGGCTTCGGCCGAAGGTTATCTCAAGAGCCGAACATTCGGCTTCGGCTTCGGCCAAAAAATGACCTTCGGTCGGACACTACTCATGACTTCTCTCCTCAGAAGTCAGCATTCGAGTCCCCGTCCAGTCAGCGCCTTCCGCCTTAGTAAACTCTGGGTTCCATTCCCCTTCTCAACCCGCGTGCAGTCGGTCCCAATCCCGCTTCACATCCGCCTCTCTGGTCTCTGGATACGTCCAGACATGCAAAAAAGGTTTTAAACAAAATAGTAACTAAAAATTAACTATTTTTTCTGTTAGAGGATCACCCACACATCACCCCTCTTCACTCAGACCTATTCTGATTGGCTGCTGATTTTCCCTCTATGTCCACAATTCATTGAATTGCATTTATTGGTGCTTCCCTCGCTTTTTTCATTGTTGTTGAGAAGTCGATAACACCGCGTATTCACTTGAGCACATAATATGTGATAGAAGATCACAATCATACATCTCCCACATATCACCTCTCTTCACTCAGACTTATTAAGATTGGTTACGGGTTTTCTCTCTATGTCACTTCATTGAATTGCATTTATTGACGCTTCCCTCGCTTTTTTATTGTTCGTGAGATGTCGATAACACCGTGTCTGCAATTGAGCACATAATATGTTTCGACAAGGAGAATTCTTGACAGGTCCCCAGGCGCCTTAAATCCTCTCAACTCTGGGTTCTACAAGTACCATTTCGACACAGTCCATTCACAGATGTTTATCAGTCCGAGGATACAATTGACAATAGCCCTGTCCGAGCGTCCTTCCCAGAACTGGCCGACGTATTGTGGCCTGAGGACAGTCATTGTCCTTCGCTCGCTGGCGGGTCCTTATGGAATACTACCTTTCAGCGCGCAACGAATTCATCTGTACTGCACGTACATTAATAAAGTAATTGTGATGCTATCATAACATTACAAGAGTTTATGCAGATAATTATGCCATATTACAAGACTGAAAGAAAATAAGAGGAGTACTCCTGTTTCGTTAATTCTAATTCTGCTGGTAAAGAAAGAGTCCATATTGCAAACTTGACTATCCATAACTTCATCAGTAGTAATCTGATATGTATGAATTAAACCATTTACTGCGGTTCCATCAATATAATAGTATTCAATTTTTAAATTAATCCATGATTAGAACAGTCAAATGCTTTTGCAACATCATAAAAAATTCCTATGAGCCACATTTTATGATTCAGTTTTTCAAATTAGTTATTTGAAAACAAATATATAACATTTCTGTTGTTGACCGTCTTTCAAATCCATACTTTAAAGTAGTGAGAATATTACAGTAAGTAACATGTTTTATTGCTCTATGATACACGATTTTTTCAAAAATGTTTGAGAATCCTGGAAATAAATAAATGGATCGGTAGCTATTGTTTCGTTGGTTGCTGTAATGTAAGTAAAAGATTTTATATAAGAATAAACATTTGTTTGTTTTGCCATTTATTTCCGTTTTTATTTGTTCTTCACACAGTTTCTCTTATACCAATAACAACTTTCGACCCTGTGTAGAATTTATTTGAACAGAGTGCCACCCTTAAGATTAACAGATTATTATTATTTTTATTAATTTTTACTTGCGATGGAGCTAACTCTTCGGTGGAAATTCCCCTAGTAATCTAATTATCCCTTTATATAAATATATAATTGGATGGTTAAATTCCTTCCCCATTTACTTTTCCGATTTACAAATTTTAATTTTAAATTCCTTTTTGGTAAATTAGTCATCATTTCACTTGGTAATTTGTTCCCCTGACACCCTTACCAACAAAAGAAAATTTTCCGACTCCCTTATGCGTGAAATCGAGCGCAAGCTTGTCGTCATGGTCCCCTTCAATGCACTATTCCTAATTCTTTTACGAATATACCTCTAAGCCCCATCACCAACAAATGTCCTGTACATTCCCAACACTCTCTTCACCCTCCTCCTTTCCTTCAATGAGTCCCAAGCCAGCTCCATTATCATATAAGTTACTGACTGGGTCCTGCAATAATTTTCACAAACAAATCTAGCTCACTATCATAAATATACATGAATCTCTATTTAAAAACGAATGTACAAACACATAACTGATGAAAATAAAACAATCTCTTAAGTCCATTCACTTCGCCACATTTTTCATTTGAATGAGATCACACCTTTTAACCTTGAAGTGGCTGAGTTAATTATGACATATGGGGGGAAAAAACGCAAAACCTTAGGTTATACTTCAAAATCTAGTCCTAACCAAACTCACTGATTTTTAAAATACAGTTATTTTTGCACGCTTTCTCGATGTACGTCGTATGATGTCGAAAAGAAGGCACTCACAGTAGACATTAGTTCGGAGTCTGTGAACATACACACACCCAAAAAGAAATCTTAATGCAGATAAAGTCTTCTATGAAGGTAAAGTATACATACGTAAATATTACTAATTATATACTATATTATTTTCATATATGATAGTGGCCAAATACATATTTACTACGTGTGTCAAATATTCTTTTTGTCTTCAAATATGATACAGTACTAAACAACTTGTCTTGATCATTTTCTTGTTGTATCAGAATGGGTTTTTAAGAATTATTCAACGCAATTTGTGTAAATGATTAACTTCACTCTTTTAATGGAACACAATTTACGTAACTTTCCCCTGCATACTCATTAGCAACCATTACAGAAGATAATTTGTCAGTGTTTATAAAAATTAGTAGTTAATGTTCTCTACTCTTAAAGAAGTGTACTACATTCAACTTTCCTTATTAATACTATTATCTTCCTTTGTCATTCAAATGACTGTTAGTCTGGTGCCTATAATCAAAATAATTATTTATTTAATTGTCACTTTGTTACGAATTAAATTCATTTTATTCTTTACACTTTCAAATCCAAAACACTCATATTTATTGCTTAGCAAAATGTTACTTTCTTTGATTGCTTTCTTATCGTGATCAATACTTCTTGAATCAATATCCTCCTCTGGGTTTCCATAAACTTTATTACTTCCCATTTCCTCTTCAATGTTTTTACATTTTTCTTTATGAAAATCATTCTTTACCGCTGTTATTTCTGGATATTATATTTTTAGCTCATGGCCAACAGGAAAAATATCATTTGTGGCTGCTGTAACATTTCCTTAATGTCTTCTTCATCCTCATCTCTTATGTTTTTTTTTTCTACTTTTCTTGTCACCACTGACACACTTTCTTCTTTCCTCCTTTTAATATCATTTCCAAAACTTGTGATACACTCCACAGCCTGCTTTGATAACCTTCGACTTTCCCAGTTAACTTCTTTTCTTCGTCAGGCAGTGGATTCTTGAAGAAATTGTTATTTTCTGCTTCACTTTATTCTACTTGAAGTAATGGTTTTGTGAAGAAGTCTTTCGTTACTGCTTTACTTTTTTTTCTTCAGGCAGTATGTTTGTGAAGAAATCGTTCTTTTCCGTTATACTTTCATCTTTTTCAGGAAGTTGTATCTTGAAGGAATGATTCTTTTTTTTATTTGCTTTTGTTTCTTTTCTCAGTAAACCAACTGATTATACAGGACTAGTCAAATTCATTGCAGTGATTTGAGAAAATTACTACAAATTTATTTTTTGACATATACTTACAAGATTATACAGATATATAAACGAACTGTGAAAGTTTTTTTTGTATCTACAGATGCTCAATATGTGAACCTTTAGTGACTCTGTACACATCAAGTCTATAATCGAGTTCTTCCCATTCCCGATGCAGCATGTCTCTGTCAATGAGAGCAAATGGATTGGTGATGCGATCCCGCAGGTCTGGCAGATCAACTGGTACTGATGGCACGAACTCTGTGTCTTTTACTAAACCCCAAACAAAGAAGTCACAACGGGTTAGGTCAGAGGAACGAGGAGGTCATGACATCAGCTGACGATCAGCATCCCCAGCACGACCAATCCATCTGTTTGGCATTCTGGTGTTTAGGAAATTACGGACAACTAGAAAAAAATGGGGTGGATCACCGTCCTGCTGGAAAATTAAATCTTCACTATCAGCTTCCAGAAGTGGCATTCTGCGACATTTGCAGAGAGATTTTCCATGTGATCGTCACCTCATTAAAGAAAAAAGGCCCATTAAGATTCTTTCTTGAGATCGCGCCAAACATATTCACTTTCGGAGAGTCACGAACGTGCTGCATGGGGGTATTCGGTTCCCGAAATGCACACATTGTGCCTGTTCACTTTTCCACTCACATGAAAAATGGCCTCATCACTAAACAGAAGTTTTTCTGCGAATGTTTCGTCTTGTTCTAGACATTGGGCACAGAATAGAAAACGACGCATTTAATCGTTGTGCGACAGTGCTTGTAGCAACTGTAACCAGTAAGGCTTCGTACACAATCGCTTCCGTAGGATTCTCCAAGCCGTCTTCTGTGGAATACCTAATTCCCTGCTCGCTAGAGGAATAGACTTCTGTGGGCCACGAACATAACTGGCGCACACGTTTAATGGTTTCTTCGGACACAGGAGGGTGGCCCGTTGTTTTACCTTTACAAAGGCATCCCGTGACTTTAAACTGTTGATACCAACGACGAATGGTGTTAGCATGCGGGGAATCCTTGCCGAACTTTGTTCTAAAGTATCGCTCAACAGTTACCACAGACAGTCGAATGAAATTCAAGAACAACCTACGCTTTCTCACTTTCAGCCATCTTGGTTTCTAGCGTTCTAGCGGCCACCGCGGGAAGTTTACAATTTTTTTTGTGCTGTCATCAGTTTTTGACTGGTTTGATGAAATCCTCCATCCCTTCCTATCGTGTGCTAACCTCTTCATATCTAAATATCCCTTAAATACATCAATGGAGTGCCCAAAATAGTGTAAAGTGCAAAAAACTAATTAAATCCAATGGAAAAACCTATATAAATATGTACTATCAAAATATTAATGGAATTCGGACAAAACTTAATGAATTAAGATTAGCCCTAGCTACATGTACTTATGATGTCATTATACTTGCTTCTAATGCTGAACTTGGATTCACAAATCACTCAGTGTACAGGAGTGATAGGTCCTCTCAAACTAGTTCTAAAGAGAGTGGTGGTGGTGTACTTGTGGCAGTGAACAACAGAATGCCTTCTAGATGGATTAGAACAATGTCCCCACTAACAGTGGAGTCTATATTTTTATCAATTGATCTGTTGCATGATCACACATTTTGCTGAGTTGTGTATATATCCCGCCCAGTAAGCCTCTCGATGTATATGCCAACTACTGCTAGGTGGTGGAAGAAGTGATAGCCGACCAACAGGTAGAACCATCACATGTGATTCTGGTTGGTGATTTTAACATCCCACATGTTGACTGGATAAAAACAGAACCACATTTTCCCTCTGCCTTTCCTCGAATGGTTTATGAGCTAGCTTGTTTATTGGATGTTGAACAGTGTAACCATGTCTTGAACTTTAGGGGTGTGTTATTGGATTTAGTATTTGCCTCTTCCAATGACACTGTCAAGGAAGACACCTGCCCTTTGTTGCTATTGATATCCAGCATCCAGCATTGAATATTATTCACCCTGTAGAATCTACCTTTCCTGATCACCAGTGCACTTTTGTTCCTGATTTTGCAACGTGTAATCTTGGAGAAGTTTTTGATGAACTTCTTTCTATGGACTTATCCAATTTTGAATCCCTTGACTTATCCACCGATACTGACACTCTGTTCATAAAATTCACTGACATATTGAAGTCAATTGTGCTCAAGTATTGAAAGTACAAAGGCTGATACTGGGGTTGAAGTATAGCCTTAGTGCCTCAACTAACAGTTTGTGGTTGGCTCAAAGTTCTATAGAAAATTTACGAAATAATTTTGATTTGGTTTGACCATGTAGCCGGATAACTCAACCTAAATGCTTGAGGTCGCTACAATATTTGTTAACCCACAAATAGAGAAAAGGTAGTAAGCAAACTACTGAAGCACACAAGTTCACTTCTCGAAAATCCAAAATTTTATTTTCAAAGTCACAATGTTAAATATGCATTTTTACAGTTGAGTTGGCAAATCGAACACTCTTTTCTAAAAGTTTGCAGGTTGTGGAGAGAAATTTTAACCGACCGAACCCCTTTAGTAAATTTACAAGTTCTTAACAGTCATTAAAATTACTATATAACCCGACACGATCCAACATGGTTGAACTAGCCATCATGGCGAGTTACAACCAGCGCGACGAAAGACAGACCGAAACAGACGCCAGACAGGAACAGACCACCGGCAGGAACAGACAAAACATAATGGCGGCGGGGTCTTTTTATAGAAAAGACTAGAACCAGTGACGTCAGCAACTGTATCACATCTTTTTGCTTCCGCATAGCTCAAAGTGTGTGTAATTTATTTGCCGATCCCGACTATTAAAAATGTTTAAACTTTGACAGTATCTGGACTTATTTACTAAAAGTCCAACGGCAGTCTCGTGAGAAATTTAGAGTAATTAGTTTTGAAGTTTTAGCTGTTTAAGACTCCGCGTAGTGACACATTCTAATTTGGGGAAAATCCCTAAGTGTTCTGGAATTTTGCGCTCGTGCACAACAATCCGTAACAATCTATTTTTCAAAAACTTAATTACCGGACAAATGCTAAAACTTTTTATGGAAACCATTATATGTATGAAATCGTCTTAGTTAGCGCTATCTACTGATGTAATTTTTAATTCAATATCTCTTTTAATAAAAAAGCTTATTATTTTCTCTTAATTAAAACTACTAATTAAACTTTACCAAATTATTTAATTTTACTATCAAAATATCTGGGATAGTGCTGACTACAGCTGATGATAAAAGATCGGTTGTAGCTTTACGCGATTTAAAGATACTGCAAATCTTAGAATTTCTACTTTTATGATCGCGTGTTTCAAAACTTGAACAAACCTAAATATCTCTTAAACCAAACGTTTCCCGATATGATAAATACACTTTAAAATGATTTTTATGACGAATTGTTACTGTGGGGAAGATTACAGGGAAATTCCTTAAAGTTGAAAACTACACTTCTCGAAATTTCTAAGTCCCGCCTAAGCAAAACTAGAATTTGCCAAAATTCTAAGGTGCTTACAATATACACCACTGAAAAAAACTGGAATGTCAAAATTCCCATGTTGGTTCTCTACAGAGCTTATACAATTGTTCATAGAAAAGAAAAAACTCCACAAAGCTTATAAGCAGACCTTTGATTATGAGTACTATGTCCTGTTCTCAAAATTGAGAGATTAATCTCGTCTCTTATCCAAAAAATGCTTCAATGACTATGTTGAACGTGTGCAATGTACTATTCCTGGCAATCCCAAATTATTCTGGAATTTCATCCGTAACATTAGCAAAGCTGAAGGAGCACCAAGCACGTTAACATTTAATAATCACTTCACTTCCCACCCTCAGCAAATGTGTGATCTGTTTGCACAATACTTTTCTTCAGTATTTACACCTCCATCTTCGTCTACTTCCAATATCCATTTCAGTACTAGTAATAGTCTGAGTACACTTGCAGTCACTGATGAAGATGTTTATAAAGCATTGGGCAAGCTAGACTGTTCGAAGAGTTGTGGCCCTGACCAAATACCACCTAATGTTTTGAAATACTGTAGAGTCTTGCTTTGCCATCCTTTAAAATACTTGTTTAACGGGTCTCTAAAGTCAGGAATTTTTCCAGATGTCTTTAAGCTTGGTCATGTTGTTCCTGTGCATAAATGCGGATCGAAGGAAGATGTTAAGAATTATAGACCTATTGTTATATAATCGGTGTTAGTAAAAATCTTCGAGAAGTTGGTGCTAAACAAAATCTATCCCATGTTTCGTAACATAATTACTCCAAAGCAACATTGTTTCTCTCCTGGAAAATCAACAGCAACTAACCTTGTGATTCTTCAAAATGAAGTAATTAGAGCATTTAGTGAGCGAAAACAACTCGATGTCATATATCTTGATTTTTCAAAGGCATTTGATAAAGTTAGCCATCCCCACCTTCTTACTAAGTTGAAGGAATATGGCATAGTTGGTAAATTATTGGAGTGGTTTTGTAGCTACCTCAGCAACAGAAGGTTGATTGTAAAGGCTTTTGGCTCATTGTCATCTGCTTTCGCAGCAACTTCTGCAGTACCTCAGGGTTCACACCTAGGACCATTGCTGTTCAATATATTCATAAATGATTTAGTTAGTATTTTTGCCAGTTGCCTTTTCTTTGTAGATGACATTAAGATTTTCAAGAAAATCATTACTCGAGACGACTGCTTAGATCTTCAGAATTGCTTAAAAGCTATTGTGAAATGGTGTCAACAAAACAGTATGCAACTTAATCTTAATAAATGTTCCTGCATTACTTTTCACCGCACTAAATCGGCATTACATTTTGAATATGAAATGGAAAATCAGCTACTGAATCGCTGCACAACTGTAAGAGACCTAGGAGTTCTTCTGACGTACAATCTCAGTCCAGAAGAACATGTCCACAACATATGTGCCAAGGCCTCCAAGTGCCTGGGCTTATTGGCACGCACTTCCAGATTTATTAATAATATCCAGACACTCGAGCTCTTGTAATGTGCCCATGTCAGACCCATACTTGAGTATTGCAGCGTTGTATGGTCGCCTCATCAGATCACACTAATTCAACACATTCAGAATCTTCAAAATAAGTTCTTAAGGCTTATAGGTTGTCGCATGGGCTTTCATTACAAAGACGTTCCGTTGGTTGCTGTTGGAACCTACCTTGGCCTCCATCCTTTGGAGTCGAGACGGAATGTTCATTGTGTCCTTTTTCTGCATAAACTAATCTCAGGTGTTATAGACTGCCCTGAAATTCTCAGATATGTATATTTTCGTTGTCCGTCTGGTACACGGTTGAGAGAACTATTTGGTCGTAGACATCTGCGCACAAACTATGAGGCTAGCAGAGCCATAGAACGGATTCAGTGACTAGGTAACAGAATACCTCCTGAACTTGATTTTTTCATTGACAGTGTTGCTGTTTTCAAGCGAGTACTCATACGTGAGTGGAGTCAGCAATGATGGGCTTAGTCACGGTCTATTATTCCCTGTAATAATTTTCATTTTCTTGTAGTTTTATGTTGAGTCTTATTATTAGTTTTAGAATAATTAATAATTTTCTTCTGTGTAATTGTTTTTATAGTTTTAGTAATATAAAACTATACTTGCTATTTTTTGTTATCTTCTTGTTTTCACTGTAACTAATTTGTTCATAAATAGTGGTAATTGTGTTTAATAAGTAGCTATCATAAGATATATTAATGTAAAATGGTTTTTCCGTTGGAATAAATAAATAAAATAAACAACCCATGTCCTTAATTATCTGCTTCATATATTCTAATCTCTATATTCCTGTACAGTTCTTACCTTTGACTGTTCCTTCCACTAACAAATTAACGAATCCAACATGTCTCAAAATATGACCTACCAACCTGTCTCTTCTTTCTGTAAGCTTCTTCCACTATCTTCTTTCCTCGCCCATAATTATCAAAACTCCTTCATTTCGTACTTTGTCTGTCCAGTTAATTTTCAGCATTCTTCTGTAGCACCACATTTCAAATGCTTCAGTTTATTAATAAAGTCCATGCTTCGCTATCATAATGTGCTGTCAATCTAGCGACTTCAAAACATCTGAAGAAATTCTCGCAATTGATCTTCAGAAACTGAATGAGTACTTCAACACTTGGTGCCTGAAACTGAATATAAATTAGACAGAGATCAGCTCATTCCACCTAAACAATAGAAAAGCCCACTATAGACCTCAAAGAAAATTCAGAGACCAATTACTTAAATACAATCCTCATCCAAAATATCTAGGTGTGGTTCTTGACCGGGCTGAGACTTCGGAGCCTGTGCGGCAGTCACCTGATGGTGTCTGGCGCGTGGTTTCCGGACGTTGACGCCGCAAGCGGGGGCAGGCGTACAGGTCTGAATCCCAGGAGGGCAAGCCTGTACCACTGTCCAATAGGTTTGATGTGTTGTCTGGATCTGATTCAGATCCACAATCGTCAATCAGCGAGTTGCCAGCCCCCCCCCCCCCCCCCGCCTGCTAAGTCTGGGCGATCACAGAAGGGGATTCTGGTGATTTGTAGTTCCAACGTTAGGCGTCTCATTGAGCCCCTTAGGGACATGGCGAACAGGTTTGGGATGAAGTCCAATGTCCATTCATTGTGTATTCCGGGAGGTCTGATCCATGATGTGGAACAGGCCATCCCGGATGCCATTGAGCGGACGATGTGTAGCCAGCTGCGGATTGTAGCTCATGTCGGCACCTATGATGCTAGCCGCGTTGGATAGGGGGGTATCCTCTCTTCCTTCCGGCGGCTTGCTCATATGGTGAGCTCTGTGGCTGATGACCGCAAGATTTCGGCTGAGCTAACCATCTGCAGCATTGTCGATAGAACTGACTGTGGACCTCTGGTTCAGAGCCGAGTCGAGGGTCTGAATCAGAGACTGTGTCGTTTCTGCGATAATCATAGCTGCAGATTCCTTGATCTTTGCCCTGGGGTCGAGTCGTGTAGGGTTCCCTTGGATAGATCAGGTGTGCACTACACACGTGAATAGGCTACACGGGTGGCAGGGGCCGTGTGGAGTGCATTGGGGGATTTTTTAGGCTGAGGGATGAAGACCCGAAACTGGGATTACAGTTACGGGCAGCCCAATTAAATTCGGCACCATATGTTAGGAGTAGCGAAAATCAATCTCGACTGTTAAAAGTACTCGTTATAAACTGTAGAAGTGTTTGTAATAAGCAGCCTGAGCTTGAAAGCGTTATTAGTAACACAGAAGCTGATATTGTATTAGGTACTGAAAGCTGGTTAAAACCGGATATAAGTTCAGCAGAAATTTTTATCTATAGCATGAATGTTTTCCGTAAGGATAGGTTACAGTCAAATGGAGGTGGTGTATTTATAGCTGTTCGTAAACACCTGTCGTGTAACGAAATAAATATTGATACGGTCTGTGAAATCCTATGGATTAGACTAAAAGTAGCTAGGACAAAACTTGTAATAGGGTCTTTCTATCGTCCACCAGATGCAGATGTAAGTGTTGCTGAGGCCTTAAGAAATAACGTAAGTAATATAGCTCGTCAATTTCCGGATCATGGAATAATACTAGGAGGCGACTTCAACTTGCCGTATATTGACTGGAGTAATTACGCCCACGTTACTGGTGGCAGGGATAAAATATCCTGTGAGATTATTCTTGACCTTTTCTCAGATCTTAATCTTGAGCAGCTCGCCACTGAACCAACGCGGTACGATAACGAAAACATTTTAGATATTCTCGTTACAAATAGGCCTGAATTATTTACGGACATTTCTACCACCACGGGAATAAGTGATCACAAAGCTGTAAATGCTACAGTAAAATTAACAGTCGAGCGCAAAAAGAAAGGGTCGTTTACAGGTTCGAAAAGGCCCCAAAGGAGAGTTTAAGAACGTTTTTGAGGGATAGATACATTACCTTTATAGAAGGAATTGGCTCGGTTGAAGAGATGTGGCTTCGATTCATAAATATAGTCAGGGAAGGTATGGACTTAAATATACCAAAAAGGACAATCAGGGACGGGAACGATCCCCCGTGGTATACGCGTGAAGTTAAAAGGTTACTTAAAAAGCAAAAGGAAGATTCATGCACGCTCAAGAAGGACGATGTATAGGAGCGATTTAGAAAAGCTAGCTGAGACAAGAGGACAGGTCAAGAATGCGATGCGCGAGGCCTTTAATGACCTTCGATGCAACTCACTTTCCAAGAGCCTCATTGAAAATCCAAAGAAATTTTGGTCGTATGTAAAAAGAAATAAGTGGTTGTGACAACAATATGCCAGTTCTACTACAAGACGGTTGGGAAGTTGATGACAGCCGCGACAAGGCTACCGTATTTAACGCCGAATTTAAAAATTCCTTCACCGGAGAAAATATGGAAAACATTCCCGTTTTTCCACGGCGTGTTGAATTTGAGATGGATCCAGTACAAATTGATAGTGTAGGTATCATAAAGCAATTAAAGCTTCTGAAGTGGGGGAAAGCGCCGGGTCCCGATGGTATACCAGTAAGAGTATTTTCGGAATACGCGGAAGAAATAGAACCATTTCTGTCAGATATATTTCGTAAATCTTTAGAGGAAAGAAAAGTACCTTCTGACTGGAAAATTGGCAGGTGATTCCCGTTTTCAAGAAAGGAGATCGGAGAGATTCTAGGAATTATCGACCGATATCGCTAACATCTGTTTGCAGTAGACTTCTGGAGCATGTCATATGCTCTAACGTTATGAAGTTTCTAGTTGAAAACGAGTTACTTACAGCATATCAACACGGATTTCGGAAGAATCGATCATGTGAAACGCAACTGGCTCTATTTTCGCATGATGTAATGAAAGTTGTTGATGCAGGATCACAGGTTGATGCTATTTTCTTGGATTTTCAGAAAGCTTTTGACTCTGTACCACACAACCGACTCTTGGCGAAGATCCGAGCGTACGGTATATCGGATCAGATTTGCGAATGGATACGCGATTTTCTAACTGGTCGGTCACAGTTTGTCGTTGTAAACGGGGAAGCCTCTTCTAAACTAAATGTTACTTCGGGCGTTCCTCAAGGAAGTGTAATAGGACCACTTCTTTTCTTAATTTTTATAAACGATCTCGGTGACAACGTTAATTGCAGGATGCGATTTTTTGCTGATGATGCACTTATTTATAGGGAAGTGAGGTGCTTCGACGATTGCTTAGAAATTCAGCGCGATCTGGATGTTATTTCGGAATGGTGCCATAAATGGCAGCTTAAACTTAACTGTAAAAAGTGCAAGGCAATGCACATAAGTAGTAAAAAGACCCCACTTGCTCAGGAGTACAAAGCTAACAATTCAGTTGTTGACACTGTGGATTCCCTGATGTATCTAGGCGTAACAGTACAAAGCAACATGAAATGGGACTTGCACATAACTTCCGTTGTAGGCAAAGCTAATTCCAAACTACGATTCATAGGACGTATTTTGAGAAGTTGTAATGCTCATACAAAGGAAATAGCGTACAAAACACTAGTGCGTCCGCATTTGGAATACTGTTGTGGAATTTGGGATCCGTATCGCAAGGGATTGATTGACACATTAGAGAAAGTATAGAGAAGAGCCGCTCGATTCGTGACTGCTAGTTACAGTCCTTACGTAAGTGTCACAGAGCTGATTCGTGGGTTGGGCTGGGATTGTTTGGCGGACAGACGACGTCGTTTTCGTTTGAATTTGCTGGAGAATATGCAAAAATCTTTAAGTTACGAGTGCAACGAAATACTTCTTCCGCCAACCTATTTAGGTCGCAATGACAGGAGGGATAAAATTAGAGAAATAAGATGCCGTAATGATTCATTTATGTATTCCTTCTTTCCTCGATCTGTTCGGGATTGGAATGCGCAGAATTAGAATTGGTGCTTAGCACCCTCTGCCACCCACAGTATTTGTGATTTGCAGAGTATAGATGTAGATGCAGATGTCTTTGACTTATAAGGAGCATATCCATAAAACAGCGGCAAAAGTAAAAACTTGAAATAACATCCTTCACAAACTTTCAGGAACGGGTTGAGGAGCACGTGCCGTAGCTCTCAGAATATCAGCTCTTGCTCTGGTATATTCAACTGGCGAATACTGCAGTCCAGTATGGCTAAACAGCAGTCACACAAAAAAGAACGACGTTTAATTAAATGACACAATGATAACAATATCTGGAACTGTTAAATCTACACCTACAGACTGGCTGCCTGTACTCTCTAACATCGCCCCACCAAGTCTCCGAAGACAAGCGGCATTAAAAAAGTAATAGCAGAAATGCTTAATTTATCCACAACTTCCAGTTCATCAGGACTTCACACACAAAGCTCCAAATAAACAAAAATCTAGATATTCAACATGGAAGTTTGGTCAAGAGTTGGTCCAAAATAATTCCAATATAGGTGAAGCATGGTGCGTTGAGTGGACAAATTCCAACCCCGATAAACAGCCGCTAATCCAAGACCCTACACGACAACCTCCTGGATTCAACCTTCCTAGGAAAACCTGGAAGGCACTGAACCGAGTGAGAACAGGCCACGGTAGATGCAACTACTGGTTGCACAAGTGGGGAATGACAGAGAATCCTTCTTGTCACTGCGGTAACTATGAGCAAACCATTCACCACATCGCCATGGAATGCCCTTTCAGGAGATTCAGTGGTACAATGCATCAGATTCACGAAACAACAACACAAGCAATTGAATGGCTGCAATCGTTAGATATCAGTCTATAACAATAGTTATATTTATTGTAAGTTAATGTAGTTATTGTATTTTGTATCTCTTCTGCCATATGAAATAAATAAATAATGTGCTGTGCTCCTCACAATGTTTTAAAGAGTTCTTTCTAGGTCCTAGATCAATATTTGAAACTAAAAGATTCCTATTTTTCATGAAGGTTCATTTTGCTACTGCTATTCTGCTTTTAATATCATTCTTGCTTCGGCCATCGGTTGTAATTTTGCTTCACAAGTAGCGGAATTCACATACTTCTCCTATTGCATCTGATCCTATTTTTATATTTAATCCACTGTGATTGGTACTATTTCTGTTTCATTTCATCACTTTTGCTTTGTTTTGATCTAAATTCAGTCCAAAATCAACATTCAGTATTTTGTTCATGATACTCAGTAACTTCTCAATATCCTCAGCTCGTTTTGCTAACAAGACAATGTCATCAGCAGATCGTAGCATACTGATTTTTTCTTCCTGAATACTTATGTCACATGGAAATTTTTATTTCATTTTCTTTATTGCTTCTTCTACATACAAGTTGAATATTAACGGGTATAGAGTACAACCTTGTCTCGCACCCTTTTTAACTGATGCATGTCTCTCAAGGTTCTCTACTTCTATTATAGCTACTTGATTTTTATATAGTTTATAAAGTATTCTTCTATTTCAATATTTTAGACCTGATTTCTTTAAAATTTTAAACATCTTCTCCCACATAACATTATCAAAAGCCAAAAAAGTATCACTTTTTTTTATCAGCCCTTCAAGTGTTAATCATCAAGCCAGAAATGCTTCCCTCATACCACGATTTCTCCTAAACCCAAACTGATCTTCACCTACTATCTCTTTAATTTCCCTTTCCATTCTTATGTATATAATTCTGGTGAGTAATTTTGAAGCACGTGATGCAATAATTCTCACATATGTCGGCTTGTGCTTTCTTCGGGAGTGTGAAGATGATATCATTATTAAAATCAGTTGGAATTTCTCCTGATTCATAACTAATTGATATCAGCTTGAATAATCTTCCGATTCCTTCTTATCTTAGGGATTTAAGAATTTCTGCAGGAATCTCATCAATTCCAACTGCCTTATTTGCTTTCAGGTTATTCAGAGCTCTATTAAAGTTTGTCCTCAAAACAGGATCTCATAAATCATCAATGTCGATATCGCTTTCCTTTTCCATTATTGTTCGTCCCCATCATAAAGTTTTTCAATGTATTCCTTCCATCTGTTAGCTCTATCGTCTGACCTTAAAAGAAGTCTTCCATCGGCAGCTTTAATGTTTACATTTCTTTTCTTCATTTCTGCAAAATTCTGATCTATCTTCCTGTACGCAACATCTACTTTACCTATGACCATTTCCTTTTCTACTTCTTCACTCTTTTCTTGTAGCAATTTTTCTTTTTCTTTTTTGTATTTCCTGTTTATTTGATTTCTAAATTGCCTGTATTGCTCTCTTCCTGCTTCATCCTGAACATTTTTGTACCTTCTCCTCTGATCCATCAGCTCCAAAATTTCTTCTGTGATCCAAGGTTTTCGGGCAGCTAAATCCTAATGTTTCTTTACCAGCTTTCATTATTTCGGTCTTTAATGGATTCCACTTATTCATCGGTAGAGCTCCTTTAAGAGTTACTTCTTAGACCCGTAGCGAGATGACTAGATCGGTCATCTCGTACAATGTAAATTAATTATTGTTTGATTTAATATAAATAAGTAACTAATGGATATTCATTTTGAGTTGGAGACAGAAATCCGCCTCTAGCTAAGAGGTGTGTTAGCGTGAGCGACAGTCTGACTTGAGCCGGAAGTGTCTGGGAGGTCGAGATAATGCGGGGATTATGTCTGACACTGATGAGAAAGGCTGGACTCTGGGGAATTCTGTGGAAGGGATCCGTAGATACGCCGTTCGCTCGGTATCGTGAGAAAATTTCTACATATCCTGCCGAACAATCCAGACAAAACCCGAAGACTCTTAGAAAATAAGAGGCAATGTATTAGCCAGCATAGAATGGAGACTTTTGCGAAACCAATCCGATGTGTTTATTTCCTCACGTGGTTGGAAATATTATAAATTTTGTGTTTTTCATGATACTCGCCGAGGAGAAGGAGAGACGAGCTCTGAGGGGTGAGAAGAGGTCCAGAACTATCGCGCTGGCAACTGCATGCCAGAGTACAGCGGATGATTTCGATCTGGAGGCTTGGATGACTGAGCGCCTAGTCCGATCGAGGTTGTCACTTGTGTTGGTTGACGTGACAAGTGCCTAGCATTACCTGGATGGTGCGCTGTTGAGAGACGACAGCGCTCTTGTTACGACGCTGCGTGTAGCCAGACAGACACGGTAATTATACCTCCAGAAACAGTGTGTACTCAGACGAATCATTGAGATATCCCTTTAACGGCCTGATGAATGTGAGTTCTTATGCCACCTGACTATTCCTGAGCTAGTTGTGTCTCAATGCCGAGTGCTTTTTGGTTTTCGCTATCCAGTTTGAATTGAAAGACTGATTTCCACGTTTGGAAACTTTCAATGACTATTATTTGTGGGAACAAATTAACTCCCTGGCGCCCTATGTAATCCAGTTAAATCTGATGTTTTCTTGTTATCATTGTCATACAAGAATCGCCCTCGTTATGTATAAGAGAGTTTTTGCTTCAGTTGCATATGGAATTTGTAACGCTTTGTAATGTACATGTATTGCAATTTCTTAGCTTCAATTAACGATAATTGTTTGTTTGCTATGTTGCACCTGTAAGACAGGGTATTGCGTTGAACTTTATTTTGCACAGACAGATGTTTAAGATTAATGGTAAATATACTTCTGTCTGTAAGCAGTAATGAGTAACAAATAAACCAATATTGTAGGATCTTTTCAAATATTAATAACAGAAGTAATGGTTTCACCTCAGTTTCCTTAAATTAATATATATGCTTTGCATAAGATAGTGGAAGGTGGCGATTACAAATCATGCAAGGTAAGCAATTAATCTGCCCCCACAGCAATCCGCTACAATTGGCTAGCCCAACGTTTGGTTTCGATTTAATTAATCAACGGATTAGAATATCTCAATAATTTTTGAACAAATAGTACACACTGTTTTAATTTTGCCTATTTTCATATTTTACATAGTTTGTGGATTTTAAAATTTATTTGTGCTTATGTGTTCATATTTGTTGGATTATTTTAAAATCCTCAAATAAGATAAAAAAAATACTTGTATAAATGATGGGAGTTTGTTCAATACTCCATGTTATTTTTATGGTTAATCTGTGCAAAGGTTCTGTCCGCACGCACTTTTTGTGTTGTATCCATGACAGCGATGACTTTGATTTGTGGTGATGTGATCTATCTGTCTTTGGTAATTTTTTATTTATTTTGTGGTGCAAAAATTGACTGAATTTTGATTTTTCCGATTTATCTGATGAATCGCAAGCTTATTTGTCAAAAATTTCGGATATACGTTTGTATTTTACGGTGTTTTGTGCGTTTCCGGTATCTTTGTGTTTAATTGCGGAAATATTCGTATTCTCATTTACTTTTGTTAGTTCATGAAGCTGAGATCCGGAGTTGTTTTAATAGAAAACTTATCGGTAATTTCGGGAGGTAGTGAGATCATGAATAAATTAAATTCGGAGGCAATGCATCAACGAACTATGGCAGAAACTGAGACGAATTCAAATGTTGATTTAGCTTCTGAAGCGGGTTACAGCTCTCAATCCACAACAAGCATGGGAGAGACAGAAATTGAAAACTTTCCACATATCTCTGATATAATCACAGAAAATGTCTCAGCTCCACCCATTGCTAAAAACACCCACAGTACAAAAAACACTACACCAGTTCCACAAGAAAACATACTACAATTGGGCAATATGATGGCGCAAATGGCGCAATATCAAAAATCCAATGAGGATAGGTTGTCACATTTGCAAGCGTTACAAAGCCAAATGCAGTCACAGTTGCAAGCGTAACAAAACCAAATGCAGTCACAGTTGCAAGTGTCACAAAACCAAATCCAATCACAGTTGTCAGGAAAAATCGACGCACTTGACAGGCACCAAGACCGTCTACTCCACGTCATTGAGGGCACATTATTGATCTCTCCTCAGCAAACAGAGAAAAGTAATGATAGCGGAGATGCAAATGTAAAATCTGACGTCGTGATTTTATCCGAAGTCAAAAATGATTTGCAAACACAAGAGGTAGATCGCACGCTCAGTGACGACAACTTGTCGATTATTCGCAAGCAAACCACGATAGAATCGGAGTGTGATCACTGCGATCAGCCTGAGGAAGTGTCTCAGCATACCAAATTGCAGATTGTCAGTGAATCAGCTGTCAAAGTCTCCAATCAGCGTCTAGTGAAAGAAATTTTTAGTTGGAAAGCGAAAATTTCTGAGCTTAATAATCTCAGCTGTATAACGGGTACCGTCTCGGTAGTAAAGCGAAAGCGGTCAATGAAACGTAAAACATTTTTCGGGCACGAGTCGAAGGATCATCAGTACATGTCTTTCATTAAGTCAAGAAGAGTGTCCGTTAATGTTTCAATGTTCAGTGAAAATCGAGATTATTCTAAAAATTCGCAGGCAATAAGCATCGCGTGGGACTTTTCCCTCTGAGATTTAACATGGAGTGCTACACAGGTTTTTCGTTCCTTCCGATCAGAAAAATATTACTTGCAAACGCAAGGATTAAAATATTTTGCTGAAAACAGGATTTTGGAGTTAAATTGTGACTCATCATTGAGTACAGTAAACTTGGAGGCTAACCAGATCAGTGCCATAGATAACAGTTTAAATAGCCGGTCAGAAAGGTCGTTACTATCAGCTGTTCCCATTAGCAAAGGTTTGCGGTGGAAAACAATGGAATTTCCAAGAATCCCATTAGGTAGCGGGACCGAGGGTCTATGCTCTGTAGATATTGCAAACAAAAGGTTTCACGTCGTGCAAAATTCTGTCGAATACTGCAGCTCCTTGATTCGGAAAGCAGAATAGGTTTCCAAAAGAAAATACATGGGCGCATCAAAAGTCACTGAATGATCATTCCTAATCATGATTATGTAGCGTGCAAATGCGGCGATGAAATAGCTGAAATTTAATGTTGCCGATTATGGAATCCAATGATTTGAAATAAAATTTGGCAGTTGGAATTGATGAGATTATTGAAAAACATCTGAAATCCTTAGGAGAAGAACAAATCCAAATAGTATCCATACTGATATCAAAATGCTATGAAAAAGATTCTAAATAATTTCAATAAAAGTATCATCTTCACACTTCTGAAGAAAGCACAAGCTGTTAAATGTGAGAATTTATCTAAAATCACATTGTTGCACTCTTCAGTAATGAACTAATTCGTCCTATTGTTAATTAATGATGATTACCTTTAATTGCTTCGTCCTCAAATTTACAGTTCATTGTAGTTGGCCACCAGATGGTTTTACCTTCCCCCAAAGTTTAAATAACTATTGTCTTGAAAAGATTAAATAGTTCCATGAAATAATAACACCGGCAATTCACTTTTCACTTTTATTTCTCGGTGAGCTTCATAAACAATATTACACGCGGATAAGGCAAGAGACTTCTCAGGAGACGGGACAGACAGAGCATCATGAGACCATAGTGAACCATCGACAACTCCGTTGCGGGCCTCGTATGGAACCACTGCTGTCCACTCCGCCGAGCATGGGCAGCTCACAGCCCGAAGATGATACCAAGCGCGATGACATCTACTTCAGAATATGTAACCATGGAACATATACTGAAAGTCGCGTTCCATGGTCCAGGTCTTCAGAGGACATGCTGAAGGAAATCTACAATGGCGACCAAATGATGGAGTATGAAAACAAGTATCTCGTCGTCCACCATGTAATGTTACATGTGGTTTGAGAATAGATAACCGCTGATGTTTGACAACGTTAAAAACGAAACTGTGTTGTGGAAATGAGCAGCCTTAGGCAGGAGTGGAAGCGAGCTCACCAGATACTTGCCATACAAACACACAAAAAACCATGGTCCGGTGGAGCAGAGACCTTCGCTGGCCGGGAGGATAAATGTTGTTGCCCCAAGAGAGAAAGGAATGTTTGTTTAGCGCTCGGAAGAGTGCTTCAGACGTGTTGTGAATGGTGTGTCGAAATTTATTGCTGGTCGTCTGATGGAGGACTGCTGTACTGAGGAGAATGTTTTTTTCAGGATGATCTAAAGGGACGGACGACTGAAGAGGGGCATTCATGGCTGAGAGTCCGACTAGACAGGTCGACTGGAGTCGTGACGTGGACCACGGCTGCTGTTCTGCGATCGGGTCTCGCCGGTGCTGACTACCTGACGTCGACGGAGCCGCGCTGTGCAGACGCCTTCCCTACACGATGCCAAACCGAGCAGTTTACGGCACTCGACCCGACAGCTGTTGCAGTCCAGGATAGCATCTCTGCATAATGGTCAACAGCCCTTGCATCTCGCCTCTTCCAACAACAACGTCCAACGCACGGAAAAGGAGCCCAGTTCACACCTCAGTTGTAACAAGAATCCAGTTTAGCAAAACCCAGTAACGCCTGTTGGATAATTCATGCAATCTACTGAGCAGCAATTATGAATTGCTAAGAGTGTAGGTGATTTACTTCAAAATAAAGATGACGAATTTTATTTCTTAATTTGTGGACTTTTCATTAATAATATGTTTCATTGATCACTTTTCCTTATGATCCATTATTTTGTCAAATCAAGGTAGTTGATTGAACTCACTAGCACCCAAAGTATGACCTATATCAACTTACATATCAGCTTAGCAATCATATGACGAGGCAAACAAAATAAATAATAACAAATATAATAACTTAATACGAAGGGTATTATACAACCATGCAGGTCTTATTTACGAATGGAGACTTCCTGATGATGCGCGAGGTCTCACGGCTGTTCTGAGGGGACCAACCGACGAACACAACATCTACTTCTTCGAAGATGGAGCAGCAGCCTTCGGACAGACACGTCCTGACGAGCTGACCAACATTGCTTGTCTTTGCTGAGAACTTCTGTAAAAATAAGTTATTCAGGAAGATAAACGGACGGATAAAGCGCCAACGAAGAATACAGGCTCCAACCAAAGAACCAAGCATCACGGAGATCACACCAGAACCTGTGGTAACACTAGTGCAACGAACGTGCGCAGCACACGCTGACGCTACACTAGCACCGCCAGTGATGTAATTGGACTCACCAGAATCGCCCGACCCACTGCCGCCAGCGACGCTCACGGTGTCGCCGGAGATGACTACAAACTGCGCTGAGGAAGAGACACAGCTGCCGGAGGAGGGGCCGGAACAAGGACCGATCCTCCCTCTGACGGCGCAGTTTAATGGTAACTTCGTGGAGCTGCTGGTAAAGTTCCACACGGAACCCTCGGACCTCGTCCTCGCCTTCCCAACGAGGGTCGCACTGAGATTCCTGCCACAGCACCCGCGACAGCTACAACGGCTTCAAAAATTCCTGAATTCCAACAATATTTAGGACGTCCCACAGCTACCAAGAATGCCCACGAAGCTGGTGGTCCGCGGCCTCCCCACCGATACACTCGAGCAGAGCGCTCTACCACGCTGCTTGGGCACAAGGTCCAAGTGGAAACTAATAAGAAGCCATCACTTGCACTCTCATGCTTCCGGTGAAATTTCTTCGGGCATCTCACCCGGGACTGCACTGCGCCACGGAGATGTGTGCGTTGAGGTGACAATCACCGCCTGCCAAACTGCCCACCACCGCGGGACTCTCCTCGTTGCTGCAACTGCAAGGCAACAACCCACGGAGCCACCTGGGGTGCGCGCCCGACTCCGACTCCGTCTCCGGCAGGCCAAAACCACACCACCTGCGACCACGGGGAAGAACGGTCACTCACATAACGGACCGCGCAAGCTGGTCAGCTCAAGGAGGTCAACCGGCGCACAAAGCGCCAAACCACCGAGCAGCGCGAAGGCGGAGTGCTCCATGCACCCCCACCACCACGCCAGGACGACTGTTGGGACCAAGCAGCCGACCGAGACGAGCTCCTGCACGGAATTCGCGAGGTGCCCGCTCAGGTTGCTGCCGCAGTAACAACAGCACTAACGGGCATCAAACAGCCATGAAAAGCTATACATTCAGAGTCACCCAGAAAACCTCCTCCTCTGCAATGAAAGGGCATGTCAGTTGCCAGTCCATCACCTCCAAATGTAGGTTTAGGTAAAAAAAATGCAGTTAGTAAATTTCTTACAGTCCGACCATATTTCAAATTACGGTAAAGACAGAAAGCCATTTTCAAAGCCTAGACCCAGACATTAGCCAACAGAAATAATTCCTGGCGCTAAAGACATCACTGCAAACAGAAGTCTGCGCTAATTATGTATGGATGGATGAGATTTCTCAAAAGATACTAAAGCACACAGTAGCGGATCCAGGGGAAGGGGGGCTCAAGCCCCCTCACCAAAACTATCTAGATCCACCCCCGAAACTGTAATTTGGGAGGTTTTTTTTTTTTTCTTTTAGCTCTACTGATCTTTTATTTTTTAACGGTGACATCGCCAAGACTATAAAGAAGCCAATCCCTGCCCGGTTCAAGGCCTCCCCAAACGAAATCCGCTCAAGCCCCCCCCCCCCCAATCAAATCCGCTCAAGCCCCTCCCTAACCAAAATCCTGGCTCCGCCACTTAAAGCACATGTCTATTCAAATATTCCCGTGATTGAACTCACAAACAACTGCATGACTCAAAAAAAACAAAACTTCTGACACTGACTGATAGCTAACTTATCACTGAGTCTGCTAGCCATCCCCTCATGTTTAAATAAGCACTACAAAAGCATACAGAAGGCAATAAAGTGTGCCAACAAACGTTTCTCGAACTGTAACAATACTTTGACAGTTAATGAAAGTTAATACTGTTTACATGCATTTACACACAAAATCATTAACATAAATAAATCCGGACTGTTGAGAATTGTCCTCCTAACATCGAGGCTCACATCAACACTTACAATTGTTCGTATTATATATCATTTACATATTTTCTCTCAATAAAACAATATTTATTTACATAATGAATATATATAAGTTCACAATTAATCACACGAAAAATATACAAATACACAATTACTGCCATGTTGTTATACATCAATCTTAAAATAAAATTTCACAAAAATGCTGGAACTGGGGGCTTTTACAAAATGCTTCAAAATTACTGACCAGAATGATATACAGAAGAATGGAAAGGATAGTAGAAGAGATAGGAGGTAAAGATCGTTTTGGGTTTAGGAAAAACCGTGGTACAAGAGCAGCAATTGGCTATTTGACTATTTTTTGAAAATGGTTTTAAATAGTTTATTGATACACGTTTTTTACCGAGTACTAATTATTTTTTGACAAAACTGCATATTTTACGTAAAATTCAACGTTAAAATTTAGAGGATTTGAAAGCCCGCCAAAACGCTCGTGTGCTGCCTGGCGCGGGCCAAAGACACTCGTGACGTCACACACCAGCAGGCGCTCAATCTACGTAAGTAACGTTTGGTTTGTTTCACTGAATTTGTGTATAAATTCTTGGAAATATGGATTGTAAATAGTGTGTAGTACATCAATCTACAACCACAACAATAAAAACTCTCCAAATAAATATAAGTGTTCCCGCATTTGCTGAAATAGGAAAAAAAAGTCGCTGCAACTTGCTCATAGAAACCCAGACGACATTGTGACTAAGTCTCATATCATTTACTGTAAATATAATTTGCACCATAATTTCTTTAAGATAATGTAGTACGATGTTTAAGGCGAGTATCAGTAAAGTTAGGGTTCTTAGGTTCGATCCTCGCTTTGGAATGTGTTTTGTTATTTGTGAGCGTTTTCTTTAGATACTAGTTGCTGTTGGTAGCACCACATATTCTTTTGCTAAAATCCACCAAAACATTAATTTTTTTCGAATGTTTCACAAATTTTTGGATAGCAGGAGTATTATAAATGCTTGAGACATAGCCAAAATAAACTTCAAAACTGAAACTGGATGTTACTTGCACACCGATAAAAAGTTTAAAAAAATTGAAAATTACTAGTGCATTAAAAGTAAATACTGCTTAAATAGATGCATTTATGTCAGAAAGGCAACATACAGTTGTATCGTCACGTGAAAATTCGAACAAAAAGTATTCAAAGCGTTCCAGAATTGTTGTGAGATTAGCGTGCAATGTTATTGTTAAAATAAATTCACCACCAAGTACTTGGGTTTTGTTGCAATGATGAAGTATCTCTGGTATGTTTCAAACTTAAAAGCAGGAGGTTATCTTTTTATAAATGTCTTCTTGTATGACAGCAATATATGTTTCAAATGGTTGCATGACGTTTTATACTTCAAATAAAAACAAGATTCTGTAAAGCAATAAACGGCAAACAGGAAAAAAAATGTACACACGAAAAAAATATTATCCTAATCAAAGTTCGAATAAAGGATCTTAAAATTCCAATAGCATTCTTTAACCCTGCAGCTACCTGGACCCCATGGCATCGTTACTTTTCTTCACGTATATAGTGAACACTTAAACATCACAGTTTCTATGTGCGTTGAAGTGAACGCGGTCGGTAAATAAATAAAGAATGTATTCAAGTTCGTTGAAAAAAATATTATTTATCTATAGTTATTTATCTGCAGTTAAGAAATATTGTCAATAACACCCACTTATTTAACTGTTGTGCTTACCTTATACTGCACTTGCATTTTTCTCGTAAATATCTGCTAAAACAACTAATGTAATTTAAAATTTTAGTCATTCTTGTGAAGGATTTCTGTTAATCTCTAACTTCTAGTTTAAATATAAATGATTCTTGAATTGAAGTTATTACATTCTCAAGCTCCGTAGAATAAAAGTCAGTGGTTGTTTCTATAGCTAGTCCGACAAATAATTTACGTTATTTTTCCGCTGTAGGATTCTACAAATTGTTCTTCATTTTATATTCAACGCAAAATCTCCTATTCTGTAGCTAAGATTAATACTAGAAGAGCGAATCAAGATAAAAAAAAGATACTTTTATTGTGTTTGTTGTTTTGATAATGTTAGGTGGGACAAGATGTTAAAATTTGTGAAGAAGCCAGGTATAAAATATCGAGGTAGAAGACTCTACTTACTATATAATTTCCTAAGTTCACTCACTCACTCTCTTCGATAGCTATCGGCTGGAGAACTGTGGCGTCACGCGCCAGACGTTGCTCGCAAATTAACAGTGACCAGAGATATCATTAGAAGAAATTCGAGGTTATCTTTATAATATAATAGCTAAGCAATTGCTACAACATTAATTGCCATAATAAATTCATTAAGTTTGCTTTTCGTAGCAATTCATAGTTTAAAAACGTCTATTAACTTTAGTACTGAAAAAACGTGGAAGTGCTTTTCCTTAATATGTCCATAACAAAAAAAAAATTACCCATGGTCTCTGCTGTAATCACAAATGCTGATTGCCATCCCCCTATGCTAAATTTCAATATAATTAAAACTTTCTTTAAAGTTGCTGCTTGACCAAAGTTTATACATTACAGATTATTTGCTTTTACTTATTTAACTAACTACTTTCGTTAATGGTCTTTATTCATGTTCGCTGTACGTGTGTTATTACGTTATTTAAAGTGGACATCAGTCCAAATATGTCACGGAATCGAGAATTCTGGCAATTTCTTCAGGTTTTCTCAGTTATTTAATAATCTGGAATCTGCATTAAGTTCCTTGGCTGTTACAGATACTATGACCAAAGATATGAGTGTTTATCCAGTCACAATAAAAAATATTTCTAAAATGCTTTCGAAGCAATTGCACTCTCCCTTTAAGCACAAATATTTCAAATTTTGCAGAGTGATCTTTTAGAGCCAAATACAAGTCAAGGGGTTGTATTTCAGGAAGTTAGAGTCTATACGATAGCGCGATCTTCTCTTTCCATGTTTAATAGGTCTGTTAATACTTCTGAGTTCTTCAAGCTCAAAAGATTTTATTCATCCTAAGGGTGAATTGTATCAAGAGGAAGCAATAAAGAAGTGAAAGAAAAATTTGCATGTGCCATAAGTGTTCAAGGAGAAAAAGTCAGTATGTTACGATTAGCTGATGACATTGTCTTGATATCAGAAC
Source organism: Vandiemenella viatica (assembly GCA_031002005.1). Lineage (NCBI taxonomy): Eukaryota > Metazoa > Arthropoda > Insecta > Orthoptera > Morabidae > Vandiemenella > Vandiemenella viatica. The sequence continues at coordinate 127,471,490 of CM061920.1, forward strand.
AAGATGAGGATATTGAGAAGTTACTGAATGGATACTGAAAGAAGAGTTTGGACTAAATATAAATCAAAGGAAGAAAAAAGCGATGAAATGTAACAGATGCGATAGCAACAATAGTAGATTATGTATAAATATAGGAAATATAGGATGGGATGCAATAGGAGAAGTAAGTGAATTCTGCTGCTTGGGTAGTAAAATTACAACTGATGCCCGAAGCAGGAATGATATTAAAAGCAGGATAGCAATAGAAAAAAGAGGAATCAAGAAAAAGAGGAATCTTTTAGTTTCAAATATTGATCTAGGTCCTAGAAATAGCTTTTCAAAACTTTATGTATGGAGCACTGCGCTTTGAGGAATACAAGTAAGAGGGAAAATCGAAGCATTTGAAATGTGGTGCTATACAATGATGTTTCAAATTAGGTGGAGAGATAAACGACGAAATGAACGAGTTTTGGAAGTTATGGATGAGAAACGGAGTTTGTGGAAGACACTTATGGAAAGAAGAGACAAGATGGTTGGTCTTATTTTGAGAGATGTAGCGGGTAGAACCAAGGAGAAGTCAATTCGAATTGCGAGTTTATTTTGGCAGCAATAGAAATCAGATATCACCCCGAGAAACATATTTTTTTCTTTTGGGTGAACCGTTTATAAACGAATGGAGTTGAATCAGTTTTTGTTGGCACTATTTAGAGGTGCGCGGTACTAATCGCTGCCAATGGCCACTTGTGATTAGCCATTACGCATGAGTGCGAGTGTCTTGTTGCCTGTACATTTATTGGACACCCGCTAATACATTTCGTTGGATAATCTATTAAATTAAACGTTTAAACACATATATTTTACATTTTGGTAAAACATTTAATGTGAAAATACACTTTTTAACTTTAAAAACTCGTTACATAATATGTGACGTAAAAATACTTTTTTTTATTTTTTTTTTAAACAATCGCGTTAGCCAATTTTGACATGTTCTATATCGGAGCTTTAATTTTTTGCTATTGGTTCATCAAGGGTAATACGTCTCATACAATGGTGTCCTTAATCTTGCACTAGAAATAAAAGAATGAATTCATTAACATTTAGGTTTTAATACAGCCTGGATCACAGTAATAGTGATAGATACGACATAGAACACACACTCACAAAGAGTTGATCACGATGCTATGGTCCGAAGAATAAAATGTGCTATGGATCTGAAATTTGATGATATACATACACGTTACGAAATTTCGATTTTGCAGTTACTAAAAATATACGTGAACAACTATCATTACATTATTCAATATTTTGCATTAAAAGGTTTATTAATTGAATAATAAGTAATCAATAGTGCTTTATATATATATATGCCTGCCCCATTGTTAGAACCTAAGGGTGTACCGATCATAAAGGAGCGCGTCACAGATTTAGCCTAGTGGCCTACACATCTTAAATACGACCCTGCTGAAGTCGTATTATTTGAGAAAATGGTAAAGCTTTCATGTATCAAATCTATACTATTATATATCTGTAAGCAAGCTGCTTTTGTCTCTTTACTGTAACGGGTATCGCGCAATAAGTACCGCAGCAATTGGATGTGATTTTCACGTTTTTAGAGCTAATGGTGCCAGTAAAAATCTGGGAAAATAGCTAATGGCTTATATGTACCATGGGAAAGGAGCAAGCAATTAAAAACCTTTATATTTGGAGACTTGTGGACTGCCGATCATTATATACTTCAGACGCGCACTCCTTTCGTAAAAATCTGGCAAAACTTTTGATTCAGTTTTTTTTTCTTCTCAGTTTTCTGGACCGCAGTTCTTAAAATACACGGAATACGCCAAAGAAATGTAATAAGCATTGACTTGCATAACAACAGGTAAGTTACCATGCAAAATGCGTTAGATTACTAATATCGTAGACATATATTATCTCTGGAACAATGTGTCTGTTATAGCTGAACATTAATAAGCCAATAATTTTTCTTTAAATATCACTATGGATAAGTAAAACAATTTTTTTTCTCGAAAAACAGCTACCATAAATATCAACAGGTAGCAATACATTTTTCCCCACAATGACTTGTGCTGAACTTTCCATATTTCTGTGTACTTTAGTCGATTAATATATATTTTGTGGCTATAAAGTGCAAATATTCGTCAGTAATATCGCGCAACGAACGAATGTACAAATTTTAGCCGCTGTTCAAACCACGACCAGTGAAATAAACTGTTATTTCTATTAAATAAGTTTCATAACCTTGAGTTTGCAATGTTTATTGTCATTCGAACTTTAGGTTAGTGACGAAAGCAATATGGAACCAAGGAAACTAAAATTGAATTAGGCATCTTAAAACCTTATGCCACACCGCGTAAATAACAATGAAATCCATTGTGCCTTATGGTCTAACAAATCGAGTCAATTGTCATTCTGGTCCAGGCTGCATTTCAATCTTAACACTAATTCGGCTAATGATTACGTTCGTATATCATAACTTCTGTCACATCCGCATTGATACATTCGCTGTATTGTGATCGATTCTTGAAACTTTGGAATTACTTACATGTGGCTGAAATAACCACATTAGTTATATGGTGTCCCTGAAAATGAAGGAAATTAAAATTAATTCTTAACGTGTGATACCGCGGAGGATTAGTTTTAGTCCGCGTAAATTTCTATTTTAAAGCAGAATAACTGATCGAATCAACAAATCATCAAAACAAAATCAATATCCAAACAGCAAATAACAATAATAATAATTCAGATTTTGTTATTATCAATAAAGAAAACTCTTGTACTACAACACACTTCTAATGGGACTAAGTCGTGGGTAACTGCTGTATCTATATAAATTAGCGGCACCACGGTTTTCGTGCAATCCTCCGTATCCGAATATAAAATAAGATTTCTTTTTAGTTAAGTTAAATATTACGAAAATAATAAAATCAATATCCAAACAGCAAAAAACAATAATAATAATTCAGATGCTGTTATTATCAATAAAGAAAACTCTTGTACTACAACACACTTCTAATAGGACTAAGTCGTGGGTAACTGCTGTATCTATATAAATTAGTGGCACCACGGTTTTCGTGCAATCCTCCGTATCCGAATATAAAATAAGATTTCTTTTTAGTTAAGTTAAATATTACGAAAATAATATTTTTCGTTATGTCAATAGATAAATCGTTACCAAAGTTTATGCTTAACTATGTAATCCCACACACACAGAAAATAAAGAGAAATAGAGAACCTATGTACTATAATAGGGAAGTGAGGAGGTTAAAGAGGTTGGTAAGAAAAGAACATAACAGAGTTAAGAGACAGCAGGGTAGTAGGGAATATTTAAAGCAACTAAACAAGGACTTAATAACAGCAAAGAAAATGGCTAAAGATGGGTTTATGAAGAGTATTGCCAGTGCAGGAGGACTACTGACTGATGCATCTAGAAATTTCTATGGCTATATCAGGAAACTGAGGGGAAGGGAGGGTGTAGAGATGCTCATAGATAATGATGGAGAAGTAGTTACTGACGATTTGAAAAAGGCAGAGATTTTAAGTAACTGGTTCAGTGAAAGCATTAGGGACAATGAATCAGAAACAGGAGGGTCTAATTCGGAGAACGAGCTTAACAACACAATTAGAAATGACGATAGTAAAAGATTTGATATCCATCCTGAGGAAATCATGAAGGAAATAAGAAAGCTGAAAAAAAATAAAGGGGCTGGTGAAGATAATATTACTACAGATATCTTAAAGATAGCCGGATGTGACATTGTACCTTATCTTGAAATATTAGGGGATGTACCAGAAAAGTCAAGGAATTGGGTTACAAAACTTTGGTCATACCATTGCTCGAATATGGTAGTGTAGTATGGGACCCTGATTTTACGTATCAAATACAGGAGTTGGAGAGGGTGCAAAAAAGGGCTGCTAGATTTGTTTCTGGAAATTATCGCAGAATGCAATCAGTGACGGATATGATAAAGTAGCTGGAATGGGATTCATTGCAAGACAGGAGGAGGATGAGGAGGGTCATGGGAGTGTACAGGGCATATACTGGCGATGAGGCATGGAAATATATTGCAATAGGTATGAAAAGTAGTGCATGGAAGGGAAAAGATGACCATGACCACAAGGTGGCACTCGATTTCAGGCACAAGGGTGTGGGAAGATTCTCTTTTTTAGGTAAGGGTGTCAGGGATTGGAATGAGTTACCAAGAGAAATGATGAATAATTTACCGAAAACTTTGAAAGAATTTAAAGATAAAATTTGTAGAGGGCAAATGTAGGTAGGTGCAGGATAGGGGGAAGATGGGTGTGTAGGGAAATTGCCACCGGAGCCTGTGCTCCATTGCAATTAAATTAAATTAAACCTTATGTTTTGCCATAACAATCAACATGTATCAGAGCCAGACACTGGGAACCGCAGGAATTGATTTTCGGACACCATGTTTCTCCCACGGCCATCTATATGTGGCTTCTTATTCTAGAGTGATAGGTCAGGTCAATACGTATGTGCACCAAACAATCAAACTAGCAATGTGGTATACACAGAGGCAGTGTAGTTAGCGACCTAAAAAAGTAAGTTAAAGGAAGCATCTTATTTCTCTTAAATAATGCTTCACTTACTTATATCGCAAAAATAAAATTCTTTCTAAACAATAACTTCTTATCCTTCGAACAATAATTACAACCACGAATTGGTACTGTTAATTTTTCAGGTAGCTTTTCTACTGTTTAATCAATTAAATCATATAAAAATATGAATGAAACAAACTCTTGGATATCCGAATGAAAACCGAACCTAATGTTATTACTAATACAAACGAAAGTTTTGAGTAGACATTTACAACTCATGCAGCTCCACCATAATAACTGGTAATACAATAAAATCGATAAAGAATTTTTACACATACCAAACCACACGCGTATGAAGCAGCGGAAAAATGCTAGTAAATATATAAAGTTGTTCAAAAAGTGGGTACATTGTTGCAAGTTATTAGACATCAAATACGAATTTTTCATTTTTTTTATTCATTTTCGAAGAGAAAACTGCATTCCGCATCTATATGAACTGTTGAGAAAATGTAACGGTTCACGTAATGATACAAACCATTCTGTAATTATTGCAGACATATTGTGCTAACATGTCTACATTCGTATCATGGAGGAAGGAATTCCTCCATGGTTCGTATTATGGAGGATAGAAATATATGGAGACGACGCAAGGGACCTTCACCACACACTGAAGTGACGCCGGGGGGAGAGGAGTGGGGAGGCGTGGGCGCCATATTATCTATCCATAAAGACACGGGGAATATGAGTAAAAATCTCAAAGGGACTCTGGGATAAATGTGACGCCGCAATCTGGTGATGGATTATTATGTAACTCGATGAGACAAATAAAAAATTAAGAATAAATTTTTTTGATATCCTGCTTACTTTTCGAGATATTCTATCTCAAATGTGAAATGTTTTTGGTTGGAATTCAAAAGAATCAATTTGTCAAAGTCAAATCTGATGATGGATTCTTATTTAAAAAGACGGGACAAATAAAAAATAAAGAATACAATTTTTCGATATCTTTTCTAGTTCTCTAGATATACTGTCTCAAAAGTGAGTTGAAATGCAGAAGAAAAATTTCACAAACAGACAAATTTGATGATGGAATCTTATGTAACATGACGAAAAAAAAATGAAAATAAAGAATAAAATTTTTCGATATCTTGCTTAGTTTTCGGGATATACTGTCTCTAAACAGCAATTGAATGGATAGGTAATATGGCCGCCGCCGCCACTGCGCATGCGCAGTATCAGCTGAGAGTTTAGAGGCGACACAGAATAAGCTGTATTTCGTCTCCATATATTTCTTTCCTCCGTGGTTCGTATCATGGAGGACCTCCATGATTCATATGAGTCTTGTTCAAGGAGGAAAGAAATTCCTCCATGGTCTTGTTTGGCAGAGATATTAGCACAATAAGGGCACAATAATGGCCGAGATCAGTGCTGCCAGCAACTTGGCTTTGAATATCCGTTGATGGCCACTAAAATTTCTGTAGATTGGGTACAAAAATCCGGAGACTCGCTGACTGAAACAATAATAATTTAAGATAGAGTCAAAATTACGAATGCTTTTTTTTTTTTTTTTTTTTTTTTTTTTTTTTTTTTTTTTTTTTTGCTGTCGTCAGTCTTTAGACTGGTTTGATGCAATCCTCCATCCCTTCCTATCCTGTGCTAACCTCTTCATTTCTACATACCCGTTACAACCCACGTCCTCAAATATCTGCTTCATATATTCTAATCTCTGTCTACCTCTACAGTTCTTACCTTCAACTGTTCCCTCCACTAACAAATTAACCAATCCAGCATGTCTCAAAATATGACCTACCAGCCTGTCTCTTCTTTCCGTAAGCTTCTTCCATAAACTTCTCTTCTCACCCATCATTTCCAAAACTCTTCCATTTCTTACTTTGTCTGTCCACCTAATTTTCAGCATTCTTCTGTAGCACCACATTTCAAATGCTTCAAGTTTCTTTCTTTCCGGTATTCCTAAAGTCCATGTTTCGCTACCATAAAGTGCTGTGCTCCACACATAGAGTTTTAAAAAGTTCTTTCTAATTCCTAGATCAATATTTGAAACTAAAAGGTTTCTCTTTTTCATGAAGGCTCTTTTTGCTAGTGCTATTCTGCTTTTAACATCATTCCTGCTTCGGCCATCGGTTGTAATTTTGCTTCCCAAGTAACAGAACTCACTCACTTCTCCTATTGCATCAGATCCTATTTTTATATTTAATCTGCTAGTATTGGTATCATTTCTGCTACATTTCATCACTTTTGTTTTACTTTGATTTATATTCAGTCCAAAGTCTTCCTTCAGTATTTTGTTCATGCCATTCAATAACTTCTCAATATCCTCAGCCCTCTCTGCTAATAAGACAATGTCGTCAGCAAATCGTAGCATACTGATTTTTTCTCCCTGAAAACTTATGCCACATGGAAATTTTTCTTTGACTTTCTTCATTGCTTCTTCTACATACAAGTTGAATATTAACGGGGATAGACTACAACCTTGTCTCACACCCTTTTTAACCGATGCATGTCTCTCGTGATTCTCTACTTTTATTACAGCCACTTGATTCTTATATAGTTTATAGAGTATTCTTCTATCTCGCTACTATAGGCCTGACTTCTTTAATATTTTGAACATCTTGTCCCACCTAACATTATCAAAAGCTTTTTCTACATCAACAAATGCCATAAAAAGTATCTTTGTTTTTCTTGATCCGCCCTTCAAGTATTAATCTTAAAGACAGAATTGCTTCCCTTGTACCGCGATTTTTCCTAAACCCAAACTGATCTTCACCTACTATCTCTTCTACTACCCTTTCCATCCTTCTGTATATTATTCTGGTCAGTAATTTTGAGGCATGTGATGTTAGACTAATGGTACGATAATTATCACATTTGTCGGCTTGTGCTTTCTTTGGAAGTGTGAATATGATATTTTTCTTAAAATCGGTTGGAATTTCTCCTGTTTCATAACTTTTTGATATCAGCTTGAATAATCTTTCGATTCCTTCCTCTCCTAGAGATTTAAGAAGTTCTGCAGGGATCTCATCAATTCCAACTGCCTTATTTGCTTTCAAGTCATTCAGAGCTTTATTAAATTCTGTCCTCAAAACAGGATCTCCTAAGTCATCAATGTCGATATCGCCTTCCTTTTCCAATACACTATTGTTCAAGTCGTCCCCATCATACAGTTTCTCAATGTATTCCTTCCATCGGTTAGCTCTATCTTCTGAGCTTAAAAGAGGTTTCCCTTCGGCAGTTTTAATGTTCATACCTCTTTTCTTCATTTCTCCAAAATTCTGTTTGATCTTTCTATATGCAAGATCTACTTTACCTACGACCATTTCCTTTTCTACTTCTTCACACTTTTCTTGTAGCCATTTTTCTTTTGCTATTTTGCATTTCCTATTTATTTGATTTCTAAATTGCCTGTACTGCTCTCTTCCTGCTTCATCCTGAGCATGTTTGTACCTTCTTCTCTGATCCATCAGCTGCAAAATTTCTTCTGTGATCCAAGGTTTTCGGGCAGCTTGTTCCCTAAAGCCTAAGGTTTCTTTGCCAGCTTTCATTATTTCGGTCTTTAATGCATTCCATTCGTCCTCGGTTGAGCTCCTTTCACAGTTAATTCTTAGACCTAAGTCTACCATTTCTGCAAATTTTTCTCTTGTGCTAGATTGTTTCAGTTTATTCACTTCTAGTCTGTTCTGCTTATACTGCTTCCTTATTCGCTTGAATTTCAGCCTGCACTTCATTACTATCAAATTGTGGTCGGAGTCTATGTCTGCTCCTGGGTACGCTTTACAGTCTAGAACTTGATTCCTGAATCTCTGTTTGACCATGATATAATCTAGCTGATATCTGCCTGTATCCCCAGGACGTTTCCAGGTGTATATTCTTCTTGCATGGTTCTTAAACAGTGTGTTCGCCACTACTAGCTTATATCTTTCACAAAATTCTAGCAACCTGCTTCCTCGCTCATTTCTTTCTCCTAGACCAAAACTTCCTACAGTATTCCCCTCTTTTCCTTCTCCCACTATTGCATTTCAATCACCCATGATTATTAGATTTTCCTCCCCTTTCACATATTGGATTAATTCTTCAATTTCAGCGTATATTTTTTCTATTTCTTCGTCATCTTCCTGTGACGTTGGCATATATACTTGTACTAATGTGGTTGGGACGGGCTTAGTTTCTAACCTCATCAAAATAATCCTGTCACTAAATTGTTCATAATAACTCACCCGTTTCCCTACTTTCTTGTTCATTACAAATCCTACACCAGTGACTCCATTGACAGCTTGTGTGCTAATTATCCTGTGTTCCCCAGACCAGAAATCCTGTGCGTCCTTCCATTTAATCTCACTAATCCCAACAACATCTAACTTAAGTTGTTCCATCTCCCTTTTTAAGTTTTCTAACCTACCTGCCCTATTCAGACTTCTAACATTCCACGCTCCGACTCGTAGAATGTTTCTATCCATTCTGATGACTCCTCCCTGAGCAGTCCCCACCCGGAGATCCGATTGGGGGACTATTTTACCTCCGGAATATTTTACCCAGGAAGAAGCCATCATGATATATGTAATTTGAGAGGATTACATGTCCTCTGGATACCCTTTGGGTCTTTAATGCAGTGGTTTCCCGTTGCCTTCTGCATCCCCATGCCGTTGATCATTTCTGATTCATCCGCCTTTAGGGGCCGTTTCCAACCCCAAGGGCAAGAGGGTGCCCTGAACCGCTCCCCGCTCTTCCGCCCTCCTTTCGGAGGCCGTTGGCAAGCAGTGGGTGACTCCTTATACCGGGAATCCTTCAGTCGCCAGAGCCTCGTCCGTGCAAACAGGGTGCACCACGTGAAGGAGAGGTTGACATTTGGTTGGAAAAGACTAGTATAGTCTCTCCCAAACCCTTACACCCCTTATTTTATTTAAAATTCGAAATAAAAAATAATATTTTACATTGAAAGTAAGAAATATGCCTGTATATGCTTTATACAGCGTCACTTTCATCTCGCTGCTGTACCTACACTTCTTTATTCTTTTTAAGGACATTTTTTTACATTAAATTTAGCATATCTTCTGTAAGAGCGTGTCGCCGTGCATAAAATGTGCGCCGATAGTTTTGTATTACGTTCTTTTAAGATCCATAATCACACAAAATATGAGCTTTATTTCAATCGTAGATTCACATGAGCGGTTGCAAGGAAATGATCACAATTATTGACAATTCTGTAATGCATTAACAGACCCACCGCTAGCTGTTTGAGCGTCCTTGTGCAATACCGATTATGCCGCCCCCTGTCTAACTAAAGCCAGTGGTGGGTCAAACGAGATTTTTCCGCCCCTTCGAACATTATTTGCCGCCCCGAGTGTCGCCGGCCGCCTGAAACAGTAGATGAGCTAAAAAAAAGCTCGTCCACTACATAATTCGCTACAAATTGCGTCGCGGCGACAACGGCGGAGTGGCAACTATCTCGGGGCGGTGACTGTCGATCACTTGATTTTCCGCCCCCTCGACGTACCGGCATGTGCATTAACACCCCAATATATGGAAAAAAAAAAATCAGAAGTACAAAAAATCCGTAGATATTTTTACAAAATCCGAAAATCCTAACTTTTTATAAAAATCCGTAGATCAACCGATAAATCCGTAGAATTGTTAGCACTGGCCGAGATCTTAATTCTTCGTTAGAACTTAAACGAAAAGAATTCCCGTTTACGTGGACATCAACCCTGGACCAAGTTGTTAAACATTCACAAAAGCATGGAAATAAGTTGTAAGAAACGTTTGTAACAAAATTTCTGGCCGATTGTTAAGTCTATAATATATTAACGCCCCTGTTACTGAAAGGCAAGCATTTGCTGTAATGGTAACTTCAGTGTCGAATTATTCCTACACCCTGAGGTCTTTTACTTTACCTGAAACATTTTCTCAAATAATACTTCCTCAGAAATATGTGTGCCAAATTTCAGACAGATAGCAGAATGATATAAATAAAACTGAGTTCCACTGATCACCTCAAATTTTCAGATTATGCAGTGCTGTGATGATAATGTTTGAAAATTCTGAGGTTACCCTATCCCTTTGTTTGAAAATTCTGAGGTTACCCTATCCCTTTGTTTGAAAATTCTGAGGTTACCCTATCCCTTTAGGGATATATTTCATATTAACCTTAAAATAATTTTTTTTTTTTTTGGTTTTGCTCTTTAATTTAACTTAATTGCGATGGACGACAGAGTGGCAAATCGAAACTCTGTCAACAGCTTGCAAGACCACAAGAATTTGCTTAATTAGTTCATACTAAAGGTATAAACTGAAAAAAGTAATATCTTTCGTTAAATGCATTTAATATCTTTGGTATAAACGCTCGGTTGGACAGAGAGCGGAGATCTTTGTAGGATCTGTGTTAGCGTTGTTTACGGTGGGATAGAGGTTTGTGGTTTCATCACATTCAAAATGAGTACACAACCTCACAATAAGAAGCGTGTTTGTTATTATTATGACAGTAAGTATATTCTAAATATTTTTTTTCGTTTTTTTTTCTAATTTCATGTAGCAAATTTGGTTGCTGTATTGACTGATGAATTTGAGTTATACCATCGAAATATTATTGTACCTTACAGTATTTTGTCGCTCTGGGTTGAAAATTGTATGAGATAAATCTTCAAAATAAATATATGCAAGATGCGACAATATTCTTATAATAGAGGTTAGAATATTCTGTAAATGTCACTATTCGTTAGCAAACGGTGAGAAAACGTCGGGGCAGACATTTTCAGATCTCTGTAGTTAAGCAAATACTGGTAGGGAATTTTGAAATTTTTATTAGTTAAGATTGTAGTTAAATTTAGAGGCGATAAGAAAAGCTAGTAATTGTAGTTGGCTTGTGAAATAGTTTTTCTCGGTAAATTTTAGATTAATGATGCAGTTTATTGGTGAACTGCGGTGATACGAAAAGCAATATTAACTAGGATTTCAATATGAAACTATATTATTAGATTGGTATGACAGATGAGGTTCACTGGAAAAAAAAATTTAATATTCATCTATATTTATGTATTAAATACTTGGAGAGCAGGAAAATAGTTTTTTGATAAGTTGCACTTAATTCAGAGAAAATATTATTTTGCGTTGGGAGCTGATTTTCAAGAATGATTGGTTTTCGTGTTCTTATATTCACCAGAAGTACAAAAAATATAAATTCTTGATTGAGTGCCTCTGCGCATTTCCTGACCCAGTGATTAACAGAACCTTGATTGGGTGCTATATGACACAATGTTGGCAGTTTCCCTAATAATATAAATAAGCTTTTACTATTTTATCAAGTTGTTATTTGTTATCGCTATGCAAGTGTTTGTCATATTGAATGATGGTCACTGATTATAATATTATAATATACTGAAGTAATTTAGTGTGGAACTAATTACGGATGCTTGATATGATGAAATTCCTTATGTTTTATGCTGTACCAAGAAATATTAGCTGTATTCCGGTGCAGGGTGTACTGGAACCTAAGCTAGAGTAGCTGTTTGGAAATTTAAATACTCTCCGCACAAAATGCTTTATTATTTCATATTTGTGGTTAGTCATGATATCATGTGGGACCGGTTCGTAAGGTCGTAAAGAACTCGTTCACAATATGAGTGTTACAGTGAAAAACATCCTTTTTTATTTGAATCATTGTATATCTTTGTAATGTGGCTCAGAATGATAATGATCCAAGAATGAAACAAATCCTTACTGTGAAAAATTGTTGTAATGATACATTTAATGATTGTGCCAGCTCCTTTGCTTATAATAGTTAACTGGCACAGTGATTTAATGTTTGATTTATTTAATATCAATGAATTGCCATGGAACATAGGCCTCAGAAGCAATTTGCTTATACCATCCTATTGAATTATATCGATTTTTCCTCCAGTCTCTTTCAGTGCTTCAGCGAATTTGTTCAGCATATCCCTCGATACATTATTCCAGTGTTTGGCTATCTTACTTATGAATGAAAATGTCCTCATTCCCTTATGCATAAAAACAAACAACTGTTGCAGTATTTACTTTACATCCTTATAGTATTTCTAATTCTTCTGTAAGTGACCACCCAGGTTTTATGGCCAACAGATATATCAGATTTGGGTTTTCCATGGTTTCCTCAAATCACTCGAGGTGAATGCTGGGATGCTCCCTTCATGGCTGAATTCCTTCCCATTTCTTGCTTCCAGTCCCATCCCACCTCTAATGACCTCGATGTCGATGAGGTGTAAAGCCACAAGTTAAAAAAAAGTGGTTCCCATTGCAATTAAAACAAAAATTAAGAAATTTATTTCAGTGCATAGGCCCCTACTATGTAATCATACTGAAGCAATGGTCTGGCCAAGTCTTATATTCCTGTTTCTTGACATTACCTCATCACACTTAACAATAAATGTAGGACTAAGAAACTTCTCCATACCAACTGGCAATGTGTTTGGGCCAGTATGGTTAATTATCAAATGATATTCCAGTATATTTATACTTTTTGGCATTAACAAACTGTTCCTCTTCTACCTTCTAATTATACAATTTTTTATTTACGAAGCTGATTTTTCCTGGTATTTATGTTTAGTTCATGTTGACCTAAGAAACTAAATGTTGAATCCAGATTCTGCTGTACCTTTTCACAATATTCTCTTATTTTATAACCATTATGTCACCTACAAACCACCTAACTTATGAATTGGGAACCACCAATACAATTATTCATTAGAATAATGAACAGTAATGGTCCCATCATGTAAAGATGTGTCTACCTTGTTGTCACTTCAACCTCTTTAGTTAGTACGTTTCCTACCACAGCTCTTTGTTTCCTACATATTAAGGATTCCTCTATCCAACGTCACTGATCACTCTTTCTACAACTGTTTTATAGCTTTTAGCTGTTGCTCTATATATGAAAACTTAGGAGAATGAAATAGATCTGATTTAATTTGATTGTAATGGAGCGCACGCACTGGTGGCAATTTCCCTAAACACCCATTTTTCCTGTACCCACCTACTTTTACTCTCTATAAATTTAAATTCTTTTAGCATGTTTGGTAAATTATTTATCATTTCTCTTCGTAACTTATTCCAATCCCCTCTCCTATGAAAGAAAATCTCCCCACATCCTTGAAATCGAGTGCCAGCTTATTGTCATGGCCATCTTTTCCCTATCATGCACTACTCCTAATTCTTCCACCAATATCTCTCCATGACTCATCACCAATATATGTCTTGTACACTCTCATGACTCTCTTCCCTCTCCTCCTATTTTCCAATGAATTCCACGTGAGCTCCTTTATCATTTCGGTTACCGATTGTGTTCTATGGTAATTTCCAGAGACAAATCTAGCATCCCTTCTCTGCACCCCCTCCAACTCCAGTATTTGATACCCAAATTGTGTGTTCCATACTACACCACCCTATTCAAGCAATGGTCTGACCAGAGTTTTGTATCCCAATTCCTGTACTTCTCTGGTGCATCTCATTGCTTTCTCCAGTGCATGAAGGATTCTACAACCTTTTTTTACTACCTGGAGTTGTGGATAAGGGTGTAGAAGTTACTAATGACATGGAAAATGTAGAAAGATTAAATAATTGATTTAATGAGACCATTAGTGACAATCATTCATAGATGATGGGGAGAAAATCTGCTTAAGTAGAACAGAGCAGGCTACAAAAGTAGAAATAGATCCCAAAGATATTAAAACAGAATTGAGTAAGGTCAAAATGTCTAAAGGGGTGGGTATGGATAATATTACAATAGGAGAATATGCCATTCTAAAATACCTCAAAATATTATTGAGATTGACTCTGGGCTGCTGATTACCAGAGAACTTAGAAAGTGCCATGATGGTACCAGTTCATAAAGCAGGGAAGATAAATAGCTTATAAAACTGCAGGACAATTTGTTTGATTTAAGTGGTGGGTAAGTTGACGGAGATCAAATATGCAGCTTCATCAGAAATTTCTACAAGGAAATGAACTGATTTGTAAATCAGCAGCATGGGTTATAACAAACATTCCTTAAAGGGATTGGTATTATGCAACTTAAACATGGTAATTACCAGATTAAAATAAAATTATATCTGATTTGACAGAAATTAGATGGGGGAAGGAGCTCCTATTTGTCAGGGGCCATTTGATAAATTAAATACATCGGAAGGTGGAAAAGAGAACATGAATTTTATAATTAGTTTATTGTTCTGTTTGATGGTATAATGAAAACTGACATATAGGAGTTACTATTGTAACTACACTATACTGTGCAAACTAACGGTATCATAATTCTGAAGTAGTAAGCAGTAATTTATTTTTAAAACATGTTGGAGCAGCATAACACTAATAGAAATACTTTCTGAGGTAGTGCTTTTAATGTCATGCTGCTCCAGGATGTATTCTGACCTAATTGCTGCTTGGAAACAAATCATCTCATGATTAACTGTTGCAGTATTGTGACATCATTACCACTAGTGGTGTCAAATAGTTCTGCTGTAATGATCTACTCCTGTAGATCCGTAAATGCGGTATCAAAGGAAGTGGAAGTAAAAATGGGAGTGCCGCAGGGTAGCGTATTGGGACCATTGCTATTCATTATTCTAATGAATAATTGTTTTGATTGTTTACTATCTGAAATTAGATTGTTTGCAGATGACATAATGCTGTATAAAAGGATCAAAACGATGGAGGACTGTAAACAGTTGCAGGCTGATCTGGACAGGATATCTAGTTGGGTTGGTAAACATGGGATTAAGATAAATGCAAAGAAGAGTCAGCTAATTAGATACACAAAAAAGAAAAGGTAAATTATGAATATAAGGTGGGGAAAGAATTGCTTACTGAAGACTTGAAATGTAAATATCTTGGCATTACATTTGATAACAAGCTTAACTGGGCAGGACACATTGGACAGGTGGTAGGAAATGGTTTCAAAACTCTGCACTTGTTGGAAAGAGTGATGAGAGGATGCACGAGAGAAGTAAAGGAATTGGGTTACAAAACTTTGGTAAGACCATTGCTCAAATATGGTAGTGTAGTATGGGACCCACATTTTGAGTATCAAATACAGGAGTTGGAGAAGGTGCAAAGAAGGGCTGCTAGATTTGTTTCTGGAAATTATCGCAGAATGCAATCAGTGACAGATATGATAAAGGAGCTGGAATGGGATTCATTGCAAGACAGGAGGAGGATGAGGAGGGTCATGGGAGTGTACAGGGCGTATACTGGCGATGAGGCATGGAAAGATATTGCAGTAGGTATGAAAAGTAGTTCATGGAAGGGAAAAGATGACCATGACCACAAGCTGTCACTCGATTTCAGGCACAAGTGTGTGGGAAGATTTTCTTTTTTAGGTAAGGGTGTCAGGGATTGGAATGAGTTACCAAGGGGAATGATGAATAACCTACCGAAAACGTTAAAAGAATTTAAAGTTAAAATTTGTAGAGGGCAAATGTAGGTGAGTGTAGGATAGGGGGAAGTTGGGTGTGTAGGGAAATTGCCACCGGAGCGTGTGCTCCATTGCAATTAAATTAAATTAAACGAGTTTCTCGACTGTATGCATGTGATGTTTTGGTCTATTGAAGAAAGCTGTGAAAGGTTTTTCCACTTGCTTGTTTACTCTTATTACACACAAATAGTAACATTTTGGATGGAAATAATTAGAAAATAAGTATCTGAAGAGAAATCATAGAACACAAAAAATGCCAAAAAAATATAAAAGAAATGAAAGGGTAGTGGACACTGATGATGCTGATAGTGGTTCATGTATACATCCCATCCACACATGACACAAAATAATTTATCAGGTAAAAAGGTTTGTGGTCTATTACTAGATACATTTTCGAGTGAAGTCTGAGAGTAGGTCAAAGATGGTTACCTAACAATTGCAGAGATGAATAAAAGAGAAATGTTTATAGAAATGCAATATAGCTGTATGTTTGTGATAATTAATTTTGAAAACTTGGAGTCTGGGACGTATAGTTGAGGTTGGAGATGCAATTCAAGAATGTTATGTGATGAGTGCTTGGAGTTTAATAGCTGCTCAAAAACCAGACAAATGATGAAAAATAGTGTACAATAAGGAAAAACATAACATGAGAAAGAAACAATAAAAGTAATGAATCACAAGAAAAGGCACCAGTAAAAGGACTAAAAGCCAAAAATTCTTAGAATATGAATTAAAGCAATGCAGGTGTGCTTCATATAGTGAAAATGTCTCAACATTGATTCAAGAAAATTATGCACGTAGAAAATGGATTTGATCTGAACTAATGGAATGGCTATTATGACACATTTTTTGGTGATAAATGTAATTGAGAACATAATATAAGAAATTAATAACCTGGAGATGAAATGTGTGGTGCAAATTTTAATAGAAGTTAACTGAAAAGGAGAGGCTGGCGGCAAGGGAGAGATTTTAAAGGCTTTGAAACTATAAGCAATTTTAATTAAATCTCCTATTCTCCTATTACATCTCTAAATACTGCAATGAATATATATTATTTTAGCATATAGAGGCTCAATATTAATTTTGTAGTTAAGTAAGGAATTGATTTAATGCTGGCAGAAGGCACGAGAGAAAAATACTGTCTATATTTTGTTTACAAAAACGCATCCTACCCCCTCTTTCATTTACTTCCTTAATATTAGAGAAAATGCTGTCTATATTTGGTTTATGAAAACTCAATCCCTTTCCTCCTTTACAATTTTATTCAAAATCATAGTTTTTATCCAAGTTTGATGGAACATTGCACATGTACTCTTTAAAGCAAAGAGAAAAATCATGTCTGCACTTGGATTATAAAAATCTATCCCTTCTCTCCCGAAAACAGTAGGGAAATCAGCCAAAGTTGACAGTGGTATTTTGATAGCCCATAATATTCCTTGTCAAACTTTGTTGGACCCATTCCGATCAGACAAATGCTGATCTATACATTCAAGCTTGATTTTTTTAACGTTTTAAAGTTGGTGTGGTGACACACAAATCTATGATTTTTATTCAATATCGAACAAACTTTGGGCATGTATGCTTTAAAATAAGTAAAAAAATAATGTTTACATTTAGTTTTCAAAACTGCACCAGCTCTACCCCTCCACTCCTTGTAAAACAAATATACACATGCCACTTATCCATATTTTGCTTATATCTAAATAATGATTGGGATATCTGCAAAAGTGGATTATGTTGGAGAATATTTGTGATTATCCAATCAAACAGCATAAAACACAAGAACTTTCATATCCAGCTCCTGAGCAATACTATTAGCTAATAAAATCAACATCAGTATATTCTGCATCCGATATTTCAAATGGTTTTGAAAAATGATGAGTTGAGTCAGCTGAGGCCAAACACATGGATCTGGTGCTACTGCTTTACTTTTTTTTTTTTTTTTTAATTCAGACTATAGGCTAGATATTTATAATTTATGGGTTAATTATTTCATTATGTGGGTTTGTGTTGAAAACCTTTTTCTCATAAAATCTTTTTTGTTTGGGATTTATGTTTTGATAATGAAAGATTTAGATGTTCATTGCTGCAGATGTTAGGGCTAATAGTTGATTGGAGACTGAGTAAGAAGGAGAAAACGGTATTAAGTATAAGTAGAAGAGGCCTGGTTCTCTATAGTAGGAGGATAGAGGAAACATGGGGAATAGAAGAGAAGCTCCCAATAATAATTGGCACTAGTATTTTACTATTAATGGCTTGGAAAAATTGGGAATGGGAATAAATTACTGAATGTGGTACTGAACCTTTTCATTACAGTCAAATAATTAAAGCATTGTATCTGAAATCCATTTTTCTGATACAAGTTTGCACTATATGCTCACATTATGACAATGAAGAAAATAATAAACATAAATATTAATAAAAATGGGAACTGAACAAAGCTCATGTCAAAGATATGTACCTATATATTCAACTTAATTAATAACTCGTCACTTGCCACAGGTTAAGCCATGAGAGCCAGACAAACACAAGAAAACACACAAACAGAAAAACACAGGTCACAATATTTTGGTTAGTAACCTTAATCAAGCAGGAGGCGAGACATATGGCGGCAGAAGATGTGTTCACTTTGGGAATTACCAAATGAATCGTATGGTAGGTCCCAATATGTAAAACCGAGCGTGGCGGTGTAACGGTTAGCGTTCTCGCCTCGCATTCGGGAGGACGGCGGTTCGAATCCCCGTCCGGGCATCCAGATTTGGGTTTTCCATGGTTTTACAAATCACTCCAGGCAAATGCCGGGATGCTTCCTTCAAAAGGCCATGGCCGAATTCCTTCCCATTCCTTGCCCCCCCATCCTTTCCCGTCTCTAAAGACCTCGCTGTTGAGAGACGTAAAGCAGTTTAAAAAAACAGTATGTAAACATCTTCCATGTGTCTCACCTCTTGCATAATTAAGGTTATTAAGTGTGTTTTTTGGTGACCGCCTGGCCCTCCTGATTCCTCTGTAATAAGTGATAGATTATTTTCTGAATCCTACCTTATTTTCTGCCCTTAATTGTAGTTTTATCATCGCTATTATTTAATTAATAATGAGGCAGTTAATATCATTACAAGAAGCACTAAAACATATTGGAGAAAACCCTATTAGATGATGGAAGTGGGGTGCATACACATACAAAAGATAAAAAGAAAAGATATCTCGCAACTACAGAAATTTTTGGGACAAGCCCTTTGTCAACAGCAGAACATTGTGGGAGGTGGGTGATGTGGGAGACTGCCTCACAGAAAGACTGTTGGCCAGGGAAATGGTGAGGGTAAATTCAAACAGAGGGTAGTAGAGGGGCAGTGATTCAGAGATAATATTCGAGCATAGATAAATATCAAAACTAATCTCTGGTCAGTAGGAAGAGCAAAATAATATAATTAAATCTAATACCTGCAGACTGGAAAATTGCATTAATTCACCCGCTACATAAAGGAGACAGGACAGATCCGAACAATTTCCGAGGGATTTCACGTCTGCCAATCCTCTACAAAGTACTTTCTTGTGCCCTCCGGTCAAGGTTGGAGAAGCAGACAGAACATAAGAGTGGGGAATACCAAGCAGGATTCCGACCACACTGGTCATGCATAGAACAGATGTGGAACCTAAAGATGATACTCCAACATTGTCAGTCACCCTACTTTTGTAGACTTTAAGAAACCATATGATTTGATTGACCACACTATGTTGTTCAATATACTAGATAATAAAGATAATAAAACAACTATTTTTTTTTACTTACTTATTGCTTTGCGCCTCGTCAACGGCTAAGGTCATTAGAGGCAGGATGGGAATGGAGATAAGGAACGGGGAGGAATTCGGCCATGGCCTTTTTGGAGGAAGCATCCCAGCATTTGCCTGGAGTGATTTGGGGAAATCACGGGAACAACTATCTTAATTCAACAAACATTGACAAATACAACTTCTAAAGTGATATTTTTGGGTGAAATCTATGAGTTGTTTAAAATTAAAACTGGTGTAAGACAAGACAAGGGGGTGGGTTATCACCACTGCTGTTCATTCTTGGAAAAAAGAAATATCTGGAATATATATGGGAACAAAGTATAAACGACTCAATGTAAAATGCCTTGCTTTTGCGGATGATCTAACAGTAACTACACAATCTGTTGAGGAAGCCAAACATGCTGTTGAGAAGCTTCATGAAATAGCTATCAAAACCAGTCTCCAAATCTCTTATGAGAAAACACAATATATGGGCTCCAAAAGCACAAACCTGAACCCACTAGTAACTAAATATGGCACTATCAAACAAGTTAAACACTTTAATTACTTAGGAGAAATTATTGGTAATACTGGAACTGAGAAAGAAGCCCACAAAACCCGCACTGAAAAACTGCAAAAAACATATGCAATTACTTGGGATACTTACAATAAGAAATCACTACCACACCGTCGTTCTTCCAGGAGCACTGTATGCGACGGAGACATCATCATTAACGGTAAATGTCAAAGGAATCAAAAAAAAAGAAAGACAGATACTGAGAAAAATATTCGGCCCCAAGATCCAAGACGGCATCTGGATGTGCAAAAGCTCAGAAGAACTGTATTCACTGACCGAACGATTTACCTCACTAGCACGGAAAAGATGCTTGAAATTCTACGGACATATAGTACGAATGGATGAATCGCAACTTACCAAGAAAGTTTTTCACATTGTCAATGGATACCGACAAACCAAAACACGCTGGTTTATCGAAACCCAGAACGACCGTGCAGAAGTTAGTCTAGATCCACTGACATCTACATGCAGTATATATAGACAATTAATCATGTCACATAAATTTGTGAATCTTGAGCATAGCTGCATTACAGCAATGGTAATACTCGTATTCAGTATAATAATAGCCAACCAGTTGCTTAAAATTTTAAATAATTGCTCTTAATTGCAGTTTCGACAAACATAAACTTGTCTCAGATATGAACCCATAAATGTACTTCTGAAGGAGACAAGCTTATATTTGTCGAAACTGCAGTTAAGATCAATAAATTAAAATTTTAACCAAATGGTTGGCTATTATTATAACCAATAAATAAATTTGCGCCTAAGATCCCAACAGCTAAAAATTTGAAACTAAGAAATGCATGGACACAAGAGACGTCAAATCCACAGCGAAAGGATGAGGAGGTTTTTTTTTTTAACTGCTTTACGTCTCTTTTTAACATCAAGGTCTTTAGAGACGGGCAAGGATGGGAGCAAGAAATGGGAAGGAATTCGGCCATGGCCTTTTGAAGGAAGCATCCTGGCATTTGCCTGGAGTGATTTGGGGAAACCATGGAAAACCCAAATCTGGATCCCCGGACGGGGATTCGAACCGCCGTCCTCCCGAATGCGAGGCGAGAACACTAACCGTTACACCGCCCCGCTCGGTGAGGAGGTTTTGGGAAGATAAGAAGAATAAGAAGGACAATGCAAATGAATGGTTCCACGCACTCCTTAGTGGGCCAAACAATAAAATCAATATGAAAACATTTTATATATATGTATATATACATATTAAAAAATATAAAAAATAATGTAAAAAAATTAAATCAAAGAGACTATGAAGTAAACATCACCTTAGGTTAATGGTGGTTCAATATAGGCAATGGGGATGGAGGCAAAGAAAGGATTAAAAAAGGGTAAACATAAGTAATAATAATAATAATGACCATGTATTATCTAAAGCTGAGACCAGGACGTTGCCTTGTGCCCAGTTTGTACTGATAGGCAAGTTCCCACCTTCTGGTTCGGAGAAACTGCTGCTATTAGGGAGAACTCTGATAGCACAGACTGTGAAACGAGTTGAAATTATTCAAGTCATGTGCAGCAACTGGGTGCTTTGGGTTCTGTGTGAACACCGTCTGTCGATGGCCATTCATTCTTATGGAGAGTGGATTTGTGGTCAAACCTCTATATGAAGCCAGGCAGTGGTTGCATGTTAACTGGTAAATTACATGGGTGGTTTCAGAGGTGGCATGTCCTATGATCAGAAAGCTTTCCACTATTACAGGGTTGGTGAAAGTGGTGGAGGCATGGTGAATGTGGTGGAGGCATGGTGAATGTGGCACATCTTGCAGCGGGGTCAATTGCTTGGGAAAGAGCCTTGGGACTGACTGTTGGGACAAGGAACACTATGTTTGTTGACTAGAAGTTCACTGAGGTTAGGAGGTCTGCTGAAACAAGTTCTAGGAGGGGCAGGGAGGATTTTGGGAAGAATGGATCACATTTCTGGGCAGATTTGCAGGGAATCATAGCACTTCCTGAGGATTCTGTTAATGGATTCAAGGCTTGGGTCGTGTTGTGTGACCAAGACTGGATTGTGGTTGGTTTTTTTGGGTTTGGGATGATTGATGGGCTGAGTAGGTTGTAATGTTGCCCGTCAAAGCTGTTTGTTCACCAAAGCCGGAGGGTAGTTGTGAGATATCATTGATTTAGAAATATTGTTTGAATAATCCATGAGGGATTGTTGGTTGGAGCATATGTGACTACCCCACATGCCAAGACTGTAAAGATGGACCATCAACAGGTTAGTATAAGGGGGCCATGTGGGTGTCCATGGCAGTGCCACAGGTTTGGTGATAGATGTTGCCTTCAAAGGAGAAGTAGTTGTTATTGAGAATCAAGTGGGCCAGTTTAATGAGGCTGTTGGGAGGGTGCTGGTCCAGAAAATGTTCCATGGCCTTGAGGACATGCCAGTGTAGAATGTTTGTGTACAAGAATGTGTAGTCAACGGTTACCAGAATGGAGTTGGAAGGAAGAGGGGTGGGTATAGGAGAACAGAGATGCGTTCAGTTGGTGATCCATAAGCTGCATCAATAGGGCGTCCTGGATGGCCAGGTTTATGAATTTTGGGAAGAAGATAAAGGGTAGGTGTACATGGATTTTGGAGAGTAAGAAGCGAAATGGATTGTGGAGTAAGACCTTGTAGGGGCCCACTAAACTGTACATATTCCTGTATTTTCTTGTTGACAGTAGGAGCTGGATCTTACAATAGGCGGCAGTAAGTGCTGGTGTCTGATAAATGACGAAGAGCTTCAGCCACATAGTCACTCCGGTTCATGACTACAGTGATTGAGCCCTTGTCAGCTGGAAGGATAATGAGATCTGGAATGCTAGAGAGTTGTTTCCTGGTTCGGGTTTCAGCTGGGCTAAGATTACTGGTTTGCTAAGGATTTAAGGAAAGTGGGAGAAGCCAAACTAGTGGACAGGAAATCCTTAAAAAAATGGAGGGCATGGTTCTGGGGAAGAGGTGGAGAGTCGTTTGGCTTAGATTCATAGATGATATCTTTACGATTTGGATGTGGTGAAAACAACCTGCTAAATTCCTGAACCATCTTAATACCTTTAATATGCTGAAATTCACTTGGACCTACTCCCACACCCTGGACACATTATTGGATGTGGATTTGTCCCTCTCCAATGGCAATAACTAACTCAACTCCTCAGTCCACATCAAACCCTCGAACCTTCAACAGTATCTCGATTTTGACAGTTGCCACTTGTAGCATACCAAATTTTCCCTCCCGTATAGTCTTGGCATTTGGGGTATTTGTATATGCTCCAACCAACAGTCCTGCATGAATTATACTCAAAAAAACATTTCACAAGCATTGATATCCCCCAACCTTTGGTTAGAAAACAGTTTTCACGGGCAACATTACAACCTACTCAGCCCATCGATCATCCTAAACCTGCAAAAACTAACCCCTCTCCAATCCTGGATATACAATACTACCCAGGTCCATTAACAGAATTCTCTGACATTGTTATGATTTCCTGCAAAGCTGCCCAGAAACGAGTTCGATTTTTCCCAAAATCCTCCCTGCCGCTCCCAGACCTTGTTTCAGCAAGCCTTCTAACCTCAGCAAACTTCACAAACATAGTCTTTCTCATCCCATGCAATAGACCTGCTACAAAATGCGCATCATAAACCATTCCACCACTACTTTCACCAAACCTGTCACTGGGGAAAGCTTTCCGATCATAGGACACTCCACCTGCGAAACCTCCCATGTAATTTACCAGTTAACATTCAACCACTGCCTGGCTTCATATATAAGTTCTGACCACAAATCCACTATCTATAAGAACAAATGACCACTGACAGACGATATTCACATGGAACCCAAAGCACCTAGTAGCTGCCCATGCGATCACCCATGACTCTTGTTTCACGGTCTATGCTATCAGAGTTCTCCCTAATAGCAGCAACTCCTCTGAACTTGCGTGCCAGTACGAAGAGGGCACAATGCAACCACCTGGTCTCAACTTAAGATAATACCCAGTCATTATTATTATTATTATTATTTACTTATATTTACTTTTTTTCTATGTCCCCTCTTTGCCTCCATCCCCACTACCTAAATTGAACCACCATTTACCTGAGGTGATGCTTAACTGTATAGAGTCTTTAGTTCAATTTTTTAATTTATGTATATATTATATTATTTTGCTCTTCCTGCCTACCAGAGATTAGTTTTGATATTTATCTATGCTCGGGTATTAGCTCTGAATCAGTGCCACTCTATTTGTCCTCAGTTTGAATTTACCCCCATCATTTTCTTGGTGTACAGTCTTTCTGTGAGGTAGTCTTCCTCAACACCCACCTCTTTCTGAGTCCTTCTGTGAGGCACACCTTATATATATATATATATATATATATATATATTTGAGACAGGGAAATATATGTATATACTCACTGACCAATTGTTTTCTGTGGTCGCTAATCGCAGCTGCCTTCATCTGACGTAAGTTGGGTTTACTTTACCTGCCCTTCCTTATTTGTATATATGCTTTGCAGTCTTCCACAGCATGCACCATCCTCAATGTTCTTTTGTTGACTAAGGGTTGAGACCTGGAAATTTAAGGCCATTTGTGTTTTGTCTTTTATTTGTGTTTGTGTCTCTTATTTGTGTGTGTGTCGGTTATATGTGTTCACTCCACACAACCATCATCTGAGGTAAGTGGTGTTTCTTTGCCCTATCTTAATTTGTAATTCTTTTTCACTACTTAGCACCTTTTATTTAATCGTTACTAATATATAAAAAGAAATCAGTGTGACCTTGCTAAGTGTCGTATCTACTTGATAGAATAAGGTTCAACACCGAAATATTGTGTTCATCTTGTTGGTGTTCATTGTTCCCAATGGCCGTTGCTGATGGTAATTGTTTGATTGGATTTCCTTAAGGGGAGACAGTCGCGAACAGAATCAAAAAAATCGATTTTTTATTTTTAGACTTGTTCAATGCTCCAATTATTTATTTAGCTACAAAATGCTGTTTGTTTCATGCAAATTTGACGGTTAGATTCGGAGTTATTAATGTTTTCGTGATGCGTAGTAATAGTGTGTCTGTATTGTAATGTACATTAGTTTCTCGTATGTAAAACGTTTAGTACAGATTTTTCTCAAAACTACATTTTTTGATCTTTTGGTACACTTTTCTCAAAAACTAAGACTGATAAAGACATCAGATTTTCAGCATCTCTTGTAAATAAAATGATGATTAAAAAGATAAAAAAATGGGACCTGTTGTAACAACAAGAACAAGGTCCAAGGTATTTATAAAAAGTTATATTTTTTTTGTCTTTTAGAACAAAAAATCATTATTTATAAACTATCTAAAATATATTAACAAATCTTTATGTGATTTTCAGATGATGTTTTGTCTGTATACTGCGAAAGTTTCAGGCCTGTATCTCCATTAGTTTCTTCAGAAAGTGTACCTGAAGTTTGCTTGTTTTAACATTGATTTCTTATGGGAGGTCCTTCGCGACTGTGTCCCCTTAAAACATTTTCCTGTTAATTATTATAAACATTAAAGGAAAAGGCTTTTGGACAAGGAAAATAACAAGGCATAGTGAAATTAGACCCATCACTCACCAAAGGCGATGGCTGGAGGGCTGTGCCGACAAACAAAACACAAGTCAAACCCAATTGTACAGTGTTTTGGTTCAAAAGCTAATTCATGGAGCTTGAGATGGCCATTTGCCAGGTGAAGTGTGCACACAGTAAGGCATGCGTAATATGTGGCAAATTTAGATGGGATTTGACAGCAATAGTAAATGTGAAAGACTTAGTTTTTATATAAACTGAGTGGAAATAACTGATATTGATATTCATATGTTGAAATGTTTGCCGGGGCTATCTTAGTAAAATATTTATGCATATGTCAAAAGTAATATTTAAAGCTTGACAGAAAACAGAAGGTACTGAGTTAATTTATTGTGTATTTGATGCTACATGATATTTATAGAACCTAATAAAAAGCAATTGGAACAACAATTCTACTATGATTGAACTATTTTATACACATAGTTGAGTGAACAATGCCCTCAGCAGGCAGGTGATAGGGCCAATAAGTCAGCATTTTCAGCCATAACCTCTATAACTTGATGTTGAGATGCTTCATCTGTGCCACTGCTTCTGATATTGTCAAATTTAAATTTTTGAAACTTCCAGGGAATGCGCAAAGTGGGTACAATGTTAAACACAGTCGGTGCGACTTTGCTGCACTCACAGTATAGCAAATCTGCCGATCCCCAGGTGTGGAGTGGAGTTAGTTTTTCCTGATATTGTTTAATTTACATCAAATAGGCCACTGCATGTTTGGTGTTGATGCCAATTCTGCAGTCCAGCTATCAGCAGGAGAGTTGGATGTTAGACTCACAGCAGTTTCCAGACAGGATGGGGTAACTTCAGCCATGTTTTGTATTGCCTACTATCTCTGTGGACAGGAGGCACCTAATTGTTCAGGATCCTCGGCCATAGTTGGATAAGGACCTTTTGTTACTGAGTTAACCATTATAACCCAGCTCTACTGATAGAGGCAGTTAGCTTTACAGCCATGAAGTAAAAGGGAATTATTGGTTACCACAGATGATGATTTATACACACACAAAACTTAGAAAAGAACAATCAGATAATTGTTAGTTTAAATATTTTATTAGCAACATATACCGCAATGTGAAGCATGCAGTTTGGAGTCATGTTGCTTCTAGTGACGGTTGGGCAGTGTGGTACAATGATAAAGAAAATAGTCTGTAAAAGTTATTGTTATGTTTGTGCATTTGCCATACAATTCTTCTATTATTTTTTGAACTCCCAGGCATAAAAAATTCATGGCGCAGTGAACAGGCTTGAACCTGCAAATTGAAAAGCAGGCATATCACCATCTGGACCATGCTGCCCCACATTCTGGAGGATACAATATCTCTATAGTGCGCTCCACGAACAATGGCGGCCCGCGCAGAGAGAGAAATAGTAATGGCACACGGTATGTGACGTTGCCATGTTTCCAGCCGGACACGAGCGACATAGGGTGGGGAAGAAAGCTTAGTAATTGCGCTACTCTTACTAATACTTCTATATAATGATAATAATAATAATAATAATATGAGTTTTAGCAACCCTTTACATGATAATACTCTAAAGAGAGACAAGAATGACAGAATGTTTCAGCCGCAGCGAACAATTATGTTCCAATTGTTAAAACAGTGAACAACCTTCAATAAACGAATACAAAGCACTTCAAATATATCAAACGTATGTCATTGCTTAGATTTTGTTTAGAAAAATAACAAGTGAAAACAGACACAGTTAAATTGCGTTAAGTAAGATACATTCGTATCCTGATACCGTCATGATTTATAACAAGCAAAAGTGCACTGTCATACCTGTATTTATTCTGTGTCTTGATCTTCATCACTCGTATCAGTATCTGATCCAGAATCTCGTAGGTTGATAATAAATCGCTCCAAGGCATTATCTATAAAACTCTCCCTCTTGAAGTCTTCTTCTTGAAGATTTTCCGCGTGTCGAACACAGTCTGCCCATGATTTTACAGTCACAGTTTCAATAGCGGCATGAACTAACTTTTCTGTATCGGCGATTTTGAAAGTACAGTTTCTTTCTGCCACAAATCGCTTAACCTGTGCCCACACAAGCTCGATAGGATTGTACTGACAGTGATACGGTGGCAGACGCAAAACCCTGTGACCGTGTTCTTGAGCGATAGCATCAAGTTCATATTTCTTCTCGCGTGGACGGTACATTTGAACTAATTGTAATAATTCTGCACGAGTCTGAGAAGCAGAGTGTGGAACTGAATTTATGGAGAGCCATTCAACTATATCAGACTTCTTACTGTTGCTACTTGGTGCTTTTTCCCTTACAACCGAGTGATAACTTGCATTATCCATTACAATTATGGAATGTGGGGCTAAATATGGTAGGAACTGGTTTTTGAACCACTGACTAAATGTTGCAGCATTCATTTCACAATGATAATCACTGTTACTGCTATGTTTGGACCTAAAAACTAATTTACTTTCAGGAATGAAACCAGATGCAGCAGATCCAGCATGGCAAATGATTAAACGGGCACCTTTACCAGTCGGAACTTTCAGGCCCCCTAAACTATCATTCAATGTCCAACAAGTACTTTTCGTGTGATTCTGGTTTACCCAAGTCTCATCCAAGTAATAAATTTCAGTATTTCCTTCTTGTTGCCTTATTTCATGCATTTTTCTCAGGAACATGGACCTTGCAGCAGCGATATCTGAACGTTCCATAAGAAATTTCCTCCCATTGTTACATTTCGCGTATTTGAAACCCATATTATTTAAAATATGTAACATGGACCCTTTACTTCCCTCGAACCCTATAGATTCGCGCATTATTACTGTCAGATTTTTCGCAGTAGGAAATTTTCCTGCGGCATACATGTCGTGTATCTTGCGCCTGAGAACGTCTTTATTAAAGTCATCTAAACCTGTCACAGGCTTTTGGCGTCTGTGATGTTTACCTGGTGACTTCAAAAGCACGCTCCCACTTGCCTGTAATGAAGATTTACTCTCCTTAACTATTCGTTGCACAGTTCTAAGGCTAACACCACACGCTTCAGCAGTCCTCTCTTGAGCTTTGGCAACGTCGTGGGTTGGCGCTCCAGCGTCTGCCTCGCGCTTAAAATATGTATAAACTTTAAAAATTTGTTCTCTGCTTTGCCTATGCAGAACCTGACGCTTATGCTGTTCGTCTTCCATTATTTAATATAGAAATTATAGCAATACTCACGGCCCACTACACAAAAACTTCGAATTCGACACTCGTGTAACCACGACAAGCGCTGGATTGCTACTGAATTCGATTTGCTACTGGCAGAGTGATGACGTGCCTGCGCAGAACCTCGCTAAACTGGGCCGCCATCGTTCGTGGAGCGCACTATAGTATTTAACAACCATTGTGATTTTTCATATATGAATAAATTAGAAACTAGGCCCCATTTTGAAGAAACAATTGTACCACCCTTCAATATGTATTCAAGAGATCAAAATCCATTCCTGCCAAGTCTTATGGTCTCATTGTAAGTTGTAACTTATCTTCAAAGATGTTGTGTCTCTCTCTTGAATTACTACCTCAATGTCTCTGTCCTTTCTATATCTATATATATACTCTACAATTCACAAAATTGTGGGTGGCAGAGGGTGCTCAGCACCAAAACTAATCTCCAATCCCTAAGGCCGGTTACACACTGGGCGGTTTCGTCCGCTCCGGAAATTTCTCCGTCGCCGCCCTTCAGGTAGTGGCATAAGGGATCAAATGGGAGCTTACACACTGGGTGGAGGGGAAAACCCGCGGTAGCGCTGCCGTCGACGGCAGGTATATGACTGCGCGCTGCCACTACATTCTACGGTTGTTTTAACGCCCCAGTCCAGACAGTGGCCCATGTGGCCAGATGGGTGCTTGCATACTAGGCGTATTCTAACTGCTTTTGCGTTTTCAGTCTGTGTAAAGTTATCATTGTTTCAATTTAAAAATTGTAATATGAGTTATGTGGTGATAGATAATGATATTCTCATTTCGTTAGTGGAAGCTAGACCAGTTTTAAGAGACAAAACATTGGTTTCTTTTAAAGATCGGGACGCTACCAGGAACGCTTGGAAAGAAGTGTGCCTTGAAAGTGGAATGATTTTGATGAAATGGAAAATTACGAAAAATGCCTTTGGATAGTAAACTATTGATCACGTATTTACATAAATTTTTACCTCTTCAACTAGAACTTGAATAATATTGAATCACATTTTATAGAAAGATTTTGATTTTTAATAGTATATAACTATGTCCTTATATCTTAGACATTTGTCAAGGAACACGTTCAACATTCAAAATTCTGTTGCTCGACATTTTGAGACCTTCTTTTTTCTTTTTCTTTTAATACAGCATTGACGAATACAATGAGACAAGCTGTCTAGTAAATTCGGCATCATCTTCACCATTTACTTTCGATTTTTTTTGTAAAGTAATCATTTTTAAAACACTCAACATATTACAGCTTAAGCAAAAATGTTTAATTAGTCGATTGTGCTTGTAAGAATAACAGCAAGGTAGAGTAAACTCAACAGTGATGAGTCGATTACACAGTGAAGTATATGTATTAGTTACAAATAAATGTAAGTATTAGCCATTATATGGCATAGTGTATTTTTCAAACTTTTCTTGTACACCTCTTCGTATTCACCTAAAGGAGTTTTCCCCCTTAACATAAAACAAATATAGGGATTGGAATTATATAAAATTAAATGTTTATCTATAGTAGTTCCATGAGAAATCTGCTTACTTCAAGGTGATTGCCAGCATTTCCACATGTTAAATACCATTCATCAACTGGGTATTTCTC
Source organism: Vandiemenella viatica (assembly GCA_031002005.1). Lineage (NCBI taxonomy): Eukaryota > Metazoa > Arthropoda > Insecta > Orthoptera > Morabidae > Vandiemenella > Vandiemenella viatica. The sequence continues at coordinate 127,502,217 of CM061920.1, forward strand.
CTTTGAATGCCGTACTTTAGATTCACAAGCAATTGTCGACATAAACATCCCAAAATAACTGAAAAACATGGTGTCGTCGTTCCTCAAATATTCTGTTCTCCTTTGGTTTTACCTTTTCCTATTTCTATGGCAACTGAACTGTCAAAATAACAATTTCAAAACCTAACTACGAAGTAATAAACGCTAAATTAACTAAATTAAAATCTAATTTCACAAAATGAAACTCAAGTTATCAAAAGCAAAGTACTGACACTCGACCACGTCATCTTTTATCTGCTATTCGTAGCAGCCGAGGTTTTACCGCTGAAATAGCAGCGGACGTTCTACCACTGAATGTGTAAACAGCTCAAAATCTATAGGCGGCAGCGGTTGAGTATCTGCTACAGGAAAAACCGCCCAGTGTGTAACCGGCCTAATGGTAAGAGGAAAAAAAGAATTCATATAAGAATTATTACGGCACCTTATTTCTCTAATCTTATCTTTTCTGTCATTCCGGCTTAAATAGGTTGGTGGACGAAGTATTTCACTGCACTCATAAGTGAAAGTGGGAGTACACATGTTTACCAATAAGTTTAAACGGAACATGCGTCGTCTATCTACCAGAGACTCCCAGCCTAGTGTACTAATCAGTTCTGTGACACTTTCAAAAGGACTGTAGCAAGCGGTCACGAATCGATCGGCTCTTCTCTGTACTTTCTATATACTTTCGATCAACCCCTTATGAAATGGATCCCAAATGGCACAACAATAGTCCAAATTTGGACGCACACAAGATTTGCACGCTATCTCCTTTGTTTGTTCATTACAATTTTTCAAGATTCAACCTATGAATCGCAGCCTAGAATTAGCTCTACTTACTAACGAATTAATGTATAAGTCCCATTTCATGTTCCTTTGTACTGTTACTCCCAAATATTTCATAGAATCAACCATATCAATTACTGAATTGTTTAACTCGTACTTCTGAACAGTTGGATTCTTTTTGTTTGTTATTCTCATTGTCTTGCATTTTTTACAATTTAGCGTAAGTTGTCACTCAGCGCACCATGCCAAAATAATATCCAGATCACGCTGAATTTCTAGCAATCGGCCAAATTCCTTACTTCCCTATAAATAACCGCATCATCAGCAAACAATCTAAAAAGGCTTTTCACTTTGTCTCTGAGATCGTTTATAAAAATTAAGAAAAGAAGTGGACCTATTACACTTCCTTGAGGTACACCCGATGTAACATCTTGTCGTAACACAACGTGCATTGGGGTTATGCACCATTTCTATACGAACTTGATCGTGCTGGTTGGTACCTTTACGGATGCTTGCATAGGTTCTTTATATGGTCGCCAATCCCTCATAATTACCCCAAGAGATAAAGGTTTATGGATTAAAACAGTTCTTGCATATGGCTCATTCCATGCCAAATCACCCAAAATAAAATATTCAATGTGCTCTTAGGACTCAGATTTTGTTCATATTTTTTATCTCAAAAATTGGCTTCAGGAAAAATATTTGAAATTTGCACATTCCATGTGATTCTTCCCATGATTGTGTTGGCATCAAATTGCATAAAATGTTGTAACTCGCTTATTTTCGGAACAACATACATCATTTCGGTATCAAATTAAAGCTTATGATCGATACTTTCTAACTAAGTAATAATATTCACAAAAAAATTGTTAGAAAAAATTATGGGATCCCTCAAAGTGAAAATTTTGATTTTTAAAAGTGTTGCAATAACAGGCAAGTACCAGCAGACACACACTTTAAATTTGATCAGTAGTTCTATATCAATATGTGTTTTCAGCTGTAAAAAAATTAAAAGGGTGTTTTTTGTGGTTGTTAAATAATGCAAGTTTATCGTTCTCTGCTTTTTAGCGGTGATTATAATTTTTTAGCTACTACTAGACCTTTAAAAAAGGGCTGAATTTTAGAAACCAGGTGAAACAATTTGATATTTAGAGAACATGTGAATAAACAAATTAACCTATGCTAAGCTATTAATTGTATAACCACTTTATAACATAAAACTTTTAATTAATTGCACTGTACACTCCCAGAAAAATTACTTTGAATGTGAAACTTGAAGTTTAGAATAAAATATCATGTAACAGATGTTCCAAAGGATCAATATGCAAATGAAAATTTAAAATATTAAAGAATTATATTTTAATATTTAATACATGTTGTATGGGTGCTGATTTATAAAAAGTTTGTGATTGATTTGCAGCCTTTTTTTTTCTTCAGAAATGTATGTTCTTCCTGAAATTAACATTGATGCAGACACTGGTAATTCTTTCAAGAAGTATCTTAATATCTATCTCGATATGTCTTTTCGCAAATTATGATTATCATTGCCAATACTGTCTGTTTATTTCCAGAAGTAAGCTCTACTTGGTGACATGACTAGTTCTAAATATAGAATTTCCCCCTCCTTTCCCTAAATTTCATTGCAAGTTCAAACATTTTTCAACCTGTTGTAACTTGTTGAAACATATTTCAACCTGTTCTAACTTGTTGAAACATATTTCAACCAATTTTAACTTGCTGAAACATATTTCAATGTGTTCTAACTTGTTAAAACATGTTAGGTGAAGAGGTAAAACAAAGCATCTGCCCTGTCTCAGTTAGTGTTCAGCTGTATAGAAATATTGGGTTAATGCTATAGTAGTGATTAATTATCAGTATGCAATCATAGTATTCATGTAGTACTGTAAATCCCTAAGCCTTTTAATGAACTGTATCATCTAAAAGTGAATTATATTTCAGTTTAAGTTATGATAAAATGCATTGTTCAATTTGTTTACAATTTCAAGAAACAACTAGTTTGCCACAGAAGCCAAAAAAGACTAAGTATTTGTGACTTTAAACCAACTGATATAGAACTGATCAGACTTAAAACAAAATGTTTGGACTTGCAATTCATATGTCATGATCATTTTAAAAAGTTTTTGTCTACTTTGGGAACAGGCAGAGAATATGTTGTGATCCTTTTAGAAGGCATAAACAAAATGTCAGAAAAGGGCTAAGATCAATTTCTTTATCATTTTCAAAGAAGTACCATGGTGTTGAATTAGTACCTGGCAAAAAGTTGTGCATATCTTGTAGAAAATCAGTTATAGCAAATAATACTGAAACTTATGAGAATATTAACATTTCATCAGACAGTTACTATGAAACAAATGAATAAGACAATTATTTTAGTAAAACGAGTTTCACCATTGTAAACATCTTTTAAAACTTCTGTTGGTAGTGACAATAAAGAATATCTTATGTATAGTGCCAGAAAAATTTTATGCAGTTATTTATGGAGAAAAATGGATTGATAGGGAAAGTGCAACAATGTTCTTTGAATGTAAGGGATGCAAAAATTCGATTTATGCACCCTTGTAGACCTTTCAAAACATTTATATGGCCAAGACCAAGTGGCAGCTGTTGGGTACCTTTTGAAAACATTATACAAGAAGTACCAGTGCCTGCATCAACTTCAGCATCAGGCAGAACATATGTCCTGGAAAAAGATATTCAACAATTAATTGTAGAATCAGTTAAGAACATTTTATAAATCAGCACCCATACAACAGGCATTAAATGTTAAAATGTAATTCTTTAATATTTTAAATATTCTTTTGCATGTTGATCCATTGAGTCAACCTGTTACATGATATTTTATTGTAAACTTCATGTTTCACATTCAAAGTAATTATTCTTGGAGTGCACAATGCATTTGAATTAAAAGTTTCATTTTATAAAGTGGTTAAACAATTAATAACTTGGTATAGGTTTATTGGTCTATTCATAAGTTCCCAAAATATCAAATTGTTTCACCTTGTTTCTAAAATTCAGCCCTTTTTTAAAGGTCTAGTAGCAGCTAAGAAATCATAATCACCGCTAAACAGCAGAGAACAACAAACTTGCATTATTTAACAACCACAAAAAACACCCTTTTAATTTTTTTACAGCTGAAAACACATATTGATATAGAGCTACTGATCAAATTTAAAGTATGTGTCTGCTGGTACTTGCCTGTTATTGCAAATTTATTGCAACACTTTTAAAAATCAAAATTTTCACTTTGAGGGCTTCCATAATTTTTTCTAGCAATTTTTTTGCGAATATTATTACTTAGTTAGAAAGTATCAATCATTAGCTTTAATTTGATACCAAAATGATGTATGTTGTTCAAAAAATAAGTGAGTTACAACATTTTATGCAATTTGATGCCAACACAATCATGGGAACAATCGCATGAAATGTGGAAATTTCAAATATTTTTCCTGAGGCCAATTTTTGAGATAAAAAATTGAAAAAGTTACTATGGTTTTATCTCTTAAGTATCTATACACAGAAAAAATATGAAAAAAATTTGAGACCTAAGTGCACATGGCACTAGGTGATTTGGCGCGGAATGAGCGATATACAAAGTTTATATTCTTGAATTTTACATAGTACAAGTTGAGGTACCAGAATGATAAGGCATCAGAATTATCGTCTCCTTGAAACAGATTGCAGGTTGATGTCACTCACACACACTGATTAGCTATCTTTCAGAAAATTCCCCCAAAATTCGAAAGATCATCCTAAGGCATCCCAGAATAGCATCAGAGTCCACTGTCCTGACCGTTAATGTAAAGTTTATAACAACTTGAAATTTTCTAAGCTCCCAGTTTCACCATTACTAAAAATCTTCAAAGTCCAAAGCCTCGTAGTTCGCTGCCCCTCACATAGCTGTTCTTGCCTTGACCGCCCGCTTGAAAAACTGTTTGAAAAATATTCTAGACTGCTTGCGCTAGTCGGCTTTTTATAGACCAGGCTTACCTATTGCTGAATCGCCGTGGAACATCGGTGTATTCCCGCGGGGAAACACTATTCTTTAGTGAATTAGAAAAAGCCCCACTCCTGTGGAACACTAATTTTACTGTGTTATAGTTTAATTTATTCCGAATCTTTTTGGTCATGACAACTTTTCGCATAATTATTCTCGTTTAAGACCTATTAATTTCTGAAAGTCATACATGGGTATGCTATCATATGTCAACACTAAAACTTTGTTTTTCTTACTTTAAACGTCAAGTTACCTTTGAACTGTTATATGTTTGTTACTAACTGAATTTTTCTCTTTCTTTTAAGTATACTTTTATCTTTCTAGCTCTTTTTTCTAAATTATTGGATTATTTTGATTTGAAATATCTCCTTACATAAATTTTAAAAGCACACAAAAACCACCTTAAAGTGATTGTCATTCTCTGATTTCTGAGTGGAAATTAATGCAACAAAATTCATCATGACTGAAAAACAACCTTATTTAAATCTACTTTTACTAAAATGTTCCAGAATTGATTTAAAAAGTGCTTTCATGTTAAGAAAATGGTTATAAAAGTTCTTTGCAATATAATTATATCAGATTTGTCCCCTTCTAAATGGTTTTAGCAAGATAATGGACATATAACCAGGTTATGTTCTGAGATTAAAAGTGCTTTACCATAGAACGTGATTATAAAAGTTATTCACTATGCATTATATCTAACTCGCCTCATGCTGAATGGTTTAGGTGAGATAATAGATATATAACAATCTAGATTAGAAGAACTTTCTCCTTCAACGACTACATACTGTGACTGACCAGTTAGAAAATCCTTTATCCATTCACAAAGCTGATCCAATATACCATACGCTCGAAGCTCCGCTAAAAGACGGTTGTGTGGAACAGAGTCAAAGGTTTTCTGAAAATCTAAAAAAATTGCATCTACTTGTGAACCTGCGTCAATAGCTTTCATTACGTCGTATGTAAATAGGGCCAGCTGTGTTTCACATAATGTTTTCTTCCGAAATCCGTGTTGATTTGTTGTAAGTAAATTATCATCATCTAGAAACTTTATAATGTTCGAGCATATAATATGATCCATAACTCTACTACAAACAGATGTTATAGATATGGGACGATAGTTTTCAGGATCACTTCAATCACCTTTCTTGAAAATCGGAGTTACTTGCGCGTTTTTCCAGTCTGAAGGTACTTTTTGCTCTTCCAATGATTTACTGAATGTATCAGACAGAAATGACCCAATTTCAGCCGCATACTCTGAAAATACTCTTACTGGAATTCTATCTGGGCCTGGTGCTTTCACCCACTTCAGGAGCTCTAATAGCTTAATAATACCTGCAGTATCTATTCGTAATGATTCCATTACCAACTCGACATGGCGTGGGAGAACGGGAATACTATCCTTATTTTCATCAGTAAATGAATTTTGAATACAGTATTTAGTACGTTAGCTTTATCGCGGCTTTCATTAACCTCGGAACCTTCACGAATTAGTGTTGGAATATTGCTATTGGTACAATTGACTTTTCATACTTACGACCAAAATTTCTTTTGTTTTCTGTGAGACTCTTAGAGAGAGAGTTGGAATGAAAATCGTTGAAGGCCTCGTGCATTACATTCTTAATACGTCCTTGTAACTGGGCTAAGGTTTCTAAATCATTGCAACACCCCTTCCTTCTTGAGCGTGCGTGTATGGTATACTCCTTTGTTGTTTTTTTTAGTCATCTTTTGATTTTGGATCATCCTCCCCATTTATTGTCCGCTTCGGTATATATATATCCATACCTTCCCTGACTATTCGTATAAATCGATGCCACATCTCTTCGACGGTGTCTTTTGTTGACTTGAAGTTATGGTAATTATTCCTCAGGTAGGTTCTAAAACACTCCTTTGAGGCCTTACTGAACCTGTATACAATCCATCCTTTTCTCCTTTTTCGCTTGGTGATTAGTTTGATAGTCCCAATTACCGTTTTGTGATTGATTATTCCTGTAGTCGTTGAAATGTCGGTGAATAATTCTGGCCTGTTGGTAACCAGAAGACCTAAAATATTATCGCTACCGTTATGACACCACGTAGGTTCATTAACTAGCTGCTCGAGATGATTATCTCACAACAAATCGAGAATTATTTCAGAAGCTGCCTTATCCCTGCTACCTGTAATGTGAACGTACTGTTTACATTATTTCTTAACTCCTCGGCAATAGCTATGTCGGAATTGGGTGGACGGTAGAAGGCGCCTATGGTGAGTTTTGACCGAGCAACATTGAGTTTAATCGATATGATTTCACAGATCGTATCAACGTTTATTTCATTACATGGGAGAAATTTACTCACAGCTATAAATACCCCACCTCCATGAGAATGTAATCTGTCTTTACGAAAAATGTTCATGCTATCTTTAAAAATTTATTTTGACAGCTGTCGCTCAGTTTGTACTTAGGCCTCTTTTCCACTAAGCGGCTAGCCGCGCGCGATTGTTATTTATTCAGTGATGGCATTGACCATACCCATTGACACAACCGCGACTTGACAGTCGCCGCGACTGCAAAAGAACACGTAACTCGGAGCAGCCGCGCGCGACTCAATATCTTCATAAAATTACTGCGCAATGCACACTGCGCGGCTAGTCGCTCGCGACTGATCACCTCCGGTACCATTGTTGTCAGTACGTAGCGTGACATGAATGAATAAAGACGTGCTTTTTGTGCAAGACACAAATACGGAAGATTTCATAAGAGAAATTGAGTCTTTGCCATCAATATGGAATATGGAGAGTTCAGAATACTCTGACCGAAACTTGCGCAAGTCGGCTTGGGAGACGTTAGTAAACAAATTTGGCGGAAATGAACTGAAAACGGTGGCTGAAAAGGACGCATTAGGTAGGTTACAAAGTATTTTTTATTGCAATAACAAGTTATTTGTAATAAGTAATTTATTTAGGAATCATATTTGTTGTATTAATAAGGAAAGTAACCTTGTATTATCACTGTTATAGTGTCTTAAATATAACCGTATTGCCAATCTAACTTGCCATCTTCTTCAAAGTAATCAGCAAAAAAGTCTCTATTGAATGTGGCCGTCCTTGTTGTGCTTCTACAGTCATTTGGGAGGCTTGCCAAGCTGGTGGGGCATCCTTGCACTAAGTCTTCACTACGGCGATGCCTTTCACGTACAAAATTATGCAAAATACACATAGCTTTAACAATGTCTATAGACAAATCTATGTCTGTGTTTAAAGCTCTGTGAAATATACGCCATTTATTGGCCATTATCCTAAATGTACACTCGATGTATCGCCTTGCTCTACACAACCTGTAATTAAACACACTTTTTTTTTTGTTGACAAAGTTCTCCCACTATATGGACGCATAACTTTATCAGTTAGTTTGAAAGCATCATCACTGACGAAAACATAAGGCAGTGGTGTATTTTTTATTGATGAAATTGGCGCATTTTCTGGAATATTTAGTTCATTTTTGGTCAGTTTTTTATAGAATGTACTATCTCTAAATATAGATGCGTCACTGCATTTTCCATAAGCTCCGACGTCAATGCAAATAAATGTATAGTTACTATTACAAATGGCCAGTAAAACAATGGAAAAATATTTTTTGTAATTAAAATATAAGGACCCAGAGTTAGGTGGTTTTACTAATGAAATATGCTTCCCATCAATAGCACCAATACAGTTTGGGAACTGAGATCGATCCAGGAAGTCCTTTGCAATTTTCTTCCGTGATTCAGTTGTGGGTATAGGCATACAATCGTCTTTCAGTATTGCCCAAATAGTTTTGCACACTTGTTGTATAATATTACTCACTCTTGTTTAATTTAAATTAATTGCAATGGAGCACAGGCTCCGGTGGCAATTTCCCTACACACCCATCTTCCCATTATCCTGCACTTACCTACATTTGCCCTCTACAAATTTTATCTTTAAATTCTTTCAAAGTTTTCGGTAAATTATTCATCATTTCTCTTGGTAACTCATTCCAATCCCTGACACCCTTACCTAAAAAAGAGAATCTTCCCTCACCCTTGTGCCTGAAATCGAGTGCCAGCTTACGGTCATGGTCATCTTTTCCCTTCCATGCACTACTTTTCATACCTATTGCAATATCTTTCCATGCCTCATCGCCAGTATATGCCCTGTACACTCCCATAACCCTCCTCAACCTCCTCCTGCCTTGCAATGAATCCCATTCCAGCTCCTTTATCATATCCATCACTGATTACATTCTGCGATAATTTCCAGTAACAAATCTAGCAGCCCTTTTTGCACCCTCTCCAACTCCTGTATTTGATACGTAAAATGAGGGTCCCGTACTACACTACCATATTCGAACAATGGTATGACCAAAGTTTTGTAACCCAATTCCTTGACTTCTCTGGTACATCCCCTAATCACTCTCTCCAACAATTGCAGAACTTGGAAACCTTTTCCTACCACCTGTCCTATGTGTCCTGCCCAGTTAAGTTTGTTATCAAAAGTAATTCCAAGATATTTACATTTCAAGTCTTCAGCAAGCAATTCTTTCCCCACCTTATATTCATTATTAACCTTTTGTTTTTTATTTGTGTATCTAATAAGCTGACTCTTCTTTGCATTTATCTTCATTCCATGTTTACCAACCCAATTAGATATCCTGTCCAGATCACCCTGCAACTGTTACAGCATTATGTCATCTGCAAACAATCTAATTTCACATAGTAAACAATCAACACAATTATTCATTAGAACAATGAATAGCAATGGTATCAATACACTACCCTGTGGCACACCCATTTTTACTTCCACTTCTTTTGATACTACATTTCCTACCCTAACTTTCTGTTTTCTACCTTTTAAAAATTCTTCCACCCAGCAAATGACTTTCTTATCCACTCCAATGGTTTTTACCTTATTTACTACCATTTTATGGCTTACTCTGTCAAACGCCTTAGACAGATCTAGTGCTACACTATCAATTTGGCCTCCCTTTTCCATTTCATCTGAAATATCTTGCATATATCCCACCAACTGAGATTCGCATGAATATCCTTGCCAGAAACCATGTTGCCTGCTTGAAAACCACTTACGTTCCTCACATATATTTCTGATGTGGTTGCATATCAATCTTTCCATTAATTTACCTACCACTGATGTCAAACTGATTGGCCTGTACTTCTCAACTCTATTTCTCACCCCTCCCTTATGTACCGGTACTACTATTGCACTTTTCCAGTCCTGTGGTAAGCAGCAAGTGTCTAGACTCAATTTAAATAATATTTCAAGATAAGGTACAATGTCACATCCGGCTATCTTTAAGATATCTGTAGTAATATTATCTTCACCAGCCCCTTTATTTTTTTTTTTTTCAGCTTTCTTATTTCCTTCATGATTTCCTCAGGATGGATATCAAATCTTTTACTATCATCATTTCTAATTGTGTTGTTAAGCTCATTCTCCGAATTAGACCCTCCTGTTTCTGATTCATTGTCCCTAATGCTTTCACTGAACCAGTTACTTAAAATCTCTGCCTTTTTCAAATCGTCAGTAACTTCTTCTCCATCCTTATCTATAAGTGTCTCTACACCCTCCCTTCCCCTCAGTTTCCTGATATAGCCATAGAAATTTCTAGATGCATCAGTCAATGGTCCTCCTGCACTGACAATACTCTTCATAAACCCATCTTTAGCCATTTTCTTTGCTGTTATTAAGTCCTTGTTTAGTTGTTTTAAATATTCCCTACTACCCTGCTGTCTCTTAACTCTGTTATGTCCTTTTCTTACCAACCTCTTTAACCTCCTCACTTCCCTATTACAGTACATAGGTTCTCTACTTCTCTTTATTTTCTGCTTTGGAATAAATTTTTCTTCCCCCTTTCTTATTATCTCCTTGAACTCTTCCCACCTTGACTCTACTGTACCTGAGCCTTCCTTCCATTTGCTGAATTGTTCTCTGAAATATCTCTTCAAATTTGAAACCTGTGCCTTTTTATAATTGTACCTATTTCCCCCTTCAATTTTGGCTGCTGGTTTACTGAATCCTCTAATATTCATCAGAACTGCTTCATGATCACTTATTCCTTCAGTTACTTGATACCTCAAAAGGTTTTCATCGGGCTTAGTTAGAAAAATATCCAAAATATTTTGTCCCCTAGTGTTTTGCTCACCCACTTGTGTAAATCCTCCTTCCCTTATTAAGATATTTGCAAATCTTTGTTCCCTTGTGTTATTTATCTTATTCCCTTCCCAGTTTACACCTGGTAAATTTAAATCCCCGCCGATGATGATCATTCTATTCTCACATCTGAAATCTGAGTATGAATTTGTTATACCAAGATGATAAGAATAATGAAGATCTGTCATACTACAACCTGTTGCTAGGTACCTGTTCAATAAAGAAAAATAAAGTTAAAAAATTAAGATAGTTAAATTAATACATATAATTACAAATATGTTTCTTGTTATAGGTAAAAAATTACAAAAAAAAAAAAATGAAAAAATATCAGAGATTGCTTTTTTAGGGAGCTGAGGCGACAGAAAACTCCAAGTGGATCTGGTTCTTCAAATAGAGCACCATATGTTTATTTTAACCAACTTTTATTTTTGAAAAACATGGCTGAAACCAATTCTACACAGAGTAATATTCCTGGAGACGACTCTGAAGAAAACATAGGACCCTACTCAAATGACAGACAGCAAAGCCATCACAAAAAGAGGAAGATGCAAGACGATACTTTTTCAATTGTCGAAGTTTTGAAAAGAAGTGTGGCATTAAGAGAAGCTGACTTGAATGCAAGTAATGACCCAGACAGAATGTTTTTAATGTCACTTACTGAAGATTTAAAAAAAGTACCGGATTGCATGAAAATGATTTTGAAATCTGATATAAAATTAATACACTCAGCTCAGACCAGTGATTTAGTATCTCAACGATATCCTAATTCATATTGGAATAATAACCATCCACCTCCTTCTGATTGGGATACTCCGAGGAGTAATTCAGAATATTATCATGCTGGCTATACAACTAGAAACTACATTGTAACAAACACCATTACGCCACAAAGAACCCATATTTCCTCGAGACATTTCCCTGAAACTGATTCAATAGCAAATGTTTCATCTCCATCCAACAGTGACAACACCCAAGATTCAGAAATGTTAGATTTGTTCACCAATTAGTCCTGAATACAAATTAATTTGAATTTGATAAATTTTATATTTAAATACTAATAAGTCAATAACTATTGCTAAATTGTAGTTTTTCTTATAAATAAATATTTAAACAATGTAAAAATTTTTTTGAACTTACCTCAACGTGACCAGTAGTTTTTCTTCAGCAGATATGCAATCTCTCATTTGAGTTGTAGTACCAGTTATTAGTGGCCTCAGCTTTGATAACAACTCATCAAATGAATTCACGGGCATTCTCGTGTAATTGAAAAAATTTATGTCATGATCCCGTAACTGATTGTAGAACGAATAAAATGTGCCTTTTGTGGTGTGTTCACTTAACAAAGGATGTATCCAGTACCTATGTTTTCGTTTTCTTTTTGTTAACAAGTAAAGACATGTTACTTCTTCGACATCCATTTTGAAAATGAGCTGGCTTGTGGAACACAGCCGCGCGCGCAGTCGCTACAACAGTCGCTACAAAACTGGCCGCTAGCTACTGCGGCCGCCCGCGACTAGCCGCGTAGTGGAAAAGCAGCCTTACTACTCTTATCAATATAACCTGGGTATATATGATGGACGTGTATGTTCCTGCAATCATTTCTTCACCAACATTGTTTAAGCTTTAATGTTCTACGATTACTTACCTAATTTTTAATTTCCTCAAGCTAAAATCCAGCTACTAAAGCCCAATGATCACTCCACATCTGCTAAGACCAGACAGTCCCATTCTTGTTACACAGATCATTCTAGGCATCAAATCTGTGAACAGTATCCTATGACTTGGCTAAGATTTCCTTCAGTGGTACTTAGGAATGAGATTCTTTCTCCCTATATACCTTCCTATCCCTTCCTATAACTTGGAACACAGTTCAGCAAAAACCTTTTAACATCAGCCAATTCCTTAATCCACTAATAACAGTCTCATCATTAAATCAGTCTCCTGGCATCTTGAATTGTCATGTCTGCTTCAAGTTTATTTGGAATGTTCCTTATGGTAAAATTTGGAGTATGGTCTTACAACCTCCTTCATTATCTCCACTTCTTTGTCTTCTCCCCTTTCTCTAAATATACGGTTTCATCTGTTTTCTTCCTTTTCCACTGTTTCAAAATGATGGCTCTAACGATTTGGATGAAATTCCATTTTTAGGTAACTTTTGCTTTCAAGTTTATTTAAATACAGGTCTTCACTGCAAAATCGTGATTTTACAAAAAAAAAAAAAAGAAGAACTATTTTTGTATTTGGTATCTCGGAAATGGCTCTACCGCCACCTCGTAGGCATTTCAGGTACCAGAAAGCCTACTGATGGTTAGTTATTCTTTGGTTACAACAAGAAAATCTTATAGCTTTTAGTGAACAATTTTTGTATAGTAGCTGACCTGTGCGAATAGTATCACAATCAGTCACCGACATGTAGTATAACGATGTGGAAATAAGTTAATGCAAGTATATTTACTTATTAATGAAAGGAATGTTATTTTGAATAGTAGTAAGGCACAGTTGGATCAGAAGGTGTGGGGTTAATGCGAGGTATGAACATAGTCTTATCGGACTGAATGAATTTAGCACTCATCTGAGTGAATTACCACTAATTTTGCATCCTTAATTAATCCCTGACTAGCATTATGGTAAACTAGCTGATACCCGCAACTTCGTACTCATCGATTAAGAATTTGATTATAAAAAGTTGTTGGTAGTGAAGGATTGGTCCCAAACAACACCGAGTCGGCATAATATGACCGGAAACCCATCACTATATCATTCTACCATCGAACCTATCTCTTGAAGAGAATCAATTTCCAACATATTTAAAAACAGAATAAACAAATGAATGTGAGGGGATGTGGGGGAGGGGGGTGGGGTGTTAACTAAAGGGAGCTTTATTTCAGCTTGGACTTTCCTTCTTTCTTCAGCATGAGCATCAGATTCTTGGGTTCTAATAACTTAAGCTGCTCGTGCTCTGCTAGAGCTACAACTTAGGCCAGTTTACGCCAGCAAGGCATGTCAAAAAAGAAAACAAAATAAGTTGTTGCCAGAAACATTTAAGCAGACACAAAGTAATAGGACAGAGAAAATCGATATCTATACTAAATAATACGTTTTTTCTCTAAACAAAATTTATTAACAAATTATACACTAACATAATGCGCGAGAAGCATAGCTTGGGCAAGCGACGTAACATTAGACTAACACACACATCAGTCACTATTCGATAAGTTCTCAAAATTTCGTGACTATAACTGTTAATCATACCAAAAAAAAAATTCCTGTGCCCTCCCTACAGATTTTCTTGTCAAATTCTGTTAATATTGGTATAGGCATTTAGTTGTCAAAACGTAACATAAGACAGAGACTTACTTCCGCATTTATAGTATTACTACTCCAGATCACACACACACACACTGAGTACGAATCACCCCTGATGGATCAATATAACGTAAAAAAGTGTACACCTACAGCATTGCAAGACTACCTACGATTTGCTTTGGATTGCACCCCTAACTTTGTGATATCTACAGTTTAACATTCAATCCAAATAACTGACGGGCCAGGCCTGACTCTTACGATCAAAAAGAATTTTTTTAAATCTTAGCCTCCATGGAGATTTGAACCGTAGACCACGACACAAACATTAGTAAGCAAGTTCTTTAACCACTGAGCTTCCTGACCACTACACAGAAAAACAGTACAGACACCTCCATATCCAATGCGTCTGTCTATCGCCGTTCAGTCATATTTTGAAATTATAAGACAACATGTATTATTTATACAGATAATTTTTCAACCAAATGTAGACAGTAATTTTTTTTTTTTTTTTACTGCTTTACGTCTCTTTTTAACATTGAGGTCTTTAGAGACGAGAAAGGATGGGGGGCAAGGAATGGGAAGGAATTCGGCCATGGCCTTTTGAAGGAAGCATCCCGGCATTTGCCTGGAGTGATTTGGGAAACCATGGAAAACCCAAATCTGGATGCCCGGACGGGGATTCGAACCGCCGTCCTCCCGAATGCGAGGCGAGAACGCTAACTGTTACACTGCCCCGCTCGGTAGTATTTTTCTCCTTGTTTCAAATGATAAATGTGAAAAAATCTCATCGAGATAGGATGAAAACTGTGGATTTGTATGAAGAACAAACAAACAAACAAACATACATACATTTTATATATATATATATATTACTGCAGATCTCGCACACACTGATTGCGAATCACCCCTGAGGGATAATATAACGTAAAAAAGTGTACTTCTACAGCATTGCAAGACTACCTACGATTTGCTTTGGATTGCACCCCTAACTTTGTGATATCTACAGTTTAACATTCAATCCAAATAACTGACGGGCCAGGCCTGACTCTTACGATCAAAAAGAATTTTTTTAAATCTTAGCCTCCACGGAGATTTGAACCGCAGACCACGACACAAACATTAGTAAGCAAGTTCTTTAACCACTGAGCTTCCTGACCACTACACAGAAAAACAGTACAGACACCTCCATATCCAATGCGTCTGTCTATCGCCGTTCAGTCATATTTTGAAATTATAAGACAACATGTATTATTTATACAGATAATTTTTTAACCAAATGTAGACAGTATTTTTCTCCTTGTTTCAAAGGATAAATGTGCAAAGTTTCATCGAGATCGGATGAAAACTGTGAATTTGTATGAAGAACAAACAAACCAACAAACAAACATACATACATTCATCTTTATTTATATAGATAGTCATTGTAATTTAATACTACGTGTTTAATTGTAAAGCATTTAAAAAGTAGATATTGGCTTTGTCAGATGTGATTTTTTTCAGCCTTCTTTACTATACAAAACTGACATAAGTTAGCGGTTATAATGTGATCATTGTTTGCTTTTCAACCCTACGTGTTCTTAAGATAAATATTACTGAATCTACGATTTCATAGAAAAGTTAGTACAGGTGTCCGTATGAAAAAAGCAGGATCTGGTAAATATAATCCAGTGCTTTGAAGTGTTCACCTTGTGCTCTATTAATGGTAAGTTTTGTAGGGAATTGTTTTGTTTTAATCGTTTGGAAAGGCACAGTTGGATCAGAAGGTGTGAGGTTAATGCGAGGTATGAGCATAGTCTTATTGGAATGAACGAATTTAGCTCTGATGATGTACTCATCTGAGTGAATTACAACTAATCTTGCACCATTAATTAATCCCTGACTAGCATTAAGATTTCTGTTTGACATAACAATAGCATTTTTCTTTAAAAGTAATTTATGAGATGGTAAACCGAACAATCTCGGAAACAGCTCTAGTGATTTGGATGAAATTTAATATGAAGATAACAATTTATATATATAAAAAAAAGACGGCAACGACTCGTATTTGGTATCTCGGAAACAGCTCTAACGCCATCTCTAGACTATGTTAGGTTTTTGTAACATATAATATATCTAATCTATCCAATCTAATATTATTATATGAGCAATTCTTATGTATAGATAAAATTAATTTCTCACAAACATCTCTAAAGATTTTGATGAAATCTTACATACTGAACAGAAATCAAAAAATGCCGAGCGAAGATCAGTCGCCCAGGTACTTATACTAAATCAGTAAATTTATGATTGCATTGGTTGGATAAGTTGTTAGGATTTTGATGACAAGATACTTGCCTTGTCCAACTGAATGACATCATCTGCCTTTATGTGATGCTGCCTGTTCTTAGTGCCATAAGGTATGGTATAATCCCTCCCGCTTTTCCTCTCTGCTTTTTTTTCTTAGTGCTTCATTAGTATCAATGTCATTAGAGGCTGGAGGGTATTGGGAAAAAGGAATGAGAAGGAATTCTATTAAGTCTTTTGAAGCAACGATCCTGGTATTCACCTGGAGTGATACTGGTAAACTATGGAAACCAAAATGTGGATGGCCTGTTGTGGATTTAATCCGCTTCCTCCAGAATGCAAGGCATGAGCATTACCATTCCTCCTAAGATGAGTATTGCGGTGACCCAGGTCTTCCTTGTGTACTTTGGGTTAGGAATTGATCTCCTCCCCCCCCCCCCTCTTCCAAAGAGACATAGTCAAAATTGATCAGTGGAAGTTATATGTAGAAAGCAGGGGAAAGCTACCCTTGTAAAGACCCACAGGACATACCAAGGCAATATAGTCCTTGTAAGTTTTATCATGGTGAGATTGCTTAAAACATTCAGGGTGTAAAATAGTCACATAATTTTGTATATATCTTTGTCTATAACATGTTATGAATGAGACAAGGAGCAAACGTGAAAAGTATCATATTCAATATAACAAGCTTCAATCATTTCTGGCACTCAATTCATTATTGCATTGGGCATATAAAAAGAAGATATATTAGTGGCAATTCAGGGCTAGGAAAATGATTTTGAATTTTTAAAGCATGGAGTAAAATGTGTATATAAGAGAACAACCAATAATCATAGTAAGTAAAATTGAGAATTGCAAAAGTTGAGACCCTTTTAAAAACATTGGGATATATGCCTTTATCTTCATTGATGTTTAATTGAGAAATTTGAAAGAGAAGTTTGAATGTTCAAGGAGAAACAGTTTTTTACTGATTATATTGCTATCTTAGGGTATAAATGTGATGGTATCAAGAAGTAAATGGAAAGTAAGAGATTTATTTTAATTTGAGATGACTATGACCATAAGTTAACACTTGATTTCAGCATAAGGAAGTTGTAAGATTTTCGTTTGTATATTATGGGAGTCTGACTAGATAGAATTATCAAGTGACATGCTGGACAAGTTACCTCAGAGACTGAAAGAATGCTAAGTGCTATTCATGTAATGTAAAGTATTTGTGTAGGGAAACTGCCATTGAGGCAAATGCTTTATCACACTTAATTAATAATGAATGAAATAATAGTTCTGAAATGTGACATCAAATTATTGGGAGAAGAATTTTTGAAGAAGGTTTTAAGAGCAGATGATTTTATGATTCTGAGAGTTGAAGAATAGCATTAAACTTGTCAATGACTAAAGGGTTGGAACTTAATGCAGTTGACTGCATCTCTGTGGCTTTAGAGAAGTGAGTTTGGTTCTTTACATTAATACAATTAATTTGGTATAGAACGCTTTTTTATTCAGGTTTTCCTTCTCGGAAACATGGTGGGTGGTCTAATGTCTACTTATGTCATTGTTAGTGGGTGCCTTTGTATTTTATACAGATGTTCATAGTGCAGAATTTCTTCAGAGGGTAAAGCTATTTTCTTTTCAGTTAGAATGTTTGAGTATAGTAAACTTAACTGGATACTTTATTACAAATTCATATTTTGATTCTTTTTTTTTATAGGTGACATTGGAAATTACTATTATGGCCAAGGTCATCCAATGAAACCTCACCGTATACGTATGACACACAATCTTTTGCTGAATTATGGACTATACAGGAAAATGGAAATTTATGTAAGTAAAATATTTTTAAATCTGACTTTTCATAATTGTTAAATTTTTGTCCTGATTCAGTGTGAAACAGATTCTTAATAACGGAATCAAAACATTTAGTGAAATTTTAAACACATCTTAGCCAGAGAGAAAAGGAAAGTATGTGGATTTAATCCCAAGAAGAATAAGTTTGTGTGATGGGCAGGAGATTAAAAGAATGTTTAAAAACTATCAAAGAGTAGAGGCATTAGAAATATGGTCTGAAATAGAAGTAGTTTTTTTTATATCAAAGGAAAAATGATATGAACAAAAAGAATGGTTTTAAAAACGGGTGAAAGATTATTGTAGAAATAAATGGGTTACTAGACTTCAGTTGATTTTAAAACATTGTTCTAGTTCTCTGTATGCTTTATAAATATCCTTAATGTATTGACTGCTTTTCTTCCTACCATGTTCTATTTTTTTTTTCTTATCACATATAATATGCACAATAATCTGCTTTGAATGATAGAATCTCTGTTCCCTTACTGTTAATGTTGCTCACAGAAACAGCTATTAAGTTAATTATACAATACTGAATTTCTCAAAAATGATCATTATAAACTTCTTTCTTTCCTTACACTGCTGTTTTCAGCTAATATTAATAGACATATTATTTTTCAGTCTCTTAGTGTTTGTCGTCCTTGCAGAATTTGTTTCCTTTGGATCCTTTTGAACTTCATTATGGCCAAGCTTCTCCTGCATGATGTGTATGAAATCTTTATTATACAGAGCCTATCTTTCTAGAGAATATTTTTTACTTGCATTTACTTTATTTCTTCCTTTCTTCATCTGTGATGAAGAAAGGAACATATAAAGGAAATTCCTTTGTTCATCTATATTTTTTCAGTTTTGATGTTTCATGTGTTGGCATCAGTACAATTTCTGTACTGAAAACTAGAGGGAACAACATTGGTAAAAATTTAAGGATTGTTGGAGTAGGATCTGTATCAAACAAATAGTGATAGATAAATAGAGAAAAATTATTGCTAATCCTACTAATGATAGGCCATTGCGAAAACATAAATCCTCAAAAGAATGTTAACTTTTCTGGGAACAAGTACTTAATGCTCAGTCACAAATAAAAATTGATAACAATTTAGAAGAAAAAAACATTTTTGGTGGTGGATAACAAAAAATGGTTAATTTTATTACCTTTTACAGGAAGTGAAAAACGATGTGAACTTAATCACATCATTGCTTGTGATGGGCTTTATAATGGTTATAATAACTGTTGGCTATTTAACTTAAAATGGTCGCCAACTCACTGTGTGAGATTAAGTTAGTTACTGTACAATTACAGCATGACAGTGGTCTATTGCAGTGGTTCTCAATTTGTGGTACACATACTCCCAGGGGTACATGAGGTTGCTTCAAGGGGTATGTGCAGGAAATCTTGGATAAGGCAATCAATAAGATAATTGAAACTAACATATATATATATATATATATGTGTATATATATATATTGTTAGGAAACAAAGGAACTAAAAGCAGATATATTGAACATTAGGATAGGATAAAAAACCACTGCTTACCAAAGAAGGGGATTCCTGCGGCGTTGGTACATGGAAAAAATGATCACACAAAGAATAGAATTTTTGAGCATGGCTCTTCCTCAGTAGAAGTGAGATGGCTGCACGCAAGAGCTGCCGGCAGCCAACTGCGTGAGCCACAATGTCGGTGGCTCATGGTGGGGGAAAAACAACATGTCAGGAAGTGAGGGTGGGGGTAGAAGAGCACAGGCTGGAAAACGATGATGAATAGCAAGTATAAAGCAAAACTGTACACAAGGACCCGTCGCAGAAGGGCAGTATACCTCAGTTAATGGTCCCAAAAGCCCACCAAGTAATGGACACATGTGCAAACAACTGAAAAATAAAAATAAAATTTCTTATTTAATATAGCCCTGGACAAAGTCATTAGAGAATGGGAGAAAACGAACACCCCAGTAAAACTAGGCAGAAACAGACTAAATATCTCATGCTTGGCCTTCGCAGATGATCTGGCTATTCTGTCAGAAAGTGAACAACAAGCCATCAAACAAATAGAAACCCTCAAAGAATTAGCAGAAAAAATTTGACTAAAAATCTCCTTTGAGAAAACTGTTTTTCTTGGAACACAAACTGAACATAAAACACTGGACACAAAATATGGAGAAATCAACAGAGTCACTGAGTTTAAATATTTAGGCGAAATTATCAGTCCAATAGGACTCGAAAAGAATGCACAGCAAAACAGACTCAACAAAATGAAAAAGGCTTTCGGTCAGACCTGCAACATCTACAACAAAAAAACATAGGAATTCAATCAAAAATTAGACACTACAATACAGTTATTAAACCCAACGCTCTATACGCACTAAACTCTAAGAGGGATATCGAGAACATCCAAAAAGAAGAACGAAGTATAATCAGGAAAATTATTGGACCAACCATAACAGAAGGAGGCTACAGACTAAAGTCAAACAAAACAGTAGTCCCACTCAAACATAGCCAGCGACATCAGAAAACACAGACTAAAATTCTACGGTCACATCTACAGGATGCCAGATCACAGATTAACTAAACAGATATTCAAACTCATGCAACCATTAAAAATGCCTAATAGTTGGTTCGATCAAGTAAGACAAGACCTGGAAAAAGCTAAAATCAAGAGCTCAGAAATCTTAGATCCCAAAATCTTCAGATAAAAAATACATGACTGGGTAGTCATGCCAGAAACCAAAGCCAAGAAGACCGGCAAAACATGGACAGAAGAGAGAAAACTTGCCTTCAGTAAACGGATGCGAGAATACTGGAATGGCAAAAGAAAGTCAGACAGAAAATGGCTATGTTTTGCGTGATCTGTAGACGTCCATGCACATAAAATAATAAATAAATAAATAAAATGAATTGGTCTAAATTTGTGGAAGTTTGCACTGTTGGTGCCACGACTATGACTGGTTTCAGGACTTTTAAAGAGAGAGAGAGAGAGAGAGAGAGAGAAAAGTTGGCAGTGATTGGGGACTGCTGACAGAAGTAAAAACTTGAGAAAGTCAATATGTGCAACACGTCATACTTGTAGGTACAGGTATATAAAATAATAATAATTCTGTAGGTGTAATGAACTGGTGACAGGGTATCTAGTTGCTGCGCATTCCGTCCCTGTCTTAGCCACCTTAACATAACCTGGCAGTCCTACCAAGTACAGAGGACCTACAGTTTGATGCAGAACCCGAACCATGGAAGCGTTCTGGCATACTTACACAATAATCTGTGCCAGAGGTGAAAGTCTGGTTAAGGGTCTATGAAAACCCCTGCCGAGACAGGGACTCAAACTAGTGACCTATCGTTTTCCATTCAGACACCTTAACCACTGAACCACAAGACCGCTACTGCTATACTGTTAACATTAGCATGTCACTGATGCGAGCTCATAACATTTTACCCATTCAATAAATACCCAATGTGCCTAAAGAAGTTTTCACTTCAAAAACTAAAAATCTAACTTATTCCACAACCCCAAGGTTAGTCCAATCTTTCCTAAGGAGTTGTATCAAGCTATTGTGTCAGAGGCATGAAGGCGAATTCCTTTCCTCTGGGGCCTACAATTTCATGTGGAATCAGAACCGCAGAGCATCTCAGCATAGCTCATGTAATCAAATGCAAATCCTAAAAATTTTCTGTTCACCACAGGATTTTAACCTGCGACCAGAGAGAGAAACTTTCAGAAGTAAGCACCTTACCTTAACTGCTGAGTTACCAGACTGCCTTGTTTTTGCAGTGCACGTGTGCTAAGTACTATCAAAATTGGATGAAAACTAAAAAAAACATTCATTTTTATGTATTTGATATGAGTATAAAATATACATTCATGGCTATCCAATTGCAACACATCATACTTATAGCTGCAGATATACTGGTAACATTAGCATGTTGCTGATACGAACTCATAAGATTTTACCCACCCATAAAGTGTCGAACACATGTATCATATGTGCAGCAGGTTATAGCGTGACGGTGAGGGGAAGTTGCAAACTCAGATTTACTCCTTTCAAAACATCGCCTAGTGTGCCTATAGAAGTTTTCACTTCAAAAAATGCCAGAGAGCTATGACATCACTCTTACAAATTCTGTAAACATTGTTAACTTAATCAAGGCCCATAGCACAAACTCAAAAATTTTTGCCGACATTTGCAAAGCAGTGGGTAGTGAATACAAACTCTGTTATTATATACTGAAGTATGAAGACTGGCCAGGGGAAGAGTTGTTTCAAGAATATTTGAGTTGAGGCATGAAACTGATTTGTCTTGATTGAGCAAGGACATTGTGAGTTCAAATAGTTGCTGACTACCCTATATAGTTTCAAAAATTATCTTATATGTCAAATATTTTCACCAGATTAAACGGGACTTTTAAGGCCAGTGAGCACCAACATTTACTATATAGGAGAAAGTTGAATGAACTATTAAATACATATTTCTCTGGACATGTTTGACTGAAAATATAAATAAGACCAGTTTCCAAATCAGATTTTTGTTTTGTTTTGGAAATGACTCCTTCATTGAATAAAGATATAAAATCAGCCATTAAATGCTTCTTGCAAAATCTGTCAACAGAATTAAGCAGCTATTTTTCAGAAATATTGCTGCAATGGAACTGGATAAACGACCTTTTCGAAAAACCGTTCCATTGACCGTCTTCCCAGATCTGACCAAGAGAAACTGATATACATGTCGAACCCATCCGGGAAAGATCAGGAAACAGGCGGGTTGAATGGAGTACCCGGTTGGAGGCAGATGGCTCGTCAGCGAAGGTAGGCTGCGGATATCCCTCGGACAGTGAAGAGTAACTACAAGAACACAGCGGATATAAGGATCCGGTTTATTAGACTCAGTCTCTCAATACACAGTGACAGATAACGGAGTGATGTTGCCTCGGCGGTCAGGCAGGAAGAGGACTCCGTGTGCTGTGCGCCGCCTATAAGTAGCCCCTTGTAGATGTTGCTATGGTGCTGCCCGCTGCATCTGTGGCGCCCTCTAGCAGATCCGACACGGCCATTCTGCTGAGACAGCCGTCCCTGGCTGTCGCTCATAGGCCCTGGGTGTGTCTTGTCGGAGCTAGAAATGAAGAAGAAGAAAAAAAAAAGATGATCGGCCATGGCCTTAGGAAGGAATCATCCTTGTATTCGCGTGGAGTGATTTCGGGAAACCATGGAAACCGAAATCGGGCTGGTAGTTGGTTGTTGCAGTGGAGTCATCAAAATTGCCTGTCTCAGGCGGTGCTCTGTTGGTTTTCTTGTGATCCCGGAAGGTTTTATAGGATCCTTTACGGCTGTCTGGTTGCCCGGCTTGGTGAGGCTGGTTTGGCGTTGCTTCATGGCCATCTCCTTATCACAGCATCCATCGAATGTGTGAAGATTCTGTGAACAAAAGATGGTTAACCGCAGTATGTTCGGCTATCCTGACTAAAAGAACAATTTTGTTGAATGACATTATCAAAGTAATGAGGAAAAAACTAAGATAATCCAGGTTTAATGTATGCCTTTCCGATTTAACAGGGGAAAAAATGTACTTTCTTAACATCAAAGCAAGTTTTTAGAAACTCATTTTCTTCCTGGCGAAATCCCAGGGAAATTTGAAAAGTGTTTTCTGGACACTAAT
The DNA here is from genome assembly GCA_031002005.1 of Vandiemenella viatica. Classification (NCBI taxonomy): domain Eukaryota; kingdom Metazoa; phylum Arthropoda; class Insecta; order Orthoptera; family Morabidae; genus Vandiemenella; species Vandiemenella viatica. The sequence goes on from CM061920.1 coordinate 127,526,273, forward strand.
GTTAACAAATTTCTTTCCAAGCCTTACAAAAGAACGAAATTTCCTGATAGGACCATCCATAGACTTACTTGTAGTGATGTCTGATGACAGTAAAGTTTCATGGTGCCAGATTATAAAATTCACTCTTGAAGCAGAGGTCCAAATAAAATCATAAAATTTGCTCTTCATGGCGAGGTCCAAATAAAATCACAAAATTTGCTCTTCAAGGCGAGGTCCGGTACAATGTAACAACATTTACTCTGATGCGAGGTCCGATTCAATGTAACAACATTTACTCTTAATGGCAAGGTCCCATACAAATTACAGAATTTACTCTTCATGGCGAGGTCCCATACAAATTACAGAATTTACTCTTCATGGCGAGGTCCCATACAAATTACAGAATTTACTTTTCATGGTGAGGTCCCATACAAATTATGGTGTTGGTATCAAAGAAATTTTAATATTTCATTCGTAGCAGTGAAGTCCTTGGAAATTGTATTTTGATGGCAAGGTCAAACATGGACTGAAAAGTTTTTTTTCCTTTTAACAGATCTTGATTGATCCATTGTACCACATTGGGTCGTGTGGGTAGCGTTTTTTGAAAAAGAAGGACTTTGCTCCTGTTAGTGTCCTGCTAACGTTTCGCTCTAGGCACTATTTATGACCAGATATTTTAGTTCGACATGAACAGCTACTGCTGAAAAATGAATCCTGATGCTGAAGACTCACGAGTAGTGCATGCGTTATATTGCTGTATGTTACCTTTGTGCTGGAGATGTGGAGTACAGAGATGAAAGGTGAGGAAACTAATTGTGCAGTTGGGTGGGTAGAGAAGGTAATGATCCTTGTTGTTTGGTTTTTGAATTACTTGTGATTTTTTGAACGGTTGAGTAATACGAATTTTGCCTTATTTTGGAAATTCTCTTTTGGAACGTGCCTGCTGTCGAGATTTTCATACGCATATTGGCTTTGAACTTTTAGCCTTCCGGGTGTTATACTCTGCGGGTAGCCAATTGTCTAACAAAGTTGGTTTTCCGTGGCATGCAGCGGTAGTTGTTTGTTAGTAGCGGCACGGCTGTTCCGGGTACGGAAGTCAACATGTGCCATTCATTTTCCTTCCTGGTGCTATAAGTTCAAATCGAAGGCCTGCGGGTACGCTTGCCCTGTTTGCGGATTTCCTTGTCCTTTTGCTAGTCTCTAGCATATTCGTGTTTCCTCCTGCGAATTTGAAGAGTGTGGCCATAACTTGGAAAACTGGGGTATGAATTGTCGAAATTTAAAGCGCTATAAACTGTCACAGTTGCGTGATCCATAGAGTGGAGGAGGAAGTTGATATGTGCGCTCAGGTATTCTGTTTAGGTTGGGTAAAACGATTCGATCCGTTATGAAAAATCCTAAGCATTCAATCTGGCTTTTAAGAAATGTGTATCTGGCTGTATTAAAGAAACTCGCGGTGGTTTCGATTTTTAGCCCGTGTTTTAGACCTTCAAATCATGTCAGTGTTGCATGAAAAAGTCGACAATATTTGCTATTGCTATCGTGTACGCTACTCTGGGCCTAAAGCGTTTACTTCCATCCTTTGAAAACTGTGGCTGCCGTCGGATGATTTTTTGAGTGCTCCGTTGCAGGTTTTTGATGGTAGTCGCTTAGAATATCCTTAAAAAAAAACACCAAGTTAACCCTTTGCTATATGGTCTCCAATTGGAAGGCAATAGGAATTCATCTGTGATGGTATTGTCATTGAACTGACTATTGTCTAATTTTGTGCTGTCGGAACAGATGGTTTTGGACTGGTAATACAGGCCTTAATGAAAGGCGAAGTTCACGCCATTATGTTTGCGTTTAATAGTTCTGAAACTTTCTGCCTTGTGGTCTATTTTGTTGCCTAGTGCCATTTTATGGGGCCGAAAAGACTATGCGCCATGGGTCTACGAATCGCATGTGCGATACGCCCATGATAACACCTCTTCGTTACCCGTGAAGAGTATAGAACGCAAGCAATTTAGCGAGGGTGGGTAATATTAGGGTGGGATATCTGATTATTTTGGTGGTGTTTAGATTGGTTGGATTCCCACAATTTGCTTCATCCAAGCGCTTATCGGCTTCTGCTAACGGTGACTAGTTGACCTAGCGTCGATTCCTTGTTAAAAGATTTCTTGCCCTGGTAATATCTTGTTTACTAGCTTGTGGATTGAAAGCACATGGAAAAACGTGTCTACAATCATAACATCTTTGCCTGGCTCGAGATCTGGCAGTTAGCGCGTGTTGCATCCAAACCTAGTGACACCAAGGTCAGGAGTATCGATTTTCCAGCCAATTTGATGGCACTACTCTTTGTCGGGTGGGGGGGCGGGGGAGGGTCGTTCAAATCCGAGGCCATAGTAAAATGAAAGCGACTCACCGTTGTTACTCAGCATTACACCTCGCTGCTCCTGGTGCACCTGTTGACCCATTTGTAGGCGGCGAAGGGGGCAGTGGCTCCGCTCACTCTCTATCAAGTGCCCGCTATCATGGGCACCGTGCTGTCCGATGGCCTCTGCGTCCGCGAAGGTAGCTGGCTGCTTGGCTGTCCGCTGGCTCTGGTTCTGCTGCTCTGCTCGGGTTTGAGAATTCTCGGCCTGTCGTCAATCGGTGAAGCTGTTTTCCCCAACACTTCCATTACGGTAGTAGGCAGCCGGTGGCATTCAGAACATTACTATGCGGCTACTGTTGCATGTGTCCGAAGTCAACTTCCTATTCCGGCCTGTGGTTGCTTGTAGTTCTCGAATCGGCAAGTCTCTAGTAATTTCCCCTGTTGTATGCTGTCTGTTGCGATTGGGTTAGGTTGGCCACAATATTAGCCAAGGCGATTTTATCATCAGCGAAATCCTGCGAGTGCGGTCTCGATGTTTAGGCTGCGTGTTCCTCGTCGGTGTTGGGTTGCCTTTGCTGACTAGTGTTCAGCGTTGTGGTGGCGCTTTTCACTTGGTCGTATCTTGTGGGGAAGAGCTCCTTGAAATGCGTCTCCGTGATACCCGCGAAGACTACTGATCTCTTGAAGGGGTCGTTTGCTTACGCGAGTGTGGTAGTTCGCAGCCAGATGTGGGCGGCTTTATCGCCGCGATGTCTTCCGTCGGGTTTAGCTGCTGGGCATCCCACAAGGCTCGAAATGATGCTGCACTGGGCTGTGCCATTCCGCAGCTCTCTCCAGTCCGGGGGCGATACCAATTCTGATGTTGATTCCATCCGGCAGATGGCTCGTCAGCGAAGGTAGGCTGTGGATATCCCTCGGACAGTGGAAAGTAACTACGAGAACACAGCGGATACAATGATACGGTTTATTAGACTCAGTCTCTCAATACACAGTGACAGATAACGGATTGATGTTGCCTCGGCGGTCAGGCAGGAAGAGGACTCCGTGTGCTGTGCACTGCCTTTAAGTAGCCCCTCGTAGATGTCGCTGCTCGCTGCGTCTATGGCGCTGCCCGCTGCATCTGTGGCGCCCTCTAACAGCTAGCCCCATACTCGGATCCGACATACATGACATGGAACAGCAGATCTAAGAGTTGTTTGGATTGAACTAAAAGATATTTATCATGTTAGCAAAGTAGCAATAACATATTTACTACCATTTTGCATAACATACCTGTGAGATGGGATTTTCAGCCATGGCAAACGTAAAAATCAAATGTTGCCACCAACTTCAACTCAAAGATGATTTAAGGTTGAAGCTGCTCACCAAGCTCTAAGATTTGTGCAAAGAGAAATTCCTGTCAAATTTAAATAAACACTGGGAATTTATTATTAGAGTTTTTATAACAACACTTTTGGACATTTGTTGATTTTTTGCGGTGAATGTAATTGGATTAAAAATTTAACAAATCTTTAAAAACTGGTTCATTTTTTATTATCACTACAGCTATAAGTGGTGCATTAGGTTGAACTATTTCTTGAGGTGGTACTCTGGAAAAAGTAATTGAGAACCATTGGTCTATAGGGGTTTACCAGAATAACAACTTGCATAGTACAAACCAGTCACTTTGTTTAATGAGTTCTGTTTATCAAAACTACCTCTGATACCAGCAGTACAATGTCATTTATCAGACTTTTATCCAAAACTACCGAGCTTGGCAAGTGAACGGTAACGCCTTGGCCTCGTATTCGGCAGGATGCCGTTTCGAATCCCCAACCGCGCATCCAGATTTGGGTTTTCCATGGTTTTCAGAAATCACTCCAGGCGAATGCTTCCTTCAAAAGGCCATGGCTTAATTCCTCCCCGTCAATCATACAGCCAATCTTAAAAGTTGTGGATTGTCATTTATCTTGAATTACTGTTCTCAAAATTAAAATTGGAACATTTTACTTAGGTTGGCTGTATGTTGTCAAAGTTTTATGTGCCAAACATGGCTACTAGTGACTCCACCAACATGATAGCCCTGCTGTGCTTCACATGAAAAACATTTCCGCCATCACTTCTTCATAACATAAACACATCGATGCTCATGGTTCATCATCTGTCTTGAGAATCACAGGAGAGGTCCATTAACACTTCTCTTTTATAGTCTCACCCTAAATCCACTTCTTTATGGCTGAATTGTTCCATAACATTCTATGCAACGTCACCATATTTGCCCAGTAACTTGGTAAAAATCATTAACTATTCCATAAATCTTCCACACCTCTACCAAATTTTGATATGACAATATTTTAAATATTTTATCTCCTTACGATTTTTCTGATATAACCCGCAATTTCTCCATAAAAGTTACTTTGAGACAATAAACAGAGAATCTTGATTTTATGTTTACAGCTAAGCACTATATTATGCCATTATTACATTTTAAACATTTCTCTTTTATATTTTGGGATGAAACTAACATCATTCTCAATAGTTTAAAAGCTCCTTGTAAATACTGCCATTTTTTTATCTGTATTTCAAAACTAAATTACAAATTGGAATTTTGTATTTACATGCTAAAATAATTTCTTCTGCTTCAAGATATTCGTATATTTCTATTTTATGTGTAAAATTTGTCTCTTTTAAACTTTTTATTCATAAATTATGTCTAATTTTATGTAAATCCCTTTAGCTTAAAATTCCTCTAATCATCATAAATCCTTATTATTACTTGTGTTTTTGACTTAAATTTAAGTGTAGCCTTTAAAACACTACCTAATAATTTGTATTTTCAGTAATGAAATTCCTTTTGTTGAAGATTCCTGTGATGTCATTAATACCGTGTTTCTTCATGAACTTTCTTAAGTAACTTCTCTTACAGATTTTCCCTATTAATGTGCTATATGTTAAAATGCTTGTATTTACACATGTGAACTGTGGTACTGTTATCTATAAAAAAGCATGCACTATTTCAGTATAAAACCCTATACTACACTGACTTTATCATTTAAACTATGGCCAAAAAGCCTTACTATGTTATAGCTTCATCTTGTGTTTTGCTAAGGATTACTGTTATGGTTGAACATTTTGCATATGAGCATTAACTGAAGTTGTTTAAAATGGTTTTAAAAAAATGAAGGTTTTGCATGTATGGATTATGTGAAATTATAATTTGGAGGAAATAATAGAGATTGCTTAACTTACTTATTTACCAACTTGATCTTTTTTTTTGTAGTTGATGATTTTATTAATCTTTGAATCTAAATTGTACAAATTTGTTAATTTACAGCGCCCTCATAAAGCAACGGCAGATGAAATGACAAAATTCCACAGTGATGACTATGTGCGTTTTCTGAGAAGTATTAGACCAGATAATATGGGTGAATATAATAAGCAGATGCAACGGTGTAAGTTCATTTGATAAATAATTTTTCTCCCTTTTAACCAATTTAAGCCAATATAAAAAAAAGAAAAAGCCATTAATTTTATTCTTTTTAATGACAGAACACACTTCTAAGATCATTAGGTAAAAAGAATTTTTTGGGTTATTATATTCACTTTGATTTATATTAACTTTAACGTATTACAGTTTATTTGAAAAAAATTCATGAAAATTTTTTTTTTATATATTTAAAATATTACTTGAAATTTGTTCATATTTTTTTTCTTGTATCCTCATGCTTTCATTAATATTACTGTAAATTTTCATAAAAATTGACTGAAAATTAAATTAAATATAAATTATTTTCAGTCAAAGAGCAGAATTGTAAGAATTAGGAATGCATCAAACATTCAAAATTTTGATTGGCTGTAAAATGAAAACTAAACGAGATTGAGAAGAAAAAAAATTGATGTACTTACTTTTCTGTATAGAAAGACTAAACTTACCAAGTGTCATCAAAATCTGAGTCAGTGGGTGTCATGGCTTGGTTGAATTGACATGGAATGACCTGTTAACCAAATGATTTATTTTTTACATTAAATTTGAAATCTCAATGAATCTCAAAGTGTTTTATTTCAATCCTCCTACCTGCGAACTGGTTTTGATTGTTTCATAGATCTTGCATTGTTTGGTCTAATGCTTCCAAAGACTTTTTATGTCATCCTAAATTTATCCCAAACGATCAGTTTGCATTACTGCAAAAAACCTTTGGCCAGCACACAGTTTTTCAAAAAGTTGCACATTAGAGTTTCATTGATTTGCATATTCAACGGCAGCTTGAGTGTTGAATGAGCTGCCTGCCAACAACATAGCTGCCATTACTGATGAAAGAAGTGCAAGTGCAATTTCATTATGCAAGCGAATTGTTGTCATAATCAATTAGATCAAAAATGTTTTTCCTGTTCCACTTGGAGCATCCAAGAAGAGATTTCTTTTAGTTGTTCACAACTTTCATGAGAGTGTTGTAAGCATAATTTTGTTGCAGATTCAACAGTGGAACGTTGATTCGCACTGATTCTCGCAATGCATCGAAATCCTATTTTTATTGCTCTGATTCAGCTCTTAATTAAATGTGTAGTACATTGGAGGATTGGGTGCCATGATGCTTAATAGAGATAATACCTTGTTCGATATCATCATGCCCATGTCCTCAATTAATATCAATGGAATAGAAATATGACTACATTTGTTGGACAGATCGTGAAACAACACAAAAATAAAAGCAAAGGTAATTTTATTTTAATTTAGGCTGGAATGCGTTTTTCCAGATCTTCCATTTTTGTCAGTAGAAAACATTGGATTGATTTATTTCCATCCAGGGAATTTGAGAGAAAAAAAATCATATCCATTGTTCAAATCGTGAGTTATGGTCTTGAGGTCATCCAAAAACTCCCACAGAAAAAAGCCATTTCAGTTTTTCCCAAATTTTACCAACAGCTTTTCCAATTTTTCGTTTTGTAAAAACCTTATTTGGTCTATTACTATTTTCCAAGTTTTCAGTCTCTGAAAACCTTATTTAGATTACTATAAACATTTTTGAAAAAAAAAGCCAAATCAGTCCATAAATAAAAGCATTTTCAGTTTTTCCCAAATTTTCTGATTTTTTCGGCAACTTTTCTGATTTTTCTTTGTCTTAAAATCCCATTTAGCCTATTACGAACATTTTTAAAAATGAGCAAATTTCCAATTTTTCTTTCTCTAAAAACCTTAATCAGACTAATATGAATATTAAAAAAAAATAATAGAGTCGGTCCATAGAAAGAAGCTCTTTTAATTTTTACCCAGTTTTCCAGGCAACTTTTACCTTTTTTTCTTTCTTTAAAAACCTTGGTGGGACAACTATTAACATTTTATTATTATTACTGTTTTTTTTTTTTTTTTTTAAGTCAAATTGGTACATAGAAAAAAGCAATTTCAGTTTTTCTGAATTGCATGGGCAACATTTTCAATTTTTCTCTCTCTGAAACCTTATTAGGTCTATTATGAACATTGTTTTAAAAAATTAGCCAAACCGTTCAATAGAAAAATTACTTTAAGTTTTTTTGAATTTTCCAGTTTGCTGGGCAACTTTCCAGTTTTGTTTTTTCTAAAAATCTTATTCAGACTACTAGGCCTATAAACATAAAAAAAAAATTTTTAGCCAACTAGCCATTTTCAAGTGATGCGGCTACCAATGAACAGCACCTAATTTTTATTTATATAGACTACAAGGGTATAAATGGTGAAGGTGAAATAAAGTAAAAAGCAAAATATACATCTATTTTATTTAAAAACACATGAAAACCGTAAATTTTTTAACAAAAAATGACTTAATAAGGATTTTCTGAAAAAATGAAACTGTATTGTATTAATGTCATTTGGTTTCATTATTATTTTCACTCAATAAAATTGAGAAGCAAATACCTTACCACGTCTACCATGCTGTTGCTTGCAAATACATAGCAACAGTAATTGTAGTATTTAAAAGCCATTGGGATTTTTTGCATTCAAATATCTAAAAAATTAGGGCTCATTTGAAATAATGACTGTACTACATACATATGGGGTGAATACCCTTCAACATATACATGGAAGATCAGAATCTGTTCCTCATATGTCTGATGGTCCCCATGTTAGAGTATGGTTGCATTGTATATGGTCTGAAAAAAAATTGGCTCTGAGCAGGCTAACAAAGTGTGTTTCTTTGTCGTGTTTCCATGGAACAACTTACAAATACAAGCTGACAGTAGGTGCAGTTTATAATCAGCAGAGTGCTACGCTTCATTGAAGCTAATTCAAAATAAGTCACAGCGTGTAGTACATAAATCCTACACTGTGATTCCCTCAACTGCATGCGGGCACTGGGAATCTTATTCCCAGCAGATCAATTAATACAGGCCGTACATGATGCCCTCCAATATTTTGGAAAGGAGGTTTTTTGACTGGGTTCCTGGCCATACAGGTACCTGGGAACAATGCAGCAAAGTAAGTTGTCAGAATTGACTATGTTTGTCTCAAAGTCTGACATTGGTTCATCATCAAAATTAAATATTTTTGATGTAACTGGATGTCGGGCATAACAAGCTCCAGCTAGTTAAATTAACTGTGTGGCTATGGAACAGCTTCTTGCAGTGGGTGAGAAAGTATAAGGTTCTCCTTACTCACCTCCTAATAGAGCACTGTCCTTTGAGTCACAACTTCCTCCTTCGCGTGGAAGACCCATCGGAATGTGATGATTGTGACATACGTTTGATGATGCATCAAATTTTAACAAACTGTTTTTTGTTACAAAGGCAAATGTTGGCTTAGCCAACGAACGGTCACTCATTTAAAAAATTGCAGTGACAATTTCGGTAAGGTTTTACATTTCTTTGTTTAGTCCTGTTCTGCACCTCCTGTAGCTGACTGCAGGCCAGTATTCATCAGCCATTTCTTTTCTGGCCTGGAGTACATCAACTAGATCCTTCGCCATTGGCATGACTTTCTACATTCTTTCCCCAAACTACTTGCACCTTCCCAAAATCCTAACCACTGCCCTACACACTTGCTTTAGCAGACCTAATCTGAACATCATGTTGGTCCACAAGCACTTACCTCTTGACTCTTCTAGACTTCTGCATGAATCTTTCCCTGCAATAGACTATGCTGCAAAACATGCATCAATTCATCCAGCCACCACTACCTATTCTAATCCTGTTAGAGGGGAATCCTTTCCTATTACTGGATATTCCAACTGCACTATCACTCATCTAATTTACCAACTTACCTGTCTTTACTGCACCACTTCTTACATTGGTCTAACCACTCAACAACTGTCCTGTAGGACTAATGGCTGCAGGTAAAAAAAATTATGCTGCCAACCCAGACCATCCAGTGGCAAGCCATGCCAACTCGTATGATTCCATTTTTCCTACTACTCTTCAGATGGGAACTGGCCTATCAACACATCGTAGACACCCCAGTCTCAACTTACGTTAAGACTCCACCTGTTAACATATCACCTACAATTTTACATATTTACAGTCAATTTGCAGGGCTATGATTTCTTGCAAACCTGCCCTGAAATATGATCCATTCTTTCTAAAATCATCCCTGCCCCTCCTATAACTTGTTTCAGCAGACCTCTTAACCTCAGCGAAATTCTAGTCCACAAACACAGTCTTCCTCGTCCTATCAGTCAGCTGCAAGGCTCTTACCCATGCAATAGATGCAAGATGTGCGACATACACCATGCTGCCACCACTTTCATCAACCCTGTCACAGGGGAAAGCTTCCCTGTCATAGGACATGCCACTTGTGAAACAACCCATGTAATTTACCAGTTAACATGCAACCACTGCCTGGCTTCATATATAGGTTTGACCACAAATCCACTCTCCATAAGAATGGTTGGCCACCAACAGACGGTGTTCACACAGAAGCCAAAGCACCCAGTTGCTGCCCATGCCATAACCCATGATCTGAATAATTTCAACTCTAGTTTCACAGTCCATGCTATCAGAGTTCTCCCTAATAGCAGCAATTTCTCTGAACTCGTGTGGGAACTTGCCTACCAGTACAAACTTGGCACAAGGCAACCACCTGGTCTCAACTTGAGATAATACCCGGTCATTATTATTATTATTATTATTATTATTATTATTATTACATATGTTTAACCTTTTTAATCCTCTCTTTCCCACTACCTATATTGAACCACCACTAACCTAAGGTGATGTTTACTTCATAAAAAAATTTTTATTTTTTTTAAATTTGTGTTTTTATAATATTTTATATAATTTTTTCATATTTAATTTTAATTATATTTTGCTTTTCCTGCTGACAAGAGATTATTTTGGATATCTATCTATGCTCGGGCATTAGCTCTGAATCACTGCCCCTCTACTTTTCAACTGTTTGAATTTACCCACACCATTTTCCCGACCAGCTGTCTTTCTTTGAGGCAGTTTCCAGCTGCACCCACCTCTCATAATGTTCTTCCATTGACGAAGGGTTTATCCCAAAAATTGCTTTATTATTTGTGTTTGTGTCTTTTCTGTGTGTTCGCGCCCCACGTCCATCATTTAAAGGTAAGTGGTGGCTCAATTACCTATACAATTTGATTCCTTTCCACTACTTAGTGTCTTGATTTCATTATTATATGTATATATATCTGTCACCAAGTCAAACTTATACCTGTTTCTCAGCAAAACAGTCAATTTACATACATATCTCACAAAAATTCAGTGTTAGCAGACGTTTGAAAATATTTTGCTCTTTACAGTTAACGTTGGCGAAGATTGCCCCGTGTTTGACGGGCTGTACGAGTTCTGTCAACTTTCCTCTGGTGGTTCAGTTGCTGCAGCTGTGAAACTAAACAAGCAAGCAGCGGAAATTTGCATAAATTGGGGTGGTGGTTTACACCATGCTAAGAAATCAGAAGCATCTGGTTTCTGTTACGTAAATGATATTGTTCTTGGTATTCTCGAGTTACTGAAATATCATCAGAGAGTTTTATACATTGACATTGATGTCCATCATGGTGACGGCGTTGAAGAAGCATTTTATACCACTGATAGAGTAATGACAGTATCCTCCACAAATATGGAGAGTATTTTCCTGGTACTGGAGATCTCCGGGTAAGTAAAATCAATTTGTTTCTACAATAATTTGTTTTCGTTTAAAAGTGTGGATTCATACTTCCTGTAAAATGATTAGTGACAGATATTTTTCAATTTAAATTATAGTATAATGTTTTAAAAGTTGCAAATGTGCCTCCTGAGGAAGATAATTGCTTTAGATTATGGATAGAAATCAACAACAATGGACTGGAAAAAAATGTTGTTACGTGATATTTATGTGGGAAAGAAAGGTAAAGTATATCCACCACTCACCAAAGTTGAAGGTAGGAATGCAGCCTGTTAGTAACAAAGAAATAATAAGTGCTAAGAAGGGGACCATCCATGAACTACATGGCTCTGTCTAGGGGGAGGGTGGGTTGGCGGGAAAGCTATGCTGGGCTACTTGGAAAAAGGGGGGGGGGTCTTTCAGAACCAGGCAACGTAGCTTTCCATTCATTTTATTTGTCACAGTTAAAATGAGATACATAACACACAGTAGCATTTGAATATTTATTTCCCTCATTTAATTATCTCCGTATGTAATTTACAATAGTCTGACAAGAGAAATCAGTACAAAATGTCTTCTGGAATCAGTCCGGGCATCCAGATTTGGGTTTTCCATGGTTTCCCCAAATCACTCCAGGTGAATGCCGGGATGGTTCCTTCAAAAAGGCCATGACTGAATTCCTTCCCGTTCCTTGTCCTCGGTCCCATCCTGCCTCTAATGACCTTAGCCATCAACTAGGCGTAAAGCCGTAATTAAAAAAAAAACCAATGTCAAGGAAGGAGGAACGGGTGGGTAAAACAGAAGTACCATGTATACTTTAAGCAATATAAGTTATTCAGAGAATGAAGTATTACAAAGAGGGTATTTTCACAATGGCTTTAGAACATAAAAATGTTCTTTATATATCTGAATCAGATGGTGGGTTGTAAGGTAACCTGTTTAAGAAACGATTCCTCTAATGTAGGCAGGAAAAGGTTGGCATTGAAGGATGAAATGTTAGTTCATATAGTAGTGTCTAGTACCTGATAGTAAACATGGGATTGGGAGACGAAGAAATTTTTCGTTACGATGAAGTGGGCCAGTGGAATGAGGAAGGCTGTGCTAGGTAAAGAGTGGAAAGGATGCATGTAGAGGTAATGTTCAAGGGTACTAGGGCCCTGGCAATCGGGGATATTGATGGAGAGTGAGTTTATGTCTTTGGTCACCAAGGAATGAGGGCCCTGGCAATCGGGGATACTGATGGAGAGTGAGTTTATGTCTTTGGTCACCAAGGAATGAATATGTTGGTAGGGGTGTATGAACTGTTGCTCTAAAAAGCGGGAGTGTCTGACATGTGATGGAAGGGTGTGAACAAAAGATTGTAGGTGTTGGTCCAAGAATGCAATGGAATCGTCATGGGTTTGCAGCCAGATGGCATTATGAAATGACAATGTTTTGATGACGTTCTCTGTCATCTTGACATCTGCTGTTCAAGAAATCCAAAAGTACACTATCTGTCAGTATGACTTATTGAATGGCCTCATTCTCACCTTCATACCATCATACACCAGTCTTTATATGTCTGCTCTGTCATTCCACACTGTTCTGCTTGTGCTTTGTTACAGCTATCGGCCTCAAACTTGATGCCATTCTGTCTCAAGAATGAGAGCACCAGTTTCCATGCATCTATCAGATAGAGTCCTGTATCTCAATTAATAGTGTTGTCATTAAGTCTTCTTTCAACAGATTCTCAAAATAGTATAGTCAATCTCTCATTAAAATGGGAGTTAATTTGCATCAAATATGTTAGTTTTGATTTTTTCATTTGTTCTATGTTGTCAGTCCTCACGATGAAACTAAGTTTTCAATCTCAGCCAACTTCAGAAGTACTGGGAATAAGCCAAGAAATATATATATTTTTTTAATTTTTATGATTTTAACACACACACACTGAATTTTTGAAAAAATAGTTTAAGTACTGTAAATTCACGACAATTTAAGACTGCAATGGTCTCCGTGAGCCTAGTATTATCCAACTACAGCCCTTCAAAGTATTAAAAATTTTCATGTCCTGACAATTTTATGGAGTTTTGTAGTTTTTACTACAGAAAATTATTAATAACGATCTCTAAATGTAATAGCTCCTGCTCAAATATATATATATATATAATATATATATATAGGAGCTAAGTAGTGAATGGATTTACAAAAAAAGGATAGCATAATAAACCACCACTTACCTTAAATGATGGTTTCATAATGTGAACACACACAAAAACAAGAACAGGAAAAACAATTAATCTTTTGGGTCTTGGCCCTTTGTCAATAGGAGAACATTATGGCAGGAGGGTGGGGTAGGAGACTGACTCACAGAATGACAGTTAGTCGGGAACATGGCGAGGGTAAATTCAGAGGACAGGGAGAGGGGGACAGTGAATTGGAGCTAGTACCCAAGCGATGCAAAATGTTACAAAAAGAGCAGAATAATACATTAAAATTTTCAAAACATTAATCTGAGTAAGTGAAAGTAAATAGGTAAACAAAATAAAATTAAAAAAAATAATCTATGCAGTTAATCACCTCTGGTATGTGGTGGTTCAATTTAGACATTGGGGATTGAGGCAGGAGAGGATAGACAGAAGGAAAATTACTGATTGGCTATTATCTCAAATTGAGACCAGGAGGTTGCATTGTGCCCAAGGGCGTATCCAGGATCAGAACTAGAGGGTGGCAAGATTTGAGCTTGGGGGGGGGGGGGGACAAATCATATTGGTTTTGAGGAAGTTGGGTGGGGGACTGAAACATGACAATTTCTTACCACATGAAACTCAAACCTATTGAGGAAACTATTTTTATTATTGCTTGATATAGAAATCCAACCACTTAATCTAAGGACCAACTATGTAGTAAATTATGATCGTAACTTAGATATACTTTATGTAAACATTAATCGTCTCGGATTATTAGAAAATTTTTCTATAACTTTGTTTCTCAATATCTCACGGTGTTCTGTCATGAAATTTTGAAGCACACTCATCAGGCATAATCCAGTCCATCTTTCCTCTCACAAAGTGTTCCTGAGCAATTTCTTCACTTGTCAAAGCATACTGAAGGCAACTTAATTTTTCTTCAAGAGTGGGGGGGGGGGCAGTAACCCCCCTCCCCCTGCCCCTTGCTGGATATGCCCATGCTTGTGCCTAGTTTGTATTGGTAGGCAAGCTCCCACCTTCCGAGTTCAGATCAGTAACTGTTGTTTGGGAGAACTCTGATAGCACAAGAAACAAGAATTAAAATTATTGATGTCATGGGAGAAGGCATGGATTGCGACTGGATGTTTTGGATTCTGAGTGAAAACTGTTTGTCGGTGTATTACATTCTTCAGTGGTTTAATTTATATATATTGATTAATTAAAAAGTCCACCAGAAGGTTATGTTGAAGATTTGTTTATTGTTTTCAAAACGAAGTCAGCGATATTCACAAGCATAGATACAATACAGAGATGCACTTCTGAGCCGTTGCAAATAAAATCTCTGTGAACTAACTGGATGAATCTCTCTGTAAAACTGAATACTGAATGAAGTCAACTAACTGCTCTGTCCAGCCGATCTGTTTATATAGTTTCTAACGAAATTACAAGAGTTCTTCAAAGACATCCGCACGATATTTCCGGAACATTAACAATCACTCAAACAATCAAACATATTAAAAACAATCGGAATCAATACAAACTTAATTAACAACATTACAAAATGATCAGAAATGGTAATTAGAGATACTTAAATACAAAAATTATTTGCAGAAATCATCTCAAACTGTAGAAAATTGTCCTGTAGACATCATAACTTGCATTAATACATGGAATTACAAACATTTAAGAAATTCTCTTGCACCATTCGGTTCTTAAACATATTAAATGGACTTTAAATAAATTTCTTTCATAAAACAAAGTCTATATACATTGATTTACAAGAAATTACAAAACAAACATACCAGACCATATTCAAGCAAACTTTAGCTCACTGCAAATACTTCATACAGTACAATACTATTCAAAATTCAGGTATGAGGGCTGTTACAACCCCTCCCCAGGATTCACTTAATTTTACACAGTTAAAATTGATTGAATCCGTCGCGAATGTAAGCAGGTTGAATGTACACATAATGCCAACACAAACAGATTACAATCAATCGACCATAATGACTTTTACAATGAACAAATACAATTCTTCATTACATACAACATCTGCACATAGCCCATGACACTGATTTTGGTTACAGTAATTGTCTTTTTTCAGATCCAATCATTTTTTCAGTTACTGTTTTACACAACAAACGTTCAATGCCATCACCTTAAGTTACAATTATTTTCACTCCAAATTACACACTTGATGTCTGCTTGTTAATGACAACAGTCTGTTTACATTTTACAGCTGATAATTTGTCACCACAATGTAGAAAGTAACAACATCATGAAAACACCAAAAGTTTCTACACAAAACTGTCACAAATCGTTTTATACAGTGAAATACTTACATCTTAAACATTCAGTATTATTACATCTGCATCTGAACTTACGTTCTCACACGAACTATTTAAATGCATCAATTGACAAACTTATTTACAAAATTAGATATTTACAGGTTGTTGACCCCTCCCCAAACCATGCAGTCCAAAAAACTAATTCTATAAGTGGGTTCCAAGATTTCTCTGGAAACCCAAAACCATGTAAGTTATTTTTTTCTAACTTTCCAGTTTTCTTCTACTTCCTGGAAGACATGTACTCCTAAACCGTAATCAGAACTATCCGCGGCAAGGCAAAAGTCTAGATCCCAACCTTTAAACCTGTGGAGGATGATCCCGTTCTGTTACTAAATTCTTGTTTAATGTGCGAGCATCCAGCACTAGTCACACAGAATTGTCCGGTTTTATTACAACAACCAAGGGATTATTGTAAGGACTCCTTGACCTCTTTATTACCCCCCACTCCAACATTCGATTTATTTCCTTATTCACTTCATCTCTTTTGGTGAAAGGGATTGGATATGGCTTAATAAAGAAAGGCTCTTCAGACTTTACAGTAAGCTTGCACTCATAATTTTTGATCAGACCTGGTTTGTCAGAAAATACGTCCCTATATTCTTCAATTAGACATTTCAGCATTTCTTGTTGGTCTGACGGCAATAGTTTCATACTGTTTGGGTAATTAATAACGTTTCCTTCGCTTATCTCCTGACCTTCAATCAGACTATTAATCTCATTACTCTGCCTTAACACATTTACACAAATCTGTGGTAATAGTTCGTTACAAACTCTAGCGACACCAGCATTCTTATATTTAACCCTCACATGATCTACTTCTTGTATGCCTTTCCAAACAGTCTTCTCAAAATCAACCCAGTATTCGCCACTGTCTAATTTAATCCCTAAGTTACCTTCTCCACAGTCTACCAAAGCCTTTACTTTTGTAAGCCAATCCATGCCTAAAATGCAATTAACATTCAACTTAGGGACTACATACACGGGTATTTCTACATTTACAGTCCCCATACACCCTTCCATCAACATTTCCTGCTTAATTCTCTTACTTCGAGAACCAGTAGCAGTAATCACTGACATACTATTAACGGGTAACACTTCAATTTGATTGGTGCTTTCAATTTCATTAAATAATCCCTCAGCAAGGCAAGAAACCTGTGACCCAGTGTCAATAAGAGCATCTATTTGTTTATTAAAAGCATTAATTTGCACTATGGGAACTTTATCTAACACTTCATCCTTATCCTCCACCTCTTCCAATAAATCTTCTCGGAGATTATTCATAAAATGGTATTTACTCAATAGCAGTTGGTACCTGGACCCACATTCTTGTCCACCACTGCAGGGCCCATCACAGGGGTGGTCTTTAGTTTGCCTGCCCCCCATGCTGCCTTTCCCTTTCAGATTGAGGGTTCTGTTCTCTCACTCCCCCATTATCATTCCTCCTTGCGTAATTATCACAACCCCATCCCCTAGATCTACCATCCCTTGACCCATTACCCCTTCTAGGGGGACTCCTGCTGCCCCTCCTATGGTGTTGATGGTGGTAATGTTGTTCATTGAATGACTCCTGGGCATCCAAGCGTCTCAACAATTCAGAAACCCTATCCACATTTACTGTACATCCAAAGTGGCAATTAAATTTCTCGTTTGCTGAGGTAGCCTAACTCCTATCAAATCAATGAATTCCTCCTCTCCATAAGGATGGTCTAAATACTTACAATGGACCCAACATTTATGAAAAAAATCATGCTGAGTTTCCCTACCAGGTTTATAGGGCTTACCAGTCATCAACTCCCTCTTTTCCTGAATCTGCCTGCTTGTCGACCAAAAATGTTTCAAAAAGTTTTCTTTAAACTGCTTGCAGTCAGTCACTTCCCTAGCTTGTCTATCACCCCATGTCCTAGCATAAGACTTTATATGTTTACGATTAAGTGAAATTTTCTTACTGTCGGGTAACAAATTAAAATAGTCTGATCTTTCAAAATTATCTATAAACTCAATAGGGTGAAGTCTTCCACTGTCATCATAGAATTCAAATTCTTCCTTAATGTCAGCACTAACAATTGTGTTACCTAGTGTGGGAGCTTTACTTAACTGTATCTGCAACCCAGTAACCCTTTTCTCTAACTGATTAACGTTACATAGGGTTGTCTCCAATCCCTGGATAAGTTATTCCTGCTGATTTACCAATGCATTAACATTTTTCCCTATACCAAACACTTCCTGTCTCAACTCAGTAGCTTTAACATCATTAGCTTGGAATAAAGCAACATATTCCTCCCTCATCTTATCACAATTTTCACTGACTTCTTTATAAATCAAATTTACACATTCAGTCTTATTCTGTTCACAAATTTCTGTTACCTTTTCAAATCTCTCCTGACATTCAGTTACTACCTTCCCCAATTTAGAATCTAAATTGTTAATATCCTCCCTGAAATTGCTCTGCGATTTTAACATCAAAACATTTAGTCAAATCAGAGAATGTTTTATCATTGTTTTGTTGCAGTTGAGAAAACTTATAATTAATTTAAGAAAATTTGCTGTCAAGATTTAACTCATTTTTAAATTTCGAAAATTTGTTATCATTATCACTCTTTAACTCATTTCTAAATTCAGAAAATTTGCTATCATATTCGGAAACCTTTGCATTAAAACTGGCTACAAAAGACTCTAGAAATGCTTGTAGATTCTGACTATCAGCCATTTTCAGTAATTAGCAAAATCAACATGAAAACAAAGTTCAGAAGAATTAAAATGTTTCTAACCTGCCACAAAATAACATGCAAAAGCAAAATTTGAATATTCAGTACTTACTTTTGTATCACTTAAATACTTTTCGTCACCTGAAATTTCAACTAGCAGCACTTTTCACCACTGAACACATTTTTTTCACTGATTAAAACTCTTAATCACACTTTCCACACTCAAAACACTGTACTGCTGGAAGACTTGATCTTGAGGTCGCAGAAAATCCGCTCGCCGTCGGAAAATTATTGCCGATTGCAGACGTCGAAGGAAAATCTCTGATGAGTGCTGTCACTCGTATTCAGATTGACGTCGACGCCGTCCAACTCGTGTCGCCGTTCTAAATGTCGCGTCGCTGTCCGGCGATACCTCGTCGCAATTTGCTGCAGATTCTTTTAGAAGATTAACATCTCACAGATGTTAATAACTTCTCGTCACTGTCAACTGTCGCCATATTACGTTCTTCGGTGGTTTAATTAATATATATTGATTAATTAAAAAGTCCACCAGAAGGTTATCTTGAAGATTTGTTTATTGTTTTCAAAATGAAGTCAGCAATATTCACAAGCATAGATACAATACAGAGATGCACTTCTGAGCCGTTGCAAATAAAATCTCTGTGAACTAACTGGATGAATCTCTCTGTAAAACTGAATACTGAATGAAGTCAACTAACTGCTCTGTCCAGCCGATCTGTTTATATAGTCTCTAACGAAATTACGAGAATTCTTCAAAGGCATCCGCCCGATATTTCCAGAACATTAACAATCACTCAAACAATCAAACATATTAAAAACAATCGGAATCAATACAAACTTAATTAACAACATTACAAAATGATCAGAAATGGTAATTAGAGATACTTAAATACAAAATTATTTGTAGAAATCATCTCAAACTGTAGAAAATTGTCCTGTAGACATCATAACTTGCATTAATACATGGAATTACAAACATTTAAGAAATTCTCTTGCACCATTCGGTTCTTAAACATATTAAATGGACTTTAAATAATTTTCTTTCATAAAACAAAGTCTATATACATTGATTTACAAGAAATTACATAACAAACATACCAGATCATATTCAAGCAAACTTTAGCTCACTGCAAATACTTCATACAGTATAATACTATTCAAAATTCAGGTATGAGGGCTGTTACAGGTGGCCATTCATTCTTATGGCTAATGGATTGGCAGTCAAAGCTATATAGGAAGCCATGCAGTGTTTGCAGGTTAGCTGGTATATTACATTGGAGGTTTCACAGACAGCATGTCCTGTGATAGGAAAGTTCTCACCAGTGATAGGTTTGGTGAATGTCGCACATCTTACAGCGGGGTCTATTACATGGGAAAGTACCTTAGGGCTGTCTGATGGGACTATGAAGACTGTTTTTGTGGAATAGGAGTTGGCTGAGGTTGATAGGTCTGCTGAAACAAGTTCTGGGAGAGTCGGGGAGGATTTTTGGAAAAACGGATCTCATATCTGTGCAGGTTAGTAGGAAATCATAACCCTGCTGAAGGATTCTATTGATGGATTCAATGCCAGGGAACTACTGTGTAACCAGGACTGGACTATGGTTAGTTTCTGCGGGTTTGGAGCTGACGGGTTGCAATGTGGCTCGTGAAAGTTACTTGTGAACCAAAGTTGGGAGATAGTTGCGGAATGCCTATGGTTGTGAGATGTTTGAATACTCCATTAGGGATTTCTGGTTGGAGGATATACGACTGCCTCGAATTCCAAGATTGTAGAGGAGGGAATGTTTGGTATGATTCGGATGGCAACTGTCAAAATGGAGGTACTGCTGTGAGTTGGTGGGTTTGGTGTCGACTGAGGAGCTGAGGTGGCCATTGGAGAGGGACATGTCCACATCCAAGAATGTGGCCTAGCTGTGGGAGTAGGTCCATATGAAATTCAGCGAGTTATTAAAGGCATTAAGATTGTCCAGAAAATTTAGAAGGGTGTTTTCTCCATGCAACCAAATCATAAAATTGTCATCTATGAACCTAAGCCAGAGGAGGGGTTTGAGGGAAATGTTCACCAAAATCGTCTGTTCCAGGCGGCCCATGAAGAGATAAGCATAAAAAGGGGGGGGGGGGCATGCAAATGTGCGTGGCAATACAAAGGGTTTGGTGGTAGATATTGCCTTGAAAGGAGAAGTAGTAGTTGTTAAGTATCAATTCAGCCAAGGTGTTGAGGAAAAATGTGCTGGGCGGCTGTTTGGAGGGTGCTTATCCTGAAATTGTTCCAAGGCACTTAGGTCATGGCATTGTGGAATATGTGTGTACAGTGATGTGACATCAGTGGCTACCAGGATGGAGTTGGAAGGAAGTGGTGTGCACATAGTGGAAAGATGGAAAAGGAAGTATTATGTGTCCTTGATATGGGAGGGGAGTTGACACACTATAGGTTATAGGTACTGGTCCACCAATGTAGAGATTTGTTCAGCAGGAGACCCATAAGCCACAACAATGAGGTGTCCCGGATTGCCAGGCTTATGGAATTTTGGAAGGAGGTAAAGGGTAGACGTACGTGGATTTTGAGGAGTAAGAAGAAAGATTGATTGTGGGGTGAGACTTTGGAGGGGCCCATTGAACTATACATATTCCTGTATTTTTTTGTTGACAGCAGGTGTGGCAGGTGGCAGTAAGAGTTGGCATCTGAAAACTGACAAAGATCTTCAGCCATGTAGTCACTGCGATTCATGACTACTGTGGTTGAGCCCTTGTCCGCGGGTAGAATGATATGGTCTGGGTTAGTCAAAAGTTGTTTTCTGGCACGGGTTTCAGCTGGGCTGAGGTTGCTGGTATTTGTGAAGGACTTAAGAAAACTAGGAGAAGCCAAACTAGTGGATAAGAATTCCTCAACAATTTGTATATGATGGTTCTGGGGAAGAGGTGGTGGGTCAAGTGTGGATAATGGTTTGAATTTTTGGAGACTTTTTTCCAGGTCTTGAGACCCAGGGTCACTGATATGAATGGCAAAGTGCTTGTGAGAAACAAACTGTTCACTGGGGGTTAGGTAAACACTTTGTCTCAACTTTAACCGTGTGTAAGCCTTGAATATTCCAGCTAGGGCTTTATACTAATGACACAAAGTCGCCACTTGACTTCAATTTTTTACTACCTTAAGTCAAGGAAAGGTACAGACAAAATAAATATTCGCAAGTTAGTTGGAATAAAAATCACTATATTCTTGAAAAAGTCTTTAGCTGGATAGGTAATCAAACAAAGTCACAGAAGTAAAGTTTGCAAATTCGACTAACCATGCAAGCGAGACCAACCTCACGCCCCCTCAGCTACTTTTAGCTACATGAGGTATTAAAGGTTCTTTCACTCGAGAATTCAAAAAATTAATCACATCCACACATATTTGCTATCTGCCGTGCCACGAGTTCAAACTAGCTATTGCACTCTACGTAGCTGCTGAGTGAGCCTATATCACAGCATCCTAACTGCTTCTGGAAGACTGGGACGAGGATAGGTTCTGGAGGGGGTATTTATACTTTCTGACCCTGGGAACTGACTTTGCTTCCTGGTTACACGGAAAACGTGAGATGACGGACCATTATTGAACAATATTTAGTCACCTCTTTTGTCCTTGAACCTAAAAAATGCTCCTATCTTTTCGAAATTTTGGTTGTTGCTAGATACTATCATAAATTTCAAATTAAGTTATAAATTTTTTTGTAATTTTAATACTTTAGCCGAAAATAAATAATTTAGATTCTCCTCTTTTTGTAATATTTTGCATTGCTCGGGTACTAGCTCTAATTCACTGTCCCCCTCTCCCTGTCCTCTGAATTTACCCTCGCCATGTTCCTGATTGTCATTCTCTGAGCCAGTCTCCTACCCCACCCTCCTGCCATAATGTTCTTCTGTTGACAAAGGGCCAAGACCCAAAAGATTAATTGTGGTTCATTTTGCCATCCTGTTTTTGTATATATATATATATTTGTTATACAGTTGTGTGTTGGGCAGAAAACGTTACACATCGTCACCGCAGGGGCTGGGACGCAAGTGCCAGGTACGGGTTTGGCAAACCCATGGTGCCCGAGCTGGAAACTTGTGAGCACTGCAAGTTTCCCACAACGTAAACCCCTACCATGCTTCAACAACCACTGTAGAGGGTGACAGTGGAATGTTGTGTGCCTGAGAGAACAGGGATCTTGGCTTCATCGTCTGGATCGCGAGGACGGTACAAACCTCTATAAAAAAAATACCTCAACCTCAAGGTCAGACATTTACTGAGGAGGTGAATGGGTGATGAGGGAGATCATTCGCTGGCGTGCCACCTCAGGGGCACCTGCACACCCCTGTTGTATTAGCATTTCCTTTTATCTTGTTATACTCGTGTGACCAAAATGCAAGGACTCAAATTCAATAAAAAAAACTTGTGGTATGGGTCTGCCAAGGATAACACGAATACACCCAGTTCAAAGAAGCGGGCGAGAGTCGAAAGTCCTCCTGAGGCAGATAACAGTAACAGGAAGGGTCATCTTATCGATGATGCCTTTATAATAATGGCAAGAAAGGAGGGATCCTTTGAAAAGGTCTCACCTTTCTATATTCAAAAGGAACTGGATGGAATTGTTGGTACATTAAAAAGTTTAAAAAAGCTGAGGAATGGGACACTGCTTTTAGAAACATCTACCTATAAGCAGGCTGCCTTACTCCTTAGGTGTGAGAAGCTAGAGGAGTTCACAGTGAATTGCGAACTCCATAAAACTCTAAATAGCAGCAAATTCATGCTGACTTGCTGAGATTTGATTGATATAGAGACCGAGGAGCTCCTTAAGGAGTGGGGGTCAGAAAATGTGGTCAAGGTTCATCAGATCACACGAAGGGTTAACGGCAATCTTGAAAAGATTGCCACCTTCGTCCTGACGTTCGACACTGATGTTGCCGAAAGCTATCATCGCTGGGTATTTAAATCTGAATGTTCGCCTGTATGTACCGAACCCCAAGCACTGCTTCAAGTGCCAGAGGTTTGGACATACGACGGCGAACTGCAAAGGTAACCCCACTTGTGGGAAATGCAGAAAGGCAGCACATGAGCCTGGTACTGGTTGTCAACTGCTCCAGGTCACATGCAGCCTGGAGTAGAGAGTGTCGAGTTTACCTTGATGAAAAGAAGGCACAGGAGTTGAAAACAAAGGAACGACTATCGTATGGTGAGGTGAGGAAATGGTTTAAGGCCCTTGCGCCACCAGTCTTCGCCAAAACGTTAGCAACTCTTGTTGGAAAGGAAGGAAAGTGTTGCTACGCAGACATCCATTGTAGACACGGGCACGAGCACAACATGGTGGTGGTGCCGAACCCATCAAGGTGTTGACACCAAGGACTGCTGATAACGGCAGCAACATTTCTGCAAACCTGACTACAAAGGCAGCAGGATCAGCAAGTCCACCAGCAAATGCACAGCCATCTGCTACAATAGCTTCTGCAACAGCAGAAGCACCACCCATAGTGGAAGCAGCATCTGCAGCAGACGTAGTAACGGCAACGCCATCTGCCAGTAGCAGATAGCAAAAAGTGCAGAAAGTTCAGGGTCCGAAGACCCCACTATGTTTGTGAAGTCCTCTTCTGCATCTCCTCTCAGATCCCGAACTGGCAGGGAGAAGAAGGGGAAAAGGCCTCGGTGGAAGAAAAGTCTGCAAGACTCCGAGGCCTTAGAAGGAGTATCGTCTTTGCACTCTGAAGACGTTCAAATGCTGGTGGACGAACCTGGTCCCGTTCCTCAGCGGTCACCATTGGAGGACCCACCCGAACCGTGGCGGGTGAAGTTAAATAGGTAGGATGACTCCGATAGTTCAGTGGAATGTAAACGGTTTTCAGGCTCACGAAGAGGAAGTAGAACTTCTAGCACTGTCTAAACCCTTGTGTTTGTTTCTTCAAGAGACACATTTGAGACCAACACATCAACCAGTGCTGAAAGGTTATGACCTGTACAGAAAAGACGATACCGAGGGTGATTGAGCGAAGGGAGGAATGGCGGTGTTTCTCCTAAACACCATCTTTACTGAACCCGTTGCTCTTACCTCCTCATTACAAGCAGTAGCTGTGAAAATACACGGTCCAACCCAACTGACCATATGTTCTTTCTACCTGCCACCCAGTTTGTCCATCGCCTACGACGACCTGTTTGGGATTATATGACAACTCACTTGGCCCTTTCTCCTTTTGGGTGATTTCAACGCCCATTGTGCTTTGTGGAGTTCCACCTCTGACTGCCCCAGGGGTCGAGTGGTTGGTAGGTTGATAGAGCAGGAGGAAATTTGTATCCTGAATACAGGGCAAATTACTTATTTCACCACTGCTTCCGGTATGTCTTCTGACATTGACCTTTCATTTTGCTCCCCTTCAGTTGCGGACTCCGTGCATTGGGACATGGATCGAGACCTTCGTGGAAGTGACCACTTCCCTATATGGATGCGCGTCGAGTGTGAACCTGGAGGAGGCAATAACCAACACAAATGGAACGTCGGCAAAGCTGACTGGAAACTCTATCGCCGCTCCATCACTCTTAAGGAGTATAACAATGTTGAGGAGAAGGTGAATCACTTTACGGAAGTGATTCACCAGGCAGCTGACACTTCCATGCCGAAAAACTCCAGAACGCTGCGAAGGACGCCCGTCGTTCCACTATTCAGGGTCGCAGACGGGCGTTGTACCCAACATCCGACAACGTGACAGCGTTCCGTATAGCCAGAGCTAAGGTGCATCGTGTTATTAAGGAGAGCAAGAAAAGGTCATGGCAGAACTTTGTGAGCACTGTAAATTGTACCACACCTTCGTCGAAAGTGTGGGAGTCTATCTGCCATATATATGGAAGGTACTCCCACCCACCAGTATCTGGATTACTGGATCACTGATGTGTAATTACCACAAATGAAGCCCAGCGCAGCTGATGGCGGAGAACTTCGCCGCTATCACTTCTTCCACCAATTTTTACCCTCGGTTCCAAAGACGAAGGATTGCTGCCGTGAGGCGCGTGCTGTGCTTCGATTCGTCGAATATAGAGGCCTACAACTGCCCATTTATATCTTGGGAGCTGGGGTCATCGTTAAACAGCACCAATGACACTGCTCCAGGGCCTGATCTAATCCAGTACCAGATGTTGAGGAATCTTGGTACAGATGCTAAAGAGTACCTTCTGGATATTTTTAAAGATAAATGAACCTGAGGACACTTCCCCGACTTGTGGAAAGAAGCAACATTAATTCTTATTTTAAAACCTGGGAAAGACAAATTGTTGCCAGGTAGCTATCATAGTATTGCCCTAACAATCTGTGTTGGAAAGACACTATACAGGTTGGTCAATCGCCACCTCGTCTGGTGTCTTGAATCCCGTAAACTGCAGAGCCGCTTTCAGTGTGGATTCAGGAAGTTCCATTGCACCTTGGACAACATGATCCTGCTGGAGGCGGCAATACAGGATGCGTTTATGTGCAGCCAACACCTTGTGGGTGTCTTTTTCGATCTTGAAAAGGCCTACGATACTACCTGGCAGCACGTGATTTTAAAACAGTTACACGAATGGGGTTTTAGGGGTAACCTGCCCCGTTTTTATAAATCATTTTTATCAGATAACAACAAATCTTCTCGGGTTTGCAGCCGGATTTTATTACAAAGCGACAAGCTTTCGGCAACTAGCTCAGTAGCCATCTTCAGGTCAATTATGTATCGGTGATCTTGCCGTTACAAATACCAGGTGTTTACTGGTGTCGCTTAGCAACCTCACGACGCTTGCATTCACATTTTTTTCAGGTCGTTGCTTCCAGTACGGAGTCAGTAGTGAAGTGTCTGATCTTTTTATTCAGGAAAATGATGTTCTTCAAGGGTCAGTTTTAAGTGTGACCCTTTTCACTATTTCGATTAACAGTATCTCAGTCGTTACAAGGAGTCCCATACGGCGCTCCTTGTATGTGGATGACTTTAATTTTTTGTACATCGTCCAGCATGAGAGCCGCTGAACGGTAGCTGCAACTCAAACTGAATAGGCTGGATGAATGGTCAGTGCACACCGGTTTTTGTTTCTCTGCTGAGAAAATCCGGTGTATACTTTTTACTCATAGCAGAAGTCTTTTACCAGAGCCCCACCTTACCCTGAGGAATACCCTTTTAACTTTTATGGAATCTGTTAGGTTTCTGGGCCTCATTTTAGACAGTAGGTTACTTGGCTGCCACAGCTTAAAGATGTGAAAGCCAGGGCATCAAACGCCCTTAATCTTTTAAAATATCTGTGTAACAGGTCGTGGGGCACTGACCGCTCCTGCCTGCTCCAGTTTTACAGAGCCTTTGTACTGTCGTGGTTGGAATACGGCTGTGTCGTGTCTGGTTCGGCACGTGACAGCTATATCCAATATTGGATAGTGTCCACCATGCTGGAATTTGGCTCACCATGGGTGCATACCACACCAGTCTGTTAACCAGCGTGTGTGCTGAGTCTGGCGAGCCGCTGCTTACTGTCCGCCGGCATCTCCTCATGGTGCGACACTACTTGCACGTTGCCATAACACCTGGCAGTCCACCGAGCGTGGTGGTGTAACGGCTAGCGTTCTGGCCTCGCATTCGGGAGGAAGGCGGTTCGAATCCCCGTCCAGGCATCCAGATTCGGGTTTTCCATGGTTTCCCAAATCACTCCAGGCAAATGCCGGGATGCTTCCTTCAAAAGGCCATGGCCGAATTCCTTCCCATTCCTTGCCCCCCATCCTTTCCCGTCTCTAAAGACCTCGCTGTTAGAGAGACGTTAAGCAGATAAAAAAAAAACCTGGCAGTCCCGTTTACGACATCCTATTATATAAAAAGCTAACGTGGCATCTGCGTGCGTCGTCTACAGCTGCTTCTCCTATTGGCTAACGAACGGCCAATCATCAACCACCATATTACGTTCGTACCACCATCTTGCTTTTCGTTTATTTACAGCTAGACACTGAAATTCATATAAGGAGAAGGAGATTCAATATTTGCGCTATTTTATCCGTATCAGTTAGACAGAGAAATTTAGAAGGGGATTCAATATTTACGCTACTTTATCTGCATCAGTTATGAGCATAACCTAAGAATTTTTTTGGCAGAAGGTAAGGAGCAATGAAGTTTATTAAAAACTAGGAGAAATGTACATAATGCGAAATGTATTTGTCACATAAATAACAGTTACCCGTTTACGAAATTATAGTCTCCGTAATCTAAAGTGAAATGCATTTTTTTTATTTTAAAATCCTAACAAAAGACTCTGATAATCTAACGAGAATAACGTATTCGTATAACTAAAGATATCATTAAGGATGACTTATTCGTTTCTCCTTATAAGCTCTTCCATAATAAATTCCTACTACCATTATATATGATACCCTTAGTTTTTGATACATGTGTTAGCTATTGAATGAGATTTAAGATAACTTTTTATCAGATTTAAATCATCAAGGATATGACACTCGCAATTCAACAACGATATTATTGCCGCAAAATAGCAGTGAGCAGTGCTATTATAAATACTGAGAGTAGGGGAAAAAAATTAATACCAGGCAATTATATGTCACAAAGTTACAATTATTACGTTCGATTAAATTTACATATTGCTTTTTATTTATCTACGACAACCAGATGCAGAAATTAATGTAAGGAGAAGGGTTTTAATTATTTACGCTATTTTACCTGCCTCAGTTGTAAGCGCCAGTTTAAACCGTAAACTAATAATTTTTTGGCACACGATAAGAAACAATGAGGTTTATTAAAAACTCAGAGAATCGTACCTACGTAATCGCGACATGTATTAGTCAAATAAATAACAGTTATTTGTTTTCGAAATTGTAATCTCCGTCATCTAACGTAAAATGCATTTATTTATGTGAGATCCTAACCAAGTGCTCTGATAATCTAACCAGAGTAACGTATTCATATAACGAAAGATATAATTAAAAAAGATTATTTTTCTTACAAGGTTTTTCAGAATGAATTCCTACTACCACCATAGGTGATACCCATCATTATTCATTCGAGGGTAATAGAGGCTATGATTTTCGAACGCAATATTACTGGAGGTTGTGGTTAAGTTTACCAGAATCGCAACTGACACATTTTGTTACAGCATAATTCACTCTGAAACGAGTTTTACAAACCAATTAAACTGCTTTCATAAGCACCATGTTACTAAAGGTATTAATTAATGCGGGTGGAGGTAGTTTCATATTTAACGTGCTGAATTGTGCCTGGACCAGGCATAAAACTTATATTACATGGATAGCAAAAGTTTTTGGAATTCCTAATCTGATTTTATTTAATTGGTTCTTTACTTCCGGCGTCATTAATTCAGTAGAAGTTACTACTGTATGGCTATGTGAACGGCAAATGAAATATGTAGAACTTTGCAAAATCAAGGTCATTAGTATTATGTAATATCAGTTCCGTTTAATTAACCAACTGCAAAAAAATGAGCTTCCAGAATAATGCGTTCAAACCGTCATTTTTGACGGGCTCGAAGCTAGTAGTCATATATCCGAATATTAGCGGCTTTGTGCCAATCGGCATAGAGTGACTAAACTATTCAGCCTCTGTACAAAGGCTACTTTAGAGGAATACGTATTTGAACTGCCCCCTTTTTATCACCAGGGTTGGAGTAAATCTCCTCCCTGGCTTTTAAAGAGGTCCAGAGCAATTTTAGAATTGTCCTTGTTTAACAAATCGTTTACCACTGACAAAGTTTTTATTAATGTTTTCGCAGATATTTCAAATCAGCATAACAGTTTTACCCTGGTATACACAGATGGATCTAAGCAGGCTAACTGAGTTGGCTGCTCAATAGTATTCCCTCGAGCGACCTACAAATACAAGTTGGATAGCAGGTGCAGCGTTTACACTGCCGAGTGCTATGCCCTGCTAAAGTTGTTCGCTCCATCATATGAAAGTGATACGCGATATGAAGTTCATCATATGCTGTGATTCCCTCAGTGGTATTCAGTCTTTAGGGAACATGTACCCAGCAGACCGACTGGTCCAGGACATCCAGGACGCCCTCCTTTCCCTCCATTCTCATGAAAATGAGGTTTTGTTCTGCTGGGTACCTGCCCATGTGGGAACTGGGGAAACAAGGCAGCTGATGTAGCTGCCAAGTTAGCCTGCGACAAGGTTGAAACCGACTTTGCTCCAGTCCCAAAGTCAGACCTTGCCTCGGCGGCGAATAGAATTGTTTTTAAGGTGTGGCAGAGGCAATGGCTGTAAGTCGAGCATAATAAGCTTCAGTTGATCAAAACGACCGCTCAGCCGTGGAGCAGCTCCTTCCTGCGGGCGAGGGGGGATTAAGTTCTCCTTACTCGCCTCCGTATATGGCACTGTGCCCTGATTCATGGTTTCCTTCTCCGCCGAGAGGACCCTCCAGAATGTGATGCTTGTGGCGTACCTTCAATAGTGCGCCACATTTTAACCGACTGTGTAATATTTTTAAATTTAAGGGCAGTCGTTGGCCTAGCTTAAATGATGACAGTGACAACATGACTAAGGTTTTGAAGTTTTGTAGTTTGGCCAGTCTTGTCCCAAAAATTTTGGGCAGATCGGCCTAGGTTTTACACTGGTTGTCTTTTACAACCACCAATCTAAGTACAGTTCTTAGTTGTTACATTTTATATCTGGCTGGCCCTTTCACAGCCAACCAGTCAATGCATGTATTTTTTATCTTTTATGTCCTGTCTACAGCCATAGTTTAAATTTTATATGTATTTTTTATGCCGTCTGTGTGGCCGACCTCTTTACAGTTGACCATGCAGACTGTGTAGCAATCGGTATGTTAGCTATCTGGGTGGTCAACCCCTTTACAGTCGGCCACACAGATGGTAATCATGTTTTATGCCACATTGTCATTCCAGGTTTTAGTTAGGGATAACATTGATGTTGACGTACCCTAAAGCCCGTAAAACAACAAGAACAGTGTTACACATCGTGGGATACCCATCAACGTAGTGATGGAAATTTGGCCTTCAGCTCTGGTCGGGGATAGTCTGGGTAGAGGAATGTGGAAATCTACCTCAGTTGTCTGCCTATTACTGAGGTATCTCTGCTATTGAGGGATGAGGTAAAGTCTTGTTCTCCATTCATGCCTGTAGTTTTGCAGAGTTGACACAAAGGAAGGACCATCGTTTTTCCTTAGAACAAGCTGCTTCAAAACTAGAAAAATAAGTTATCAAGTTTTCTTTCCAATGTGTCAGGTTAAGCTGTGTATTGTCTTTTGTTTAGAAAGCTGTCAGTAAATTTTACTTTCTGCATCAATTCTGCTTATATGATAGATTGTCTTTGCATCACTTTCTCCAAAGTGCTACAGATAGATATTTAAAGATAGGGCACTGCAATTATGTTTACAAGCCTAACCTGTCATGTTCATTTTTTGATGAAATCTCTCTCTGTCTGAGGGATTGCAGAATGATTTGTGATTGGATAAAATTGTGGATTATTAGGATTTTGTTCACTTGGGACAGACTAATAAGCCTGCTAACCAAGCAATGGTGTTCCCTGTCTGTGGTGTTGTAATGAATTAGAAACAACATGTTACATTCTTAACAAATCTCAAGCTCAACTTGTGGTTTTAGTATTGACTGGAATTGAGAAATTACAGGCCATTGGTTTGAAGGTTGTGAATATCATGGTTGCAGCTAACTTGAATGCCATAAAGGAGTTAAGGTGTTAATTACAGAAACATGGAGCACGCATCTTGGGCAGTTTCTTGAGCTGGAAGGTAAACAGTGTTTTGCATCTGTGACCTGCCCCTTCTGAAAAACACCAGGAACAATTTTCAAAGATAAAAGTTCACTTCAAGGGTAGAGTAGTGATATGCTCACACATTGAAAATAGTTTGTGAGGGAAACTTACATATAAATTTTTTTTTTTACTCTCAGAGACTGATTTTAATTTGAAAAGGTTCTTGTTTATCAAGGTTAGTCATTCAGAATACTAGTTGAGCCCAACAGTTGTAGCTATTTAATAAAACACATTTGTTTCATGATATAGCAAGCTGGTAACTTCTTTCATTTATTCAAAAATCTTTGCACCAGCTACTATACAATTCCAATAGACAGTGATAATAAAACAATAACTCATTTTGATATCATTATAACAATTTTCTTCTCGTTTGAGCTGTTCAAGAGAGAGATTCATATTATGGGCTTATCTGAAACAGAGTAACATTCTATACATTCCACACTTTGAGAAGTATCATGCCTCTGGAGTTATTTCCCTATTATTTTGCATAATTTTTTAATCTCCACACTCTCAACTACAGTACTTTTCTTTCAAGTTATCTTTATCCTCTACTTCAGAATAGTCTGAATGATTCTCTAGATGAATTCAAATAACGAAGGATAGGAAAAATGACTCATCACTCATGTTCATCTATTTCTATCAACTGTTCTTGATCCACGTCCTCCACTGAAACTGTAATTTCTTGATATTTATTTTCTTTATTTAATTCAGTTTTCACATCTTTCACATTGTTTTCTCTTTTTTCCATAATAATTACTTCATTGCTTTTTATGATTTTATTTTGATTACAGTCATAAATTTTACAACCTTTCATATTTTCGGAATATACAACACAAATGTGTTTCCGTAACTTTTTGTCCCATTTTAAACATTTTTATTTGGAAACATGAACCATAACATCACTGCAAAATCTATATCTATATAAATGAGAAAGTTTGGATGTACTTTTGTCATCGATCACGCCTTAATAACTGAACTTATATAAATTAAATTTGGCATCAAGTTAGTTAATTGTCTGCGAAGTGACATAGGATATTTTTGATCCTGCAAAAATGCATAGTTCTTTTAGAAATTGTCATTAATATTAATTCAAAAACAACAAAGAGTTCCTGTTTCGTAGACGGCAGTGCCACATTTACTCTTTGCTTTTTACGTAAACACTACATTTCAGAAATAAAAGCAAAAACCTTCTGACATATGCAAGTTTGTGTTGAATTTAAAAGCAATAAGACGAATAATAGTTTGGAAGCAGGAAATATAAATCTTTACTTAACCTTAAATTAAAAATAAAAATCGTTGGTACTCTTGGTAAGTTCGCAAAGAGATGTCTTCAGTTGTGTTCATACAATAGTATGACATCTGAAATATTACACCATAATTTCGTTCGTAACAGATGCGTCATATTATATGTGAAAAATTAAAGTTTGGAAAAAAAACAACTTAAAATGCTATGAGTATACCAGCACGAAAGTTGGTTCACAAAGAGTGCAAAATGGCCATGCCTGAAATCTCATTGTATTTATAAAAATGTAACGGATTCCATTCTATCTCGGTTCAATTTATTTCCTATGTGTGTTCTTTTTTGCTACTATACAGTCTCTGTAATATTATAAATTATTTTTGACAAAATTTAAAACTTAACTAACCCTTTTTTTATTTTTTGTTCAAAATTTTTGTAGAAATTAGTACAAATAGTAGACTATGATTCACGAAATAGTGCTTTTTACTTACCGTTCAATTTCTACAAATATCTAATAAATCCTTCACTTAAAACGAATGTATTCACTGGCCTAATGTAGAAACTTATTGTTTCACGAAGCAATATTGCAAGTCGTTTACAACACAATACACCTCATATACACGGAGCTTAGGAAAGCTGCTTATTTGTTATTAATAATAACTTAATTCCTTCGTAACAAAACATTCTGGTCTAGGCAGTATTTCAACCTAACCACTATCTCTGCTAATATTGCCGCTAGAAAAGCAAACAGCATGAACACATTAAATACATTGGAACTGCATTTCAAGTAGTAACAGAATTTTCTATATCAAGATTCCTAATTAGTGTAGTATAAATAACTATCACAATTAATTTTATTAGACACCTTACTAAATCACGAGCAGTAAGTCACTTTATCGAGATGTAAAGTTGACCAGCAATATTAACGAAAGTTGTCTTAGAGTTGAGAATTATGGACTTTCCATTGTACATTGTAAGTTACAAGCATTTTAGTATAACTTTTTAAATTACATTACTGCAATAATTGTCATGATGCTGACGATATAGTTCATGCGGCTGAATGTTTCAGATGTATTTAGTATTTAATTTACTGCTCTTTTACGAGCCCCACATTGCTAGCGTCATTATTTGTGTTCATTTAGTATGGCATTCTGTAATAATAAGTCAAGTTTATTTCCCCATTCATGACATCACTAACATGCAATGTAGTGAATGTATTAATGCTTTGATTTTCTAGCGGCAATATTAGCGGTGTTTGTGATTTGGGTGAAATGCAGCCTGGGCCAGAATGAGAACTGAAACATTATTAGTTATTCAAGCTTCTTCCAAGAGCGTCATTTTAGTGATGTCATGTATCGCTTTATACTGATACTAGACGACCCATGTGAAAGTTTTGCGAAAAAAATGCGGTGAAAAGTGAGGTTGAAAATGATGTCACCAAAGCTGAGTCATTACTCTTCATACTGCTACTTCATTTATCGATTTTAGTTAGATAAGCAGGGAGATAAATGGCTAGAGACACAAAAAACACATTTTAGAAAAATTGACATTTTTGCCCTTTAAGGGTCGAATTACTAAAAATTCCTTTCTTAAAATATAATGTTACCACGGCGGAGACTTTAATCTTTAATTTGATACCTCATTTATCTATATCGGTTGGATATCAAGTGAGATAAATGGCTCGTGACACAAAAATGCGTTATAGAACCATTTATACTTTTTCCCTTTAAGGGTTGAATTCCAAAAACATTCTTTCTTAAAATATGATGTCACCAAATCTGAGACATTACTGCTCATAATCTTACTTGATTTATCGATTTTGGTTAGATATCCAATGAGATAAATTGATTAAGACACAAAAAATGAATTTTAGAAAAATTAACATTTTTGCCCTTTAAGGGTCGAGTTACGAAAAACTCCTTTCTTAAAATATAATGTTACCATGGCGGCGACCTTATTCTTTAATATGATACCTCATTTATCTATATCGGTTAGATATTAAGGGAGATAAATCGCTCGTGACACAAAAATGCGTTTTAGAAAAATTTATACTTTTTCCCTTTAAGGGCTGAATTCCAAAAACATTCTTTCTTAAAATATGATTTCACAAATCTGAGACATTACTCCTTATAATCCTACTTCATTTATCGATTTTTGTTAGATATCCAGGGAGATAAATGGCTCGAGATACAAAAAACGCACTTTAGAAAAATTAGCATTTTTGCCCTTTAAGGGTCGAATTAGGAAAAATTCCTTCTTTAAAATATAATGTTACCATGGCGGAGACCTTATTCTTTAATATGTTACCTCATTTATATATATCTGTTATATATTAAGGGAGATAAATTGCTCTTGACACAATAACGAATTGCAAAAATATTGATCCTTTTGCCCTTTAAGGGTCGAATTCCGAAAAATTTATGTCTTAATATATGACGTCACTAAAGCGGAGATCCTAATCCTTAAAATGATACTTCATTAAACGATTTCAGATCGATGTACAGGGAGATAAATGACTTGTAACACAGAAAACAGCATTTTAGAAATATTGAAATTTTTGCCCTTTAAGGGTCAAATTCTGAAAACTTCCTTTCTTATAATGAGATGTGCCCAAAGTGGGGACCATAAGCTTTAAAATGACACCTCATTCATTGATTTCGGTTAGGTATGAAGGAAGATACAGGCTTGTGACAAAAAAATACCTTATAGAAATAATATATATGATTGTATCAAAAGGTCTATAATAAGCTTGGATGACTAAGGGTGTGTTTATGTTGGAGCTGCGATAAACGATGAGAGCGACGATAAACGCGGCGACAAGAGCGGCGCTCAATTTCTTTCTTTGTGTAGTGTTTATATTGGAGCTTCGATGGTAACAGAGAATCGTGTTTTATACTGCAGGCAATTGTCAACTGGCCAGACATGTAGAAATCTAGCTGCAGATTATTACAATATTTGTAATTTTCTGAATTGCATGGGTGCTATCGATGGAAAACACGCCAGAGTTGCTTGTCCAACACACACTGGCTTGATGTTCCATAAATACAATAATTTTTTTCTATTGTTCTGAAAGGTTTAATCAATATTAACTATAAATTTATAAAAAATTGAAGCTGGAGGTTATGGTAAACAGAGTGACAGTGGAACAGTTAAGATCTGCTACTCTGTATCTTATATCTTTAAACGAGCAATTCTTGTATATATAAATATATATATTTCGGATCTCGGAAACGGCTGTGATGATTTGGATGAAATTTGGTATTTAGATAACGTTTTGACTTTTAAGATTACCTAAATAGTTGTCTTCCCTACAAAAAAGCGAGTTTACAAAATACGAACAATTTTGTCACTCCGTATATCGAAAACGGCACTAGCGCGTCTCGTAGACAATTCAGGTACCAGAAAGCCTACAAATTGATTTTCTTTGATTTCAAAGAATAATTAAACGAACAGTTCTTGTATACTGGCTGACCCGTGGAAATATTAACACTGCAAGTTTAATTGTAAAACATTTAAAAAGGAAGATAATTAAAATTTATCAATGGTTTTATCAGAAACTTCTTTATAACGTAATCATCGTCTACTTTTTGACCGTAAAAAGTGGTTGTTAGTTAGTCATTAAATACTACCTCCTTAATTATAAAACATCTTTCGATTTCTCTTCAATGTACAAGATTTCGAGTAGAGTTTGATAATAAAGTAAAAAGCCGCGTACCAGTGCACATACGAAAAAAAGGGTTCTGATAAATAGAATCTTGCCTTTTGAATCGTCTGACCTTGTGCTTTATTAATGTTTATAACGAAGGTTACTTCTTATGGGAATTGTTTTATTAGCATTTTGAAATGCTGATCAGAAGATGTGATATTACTGCCATGTATGAGCATAGTTTTATCAGAGTGAATAAATTTAGCACAGATGATGTTCTATTAACGTCACAACCCGATGATGAATTCGTATAGAACTCGATGAAACATATCGAAAATAAAGAATAAATGTTCTTGGTTTTCGAGATATAGCATGTCAAAAATCATTTATAGGTATAGTTCCTTGTGCTTTTGGCGACGTTTCTTCTGGTCCAGGCTGTATTTCAACCTAACAACAACCACTAGGTACAAAATAAAACATTGAAATTGCATTTCCACCATATAGACATGGTCATTTTGGTGGATTTTTTTTCTGGTCCATGCTGGAGCTAATTCTAACCTCTTCACTTTTGAGATATAATATCCCGAGAACTAAGCGAGATATCAGAAAAATTCCATTTTTTCGATTTGTCTCAACGAGTTTCATACGAATTCACCATCAAACTTGGCTATGGCGAAATATGTCTTCTGGTTCAGGTCGCATTTCAACCAACCGCGTAAATTTTGAGATACGATATCTCGAGAACTAAGCGAGATATATATAAAAAAATATTTTTTACTTTCAATTTTTCTCGTCGAGTTACATAAGAATCCATCATCAAGGGTTATCGTAGAATCCTCTGAAATACCACAAATCTTGCACCATTAATTAATTGGGCCTATCAAACTGGCATTAAGATTTCTATTTTACATAATAATAGCATTTTTTTAAAAGTAATATGTGAGGCGGTCTCGCAAATGGATCTAGCGATTTGGATGAAATTTCACATGTAGATAACGTTTTGCTTTTCAAGTTTTTAACACGATTTTTTTTTTTTAAAAAAAAAAGAAAGGAGCACATTTGTATTTGTTTTCTCGAAAACGGCTCTAACCTCATTACGTAGAAGTTTCAGGTACCAGTACACCTACTGATGTTAGTTAAGCTTCTCTTTGGTGAACTGTGCACCTCAAAACGCCTAGGAAGCCTTCAAGCCTTTTACTTTAATCAAACTTTACTCGAAATCTTGGATATTGAACAGAAATCGAAAGATACCGAGCGTAGATCGGTCACCCAGGTACTGTATCTTTAATAAATGGAAGATTGAATATTCAAAATCACTGAACTTCATATTTTTATACGTGACGGAGCTTATCCATTTTTAAATAAGTTATTATAGCCTTATGGACAATATTTAGATGCAGGCAGATATTTCAATGGTAGGTTGTCAAGAGCATGAAGAACTGTCAAAAGTGTCTTTGGCATAATTTATTACAAATGGAGAATTTTAGCCACAACGATAGAAACTTCTGTAGACGTAGCTGACAATTTGTTTGCTACATTATGTTATTATTGACTGAGAAGGAATTGAACATCAACTTAAAGAAACTAGCATTTCAAATCATAAGAATTTGACACCAAGAAATATTGGAAGGCCAAACCAAGCTGCAGAAAATACCCGCATCTTGTGGTATATAAAATCTACTTTTCTTACAATTCGAAGTAAATTAATACGAATTTCTACATATTATGCATTTTCTTTGATATTTATAATTTAAATTACTTTTACTAGAAAAATATTTTTCCAGTAAATAATGTACCATTTCTCTTTGGCTGTATTAATATTTTATTTTTAATTTTTTACTTTAATCTTAAGTTTATAATGTAAACACATTAAAATGAATTTCAGTTACATTACGCTTTGTAGTATATTTAGTGGAGATTTCATCCTACAGTTTGTCTAGAACAAGTCTGTTATGGTGATATTTGTATTTACAGTACCACAAAAGGGACCTACAAAAAATTTCACCAATCAAGCGGTCAACAGCCATTCGCGATAATAGCGAAGAAAATGATTGCAGCGATTAGCGTTGCTCTCATCGCTGCTCTGCTACTACGCATTGCTCTCCGCCCTGCTCCAGTAAAAACGCCTCCATTGTTAACAATGTTTCACTTCTCTTCACTTTGCTAGTATCGCCGCTCTAGTCGTTTATCGCCGCTCTAACATAAACCCACCCTTAGCAGAAAATGCGGCAGTCCCCGAAGTAAATTTTTTAAATTTATAAATGTTTTATTCAGATATTGGAGTGTCAGACAAATGTAGTGCTAATTTGCCAGTAGACATTCAATTCTGTTTGCAGATTGAGAAACTGATTATGAAGAAAGAATCAATTACTACTTCAACATTGAAATTTATATTTAGAGCAGAATTAATGGATCGAAAAGAATGAACTATGATTAACTGGTCTACAGGCAGTCAACTGTTTCCATAGATAGAGAAACCAGCATTAACACTGATCATTATGAATAAAAGAATCAATTACCACTATAATATGTAAATTTCTGTTTTAATGCATAATTAATTGATGGAACCCATATACCTCAAAACAAAATCAATATTCAAAGAGCAAAATAAGTTCACTTAAAAAAAAAAAAGTGTAATTTGCAGATATTCAGCGCAAATCAAAATATTCATTTTTAATTTAGCAATTTTTTAACGGAAATGAATGTCCTTGGGCCACTTAGGTATTTATTTGCTCTTTGAATGTTAGTAATTTTTTTTTTTTTATTTTTACTTTTTTTTGTATAGTCGATTCCATCTTATTTTGACATTTTGAGTTTCCATTAATTAAAACTATATTCTTTTTTATTCCCTAGACTTGAAATTAGTATTTTTAAGAGATGCCGGGTAAACAAAAGTCAAATTTTCAAAGAAATTTAAGAAAAGTATGGATATGAAAATAGCCAAAACACAGGAACAAATCTTCAAGCAGAGCTTCAAAGGGTTGAGCTTTTGGCAAGTCTTGGGGCTCCTGTGGGTGCTGAATTGCCGGAGCAATCGTGAGTAGGGCGATGACAGCAAACTGAAAACTTGGTGTTGGGACGACATTGGGAAAAAACGCGAGCTCGGTGCAGAGAGCAAGCGGAATGGCAATCGATCTCAAGAGCTGCCGAAACACCGAAGCAAACAAAAAGACGGCAACAACAATACGCCATATATTTGACATTGCAATGAGTTGCTGAACCCCCTTAACAAATGTGAGCTCATTACTAATGTTTTCCCGAGCATTCAACTAAATATCAATGACCGAGCGGGGCGGTGTAACGGTTAGCATTCTCGCCTTGCATTCAGGAGGATGGCGGTTCGAATCCCCGTCCGGGCATCCAGATTTGGGTTTTCCATGGTTTCCCCAAATCACTCCAGGCAAATGCCGGGATGCTTCCTTCAAAAGGCCATGGCCGAATTCCTTCCCATTCCTTGCCCCCCATCCTTTCCCGTCTCTAAATGACCTCGATGTTAAAAAGAGACGTAAAGCAGTTACAAAAAAAAAAAAAAAATATATATCAATGATGAAAACTGGTTATGTGAGAGGACAATACTTGCCCCGAAAAATGATTCTGGAGCTAAAATAAGTTTAAAAAAATATTAGAGGAATTAGTCGGGGAAGTGCCAATATACTTTTCCATCGATACAGTAATGTCAACTGCCGATGCTGCTACCTACCCCGTCAAGTTTTTAAACTCCTTGGAGTCCCACAGACTCATGCTTAAGGGTGGTGCTCCAGTTCTCCTGATGCGTAATCTCGACCTCCGGAGATATTGCAATGGCACCAGATTACGCGTCAGAGAACTAGGAAGAAGCATTGTGATGGTGACAATTCTTACCGCTGCATCTAAATGGGAAGCTGTTATAATTTCGTGTATCCCAATTATTCCCAGTAATATTCCCTTTCAATTTAAAACATTACAGTACCCATTAAAAATTGCGTTTTCAATGACAGTTAATAACTCGAAGGGTCAGATGTTAAAAGTGATGGGAATACATTTGGTTACTCCCTGCTTTTCCCATGGTAAATTTTATGTTGCCTGCTCGCGGATATCAAATGCAAAAAATTTACTTGTTTTTTTTTTTCTCCAGACTTTTTTTTGTACCTACCTACCATTCTTTCAATATTTTTGGTACATTATTCATCATTTTCTTGGTAACTTATTCCCTGATCCCTAACTTAAGAAAGAATATCTTTCAACACTCTTTTGCCTGAAACCACCTGCCATCTTGTAGTCATGGTCATCTTTTCCCTTCCATGCGTTATTCTTAATTCTTATACCACCTTATGTGTCTTTGGTGGCGTCTGGGAAGTCTTGGGATTCAGAAGACAAATGGATTGGTGTGAGAGACCTTGGGGGTTCATAATTACGTAGTCTTTCTCAGCGTTGAGAATATAAATATTGTTCTCGGGTGACTAGCCGAGTTATAGGAGTGTTATAATTACACAATATTTCGGCGCTCTCAATCGTTTGCACGATCTTCTGGTGAACCTTGGAGGTTGATTTCTAGACAAACTCATTACTGGTCAGTGATGTAAAAAAAGCTGGTACATAGAGGTATTGGAGAAATGATTAAGAGTGTCAGCCACATAATCACTACAGTCCTTGATCACAGTGGTTTAGCCCTTATCATCTGGGAGAATTATGATATATTGATTTTAAGAAAGTTTTTTCAGAGCCCAGAATTTGGTATGATTGATTAAATTTCCGAAGGAAGACGACAAGAGGGATTATGTGAGGAACTTTTGGAGTAGGAGAAGGGGATGGTTTTTGGATTTTATTAATAGATTTTGTCACGCGCACACACACACACCCTGAGGATCATCAAATCTCAAAAGTATTACTTGTAGTCGGAATTTTCTGTGTATAAGAATTAATGTGAATGTGTTTTTATATCATAATGCCGTTATATACCATAGATTTTCATTACTAATCGAGCTTGCTATTTTGGCACAGAGCTAAGTGCAACACAAATTGTTCGCTATTAGCTTGCCTCATCTATATGCTTTGTTGGTATCGAACATACTGCCATGCACCCTGAGTATGAGTAAAGTATGTATCAGCAGCTTCCAATCAAGTAAAATTTATTGTGTTAATTTAGCGTCCTGATTTATATGCACAGCAAAAATTTGAAGCATATAACGTTATCTGGACCAAAGATACTAATGTTCAAATATGTGTCAAAAGTTTCACATTTTGGGTTGGAATTTTATAAACACTCGGAAAATCATCAATATTGGATTTTTCTTATCTAGCGGTGAAACCATATATATCTGTCTGTTCATAATAATTTTATTTCACTCCTTTAATTTTTGTTAATAGCACACTTATTTCTGGAACAATAGTACCGATGTACAGGACACTGAGTGTGTATATCGAATACGATTGGTTTGCACTAATTTTTGTAAGACATTGATGAAAAATATGCAGGCTGTAAGTAATGGTTACTAAAATGGTATAACCCACAAGTTGATTCCAAATACTAGTAGACACAGGATTCCTTAAATGCTGTTAGAATGAAACAGTTTGAAGAATGGAGTATTACAGTACTTAGAATCTAATTTTGGCATGTATAATAAACTCTTGCTTGGTGGCATTTTGAAAGCTATTTTATGTTTTACTAGCTGTTACCCGCGACTTCGTACGCGTGGACTTGGAGTTTCAATTCCAGAATTGGATATAGAAAACAGTTAGTAACGTAAGATTTGTCCCAAACAACACCGAGTCGACATAATATGATGGAAAGCCATCATTATATCATCCTATCATCTAATCTGTCTCATGAAGAGAATCAATTTACAACATATTTAAAAACAGAAAAGTAAGCGAAGGTGCGGGGATGTGTGTGTGTGTGTGTGTGTGTGTGTGGAGGGGGGGGGGGGTTAACTGATGGCAGCTTTATTTCAGCTTGGTTTTTTTCTTCTTTATTCAACATGAGCATCTGAATCATATAATCTAATAGCAGCACATTGTCTTCTAGACCTGCACCTTAGGCCAGGTTTACGTCCGTAAGGCATGTCAAAAAGGAAGACAAATTGGTGCCAAAAACTTTTATACAGACACAAATGAATAGTACAGTGCAGAGCAAATTGACTTCTATACTAAATAATAAGTTTTGTTTCTTATCGAAATTTATTAATAAATCAAACACTAACAGATTGCGTGACTGAGCAACCAACGTAACATTACAGACTAACACACGAATCTGTCTGTCTTTCATCATTCGATAAGTTCTTAA
Organism: Vandiemenella viatica; assembly: GCA_031002005.1. Taxonomy (NCBI): domain Eukaryota; kingdom Metazoa; phylum Arthropoda; class Insecta; order Orthoptera; family Morabidae; genus Vandiemenella; species Vandiemenella viatica. Next base: position 127,568,824 of record CM061920.1, read on the forward strand.
AATTTCGTGACTAAAACTGTTATTCATGCCGAAAAAATGTCCTGTGTCCTTCCTACACTATTTCATTGTTAAATTCCATCAATATTGATATAGCCATTTAGTCGTCAAAACGTAACAAAAAGACAGAAACTTACTTCCACATTTATAATATAATAGCTGGTACCCACAACTTCGTTCGTGATTGTAAAGTATTCATATTGACAGCTGTAGACATCTAACCACCATAGTGCACGATGGGAGACTCGATACTATTACCACACACAAATACCAGTCTTCTGCGCTATGTAGTTCCGGCAGCAAAGTAAAATTTACGGATACACACAAGTCTTTGGATGAAATACGAAAATATTAATGATCGACCAATTTCGAACACCATATCTCACACACTCAGACAGTTACCGAATTTCGGCCAACGTTGTGATCGATGGGTGACTCTGTGTTACTACCACACAAAAACGCCGGTAATTTGCGATTGATAGTTTTCACTTAAAAGTGATACAACGTGACACATGCGTCTTTGTCAGAAATATGAAATTGCCGCAGGTCGACCATTTTAACCCCCATTTCTCCCTCACCCCCATAACTACCGACATCTAACAACCATAGTGCACTACATGAGATACAATTCTACTACCATACACAAACACCAATGTTCTATGCTATGTAGTTGTGGCAGAAAAGTGACATATGCGGAGACAGTCGAAATTCGAAAATATCCTTGGTAGGCCACTTACAACCACCATATCTACCACAGTAACACAGTTTCTGAAATTCGGCCGCTGTTGTGATCGAAAGGTGACTCTGTGCTACTACTACACACAAACACCATTTATCTGTGATCTATAGTTTTCGCTGAAAAGTGATACACCATGACACTTTTGTCTTCGGCAGAAGTATGAAATTGCCACAGGTCGATCACTTTCAACCCCCATATCTCCCACACCCCCATAGCTACCGACATCTAACAACCATAGTGCACTACATGAGATACGATTCTACTACCAAACACAAACACCAATGCTCTATGCTATGTAGTTGTGGCAGAAAAGTGACATATGCAGAGACAGTCGAAATACGAAAATATCCTTGGTCGGCCACTTACAACCACCATATCTACCACAGTAACACAGTTTCTGAAATTCGGCCGCTGTTGTGATCGAAAGGTGACTCTGTGCTACTACTACACACAAACGCCAGTTATCTGTGATCTATAGTTTTCGCTGAAAAGTGATACACCATGACACTTTTGTCTTTGGCAGAAGTATGAAATTGCCACAGGTCAATCACTTTCAACCACCATATCTCCCACACCCCCATAGCTACCGACATCTAACAACCATAGTGCACTACATGAGATACGATTCTACTACCAAACACAAACACCAATGCTCTATGCTATGTAGTTGTGGCAGAAAAGAGACATATGCGGAGAAAGTCGAAATACGAAAATATCCTTGGTCGGCCACTTACAACCACCATATCTACCACAGTACCACAGTTTCTGAAAATCGGCCGCTGTTGTGATCGAAAGGTGACTCTGTGCTACTACTACAAACAAACACCAGTTATCTGCGATCTATAGTTTTCGCTGAAAAGTGATACACCATGAGACTTTTGTCTTTGGCAGAAGTATGAAATTGCCACAGGTCGATCACTTTCAACCCCCATATCTCCCACACCCCCATAGCTACCGACATCTAACAACCATAGTGCACTACATGAGATACAATTCTACTACCATACACAAACACCAATGTTCTATGCTATGTAGTTGTGGCAGAAAAGTGACATATGCGGAGACAGTCGAAATTCGAAAATATCCTTGGTCGGCCACTTACAACCACCATATCTACCACAGTAACACAGTTTCTGAAATTCGGCCGCTGTTGTGATCGAAATGTGACTCTGTGCTACTACTACACACAAACGCCAGTTATCTGTGATCTATAGTTTTCGCTGAAAAGTGATACACCATGACACTTTTGTCTTTGGCAGAAGTATGAAATTGCCACAGGTCGATCACTTTCAACCCCCATATCTCCCACACCCCCATAGCTACCGACATCTAACAACCATAGTGCACTACATGAGATACAATTCTACTACCATACACAAACACCAATGTTCTATGCTATGTAGTTGTGGCAGAAAAGTGACATATGCGGAGAAAGTCGAAATTCGAAAATATCCTTGGTCGGCCACTTACAACCACCATATCTACCACAGTAACACAGTTTCTGAAATTCGGCCGCTGTTGTGATCGAAAGGTGACTCTGTGCTACTACTACACACAAACGCCAGTTATCTGTGATCTATAGTTTTCGCTGAAAAGTGATACACTATGACACTTTTGTCTTTGGCAGAAGTATGAAATTGCCACAGGTCGATCACTTTCAACCCCCATATCTCCCACACCCCAATAGCTACCGACATCTAACAACCATAGTGCACTACATGAGATACGATTCTACTACCAAACACAAACACCAATGCTCTATGCTATGTAATTGTGGCAGAAAAGAGACATATGCGGAGAAATTCGAAATACGAAAATATCCTTGGTCGGCCACTTACAACCACCATATCTACCACAGTAACACAGTTTCTGAAATTCGGCCGCTGTTGTGATCGAAAGGTGACTCTGTGCTACTACTACACACAAACACCAGTTATCTGTGATCTATAGTTTTCGCTGAAAAGTGATACACCATGACACTTTTGTCTTTGGCAGAAGAATGAAATTGCCACAGGTCGACCACTTTCAACCCCCATATCTCCCACACCCCCATAGCTACCGACATCTAACAACCATAGTGCACGACAGGAAAGACGATTCTACTACCAAACACAAACACCAATGCTCTATGCTATGTAGTTGTGGCAGAAAAGTAACATATGCGGAGACAGTCGAAATACGAAAATATCCTTGGTCGGCCACTTACAACCACCATATCTACCACAGTAACACAGTTTCTGAAAATCGGCCGCTGTTGTGATCGAAAGTTGACTCTGTGCTACTACTACACACAAACACCAGTTATCTGTGATCTATAGTTTTCGCTGAAAAGTGATACACCATGACACTTTTGTCTTTGGCAGAAGTATGAAATTGCCACAGGTCGACCACTTTCAACCCCCATATCTCCCACACCCCCATAGCTACCGACATCTAACAACCATAGTGCACGACAGGAAAGACGATTCTAGTACCACACACAAATACCAAAGGTCTATGTTATGTAGTTGTGGCAGGAAAGAGAAGTATACGGAGATACGAATTTTTGGTCGAAATATGAAAACGCCCTGCACTGACCTACTTTAATCATTATATCTCCCACATCCCCACAGCTATCGGCATTCGGCGAACGTTGTGCACGACAGGAAACTCCATGCTACTTCCACCAACAAACATCAGTGATCTGTGCAAGGTAGTGGTGGCTGAAAAGTGAAATATAGGATAAAACACGTCTATTTTTATATATATATAAGATTAATGTTGGTCTGTGCAACTAGTAAGAAACCTATCTTCTCGATAATTATAACTACATGAGATTATTGTTCTGTATTTCTTTTTGTAAGTTGATAGCTCATTCTGTTCATTTTTCTTTTCTGGCTCTAATTTTTACACATAACAACTGTTGTCTGCATTTTCCAATATTCTGGTTATTACCACATTATTTAAAAACTGAACACTACCCTTCACAATTTTGCTGATTTCAAGCAGTGGACTCGTGTCCCCTTCAATCTGGGCAAATGATCTCTTGCTTGCGTTACTGCCATCATCAAGTAGTCAGTGTACCAATAACTTCCAAATTGAATATAGAAAAAAAGAGATTAAAATTTAATGTGTCGGTTAAGTGTGCTGATTTCTATGCATAACAGAAATTTGAGGCATTGTCCAGCACAAGGCAGTTATGAAATATGCACCAAAATGTTTCACGTTTAGGATTGTCATTAGATAAATAAAGAGAAAATCACCAATACTGTACTTTTCTTATGATTTAGGACCGAAACCGTATATGATACCAAATTACCTGTTTCTAGGACCAAGGGAAGCTGTGTGGAATTATGATGGCAGAGTGTTGTTAAAACTAAATTTCCTTAACTTCCAATGTAAGGAGAGAAATGAAGTAAAATTTTACACAATAGTTAAGTTCAGCAAGCTCCATTTATAATGAAAACATGTTGTGTATAAAGATATTAGGTTAGAGTGATTTCTAATTTGTGTTGATAAATTGAAATTGACCAGTTTAAGACTCTTTATAATTGGGGGGTAAAACTTTATTTGTGTACAGAGCTCAGCTTTCTATAACTGTATGGAATTGTTTAGCATTTTGATGATTGTCCAGTGAGTGAGTGAATGAGGAAATTGATGCATATGAATAACTTTCAAGCTATGAACAGAAATGGAACAAAGCTTAATTTGTGTGCTGAGATTGCTGTTGTCTATGTATAGCAGAAATTTGAGGCATGTAGCGCCATCCAGACCAAAGAAATTCGGGTACAAAAATGGTCCAAATTGTTTTGAAAAAGGAGTAGGCAATGCCATCATTAATTAAACTTAGTGGGCACATTGCCATGCACCCAGTGTAAGACCTAAAGCTGCATTGGGGTTGGTGTAAAATCCTTCTGTCTCAGCTTTAACTCAGATTGTGCCTAGGATAACTTCAGTTCATGCTATAGTACTTTAATGTGGTCGCCACTTCGCTTTGTAAAACCCGAAACTAAGAAAGGTTACAGTTAATAACAGTCACAAGTCTATTGCTGGTAAATAATCAATATATTCTTCAAAGTTTAGTAACGTCAAAAACCGAATTGGCATCAGACAATGTTCCCAAGGTAAAATTGCAAATTCGATTATCCGATCGAGCCAGACCGAACCCCATTGTTCAAAGTACAAGTAATTAACACATGAAAACATATAAAAGTTCATCACACACCCCTAAAGTCCAACTTGTATGCCTACAACCGACACTTAAGTTATGGCGACGCACCACATGGTGTTAAACACTGCTTCAAAACTACATAGTAACGCTCTAACTGAATCTGTAAGATTGGGCTGCGCGATTGAGCGGTATCTACATCTTATCACAAAGGAACATAGTGGTGCGCTAAATGAGTTTTAGAATACTGGAGGTGGCTACATCGCGACACAACATAACGTAGTAGCATTCTCACTGAATCTGGCCGACTGAGAGCGAGGAAAAATCTAGACTGCTATATATAAAAACATCTGTTGGAACACAAAACTTTCGGGTTCCCACGAGAATAGTCCAATTAACTGATCAGATATCAGTTCCCAAGCTAGAGATTTCTGACCTTCATGACTAAAAATATTCCTATCACACTGAAATTTTGACAGTAGCTAGATGTTCTAAAAAGTTTCAATTTTAATCCTTATGAAAAATTTTGTAGCTTTAATAGTTTAGCCATAAAGAAATCATTTTTTAATATTCCCTAAACCTGTTAATAACTCTTACAATTTTGCAGTTATGAACTCGAAATAATTTTTATTTTACTTCCAATGGGCTACTCTTTCATTTGGCATCAAACAAAGCATGTTTACTAATTTCAAAAGGGTGAAATAAAATTCGTCAACCAAAATTGAAGCTAACTAATATATTTTTTCTAAGCTATTACTTAGTAACTGACTTTAAAAATGATATGCAATACTATTCAATTTAACTCTTGGTTCTGAGAACAAACTTTGTCACGCAGTTACAAAATTTTTGGGTTACCTAACACCTGATCCATCATTTACTTGAGATAACATCAGGAGGACTTGTATAACAAAATGCAATGGCAAGTCTTTAACAGTTTTAGTGAGATGTTATATTACTAGTAAATATGATATTGTAATATGTCTATATTTGTGTTAAAACCATTTTGGGATAGGTTTAATACAGAGAACAAATACAGAAAAGCATTTTAACTAGCTATTCACAGCAGTGAAATATCTTATAGTCTGATTTTAAGATTGCCTTTGTGAAAGATAGAAATTTTAGTTGGAGTAGGTTTTGAAGTACAATGGTTTTTGTTGCATTCATTTTCACTTCTAAAACTCATGATGGGGATCATTTTAAAGTGTATTTATCATACTCGGAAAAATTTCGTTTAGAAGATATATATACATTTCTTTTCATGTGGCGAAACCATGTGGTCGGGGGAAGTCAAAAATAAACTCTGAAACAACTACTTAATGAAAAAAAGTCACATGAGAACTGTTAACACCAGCTGTACTCAGCTTCCCCTAGCATGTTTTTAACATAAAATTAATTAATTATGGAAAGTATAAGTAGAATTTTTAATTACAAAATCAAAATCTAAAATAAATGAGGCAGAACAGGAAATTAATTTTAGCGGAAGATAAAATCAAGAGGGTTAAAATGATATATTGGTCTCATTGGGAAGTTAAAAAGACTATTTATTACAAAATAAATGAGATTTTCGAAATGTATTGTCGTGATATTATTCATGATGCGCCAAGATTGAATACATGAAAGAATTTGTAATTAATTCAATAGAAGCCTCCGTGAAGACTAAGCTAGGTTCAAATGGGTAGAGTAAGTTACCCAGAGGCACATATGTTAATCACAGTGGAAAATATTAAGTACTTATTGAGATATTAATTTTCAAAGTGGAAAGCTGATGTCACCCTATTTGATGTCAACCTATTTGGCTCACACGCAGCCTTTCGACAGTTTTCGGAAAATTCTGTTTGTGTGATAATGCAGGCCGGTCTGCGTGTAGTTGGTTGAACCATGCCACCTTGTATTAGGCATTAACAGCAAGATTTAGTATGCAATAGTTTCGCTTTCATCCTGGTAAGGGGACTGGATGAGATTTTGCCTTCTCTTGGGTATGTGTTGAACTTGCAATTGATAATAGATACCCTTATCAGAAATTTTTGAATCTGGTCTGAATTGAACTGTAAGAATTTTCTAAAGATTATAATTTTCATGGAACTATAAACTGTGTGCAGTGAATTTTATTTTTGCTACTTCCTTTCACATTTGAGGTGTATTTCAATTGTGTGGCAACCACATTGGTAAAAATAACCAGTACCAGAAGGCAACAATCATTCTCATGGTTGAAGTACAGACAGTGTGTGTTTGCTTAAGGTGTAGCAATGGCATGTCTTACAATATGTAATTTTTTAATATGGGGAAAGTATCCCAAACATCCCCTGATTTTAATAATTTTGCGATATATCATATTAAAGTAAGATCGATGGCAATTAATTTTTGTTATCTGTGGAAAACCTTCATTAGCAGATTAAATTGTACCCCAAAGCCTAAATTTATTGATTTGAACAGAAAATTTGGTTGTTTCATGTAGAAAAACTTATTAATTATGGTGAACCAATTTGAAAAATATTTCTTATGAGAATTTAAAAACTTGTCCTTGAACTTGTTACTCAATTTCATTTTTTTCAGGGGGTTGGGGATAAATATGTCTATTTTCTGAATTCCCATAAAAAATTGTAAGTTCATTAACAAAAAGATGTAATCAGCAGAGCAAATAAAAGTTTACAGGTTTTTGGTATTTCTTTGAAAAGTCAAAATTTGGACTTGGATTCTAACTGAAATTTCCAGTACTGGTGTTGCAAATCACTCAAAATTTTGTGGTATGCTTAACTCCTGGTCCCCTCCACCATCAGTTACTAAATCTCCGAAATTCATTGCACAGGATAGAAAGGAAAAATTATTAGCTGTTCTTAGAAGTTATTGGGAACAAAAGTGACTATCCAAAACAGTGGCGTAGCTGGGTCAACAAGGGCCCTGGTGCAAAAAATTTATTTTGGGCCCTCAGGCAAGAAGGGCAACCTTTTTATTGCTTTGTGTGGCTGGTAGGGGCCCCCTGAGCTGATGCTGGGGGCCCCTGAGTTGTGCTTTGGGCCCCCCTGAGCAGTGAGGGCTCTTTGTGAGGGGCTCACTGTGTCTCAGGGGCCCCCTTAGGGAATGGTAGAGCTAAAAAAAAGGTTGCCAGTTTGCTGTGAAGGCCCGTGGACCCTCTGAACTGCGCTTGGGGGCCCCCAGAGGTATGCTTGGGGGCCCTCTGAGCGTAGGGGCCCCTGTGCACTGCACTGCCTAGCCCCATAGTAGCTACGCCCCTGATCCAAAAAGAACTAGTCACAATTGCTCCCTGGTGAATCAATAATAATAACAATTTACATATTTTATCTGCAGAGAAAAGTTCTTTAGGGTGAAATAATTTAGTTCTTGCAGTTGTGTAGTTGCAGTTTGTAATCACTCACCCACTCACTGTCACTTATCATAGTTGAGGGTAGGAGTGCTACTGCTGTGCAAAATCACACAACTGACAATTTTTCAAGAGAAATTTTGAGCACGCAAGACACCGATGAAATGTGGAAATTAATTGCCTGTTTGTTCTCATACCTACAACCATCTCCTGAATGGTAAATAATGATTTTTAGGAAAAGGGAGGAGGACACAACAATAATAATAATAATAATAACTACTACTATGGAAATGACTAAAAGCAAAAAACTATTCCTATAACAACAATTTGTGTCACAATAGTTCACTACCTCAAATCGGCATGATGCATTTAAATGCTTGCAGGCCAGTGGTTTATTTAAAGGAGCAATTAGCTTTAAAATGATTGGCAGCTCCTTTTTGGCCTAAATTTCAGGAAGAACTGCGGCATCCTGTAATTCAAATTATAGGAAATGTTTCTTTTTAACTTCCAATGCAACAATCAAAACAAATATGATTATGTTCATCTGAGATTTATATTTCACAAAAAAATGTAATTTCTCTTCATGCTACCAAATGATATTTACATTTAAAAGAAAAAATTTTTATAAGTTATTTTTCTCAGCTGTAGGGTATATATTTGCAGTAAGTTAGGGAAATGTTGTCATATCAAAATTGTTCCCTCCAAATTTATTTGCATTAATTCCAGTTCCTCTATATCCTCTATATGTATCAACATGTCAGCCTATTACACAACTTGACACAACTTAACTGAAACAAAACTTCTCCAGGCAAATCTATTCCACTGGTTGCAAAACTAAAACAAATTTAATATTAATATAGCTTGGCTGAATCGTTTCTAAATACTGTGGGAGTTCCTATGGCCCTACACAAAACCTTATACTGTCACCGCCCTTACAAAACCTAAACACTGAAGTTAATCTTGGGTCTGCAAACAGTTATTCTTAGTCCTTAGTAAAGCTCCTCAGAGACTTACAACACTTGATACACCATTCAGTCAAAATCACTTACTCCCCATTAAACGTTGATCTGATTTCAGATACCAAACAACAAAAAAAACTAACAGTGTTTCACTCCAGCTGAGAACTGCAGATTTCACAACTTCTCTCCTGGGGGCATAAAATGCACATCCACTCATATTCAACAGTTGTAAAGCCCCTCTCCTACCAGTTCACTCCTACTTATAGCCTCACCTGACCTTTGGTATATGATGCAACCCAGCCGACTCCTGCACAAGGAGCCGTTCTTCCACTAAGCATGGGTGGTCCAGTTTTTCCCTTCACTCTTCTCAAATCATTGCGTCACACTTTAAATCACCCAAATATGGCCCAAAAATGCTCAAACAAATCCCTAAAAAAACTACCTTAATGTTTTAAGTTAGTTACTGCTGCTAACTGAGAGAACTCTGTAGCATCAACAATGAAACAAGAATTAAGTTATTGCTATTGTGTGTGGCAACATGTGTTGCAACAGAATTTTCAAGATTTTGAGTGAATACCATTTGACTCTGACCATTCATAGTGGTGAATTACCAGCTTGGTAATCAGACTAATGTATGGATTGGAATATTTGTCACAAGTTAATATGTTTATGAATTCAAAGCTTTACAGATGGCTATAAAATATGACAGGAAAGGTCTCTCCAGTGATAGGATTGGTGATGGTGGTGATAGCCTTATGCATATTTGAAGTCTTGTGCTGATTTCTGTTGCATGGCAAAACATGAGCTCTGCTTTTTATATGCGTAGATTGGTATTTATGAAACAGAAATTGGCTGTTTTTGGGATCTAGTAAAATGTGTTTCAGATAGGGGAAGGGAAATTGCATATGATTTCAGGGAAGTATTGAATTGAATTGTAGCCTTATTTTTAACATTGTTGATGAACTAATTAATATCCAAGAAAGACTTATCACATGAATTTGATGACAATGTTGTCAGATGTATGGTGATTATTGGTCTGTATGTGAAAGTTTTTTTTATGTATCAAATTGTGTGAATATTAGTGTTTGAAGAAATTATTTGAAGACTTATGAATGCTTGTCTCAAACTGTTGGTTTATTGGTGATTAACAAAAAGTACTATTTTCCCAAGTAGATGGTTGGTTCTTTGCAAAACGATTAAGAATGGGAGGCTGTGATTATTGATTTTGTCAATTGACAATATTTTGCCAGCATTTCCATTTAGGCCCTTTTTTTTTAATCTAGATTGTCAAAATAATTAAATTTTTATGTTGGGAACTAAGAAATTGTCTAATTATCAAATTCCAATGAGGTCAGAAAGAGACTTCCTCGGCAGTTTGATTGACTCAGTAACAGCAGGATTACAATGTACACTTTATAAAAATAGCTGAGCCAGCTTTTGAAACGTTAAGGTTTCATGACAGATTATGTCATCACTATGTAAATTCTTAAGAATAATGGAATTTTCAGTTATAAATCTTTAATCGTAGGAATTGGTTGGGAGCCATTTCTTTTGTATTATTGTTGTTACTAAACTAAAATCTTGGATAAAATTAAAATGAATAGAGAAAGGTACCATCAATTTTCACAGTTAATTGTAAAATTACACAGAAATATACAGATATGGGCTGATGCAAGTACTTAAATATTTGTATTGAACTACATAAACAGACAAATGGTAATATATTTTTTTGGTTTATGGCTTGGAAGAAAATTATTTTTTTTGCGTAATTATGAATAAATATTCAATTCATAATAGTTGTAAAAGAGAAAACTTTTTAACTATGTACATATTAATCTGTTTGTTGCTCTTGACATTTAGGTCATTAAAATGCTGTATTTTCCTTCTTCTTTAAAGAGCAAATAACATTTAAAGACATTAATAATTTTACTGCATCTATTGCAGCTATCAAAATGAAACTTTGTTATGGCATACACATTTCATTTTATTGTACCAAATCATCAGTGACCTAACACAAGTTTTGATTTTTATCATATTTTTTATCTAAATAAAGGTATAAATCTGTTGTTAACTTTATTTGAAGCCTATTTTACTTTACTTACAGTTTTGTATATTACATTAATGTTTGGAACTGTTCCATATCAGTTTTTCCTCTTGAGGAAAAAAAAAAAATTCTCAAAAGGAAAAGCTGATATGGAACAGTTCCAAACTTTAATGTAATATACAAAACTGCAAGTGAAGTAAAATAGGCTAGAATTAACAGTTAATAATAGATTTAGACCTTTTTTTCCTTTTCGTTGCAGCCATTTCTGGACTACGACTATGCAGCTTCATTTCCTCTTCTGAGTTTCCTTCCTCTGTCACCAGTACTCGTTCATTCTCTGGCTCCCTCTTGCGTTTTCTTCCTCTGAAAATGCCCTCTTTTTCCTGATTGGTTTTTCTTCAGTCAGATCCTTTACTTCCACAATTCCCTGTCACAATTCCCTCTCTTCCATGCTGAGCCCATATCTTTTCAGATCCTGATGGACTTCCTTCATTAATGGAACTTGAGTCTTCCTATTCTCTTGAAAGTTGAGTATTTTGTTTGCCATTCTTTCTGGTTCCATTCACTTGAAGTGGGCATAGAAAGCTTATCTCCTTTTCTTAATTGTGTTTGATACCTTTTCAAACTTTGTATAATTCTTGGTTTGATTTCAGCCAGAAGTTAAATTACCTTCCTGTCACTTTTTTGGTCCCAAGATTTTCCTTAGAAACTTTCTTTCATTCCTTTCTATTTCTGTCAATCCCTTTCTGGCTAGCGTTTCTGCTGCGTATAAACATTCTGGCTTCACTAAATACTATAGTGCTTGTATTTCACCTGATGAGAGAGTAATTTTGATTTGTATGTCTTTTAACAAATCCTGAAAGCTATTTCCATCTGTCTCGCCCTATCTTCAACTGCAGCCTTTTCATTAACATTGGGTGTCAAAATTTCACCAAGGTATTTGAACTTCTATGTTCTTTTAATGTCACCATATTTAGTTTTTACTGTCCATGTCTGACCTTTTGTGTCTATTTTCATGTATTCCGTTTTCTCAAACGATATTTGTAGTCTTGCTTTTTCAGCTGTTTCCTTCAAGACTTCTATCTGTTTGATTGCAGTCTCCAGATCTCTTGCAAAGAACACAATTTATACCTTTATTTAAATAAACATTATGATAAACCTCAAAACTTGTACATAACTTGTTTTAGGCCACTGACGATGGTATCATAAACTGAAACGCGTATGCCATAATGAAGTTTCATTTTGTTAGCTGCAATAGATGGATAAGAAAACTCAGTATTAGTATAGCAGCTAAGGAAAACTGCCTAAATATTCAAAAATATTAATAATTTTAGTCACTGCTGTGATTCCCCACCCCCCTCTTACTAATCCTCCTTTGAAACAATGCTATTGTTTTATATTTTAGGATATTGGTGCTGGAAAGGGAAAATATTATGCTGTAAATATTCCTCTCAGAGATGGGATGGATGATGAAAGCTATGAATCTATATTTGTTCCCATAATATCAAAAGTAATGGAAACATTCCAGCCAAGTGCGGTGGTTCTTCAGTGCGGTGCAGACTCTTTAACTGGTGACCGGTTGGGGTGCTTCAATCTGACTGTGCGAGGTAATTATATTGTATTTTTCATTTGATATGCATTTTTAGCTTCATCAACTATTACTTACATTCATTTATGTTTTCTTGTGCAAGACCTTCCATTTGTCACCAGATGCTTATTTGCCATGCTCATTTAAATTATTGTGGAACACTAAATATTATTGGTCTTTTTCTTATATAAGAAATTGCCATTGGTGACCATATAACAGAATAGAGTGCAGTTCACTTTAAAGTGTTGCAGACAGCTGTCTCTTTTGGTCCGGGGAGTGATACAGATTGAACAGTGTTCTATGAAGGTTGTTGCTAATAGGTTTTGAAGGATCTTGTATAGATAGTGAAATGATGTAACCATATTTTTAGAAGGAAACACTTGAAAGGGTAGTTAGTTCAATTCAAAGGGATGAAATATAAATTGGTTTAAGGAATTTCACAATAAAAAAACATAACTAGGAAGTATAAAATGAAGTTTCAATTAGCACGTTCAACGAGGAATAATGATTTTCATTACCAAGAATACCATTTCAGATGGATTAATTTGAAAGGAAAGCTTTTAAAAAAGTTAGTAGAGCTTGAAAGAAGGCAGTTTTAAATCACAGAAAAAGTGAGAAATAACTGATTTGGGATAATACAGGTACATATTTTGGAGGGAAGGCATAAATTTATAAGATTTCACAGTTAAGAGGTATCGTGTAGAGAGATAGCTTTTAAGATTTTTGCACCACAACACCCCGCAGAGTGTTTTATTATTTTACAACAGTTATATTGGGTGTTGGTGCTTCATAAATCAGTTTATAATCTTTGCCATAGTCAGCATAATAATACTAATTTTGTTTTTATTTGTAATTCGCAGGTCATGGCAAATGTGTGGAATTTGTGAAGAAGTATGGTCTCCCATTCCTTATGGTGGGTGGTGGCGGTTACACAATAAGAAATGTTTCACGATGCTGGACTTATGAAACATCAGTTGCCCTTGGTGTAGAAATAGCAAATGAATTACCTTACAATGATTACTTCGAGTATTTTGGGCCAGATTTCAAACTGCATATCAGTCCATCAAACATGGCTAATCAAAATACACCAGAGTATCTAGAGAAAATCAAGTAAGTTACTGCTTATTCTTCATCTGAGTTTGGCCATCATAACAAATGAGTTTATAATTGGTACTTAATGATAAAATATAAACTTCGAACCTTGACTTTAATCTTTGGTAGTGATCACTGCGGAACAAAATGTCTTCTGACCTAGTGATGTAAGGAGAAATGCTTGCCTGGGATTAGTGCAAACAGTTAATACCTCAGCTATAACTGTGTTGTGTGCCTTGGATATCAGATTGTTCAAAGGTTTTTGGTTGCCACCATTTTGAAACCCTCAAAAATAGAAAGGGGGATTCATCAAATAAAAATCATTGCTTTTAATTCAAAGTTCAAAACATTGCTGTAGAAATAATTTACAAGTTCGAACAATCTGTAGGCAATCGGAAATCATCACTATATAAATTGACTGCAGGTTATGATAAGTGATTCAAACCAGACCAAACCCCATTACTGAATAATAGTCACATGAAGATATTTGAAAATGTTTCGCTGCACTCCACAAATCTCTAAGATGGCTGCCTACATTCCACTACACCAAGCTTTCACTTCTGCCTTCTAGTGCTAAGCACTCCTGGACGACACACGTCTTGCTCCAGCGATTCCCAGCGACAGTCTGCCTCGTGCTTGGAGGGGGGGGAGGTGATATTTATAAGCGTGTAAGTAGTCCCAAGGTTCCTACCAAAAAATCCTCATCTACGTCTTGCACAATCCGCTTTCTTGACCGTCCATTCAAAAAAATGCGACCGACCTGAAATTTTGACAATAGCTAGATTGACTAATAAATGTTAATTTCGATCCATATGAAAATTTTCGTAGCTTTAGTAGTTTGGCCGTAAACAATTATTTTCTGTTCAACTCAAAATTCCACAATTTTACAGCTATGACGCTGAAATAACTTTTAACTTGCTTCTAATTTCTGCTCTTTCATTTGGTACTAAAAATGCTGTGTTTGCTATTTTCTAACAGGTTGAACCAAAATGTTGTGCAATCTTTAATTTCGAAACTGTATATAGCCACCTGACATCTGTGGAACTTTTTTTAAACGATTCTATATGTTCTTATTTGTAAGGTGTGTATTTTGAAGTTGCTACCTGATTTCTTCTAATTTTTTAAAACCCTCCACTTGAATGCTGTCTATCCTAGCCATCTTGCAATTACATTAGAACTCCAATTATATGAATCAATTGGGACTGGACCCCATTCGGATAGTAAAAAATTAGGATAGTTGGATTTTTTTTTCCGAAAAAGGCTCTATTTTAATTAATTACTGTATGTATGTTGAAAATGTGAGAAAAAAACTATGTTTAAAGAAAAAGAGTATTTAATGAATTAAATTAAAAGGCAACACTTTTACATATTAAGCATACTGTACATGAGTCCAGTATGTACGTACCATGCTGTAAATAAAAGTCATTGCTTGCTGATCACCTCGGTCAAAGTAAGTTGTTTGTATTAATCTGTTTTCGGGCAGCCAAGTCACACATCCGCTTGACAGTGAGAAGTTGCATGTGGTCACACTTGGGCTGACGCTCCACCCACTTCAACACAGTTTTCAAGGCTGGCAAATGCTTGACTAACTGATGGTCCCGTGTCTGCTTCAACTTCGACATTAAGGTCATCTTCTTCCTACACTTTGTATTCTCTCACACTTAATAAGTTCATTATTTAGAATTTCTTACCCAGGGTTGGATGAGTCACACACCACCCACTTTCCTAAATCTTCAGCACTAACTTCTGAACATCCAGGAATTTTCAGAAGAATGTTTCTGAATTCCTCAAGTGACACATTATCCCCATCGTCTCCTGTCTCTTCCCTTTCTTGAGCTTCTTTTTCCTTCCCTTATTCAGTGGATATGCCTTTCAACTTGTTCCATGCACGTCTTAATTTGACTGCATCAAGCGTTTCAGATAATCAGCGATTTGGATAGTCGGAGTTCGGATAATTGGAGTTCTACTGTACATCCTTGCCGCCAGAATCTTACAAAAATTTTACTTTCTCTTATCTTGACCCAACTACTTCATGAATTTCAATAAAATTTACTGAAAACTGATTGTATTATACTTTGTTTTGAATATGGTTTTCTCAATTGAATTCTCATATCCTCTAAACTGGTTATTTTGACCTTTATCCATGTGTCGAAAGATTATACAAATCACTCAGAAATCGGCCTTTAAACTTTAGTGACCCTTTCCAAACTTTAATATGTTGTGTAGACCAAAATTATGCTTCTTTCATGCTATTAACTGACTTTCTACTATCTTTCAAATTACAATTTAATTTTAAATGTGTAACTACATCTTGATGTTTTAAAATTCTTTAGTAGGATTTTCTAGCTACAAAATTTCCATCGTCATTTATTCTCAATGTCTCTAAGAAATGAAGGAAATGTTTACTTTTACGAAATATTCTGAAACCAAATAACTTGAATTGTCTAAGTAAATTACTTTAACCCTTTCCTACCAGCTATTGGAAATAAACGGAAATTTATAATTTCAATTATATTTTTGTATAAAGCTACTTGAAATTAAACACACATATTTTTTTCAATTTTTTTTTTTGGAACTCTAAGTGCTAATTATTAAGCCGGTACTTATAAGTACCATCAGGGACTTTGTGTATCACAGAAATAGCAATTGAAATCAATTATGTTCATATTGGTATGAAATGTTTGCCTCATGATATTAAAAAAAAACAATTCTTTTTGCTCATTCAGACACAAAAGACAATGCAGTGCAATATTTGGAATGATGTTTTGACTGTATTTTCTTCATTCTACATACTTTACATCTTCATCTGATTTTTACAATTTAGGGACACTGTATACCTCTGTTTCCCAATCTTTCATCTCTCATTGTGGAATAGTATGACTTGTGTTGTTTGAATGGATGAGGGCTTGGTGAAATATATATAGATGACCTTTTCTTCTTACCGATATCCTTCATAGTCATCATACCTTGTGCAAAGGATCTTCTAAAATTTTTTACAGACTTTTTTTCAAATATTGGACCATTTATGTTATAGGCATTGACAAACACAACATCCAGAATTCCCAAAAACAATCTTTACAATGATTTCGGTAATCTTCTGTCAGCATTGCGCAAAGTCATCAGCTGATCAGCAGTATCAACCCCACACATGAAGGTATTGTAGTCCTTGACGACTCCTGAGTCCTGAGCTTGAAATTGTAGACTTCAATCCATCTTTTTCTTTGCATATAACTAGTGGTGTAACAACAGGGTGGCAGGATGGGCAAAATGCTATGGGACCTACTGCCGGAGGTGGCCCCCGATGACCAGGTCACCAATCCAACCCGAGAGAGGTTGCCATTGCCATTGACCCCAACCAGTGTAGTGGAGTTTCACCGCTGCCATGAAAATTTGATACTAAATGTATAACCTTTTTATCCTTCCATTTCCAGTAGCAATTACCTAGGTTTGTAAATTCATTGTCACAATCTCCTCTTTTTAGTTCTCCATCAGTAGATTGTTAGAAAGTTCCTTGCAGTAGGATCTGATTCTCCCACAAACAAAAGTTGTTTCAGTTTTTTAATAATGAAACTGATGAAAAATAATGATAATACTAGATAACATTGTCATTGCTCCATTTTTTCAGTCAATTCTAAGACCACTCTTTGACCTAATGAGTAATCTAAGAACATTCCAGTTATTTCTTCATTTTTGCCTTGATAAATTATAAACTTCTAAGAGAAGAGCTGATAAATTACAAACTTCTAACAGAAGAGCTTCAATCAGAGCGTATTTCATAAAAATATCCATTTAAAAATATCTAAAACAATGATAAAACCAATTGTATACTTGCTAAATCTATTGACCAATAATCTGTATAAAACTACCCAGAACTCCCTCACGGTACTTATAAGTCCACGTTGGTTTTTCTAGATTATTTAGTAAAGAAACTAGAAAAACATATTTTATAGGTAAAAAATATATGGTTAAATGTTCAAACTAAAAAAGTAATAACAGAAACTGACACTTACCAAGTAAATTATCATCAAAAAATTAATTGTAATGTACGACTTGTTACTCTGGTCAGTATGCTGTCAAGCCCCAACTTAAAAAATTAATTTCTCGGCAATTTCACGCAGAATTTAAAAATAAATGTTGTCATTGTCTGACTTAATCATACAAGAATATATCAACAGGCTTAACAATTCAGTGGACACTGGTATTGTTGAATTATATGGTGGTAAATACAGTGGCACTTATAAGTACCGTCAGGGAGGAAAGGGTTAAAACTGATGTGCAATGTTATTTAATTGAGCCCGCTGTTCTGTAAATAAATTTTGTTACGCAGTTTGCGAAATTTTAAGTTACCTTACAGTGTGTAATGTTATGTATGTTTTCAAATGTCAGTTAGAAGTCTCACCCCGCTTAGAAATCAGATATATTTTTAACTTTATTAAATTAAGTATAGAATGAAGTAGTATATTGGTAACTAACTTCACTACCTCATCTCTGGAAACTCAAATAACTTTTCCTGAAGAAAAAACTTATCTAAGGTTTGACTATATTCTTTTTATAGCTTCTTGATTTCATATTAGATATGCAGAACCTTTTTTTGTGATAAATATATGCTGAAATGATGCTCATTTTCCTTTATACAATCGAAAAGAGAACAAAGACAGGAATTGTCATTTATCAGTTGTTTGCAGGAGTGGTCTGGTTGCTCAGTGGTTAAGGTGTCTGATTGGAGATCGAGAGGTCCCCGGTTTGAATCACTGTCTCGAGACTTTTGAAATGCCCTGAAGCCGACCTTCACCTCTGGCAGAGCTTGCTGTGTAATGTGAAGTACTCCAGAACACTTCTACCCAGCTGGTGGGTGAGGGGTTAACACTCTGGCCTCACATTTGGGAGGATGTCGGTTTGAATTCCCATCGGGGCATCCAGATTTGGGTGCTTGTTTCTAAAGGCCATGGCTGAATTTTTTCCCATTCCTTGTCCCCAGTCCCATCCCGCCTCTTGACGACCTTGACATCAATGAGGCATAAAGCCATAAGTAAACAGAAAGGAAAAACACTTCTGTGGTTCCGAGTTCGGATTCCACGTTAAACAGTAAGTCCCCTGAGCCCAGTAGGAATACTGGTTTATGTTATTGAAGATGTGATGACAGTGCGCATGCACAGCAAATAAAAAAATTCTTATCACCTGGCATCCGGACCCTATGGGGATTTGCTGGACAACAGTGCCATACACATTTAAGTTAATTTTAAAGTTGATTGAAAGATGGAACCAAATCCCTATACATCAAAATTCTGAGAAAAATGAAGCTTGTAGTGCACACCCTTTGTTGACAGACTATTTACCAAGCATGGTGGGTGAGTGGTAATGCACATTTGGGAGGATGTGGTGTAATAGAACAGGCATAATGCCTTTAATGTAATTTTATTTAATTTAACAGAATTTACAGATATTGATAAGTTGGTAATATAAGCTCTCTGAAGTAAAGACATTGTCGTAGAGTATCGCTGAGGAGTCGTATGAATTGTATTGAAATGTTGATCGGCAGACGAGTGATTTCTTAAGTATTAATCTGGACTAAATGTAATGTAATTATTCACTAGTTTCCTACCTGTAAAAGTACATGAACCTGCAATCTTGGGAGACGAAGTGTCTGGCAGTTTGCTTCTGTTATAAAGAACAAATTTGGCGATGAAATAAAAATGTTGCAAATATGCACTAATTTCTTGTGTGTAACTGCAAACTTTGAAAGTTGTTATGTATACTAATGAAGCTAACCAGACTGGCGACTGTGATCTAGTTCAGTTTGTAACATTCATAGCTTTGAAAGTAATTCTATCAGTTAATTTCTTCGTCGATATTTAAGAATACATTATACAGACAATTAGCATTTAAAATAGCTACAGTGGGTTCAAATTCCTGCCTAGTCATCCAGATTTGGGTTTCCGTGGATTTCCTCAAATCACTACAGGCGAATGCTGGGATGGTTCAAACAAAAGGCCATGGCCAAATTCCTTTCCATTCCTTCCCAAATCATTGCTCATTTCCATGACTTATGAGGCATAAAGACAGAAAAAAAAAGGAGAGACTACTCTATGCCACAATTTGGTGGAAGAAATGTATGATTTTGGTATATTGGTTGTGTGTAGGATTCATAAGAGGAACAAAATCAGTAGTGAAGGGAATGGAGGGTGTTGGACGTAGAATAGAATATACTTAAAAAAAAAAAAAAAAAAAAATCCTGGTTTATAAATAGTAGTATTAACTATCATAAACAATGGTTTCTTATGGGACAGAAGAAGAGGATAAACAAAGGATTTGGTGGCTCATTTGGCAATCAGTTGAATAGGTAGGAAAGTGTCAGAACAACAGCATGCATAGGGGTTTATGCCAACATGCTGTTATTTGGAGCTATTGACCGTGCCTGGTATCAATTAGATTTTATATTTAAATGGCTGCCAAACTTTTGTTATTACCCCAAAAGTTAAGGGTATTCCAAATAATTAAAACAATACACTTTTTGCTATTTTAA
The DNA here is from genome assembly GCA_031002005.1 of Vandiemenella viatica. Classification (NCBI taxonomy): domain Eukaryota; kingdom Metazoa; phylum Arthropoda; class Insecta; order Orthoptera; family Morabidae; genus Vandiemenella; species Vandiemenella viatica. Next base: position 127,589,232 of record CM061920.1, read on the forward strand.
AGTTTGCACTCAAACAAAAGATCTGATACATTTTTTGGTGTCAAAAAACATTGAAGAAGGCATTGAACAATCGAATCCATGAATTTTAAAATTGCAGATTAGGCACTTTCACTGCAGGTGAATTTCCATTCTAAACCCCCTAACTAGAATGAAATCTTATAAGTTCATTCCGAAGAGAAACTTTGGCTGATACCGATACTTCAAAAATACTTAACACGTTATTCTGACCTACGTCAAGTCACATCCAGCCATGGACTAGTCTTACAGACTAGAGACTGGACAAACCATAAGATGGCTAGTCCTTAAGAAAGAAATTTGAGGCATGTGACGTCAGCTCATAACTTCAAAAATTAATACATATCTAACCACTTGATATTTTAAATCATGACTCGGGTATGTTTCTTAGTGCAGCTTGCTCTAATTTTGTAACCTTACTTATTCCTCAGTATGGCTTTTGCTAAACTTTCATTTAATTTTGTGACAGCAATGTTTAGCATGTAAGGTCAACAATACTCTTACAATGAAATTTTAAAATATTACTTTTCTCCTTGAAATATAAGCTTTTTCTGAAACTGATAGTTTGATCTTAATCTCCATGATTTTACCTATTTCCTTAACCTATTTTTGTTCTTCTCTCTTTTTCATTACAGATTTTGATTTTCTTTAAGTTATGAAAAAGCATATTTATTATTTATTTAATTACTCAAATTTATAATCAAAACTTTCCTATGCCTGCCGGCAACAACTTGCGTTGTAAAAGTCTAACGCAATTCTTTGTATTAATTAGTAATTTCAAATTTTACCATTCACCGTATCTGACCACATGGCTTAACATCCCTGAAAATCGAAATATCTTTTAAACTAAATTATTTAGAGTACACAAAATACACCTTAAAATAATTGTTGTATTAAGCTTTCCTAGTGAAAACGAATGCAGCAAAATTCATTGCATCTGAAAAATAATATTATCTGAGTCTTATAGCTTTTACAAAAATGGTTTCAAATCAAGTTCAAGAGTGCTTTCCTGTTAAGAAAATTGACATAAAAATCTCTTCCTATACTACTGTGTGTGATAGATTCCCTTCAGAGCTGTTTGGGTAAGTTACTGGTATATTACAAAAGAAAGGAGAAAACTTCTTGGTTCCTTTACCTCATACATGGAAATGAGGAAATAGTTGTCAGAACTTACAACTGGATCAAGTATTGTTTCATGAGTAGTTTCATTTCCATAGTGTAATTCTTTTGTTTTTGTGTTTTTACGTGTCTCGCCCTCCTGCCTTCATCTGTGGTAAGTGACGGGTAACTGTTTATTTTCCCATTTCCATAGTTGGTTTTATAAGTTTTACTTGACATTAAAGTCCTGAAGGTATGGTATTTCGAAACCAGGAACTGGCCCTAGTTTGGGTCTTTGCATAACCTTTGTCATTCAATAGCAACTAATATTTGTTGTTTTGTTCAAAAATTAGAATTTTTTTGTTTTTTACAGTGTATAGGTGTAATGTTAATGCAGCACATAGTGCAAGAAATGATTTGGCCAGTGGTGTAAAGTGCAGTAAACACATTGCAAGTTTGAAATCAAAGGAAGAGGACCACAAAATCGACACCTTTTTTGCCAAATATGGAAATCCTGATTGATGTAATTAAAAACAGTTTCGAAAAAGGACATATCTTGCCACTATTGGTTGCATGTGCCATTTTATTAATACAACTGCTGGAAGTCTGCTACTTAAAATAGATGATATTTTTTTAAGTACTATTATTTAGAAAAGAGTGCCAAAATAAATGAACATTTTATAAAATTTCAAAATCCAAACAATAAAAAATGTAAAAGAATATTCTCTCGCTGAAAAGTTCATCTTGAAGAAAATAATATTAAGCAAGTGGATGAAATTTCACTTCAGTTACAAATTTAAGTTACAAATTTTTTGATGTTTACTTCATGGTCAATTAAAAAATAGATATTAAAATGTTTGTGGTCTGAGGTCTTTAAGGAAACAATTTTAAAAGTTGGCAGGTATGGTGAAGTGTAAACTTTAAGTGATTATCACAGAATAATGTAGCTTACTGGACTTCAGGTTTTGGTCTTGAAAGGGAATAGGGATTTTCTGGTGTTGGGGTGAAAACTAAGTTTCCTCAAGAGTATAATTGGCTTAAAGTAATTATCAAATGTTGTTAGTACGAGAAACAAGACTTTCCCGGTGTATTTTTGATAAAAAAAATCTTCACGGGTTCTCCGCTGGATAGTGTTATCAAAAGACGAGCTTTCGGCGGCAGAGCAAGCCGCCGAAAGCTTGTCTTTCAATAATACTATCTGGCGGAGAACCCGCAAAGATTTCGTATCTAATATTGTGGAGATGTGTTGGAGATGGTGCTAATAAACCAAGAAGACTACATCTGGCTTGTGGATTAACAACTTACGGTGTGTCGGTTCTAACAAATATCTGAAGAGAACCTTCAACTTATATTCCTGATTTACCAGCTTCAATAACTATTGAAATTAATAAAGAAACTATAAATAAGCGTAGACAAGAAAACGGAGAATTAGAAGCTGTTACGAATAGCAAAGTTGAGTGTTAAGAAACAGCGGAGAATTTTATTGAATAAGACTGAAACTGAGAGAGATTTAAAGCAGGTCAAGAGATGCTTTACAAAGGAGAAAGCATGAAAAAGCGTAAATGAAAATAACAGAACTAATTTCTTAAAAATACAATAAACAGAGAATACCAGAAATCCAGAATAACTGCAAGAAAAAAGGTAGATAAATTAAAATTGCTTGCAAATAAATGAAACAGAATTGTACAAAAATTGGAAGTATGTATCAATATTATTAATAGTGTTGAATATAAAATATTTGAAAGAAAGGTAGATATGCAGAAAACAAGGTGAAACTACATTACAGGAACTGACTGAAACATATAGAGAGGAAGATATCTTAAGAGATTCAGTTTTGAGGATAGATTTTGATAGGATCTACATAGATCAAAATTCAAGATGTGTTGTGGGAGCAGAGTTAATTTCAGAATTTAAATATTATCCAAATTAACATTTTAAAACTACAAGACAGGATTTTTATAAAGGTTTTTTTTTTCCACTGGTGCATGTGGGGTACCTTCGAGTAGAAGAGTAAATTTTTTTTTTCACTGTAAAATAAAGACATGAGTGAGAACAAAAATTGTCAGTTTTGTACTATTTTTGTTACTAGGTCTATTTAAAAATGCCCATATATAGGAATTTGATATATGCCCCAATATTGATACAACAAATACTAAAAACATTTACATCTAGTATACTTTGTATATTATGCTGTAAATATGCAACTTTGTCATATATTGACATAATTTTATTTTAAATGTTCTAGATTCAGAGTGCATTACTTTCTAAGATACATATGATAAATTTGATTGTAACTGAATAATAGTATCAGCAGCATGCACAACAGCATGGTGCAGTATAGGAAAGCCATGGTACAGAGTCCTTTACCTAATATGAAAATGAATAAAACAAGACCATCTTGTAGCTGTCCAGGCCAATAAAAAAAATTCCAACAACTTCAACATGTCTCTTTCCACTATCTGTACTTGTAGATTGGTAACAGTTTACTAACATATCCTTGACTTCAGTCTTTCTAGCTTCAATCTGCAGTAAAGTCCTGTATACCCTTTTTCTTATTACTGCTAAATTCATAACGTTTCTTAAAAAGTAATTGAATCACATCTCCAGCTACCCTCTCCAGCTACCCTCTCCATCTACAATTAACCACCCATAACTGACTCATGTGGCTGTTTGCCACCTAAAATGTAATTTTTGTTGTTATATTTTGTGTTTTCCTAACCCTCATTACTCCACTTTGACGAGTGATTGGTTTATTTCCCATAGTTTTTTTTTATTATTATTCATACTGACTAAAGTATTGTTCTGCAATTATTAATTGATATATGAATATGTTTACACATGTATTGTTTATCTTTGGAATCATTCTCATTATTTTTTATTATTCCAGGACACGACTGTTTGAGAACTTGAGGATGTTACCGCATGCACCCGGAGTGCAGGTTCAAGGTGATTATTGGTCCATGTATTCTTACATGGAAGGCTCATACCATTTTTATTTATGTTTCTTTTTGTGTAGACAGAACATTAAACCATTAACAGAAGCATGTTGACTGATTGAAAGCAAAGGGTATAACCTTTCCTTCTGAAAATAAACACTAAATAGGACAACTTAATTTGTGATTTTGCTCCCTTCCCCCAATTTTTTTTTCCAGGTATTGTAGCAATTTTGCAATATATTTCTGGAACAGTTTGTAATCCCTTGTTACCGATTGTGGTGAATGAACAGTAATGCGCTGGCCTCGGGAAAAAGTGGGTTTGAATACCGTCTGGTCACCCAGATTTAAATTTTCCATGGTTTAAAGAAATCTCTCCAGGCCAGTGCAGCGATAGTTCCTTCAGAAAGGTGATGACCAAATTCCTTTCTGTTCCTTGCCCCCAGTTCTTTCCCACCTCTAATGACTTTGATATCAAGAAAGTGTAAAAAAAAAGTGTAAACCATTGTTGTACTTCAGATAATGTTATTGAATGCTGATTTATTTTCCCTCATCAATTTTTTTCCCTTTTGTTTCTGAAAGTAAATAACATGAGATGCATTATTAGCACAAATTCTTGACCATGTAATTGAATGATGATAACCTTATCCCACCTTGCATACACCATCTTTAATGTTTTTGTAGAGTTCAAGGTATATTTTTTTTTTTCGTTGTTAAAAATTACTAATCCACCATACCCCTTCCCCATTCCCCCCACCCCCAATATTTACACAAAGATGGATTTTTTTACTTTCTCAGGCACCCTATTTAAAGCTGTTATATCTTATGACGCCCACTTAAAGAATGTATATAACAATGAAATAAAAGGTGTTAAGTTGGGAAAATGAATTTCAAATTAGGATTGGAAAATGAACCATCAACCTACCTTAGATGATAGTTGTGTGGTGTTAACACACACAACAGATGTAAACACAACTGACTTATTAATGTTTAGGTCTTAGTCCTTTGTCAATTAAATAAATATATATTGAGTGTTAACTATGTTATTTACTTGACAAACAGCTAAGACCCGAAAATTTCTGCCATTTGCGTTTTTGTCTGTTTTATGTGTTTGCTCCACACAGAGGTAATAATCTGAGGTAAGTGGTGGTTCATTTCCCTATCCTAATTTGCAATTCATTTTCCCTACTCATATAGACAAAAACACATACACCCAAAGAGTATTGAAATTTACTTTCTTCAACAATAGAGTAATTTAGCTGCCTGACGGAGTATGGCAGCTAACTAAAGGCATAAACTGTGGGCCTGTAACACAACAGAAATAGTTTTCAGATTGAACTAGGATTTAATAGCAATAATTTTTATGAAAAATCAATATTTTGTTCTTTGGGCATGGATGCAGTTGAATAACAGTTGACTAGTTGAATAAATTTGAAAAATAAGTTAATACCTTACTATCTATTTTACTAAAAAATGCATTATTTTTTTTTTTAAAAATCAAACATTTAGATTATGTATTTTGCATTTTTAAAAATGAATTTAAATTTATCTTGAAAACCCTCAAGACTGTCTTGGGGTCTTGAATGAAGTCAAGTCATGCGAAACAAAGCAAAACAAAACAGCCATGTGTGTATATGGCAGTTGTCAGTTTTCTTTCATTAAAAATGAATTCCTTGTTTTATAAGTACTGTGTACAGACCTAGTGTAAAAGCACAACAATAGAAACGCCAGACAAGTTATATATATATACAAGGATTGGAACTTAAATAGTGGCAACTATTTATTCACAACCAATACAAAAGCGTTACATGTTTGCACCTGTTACTGTCCTTCAAAGTAGTCAATAGCGTTGTGTAGAACTCGTTGCCAGCGATGTGGAAGGCCAAAAAATTGAAATAAGGTTGTTTATAGATTGATATGATATGGTATTCCCAGCAAGCAAGAACATTTTTAAACATCAAATAACAGTGACATTAACTCAAATACCACATGATCAGCTTAAAAATTCAGACGTATATACAAACAAGAATATACAACTATGTACGTTCTCACGGCGGCAATGCTTTATAAAAACTTCTCGGGTTTCAAGCCGCGTCAAAATTGAGCCGTCTGGCGACGTTTCGGAAGCTTGCACTGCTTCCATTGTCAAGCCCCCGCTTAACATTACTGAAGTCTGCCGCACGGTAGTCTTTTATATAGCGCCAGCAGCCGGGAGCGGAGGGGAAAGTTCGTGGAGGGGCGGTCTAGTTGGTTGGTCAGTGTGCACATCATGTTAAAAATTCTGCTGCCTTTGTTGAGTAGGTTAAAGAAATGAGGTTAGAACATGATGATATTATGGTCAGCCTGGATGTTACGTCGTTGTTTACGCGTGTGCCTTTAGGGGAAACTGTTGAACTACTTAGTTAACATTTTGATCCGAAACTTGTGGAGTTATTCAGACATACCCTCATGTCTATTTACTTTGTGTACCAGGGCGAATACTACGAGCAAACAGATAGCGTGGCTATGGGGTCCCCGTTGTCTCCCACAGTAGCTGACTTCTACATGGAACATTTTGAGCATATAGCTCTTGACACGGCTCCTTTAAAGCATAAATGTTTCTACAGGTTTGTTGATGATACGTTTCTCGTGTGGTCTCATGGAATTCCGGCATTATACGAAATCTTGAACCATCTTAATGAGATACATCCCAATATTAAATTCACGATAGAAATCGAAAGGAATGAATCACTTCCGTTTTTAGATGTTCTAATGCGTCGGAAGCCTAATGGAAGGTTAGGGCACAACGTTTACATAAAACCTACACACACCGATCGCTATCTTAATGCTCAAAGTTTTCACCACCCTTCTCAGAAACTAGGAGTTCTCAATACTCTTGTCCATAGGGCAAAGGTGGTGTCCGACAATGAACATTTAAAGGAGGAACTGCAACACCTGGAACGCGTATTTCATGCCAATGGTTATAGCACTACAGAAATCCGACGTGCAACCATCGGAAGAAACAACAGAACCAAGACAGATCACAGAGATCAAGACAAGCCGCGCGCCTTTCTACCTTTCTGTGGAGCAGTAACATCTAAAATAGCAAGGTTACTCAACAAACAGGGCATCCGTTCGATTTTTCGACCTCCACCAAGGAGTGTACAAAATTCCATGTGAATGCGGCACTTCTTACATAGGGCAAACCTTAAGGACGATTAATGAAAGACGCAAGGAACACATCAGACATTTTAAACTTGGACAAAAAGAAAAATCTGCCTTAGCCGAACACGCCATTGACAACGGACACGAGCCATGCTTCGACAAAACGACAGGGCTTTGTTACGCAAATAACTTTTGGGACAGTGTTGTGAAGGAGGCTATTGAGATTAGGCTTTGCAATAATGTTATTAATCATGATCAAGGCCTCAATTTAAGCCAAGCTTGGAAGCCAGTAATTGGATTATTACAAACAAGACGGAATCGAGCCATATTAGGGCATAGGAGTGACCCGATCGTGACGTCACCAAGCGAGCAGGGTTCAACTAGACTGCCCCTCCACGCGCTTTCCCCTCCGCTCCCGGCTGCTGGCTCTATATAAAAGACTACCGTGTGGCAGACTTCAGTAATATTAAGCGGGGGCTTGACAATGGAAGCAGTGCAAGCTTCCGAAACGTCGCCAGACGGCTCAATTTTGACGCGGCTTGAAAACTGAGAAGTTTTTATAAAGAATATACAAGTTTCGTGCACAGGTAACATTTTTCTGTGATCTGGGATACCCTGGTGCCCAGAACCATTTAATTTTTCTCGGTTCCTTTTTCGATCGTGATTCTTACACCCACTTGCTTAATTTTATTCTGCCATGGAATTACATGCCGTTGTTATAAACTGTAATCAGCTGAGTATGGGCCAGGTGCCCACCTGGTTGATCATGTGAACAGTCATGTTATCATTTCTTGATATATTGCTGTCTGTACTGCCAGCTAGCTTAGTATTCCAGCAACACTGATCAGATATTCTGTCTGCCATGTTCTACGGTTCTAATGATCACAAATTACCTCTGCACTATTGCTTACAAACTAATTATATTAATTTTCTGTAAGACTTTATTTCAGATTGAATATATTATTCTGAGGAGTGGAAGTATTTTTGATACATAACTCCACTTTAAAAACACTTAGTTTTTAGATATACTGGAATATGAATAATAATTTTTACATGATATAAAAAAATACATCATCATTTACAATGACATCATTTACCTTGGTAACTTGCCCTTTACTGTTTCTCAAGTTAGAAATGGTATTAATTTCTACATTTGTTACATCATTATTTTTTTTTACCTGTTTAGCAATTTCACATTCCAATTCTACTGTAGTTGGTCATTTTTGTGTGCATATTCCCTTACTATAATTTACATAATGCAGTATCAATAAACTCACTGAACTCATTAACATGCTCTGTGTCGTTCTGACAAGTGACTTTTTCATAATTATTGTAAGTCACCTCATTTTACTCCATGCTCACTTCGGTACCTAAATTTATTACAAAGCCATTTGAATTAATTACTTCTCCATGAATTCGGATGCGAGGCACAGGTATATTGAACCCGTGGTTCTATTGCTGGAAACTTGTGAGAATTGCAAGTTTCCCCACCCAGCTAAAATTTCACACTTCAATGATCACTAAAGGGTGTGATAGTGGAACATTGTGTTTCATGGAAAATGGGAATCTTGGCTTCCACACCCAAGTTGTGTAGATTTTTTTACACGTATGCAAAAAGCCTCTCAACTCAAGGTTTGACATGTGCCAAGGAGGTGAATGAGTGGTGAGGGAAACACCTGACTAGCATGCAACCTCAGCTGCATCTGCTACACCACTGTGTAATTCAGCTTCTCCATGTTGCATGCTGTTTAGTTCCTCCAGACTTGTGAGGCCAAACTGACTGTTACCAAGAAAATTCATAATAACACAACCAGTTGTACTGTGTATGAGAGGGTCACAGGGCATTCCAAACACTCACCCAACTAAGCAGGCCAGAGTTAAAGAGTCCTGCTGTTGCTATGAAAAACATTAACAGACAATGTTAGAAAATGCTTTTGTGATAATGCATAGAATAGAGGGGTCCTTATTCTATATACATAAAGATTTGGAAGGTGTTGTAGGTTCATTGAATTCCTGTAGGACACTGCTGGTGGAATCACCCACCAATAAACAGGTTTCCCAACTCCCTTAATTGTGAGAAACTCTGGGAATTCACAGTTACATGAGTCTCTAAATTAGAGATATTATAACTTCTGGGACATAAGACACCAGAAGAATTTTTTAAGGAACGAGAAGTGGAAAAAGGGATCAAGGTGTGACAGATATCGTGAAGAGTAAATGTCAGTATTCAAAAGACATGCCTACGTTGCAAAAAACTATAATAAACCAGATTTATTAAGTGTAAGGTATGCCTGTAGGTACTTGACCCAATGTGTTGCTCTCAGTGCCAAAGGTCCAATAATATGACTGCATCATGTAAAGGTAACTCCTCTTGTAGTAAATGTGGCATAAGTGGATCAACAAACGTGCTTTACTACAGGTGTGCTTCAACTGCTCTGACTCACATCAGCCTGGAGCATGTAGTGTTGAGTGTATCTTGAAGAATGCAAGGTGCAGGAGTTCAAACCACAAAGCATAAACCATATGTCAGAGCAGAAGACCAGCTTTTGCTACCAGCTTTGCAGAGATGGTAAAAAATCCAGCTGCTACACAAACATCCGCCATTGATGTGGGCAGTAGTATAAAATGCTCATTTGAATTTAAGCGTGGCACAAAAAACACTAAGCTCATAACATCCAAGACTGCAGATGTCCCTACCAATGCATCTGCCACCCTAACCATTGTACCAGCAGGTTCTGAGGTTCCAATGGAAAAAACAACAACTCTGCCTTTTAAATTGTTGCAATTTCAGCAATAACAATCGACAATAAAAGGCAGATTCAGCAGAAGATAAGATATCCAAAATTTTATCAAATGAACTCTTATAAATTTACGAAGTCTCCTTTATAAACACCTCCCAGACTCCTAAGACCATCACTGAGTCCAAGATGCCTATTGCATTATTGGATCTTGGTGAACAAACCTGTTCCATTCCTTAGTCTTCACCAAATGAGTAACCATCCAAATTTGGCCATTTCAACCTAAACAGATATGATGGCTCCCCTACTCCAGTGGAATCCAAATGGTTTTCATGTTCACAGTCTACTGCTTTATCTCCTGTCTTCAGGAGAAACATTTTAAATAAGATAGGATAGGGAAAAAAAACAGTTACCCGTCACTTACCACAGATGAAGGCAGGAGGGCGAAACACGTAAAAACACAAATACAAAAGAATTACACAATATTTCGACTTTTTAGTCTTACTCATGTAGGAGGCGAGACATATGGCAGGGGGAAAGATGTGGTCACATCCGAGCCTGCCACATGAATGAAGCACAGGCGGAAAACGCGTGGTAGTGGAAGAATTGCCGGGAGGGGGGGAATAGGCTTGACCAGCGATAAAAATAAATATAATGTCTGTGTAGCTTAGTTCAGAAAGTTATAATTGAAAATAAAGGGAGATAGAAGAATTTAATATATATATATACATATACAAAAAATAAAAAAATAAAAAATAAATAAAGAAAAAAAAATATAAGAAAAAAAATAAATATATATATATATAAAATATATATAAATATATATATATATAAATAACCGACTGTAAAATGAAATGAGAGATGGCAAGTGACAGGTTTAACGTAGGTTTAGGCCAGGGGTGTGTCTGGTGTCAAGGATATGTTGATAGGCTAGTTCCCATCTGCGGAGTTCTGAAGGGGTGGTGGTATTTGGAAAAACTCTAATAGCTCTGACTGTGAAACAGGTGTTGAGGTTGTTTGAATTATGGAAGTTCGCATGAATTGCCACGGGATGGTCTGGGTTGGAAGTATAAACTGTTTGCCTGTGGCCATTCATTCTGTAGGAAAGTTGTTGAGTGGTGAGACCAATGTAAGAGGCAGTGCAGTGGATGCAGGTGAGTTGGTAAATAAGGTGAGTGGTAGCACATGTGGCATGTCCAATTATTGGGAAAGATTCGCCTGTGACAGGATTAGAGTAAGTAGTGGTGGCAGGGTGCATGCTGCAAGTTTTACAGCGGGGTCTGTTACAAGGGAAAGATCCCTGTGGAGGTCTAGGGGAGTCGGCAGGTAAATACTTGTGGACCAAGATGTTGTACAGATTGGGCGGTCTGCTGAAGCAAGTGAGGGGAGCAGTGGGTAGGATTTTGGGAAGGAGGAGACGCATTTCAGGGAAGGAACGTAAGAAATCATGCCCACGGCGGAGTATCTGGTTGACAGATTCCAGGCCAGGAAAGAACTGGGTGACAAGTGTTGGACCACGGTCAGCTTTAGGAGGTGCAGAACGAGGATTGTGGGTGATGGCACGGGAAATTTGTTTTTCCACCAGATCATGGGGGTATTGGCGGGAAACAAGGGCTTGGGATAGTTTTTGGGAGTAACTGGAGATTGATTCATGATCAGAACAGATGCGTCTGCCACGGATTGCAAGGCTGTATGGGGGGGAACGTTTAATGTGGAAGGGATGACAACTGTCAAAGTGTAGGTATTGTTGTAAATTGGTCGGTTTAATGTGTACTGAGGTATGGAGGGTCCCCTGTCGTAGGGTGATATCTACGTCAAGGAAGGTGATACAGGTGTGGGAATATGACCATGTGAAATTGATGGAGTGATTATCATTTAGTGAGTTGAGGAAGTCTAGGAGGTGGTCCTCCCCGTGGGTCCAGATCATAAATATATCATCTATGTATCTGAACCACACGAGGGGACTGAGGGGGGAATTCTTCAGAAAAATATTTTCCAGACGGCCCAGGAAAAGGTTAGCATAGGACGGGGCCATGCGGGTACCCATGGCAGTGCCGCGTATCTGGTGGTAAATCTGGGAGTTGAAGGAGAAATAGTTTTTGGAGAGGATAAAGTTGGCAAGGGATATGAGAAAGGATGTTCTGGGAAGACTGTTTGGAGGGCGCATATCCAAGAAGTGCTGAAGGGAACTGAGGCCTTCAAGGTGGGGAATATTGGTGTACATTTTAGAATTACACAGCAACCAGTACTAAGAGGATGATACAGGTGACGATGAAGGAGGGTGTGTTTGTGTTTGTCCAAAACATTGTCCACTCCAAATTTGTTGCTGTCACCTTTGTACAAGAAGTAACTGTAAAATGTATGGTCCCATACAACTGACTGTGTGTTCTGTAAATTTACCACCCAGTGCACTTATTGATTATGAAAAAATGGCTAACATCTTGCAGCAACTGGCTTAGCTGTTTTTCTTGCTACTTGGTTAAGAAGACAGACATGGCAGCATTTTAGGTTGTAGCCTAAGTGCGAGGGCAAAGTCTCATCTCTTGGTAAGAGAGAACAAGAAATTATAATGGCATACCTTTGCCAACACTGTTAACCACTCCACAAATTTGTTGAAAAAATGGGAGTCTATCCAATGAATATCTGCAATGTACTCTTGATCATCAGTATCTAGATTGCTGGATTGTGGGGATATAGTTACTGACAAGCCAGTCATCAAGCAGCTGATGAGAGTCCTTTGTTATCATCTCTTCAGCTGCTAGTTTTGACCCTCAGATCCAGCAATGAAAAACTGCTGTGGAGAAGAATGGTTTGTGTCTTGTTTCATCCAGAAGAGAACACAACTCCCTGTTTACAACAAGGTAGAAGGAATCCGTCTTGTGCCAAAGACACAGCAGCAGAGCCAGACCTGATGAAGGATCTTGATAAAGATGCTGAAGAGTACCTTTTACATGTATCTTTTATATATGTTTGCAGTATTTGGAATAAGGAGTACTTCCATGACACATGGAAAGAAGCAACACTAGTCCCTCTATTAAAACCTAAAAAAGGACAAAACATTTGCAGGTATTGAAGCATTGTCTTGGTCATTATCTAGTTTGGTATCTCGAATCCCAACAGCTGCTTAGTTACTTCTGTTGATTCAGAAAATTCCATTCCACCATGGATAATGTGATCCTCTGAAGGTAGCAAAAAAGGATGCATTAGTCTGCACCCATCATTTTGTGAATGAGCGTGCTTTTTTTTTTTTTTTTTTTTTAAATAAATAAATAATTATTCGGCATGCCTAATGTGGAATTAGGGGAAATCTGCATCTGTTTATACAATCATTTTTGTCACAGCCTTGCTTCCACCTTTATCTAGGAAAATGGTGTTCTTCAGTGTTGAGTTTAAAGTGTTATATATTTTGGTCATTATCTAGTCTATGAGTTGCCACAAGACATCTGCAACTCACCATAAACAGGTAAGATGAATGAACAGTAAACACTGGTTTTTATTTTCTGTAAACAATATCAGGTGCATATTTTTTTATAACTGTAATATATGCCTCTTAGCAGAACCTCGTCTGACCTTGAAGAACACTGTTTTTATGAATTGGTCATTATCTGGACCTCATTTTTAATAAAAGACTTAGCTGGCTTCCACATCTGAGAGGTCTGAAAACAAGAACACTATTGGCTCTCAGTGTATTAAAATTTCTGTGTGCTAGGATATGGTGTGCAGCTTGCACCTTACTACAATGTTATAGAGCCTTGGTACAGTTGCAGTTAGCATATGATCGCATGGTGTATGGTTCTCTATGGGGCAGCTGCCTGTGGATAATGGATACTGTTCAACATGCCAGCAGCCCAATTCCCTGCCTTTGTGGAGAGACTAGTGAGCTACCACTTATTGTCAGATGACAGTTCTCGGTGAAACATTTTATTGCATGGCAGTCCTATTTACAACACAGTGATGAAAATACCTTTTGACCACCTCTATTCTAACTGCCATAGAGTCATCAAACCTGTTAGCTACCATAAAAATGTCTTTTTGAACATTATGGTGTTTTGTTGCCACTGATTTTCTCTAGGCTTGGAGCCAATCTCCTCCCTGGACTTCAAAGAGGCACAGAATTATTTTAGACCTCTGCCAGTATAGCAAGCTGTTTAATGCTGACATTTTTTTTACTGCAATGTTTAGTAACATGTATCATGCTTATATCTTGGATGTATGTACGGATATAAGCAGGCTAACAGAGTGAGATGCTCTGTAGTACTCTTTTAAGCAACTTATACATACAAGCTGGATAGTAGGTGCTGCATTTAATGACAGAATCATTATTGCAGTTGCTACAATGTATAAAAGTTAGTCACAATATGAGATTCTTCATGTGCTGTGATCCTCTCAGCTACATGCTGGCACTGGGAAACAGGTGCATGACAAACCAACTTGTCCAGGACAGACAGGATATCAACTATTCTCTCCAGACCTGTGGGAAGGAGGCATTTTTTCTATGGTTTTCTGGTCATGTTGAAATTGGGGATAATAAGGAAGCAGGAAAAGCTGCCAAATTAGCTACAACAGGGTCAGGATTGATTTTGCTCTGATCTCAAAGTCTGATGTTACCTCAGTGTTGGCAGAAAATGTCTGCAATGTTTGGCAGCATCAGTGGCTGGAAGTCGAGCATAACATGCTCCGGCTGGTCAAAATGACAATTCTGCTGTGCAGCAACTTCTTTCAGCATCAGAGAAGGGATGAGGTTCTTCTTACCTCTGATTAGGGCACTGTCCTTTGATGTATAGTTTTCTTCTTAGCCTGGTAAGACCCCACTGGACTGATGTTTCTGCATGCCTTTTATGGTGCATCACATTTTAACATATTTTATTTTTCATTTTAAGGTCAGATGGTACCCTAGGCAATGGCCTGTCCATTATTTTAAACAATGACAGTGGCAGAGTGGCTAAGGTTTTACATTGTTCTCCGCTGTTTTCCCAGAAATTTTGTATAGGTCAGTATAATTTATAAGATGAATCCCTAAACAGTCACATATCCTCCGACTGGTGTCTTTTTCTTTTTAAATAATCCTTTCTTCATCCAATCTGTCTGTGTGCTCTTTCCAGTGTTTCCTTCTTTCTTTTACCAGCCTGCTTATTTATTTCAGTTTACCCCGCAGGGGCCTGATACGCAAGTGCCAGGTACGGGTTTGGCGAACCCGCGGTGCCCGAGCTGGAAACTTGTGAGCGCCGCACGTTTCCCACACCGTAAACTCCTACCATGCTTCAACGACCACCGTAGGGCGTGGCGGTGGAACGTTGTGTGCCTAGGAGAACGGGGATCTTGGCTTCATCGCCCGGATCGCGAGGACGGTACAAACCTCTATAAAAAACCCCTCAACCTCAAGGTCGGATACATGCCGAGGAGGTGCATGGGTGAGAGGCAGATCACTTGCTAACGTACAACCTCAGGGGCACCTGCGCACCCCTGTTGTATTAGCGCTTCTTTTTAAACTGGTTTAACTCGTGGGACCAAAACGAAGCCTCACAAGAAAACCAAAAACCCCTGCGGCCCGGGTGTGTCGCAGTTTAATATAAACACACCCAGTTCCAACAAGCAGGTGAGGGTTGAAAGCCCACCTGAATCGGAAAACTGTAACAGGAAGGGTCATTTTATTGATGATGCCTTTATTATAATGGCAAGAAAGGAGGGATCCTTTGAGAAGGTCTCTCGTTTCTATATACAAAAAGGACTTGAAGGAATAGTCGGGACATTAAAAAGTGTTAAAAAGCTGAGGAACGGGACCCTGCTTTTAGAAACATCTACCTATAAGCAGGCTGTCTCACTCCTTAAGTGTGAGAAGCTAGGGGAGTTCGCAGTAAAGTGCGAACTCCATAAACAGCAGCAAAGGCGTGATCACCTGCCGCGATTTGATGGATTTAGAGTCCGAGGAACTCCTTAAGGAGTGGAGATCAGAGAATGTGGTTGAGGTTCGACAGATCATGCGAAGGGTTAACGGCAGTCTGGAGAAGACTGCCACCTTCGTCCTGACATTTGACACTCCAACGTTGCCAAAAGACATTAAGGCGGGGTATTTACACCTAAACGTTCGCCCGTATGTACCGGACCCCATGCGCTGCTTCAAGTGCCAGAGGTTCGGTCATACGACGGCGAACTGCAAAGGCAACCCCACCTGTGGGAAATGCGGTAAAGCGGCGCATGAGCCGGGTGCCGCTTGCACCCTCCCACAGGTGTGTGTAAACTGCTCTGGGTCACATCCAACCTGGAGCAGGGAGTGTCAGGTGTATCTGGAAGAAAAAAAGATACAGGAGCTGAAAACGAAAGAGCGGATATCTTACGGGGATGCGAAGAAGCGCTACAAGGCTCTAGCACCACCCGTCTTCGCAACCAGCTTCGCGAAGACGTTGTCAGCTCCTGTCAGGAAACAAAATGTTGCTACGCAGACGTCCGTTGCGGACATGGGCACAAGTCCAATGTGCTCATGTCAGTGCAGATGTGGTGCCACACCCATCAAGGTCTTAACACCTAGGACCGCGGACGTCGGTAGTAACACGCCGGCAACCTCGGCCACTAAGAAATCAGGTCCACCAAGTCCACCAGCTATAGCACAGCCATCCGCTACAGTAGCTACAGCCGCTATTCCTTCGGCTACAGTAGTGGAATCAGCTACAGCAGACACAGTAACTGCAACGCCATTGGCTAGTGGCGGATGGCAAACAGTGCAGAAAGTTCGGGGTCCGAAATTCAAACAAACGGACCCCACCATGTTCTTAAAGTCCCCTTCTACTTCTCCTCCCAGATCCCCAACTGGCAGGGAGAAGAAGGGGAACAGGCCTCGGCGGAAGAAAAATCCGCACGACTCCGAGGCCTTAGAACAACAGTCGTCTTCCGACCCAGAAGACGACATAATGCTGGTGGACGAAGATAGTTCCGTTCCTCAGCAGTCACATGCGCAGGACCCACCCGACCCGGGGCGGGTGGTTTTAAATAGGTAGGATGGCTCCCATACTTCAGTGGAACGTTAACGGCTTTCAGGCTCACAAAGAGGAAGTCCAACTCTTAGCACTGTCTAATCCATTGTGTCTCTGTATTCAAGAGACACATTTTAGACCACAACACCAACCTGTGCTAAGAGGGTACGACATTTATAGAAAGGACGATACCGAGGGTGATCGAGCTAAGGGAGGAGTGGCTGTGTTGGTCCGAAACACAGTCCACTCCGAACCCATTGCTTTCACCTCCACATTACAAGCAGTAGCGGTGAAAATACACGGTCCAATCCAACTGACCGTATGCTCTCTCTATCTGCCACCCAGTTTGTCCGTCGACTACGACGACCTGGTTGGCATTGTACGACAACTCACTCGGCCCTTTCTCCTATTGGGAGATTTCAACGCCCACAGTGCGTTGTGGGGTTCCACTACCGATTGCCCCCGGGGCCGAGTGGTAGGTAGATTGATAGAGCAGGAGGAAATTTGTATCCTGAATACAGGGCAAATGACTCATTTCACCACTGCTACCGGTACGTCTTCTGCCATTGACCTTTCGTTATGCTCCCCCTCCATCGCGGACTCCGTACATTGGGAGGTGGATCACGACCTACATGGAAGTGACCACTTCCCTGTTTGGATGCACGTTGAGTGTGAGCGGGGAGGAGGTAATAACTGGCATAAATGGAACGTCAGTGGTGCAGATTGGCAGCTCTTCTGCCGTTCTGTAATACTGCAACCCTGTGGTAGTATACAGGAGAAGGTGAATCACTTCACAGAAGTGATTCACCGTGCAGCTGACGTCTCCATGCCGAAAAGCTCCGGAACGCTGCGAAGGACGCCCGTCCCCCTGGTGGAGCGACGAATGTCGATCCGCCATCCAGGGTCGCGACGGGCGCTGCGTCGTTTAGGTTGTGCCCATCATCTGACAACCTAGCAGCGTTCCGTTATAGCCAGAGCTAAGGCGCGTCGTGTTATTAAGGAGAGCAAGAGAAGGTCATGGCAGACCTTTGTGAGCACAAATCGTTCCACACCTTCGTCGTAAGTATGGGAGTCTATCCACCGTATATCTGGAAGGTACTCCCGCCCACCAGTATCTGGGTTGCTGGATCAAGGACGTATAATTACCGACGAACGAAGCATAGCGCAGTTGATGGCGGAGAATTTCGCCGCCATCACGTCGTCTGCTACCTTTGACCCTTGGTTTCAGCGACGAAGAGTCGCTGCCGAGAGGCGCCCGCTGTGCTTCGATTCGTCGAATACAGAGGCCTACAACTGCCCATTTACATTTTGGGAACTGAAGGCAGCGCTAAACAGCGCCAATGACACTGCTCCAGGGCCTGATTCGATCCAGTACCAGATGCTGAGGCATCTTAGTAAAGATGCTAAAGAGTACCTTCTGGATATTTTTAACGATATATGGACCGGTGGACACTTCCCCGACTCGTGGAAAGAAGCAACATTAATCCCCATTTTAAAACCTGGGAAAGACAAATCGTTGCCAGGTAGTTATCGTAGTATTGCCTTGACTAGCTGCGTTAGGGAAGACACTGGAGAGGATGGCTAACCGCCGCCTCATCTGGTGTCTTGAATCTCGTAATCTGCTAAGCCGCTTTCAGTGTGGATTCAGGAAGTCGCGTTCCACCTTGGACAACCTGATCCTCCTGGAGGCGGCAATCCAGGATGCGTTCATCCGCAGCCAACACCTTGTCGGTGTCTTTTTGACATCGAAAAGGCATACGATACTACCTGGCGACATGTCATTTTTAAAACAGTTATACGATTGGGGTTTCAGAGGAAACCTTCCACGTTTTTTAAAATCATTTTTAACGGGACGTTGCTTCCGGTACCGAGTCGGTAGAGAAGTGTCTGATCTTTTTATTCAGGAAAATGGTGTTCCTCAAGGATCAGTTTTAAGCGTAACACTCTTCGCTA
The DNA here is from genome assembly GCA_031002005.1 of Vandiemenella viatica. Lineage (NCBI taxonomy): Eukaryota > Metazoa > Arthropoda > Insecta > Orthoptera > Morabidae > Vandiemenella > Vandiemenella viatica. The sequence goes on from CM061920.1 coordinate 127,608,081, forward strand.
TTGCAATAAATAGCATTGGAGCCATTATAAGGAGTCCGGTACAGTACTCCTTATATGTGGACGATTTTTTTAATTTTTATTGCGTCGTCCAGCCTGAGAAGCGCTGAGCGGCAGCTGCAACTCACGCTGAACAGGCTGGATCGATATGGTCAGTGCACACCGGTTTCCGGTTCTCTGCCGAGAAAACCCGGTGTGTACTTTTTACTCGTAGAAGAAGTCTTTTAGCTGAGCCTCACCTTACCTTGAGGAACACCATTTTAAGTTTTACTGATTCTGTTCGGTTTCTGGGTCTCATCTTAGACAGTAGGCTAACTTGGCTTCCACATCTTAAAGATGTGAAAGCCAGAGCCTTAAAAGCTTTAAATGTCTTAAAATGTTTATGTGGCAGGTCATGGTGCGCTGATTGCTCCTGCCTGCTTCAATTTTATAGAGCCTTTGTACGGTCGCGTTTGGAGTACGGTTCCATAGTATACGGTTTGGCACGGGACAGTTATCTACAGATACTGGATAGTGTCCACCATGCAGGAATTCGGCTCGCCACGGGTGCTTACCGCACCAGCCCGATTCCCAGCATCTGTGCTGAGTCTGGCGAGCCGCCGCTTTTTATCCGCCGGCATCTCCTCATGGTGCGACACTATACACATATTGCCTCAACACCTGGCAGTCCCGTGTACGACGTAGTAATGAACCCAAATTACGAACGATATTATGCCAATCGGCATAGAGCGACCAGACCGTTCAGCTACCATACAAAGGCTGTTTTAGACGAATATGGTTTCGAAACACCCTCTTTTTATCACCAGGGCTGGAGTAAATCTCCTCCCTGTCTTTTAAAGAGACCCAGAACAATTTTAGACCTGTCTCGGTATAATAAACTGCATACCGCCGACAGTGTTTTTATTCATATATTTAGAGATATTTTAAATCAGTATCACATGTTTACCCCGGTATATACGGATGGGTCTAAGCAGGCTAACGGAGTTGGTTGCTCCGTAGTGTTCCCTCGAGCGACTTACACATTCAAACTAGACGGCAGGTGCAGTGTTTACACCGCCGAATGCTATGCCGTGTTGAAGTCGCTCCAGCATATGAAAGTAATGCGCGATAAGTTTTTCATCATATGCTGTGATTCCCTCAGCTGTATTCAGGCCATAGGAAATATGTATCCAGCAGATCGTCTAGTCCAGGACATCCAGGATGCCCTCCTTTCCCTCCAATCTCGTGGAAAGGAGGTATTATTCTGCTGGGTACCGGGCCATGTGGGAATCAGGGGGAACGAGGCAGCTGATGTAGCTGCCAAGTTAGCCTGCGACAAGGTCAGAACCGACTTCGAACCGGTCCCAAAGTCAGACCTTGCCTCGGCGGTGAAGAGATTCGTTTCTGATGTTTGGCAGAGGCAGTGGCTGGAAGTTGAGCAGAACAAGCTCCGGCTGGTCAAACCGACCGTTCAGCCGTGGAGCAGCTCCTTCCAGCGGGCGAGGAGGGATGAGGTTCTCCTTACTCGCCTCCATATAGGGCACTGTCCTCTCACGCACAGCTTTCTTCTCCGCCGGGAGGACCCACCGGAATGTGATGCTTGTGGCGTACCTTTGACGGTACGCCACATTTTAACCGAATGTGTACTGTTTTTAGATTTAAGGGCAGACGTTGGCTTAGCCAACGATCTGTCCCTTATTTTAAACGATGTCGGTGACAACGTGGCTAAGGTTTTAAAGTTATGTTGCTTGGCCGGTCTTGTCCCAAAAATTTTGGGCAGATCGGCCTAGGTTTTAGATTGGATTGGTGGCCAATTACAACCACCAATCCAAGTACTGTTTTTACTTGACACTACTTATATGGCTGGTCCTTTTACAGCCAGCCAGCTAACTTGTTTTTTAAACTGTTTGGCCCTTTTACAGCTAACCAGTTAACGTATGTATTCTTATATTTTATTGGCTTGTCTTAGTTTATATCTTATGTTGCCGTCTGTGTGGCCGATCTCTTTACAGTCGGCCATGCAGACGGTATTTTAGTTAGTATGTTAGTATTTTATTGTGTTGTCTCTGTGGCCGACCCCTTTACAGTCGGCCACAGAGACGGCAATTTTGCCACGTTGTCACTCCTGGTTGTTGTTAGGGCGCTAATGACCCCGTCGTCGACGCGCCCTAAAACCCAAAAAAACAACAACAACAACATATTTCAGTTTAGATAATTATTTTATATCCTCATTCGATATCTTAACCTTCCATGATTTTCCTGTTATTTTTCTTATTATTTTAAATTCACTCTTTTCCAACAGCTTTTTCACTGTATCGTCTAAATACATCCACAGTAAGACTTGGTGTATAGTGCAGAAAACAGGGCTGTTTTACATAGGTGTTATTTATGTGTAAGAGAAAGATAAATTACATCAAACACTCATCAAAGTTGAAGGGAGGAGGGCAGCAGCAGCAAAAAATAACACAAAAAACACAATATTTTGGGCAAATCCCTTTGTCAAGAACATAGAGATATGTGGCCGTGCTTGTGCAAGTGATTGTGGTCAACACATCCACACACAAAATGGAACTCCATTACTTCTTTATTCCATTATTTAATCTATAAGTGAGAGTAAGTGGAGAAATTCCAGACTACTACTGTTGCACAATGAAATTTGTTGTCAGTTTCATTTTTTGTCACCATTTCACCAAGTATTAAATAATTAACAAACATTATAGGTAGTCTTACAACTCTGAACTATATATGCCTTAAATGTTAACTTATTATACTATAAACCAATTTTGATGTTTTGGTTGGGGGAATTCTTTCTTGAGTCAAAATCTGTGAATTCATTATAATTGGAAGTTTCTAACTGCTGGATTTGACACAAAATCGATTGTGTAGCATATTAAGTATTATTAGCATGTTCTTATTTCCCGATAATTTGCTCATTGCAACTAAAATATGTGAGTTTATTTTTATTTTTAAAGCAATACCTGAAGATGCTGTTAATGATTCTGATGATGAGGAGGAGAAAGCCAACCCAGATGAAAGGTTAACACAAGCTGCCCTAGACAAAAGAATAGCTCCAGATAATGAATACAGTGACTCAGAAGATGAAGGAGAGGGTGGAAGAAGAGACCAGAGGTCAGCAAATTTTTTAAACTATGTTAAATTAATTATTATTGAGTACAACTTTTGCTATTCCAAAAATTGTTGAATTTAATTATACATAAGCTATAGGCAAAGTGATCAGATGAGTACATATTGAAACTCACCATATGAGTGTAGTAAGAGAAGCACATTGTTCAAAGGGAGGTGTGGGAAAGATATGAGGAGTTATATACAAGTGATAATTATGGAAAAGCTGTGCAAAGTAACAAAATAAAATTAAATAAAAAATAAATTAAAGAAAAATCTGGATCAGAAAAAATGAAAAATTATGGATAGTATAAAAATGTTCCTTCCTCAGTCTCTAAAGTCCCCTACAAGGTCTTTCACACCATTCCATTTGCCTTCTGACCCCTAAGACCCCCCGGATCCCCTCCCTGTATCTTCTGTCCAAGATTCATAAGGCGGGCAATCCTGGACGCCATATAGTTGCTGCCTTTGGGTCTCCCATAGAACGCATTTCTGCATTAGTTGACCAGCAATTGCAAACTTTCATCCAGGCCCATCTTATGCTAAAGACACCCCCCCCCCTCCCATTTTTTAGAGTATCTGTCACCAGTTCCTACACCCCTACCAGCAGGTTGCTTCCTGGTCACTATTGATGTAACATCATTCTACACCAATATCCCCCATGGCCAGGGCCTCAGTGCCATAGAACATTATCTCGATAGTTTTCCCTTCCCCTCATTTCCTCACTTCATTGGCTCAGTTCATCCTTACCAAAAATTTCTTTTCCTTCCAGTCTCAGGTTTACCATCAGATATGAGGCACTATTATGGGCACTCACATGGCACCTTCCTATGCCACCCTTTTTATGGGCAGACTGGAGGAATGTTTTCTTCGAAAGGTTACCCTACAACCCACTATGTGATTCAGGTATATAGATGAGATATTTATGATCTGGACCCACGGTGATGACCTCCTTCTTGACTTCTTGAACTCACTGAATAACATCTCCTCCCTAAACTTCATTTCGTCCTACTCTCAGACTGACATCACTTTCCTGGATGTGGACATCGTTATACAGAATGGTCACTTTTACACCCCTGTCCACATCAAGCTGACTAACCTACATAAATATCTCAATTTTGAAAGCTGACATCCATATCATACAAAATGTTCCATCCCATACAACCTAGCCATCCGATGCAAACTCATCTGTTCTGATCAAGAATCCTTTACTCTTTACTCCAACAACCTGACCCGGGCACTAATAAGTTGCAATTATCCTCCAGAATTAGTTCAAAAACAGATATCAAGAGTCACACACAACCCAGAACTCTGTTTTTCTCACCCAGTTTTTTCTCTGGCCTGGAATCGCTAAACCAAATTCTTCATTTTGGTTATAACTTCCTCAGATCCTTTCCTGAAATGCGTCACATTCTTTCCACTATCCTTCTCACCACAACTCGTGTCACCTTCAGCAGACCACCTAACCTAAAAAATATACTTGTACATAAATATCAACCCTCTGATGCTCCTAAACCACCATTTCGATCTTTCCTGTGTAACAGACCCTGATGCAAAACGTGCAGTAGGCATCCACCTACGAGGGTTGCTTTTTATATTTCTGGCCTTGGCAACAATAAGTGTTGCCAGGTGCCATCTGACGTTTCCATTGAAAACGTTGACATTGTTCAACATAGCCTTATTCATAACAATGTGTCAGTTGAGCGCGATTTGTTGTTTACAGTAAAAATTAACTTGTGAACATTTTCGTGCGATTATTTTTCACAACTCATGACATGGATTATCAAGAGTGCATCGATGAACTTAATTCTTTATACGGCGATAAAGCACCATCATATAGCACTGTAAAAAACTGGTATAACGAATTCAATCGTGGCCGAAGTTCTCTTCGAGAGAATTCCGTCAGGGTCGTCCATAATTGGTTAATTTGCCAGAAAACATCGATGCTGTGCATTAACTGATAAAGCAAGATCGTTATGTGACATACCGTGACATTTAGGCATCTTTGGGCATGACAAGCATCAATAAAATATTGCATCATCATTTGGCCGTAAAAAATACTTGTTCGCGTTGGATCCCGTATAATCTGACAAACACTCAAAAGGAAGCTCGTGTCAATTGGTGCAAAGAAATGTTAAAAAAAAAAATACGTACAAGGTGCATCAAAGGCTGTATATAACATCAACACAGGTGACGAATCATGGATCTATGCATATGAACCTGAAACAAAACGGCAATCGACTGTATGGGTCTTCAAAGATGAGCCAAATCTGACAAAAGTTGTTCGTGGAAGTAGCACATCGAAGCAAATGGTTGCTTGTTTCTTCGGCACTATCAGTCACGTGGCTGCAGTGGCATTAGAGCAACACAGGGCACTCAACTCTGAATGGTACACGACCATTTGTTTACCATAAGTCTTTGGAGATATTTGGAAAAAGTCGAAGAAGAGGCGAATATTTCTTCATCATGACAATGCGAACTGTCACACATCGACTCAAACAAAGGAATTTTTTACCATTCGAAACATCGAATTGATGGGTCGCCCGCTGTACAACCCTGATTTGGCACCCAATGACTTCATTTTATTCCCGCACATCAAAAACAAATTATGTGGTCAATAATTTTCAGTACCCGAAGAAGCGGTTGGTGCATTCAAGACGCATGATCTGGAGTTACCTCAATCGGAGTGGAAAAAGTGCTTCAAAAATTGGTCCAAATGCATGCCAAACCGTATTATTCTTCACGGAGAATATTTTGAGAAACAAGAAAACCACTTTCAATCATAAATATTTGTTTTTTCATTATTAGGCCAGAAATTTAAAAAGCAACCCTTGTACCACTACATATTGCAACCCTACTACTGGTGAAACCTACCCCATCATAGGCCATGTCACTTGCACAACAACCCATCTCATATATCAGTTCACCAGCCTCCACTGTCAAAGTTCCTATATTGGCCTTACCTCGAACTCATTATCCATCAGAATGAATGGCCACAGACAAATAGTTTACCCCCAAAACCTAGACCTCCCTGTTGCTCACCAAGCCAGTACTCACAACACCCAGGACCTCTAACTGCCTCACAGTCAGAACCATTAGAGTTCTTTGAAGATACCATCTTCCAATCTGAACTCCGCAGGTGATAATTGGCATGTCAACATATCCTGCAGTCTAGACATCCCCCAGGCCTTAATTTCTGATAATACCTTCCATCCTCACCCTGTACACCTATCACTGACCCGCACAATAGATTCATATTTATTTGTAGACCTTATATAATTTTTTTATTATTTTTATCATTATTTCCCCTTTTAATCATTCTTGTGATTAATACTTGCGGTTATATTATCGTTGCTCCCCCCACCACCTCCAACAGTCAGTTTGATTCTGTGAGTGGCTGTGTTGACTGCAAGATTTGCTCAAGCTCAGCCACGTGCTTCTTGTACTTGACAAGGGGTTAGATCCCAAAATATTGTGTTTTCTGTGTTTGTGTGTTGTTTTGTGTTGCTGTTGCCCTCTTCCCTTCAACTTTGATGAGTGTTGAGTGTATTTCATCTATCTTTTCCATATAAATATTGCCTCTTGGCAGTTCTTTCTTTACCTAAATATATATACAGTATTAAGTGTCTGGTTTATTGGTGGGATGTTACCGAAGGTTAAGGGCAGTAGAGTGCCTGTTGTTAATGATATGTTCGTAGGCTATTTGCTTTATACAGATTTCCATAGGTGAACTCGGACAGCTCTCATTGCAAAACAGATGTTGAGGTTGTTAGAGTTGTGAGAAGTGGCCTTTGCAATGTCTGGGTTATCAGTGAAAATGTTTGCCTGTAGCTGTTCATCCTGATTTATAGTGGTGGAGACCGTATAAGGAGTCGTACAATGAAGGTAGGTAGGTTGGTAATTAAATTATGTAGTTATGGTAGTAGGATGTCCAATAATAGGAAAAGATTTCCCTACGATTGGAATAGGTGATGCTGCCTTGATACTTGCTACAGTTTCTTGCAATTACAGGGGAAAGATCCATGTGACAGTCTAGTAGAATCAGAAAGTGAGTATTTGTGGATCAAGGTGTTCTCGAGATTGGTTGGTATGCTTAAATATGTGTGGGGAATAGAATTTTGGGAAGAAGAATTCGCATTTTAGGGAAGGAATGTATAAAGTAATGATCTTGGTGAATGATCTAATTAATAAACATGATATTAGAACTGGGTGATTAATACGGTGTTGTGGTCAGCCTTAGGGATGCAGAACATGATTTATATAAATGTGTGGTGGTACCACAACAGGTTTTCTACAAGATCAGGTGGGTAGCAATAAGAAATGAGAGCTTGTGTGAAGTTTTGGGAATACCTAGAAAGTGATACAGAAGGTAACAGATGTGTCTACATGGACAAGGCCATACAGATATTCTCTGTATGTGAACAACATGGGGGGGGGGGGGCTGGGGGGGCTGAGTGGGATATTATTTAGTAATTGTTCTTCCAGACATTTCATGAAGAGGTTGGCATTAGATGGTACTCATGGCATTGCTGCGTATCTGGTGATACACGGAAATCCTCCCATTTGGAGGATGAAATCGGGCAAAGATGTGAGAAACTTTATACTGGGGTAGCTGTGTGTGTCTGCTTTTTTTATGTTACTTTTTCTATACATTGTCCCTTAAAGCATTTTCAATTTTTAAATCAGAAGTAAATGATTATGGTTATTTAGAAAGTGCTAAAAAAGCTGTTCCTGGAACATGCGTGTTTTCTCATTCATTTTGCTTCATTACCTATTAAAATTTATGCTGTAAGTTATGTGCATTTTGCACTGATGTTTTACTTTTTACAATTCCCATGTTCCAAGATTTAAATTTCAGCCACCCCTCCAATGAAATAACACATAATACAGGGCTAGTCAAAATGATTGCAGTGATTTCACGATTTTTCTTACGATGATGGGGTTTGCTATTATAAGACAATTGGCTCTCCAAGTTTCGATTGTACTAAATACAAGCTTTGCGTAGTGGCCGCTAGAGCGTTAGAGAGCAAGATGGCTGAAAGTGAGAAAGTGTACATTGTTCTTGAATTTCATTTGACTCAGTGTGTGGTAACTGTTCAGCAACAATTTAGAACAATGTTTGGCAAGGATCCCCCACATGCTAACACCATTTGGCGCTGGTATCAACAGTTTAAAGCCACGGTATGCCTTTGTAAAGGTAAAACAACGGGTCGCCCTCCTGTGCCTGTTGAACGTGTGAGTGCCAGTTACGTTTGTAGCCTACAGAAGTCTACTCCTCGACTGAGCAGGGAATTAGGTATTCCACAGAAGACCGTTTGGAGAATCCTACGGAAGCGATTGTGTACGAAGCCTTACTGGTTACAGTTGCTACATGCACTGTCGCACAACGATTAAGTGCGTCGTTTTCTATTCTGTGCCCAGTGTCTATAACAAGACGATACATTCACAGAAAAACTTGTGTTTAGTGATGAGGCCACTTTTCATGTTAGTGGAAAAGTGAACAACCACAATGTGCGCTTTTGGGGGACCGAAAACCCCCATGCTTATGCGCAGCATGTTCGTGACTCTCCCAAAGTAAATGTGTTTTGTGCGGTCTCATGAAAGAAACATTATGGGCCTTTTTTCTTTAATGAAGTGATGATCACATGCAAAATCTATCTGCAAATATTGCAGAATTGGCTCAAGCCAATTCTGGAAGCTGACAATGAAGATTTCATTTTCCAGCAGGTCGGTGCTCCACCCCATTTTTCTCTAGTTGTCCATAATTAACTAAACACCAGAATTCCAAACATATGGATTGGTCGTGCTGGAGATACTGATCGTCTGCTGATGTAATGGCCTCCTTGTTCCCCTGACCTAACCCCCTGCGACTTATTTGTTTGGGGTTTCGTAAAAGACACAGTGTTCGTGCCACCAGTACCAGTAATTTTCTGAAATCACTACAATCATTTTGACTAACCCAGTATTGATAGCAAAAAAAGTTCAAAATCACAATAGTTCATTGTAATTTTGATTAAAACTTAATTAAAAATATAAAATTAGTGATGATGCTTTATCTGATTGTGAGAAACTACAACAGATATTCTACATGGCTGTATCCTGTGCCTCCTTATGTTTAACATATAAATCCATGATTTTCCTGGAAACTTATCCCACAAGGTTAAGAGTGTTTTTTTATTTGTGCACAGTACTAATGTGCCTGGAAGGGGAAAAAGAAACACCACCACCAAACAGTAATCTTAGAATTAAATGCAAGTAAATTAGGAATGTGATTTAATGCAAACATATTGAAATTAAAGTTTGATAAAACACATTAAATTATACTCAAAATAATATTTGCTACAAATCTTGTTTGTAAATTATAAAAATAATATAATTTAGGAAATAGATTACAAAATTATGGCATTCAGATAGATGAGAAACTCAACTGGAAAGAACTAATCAAGTTAATCATTGCAGTAATAACACCTTCTCTAACAACAGTTCCGGAACTAATGAAAGAAGTATGTTCATCCTCTTTCCATTCAACCGTGTCTTAAAGCATAATTTTTGGTCAAACTCATCAGATGTAAAGAATTTGGAATATAATGCTCTCTGGTAACATATATGGAACACAATGTTTCCATGTGATATTTTAGTGGTTCAATTTTTTTGTCACCATCTTCAATTGGATTGTTGCTGAAATAAAGAGGAAACAACATGTTCATCTATATTAGTTATCAGTGCCGGGAAAGGCTTTGGGTTTTTTAAGTTTTCATAGTACAGAAAAGAGCCATTAGTATGATGTGAGAGTAAAACCAGACTTCTTGCACACAACTATTCAAAAAGCTCAGTATTCTTACAGTGACTTTTTAGTGTTTATATTCTCTCTTGTGTTTTTCGATAGATCATTTTTACTTTTTTATTTCAAATTCCCAGGTAAACAATTTCGAGACAAAAGACAAAACTTGCTCCAAACTCAAACATCATTATCCCCAATACAAAAAGTATTAATTAGTTTGTGCCACATCTTAAGAAACCTCATAAAAAGTTTAAAACACTTCATAAAGAGATAATAAGGTGACTTTTGAAGAAAAACTAGTCCTGCCAAGAATATGTTCAAAAAAATTAATTGTGTATGAAATTAAGTTGTAAATTTTAATGCTTACATTTTGTTTTTTGTTTGCAACATACAGTACACTACTGTTTGTGAAATTGCGACACCCAGAAAGAAAGATATGAATCGCTCCAAAATCAGTGGATATATAAATGAATAGAACCATGATAAGTGATTAAGATTGCGGAGAGATACTACGCACATTGGACCAGCTTTGGTGTGACCAGATAGGTTAGTGGTACACTACACTCAGTCAGCACAGATCCAACAAATGAATTGGAAATGTGCGGCAAAGTGCCGCTATGTCTTGTTAATTTCAAAGGTACAATGTCAGCGGGCGAGTGAATTCGAAGGTGGCGGAATGATTGGTCTCTGGGAATTTTGTCATAACGTCATTGGGGCTTGTACATGGCTGCTTTGACAGAGATGCACGTATAGAAAGGGGTTATACACAGCAATGAGTGGGAACTGGACCACACAGTGTGACCATAGCATGAAATGACTGCCATCTTGTCCATTTGGCCGTAACTGACAGAACAGCTTTGTCCACAGTGTTTGATTGACATTGGAGCACTGCAGCATGTAAGGACATGTCTGTATTGATGGTTCAACACAGTCTGCTGAGGACTGGTTGCATGCATGCCATTGCATTGACTTCCATTCACCAGAAACCACCAATGCCTCGGGCAAAAATGGGCACCTGAATGATCTCATTGGCATGCAGAGTGACAAAATGTAGGAGTCCTGCTACAACTTTTCCTACTGTGATGGCCTCATATGTGCTATATGGCAACCTGGTCAACACAATTGGACAGATTGCATTGTTGAGCGTTATATCGTTCAAACAAGTGTGATGGTTAAAGGCATCATTGGCTACAATATGCGATCTCTCCTCCTATGTATTGAGGTCAATCTGAACATCAGCAAATATGTCTGGGAGTTTTTAGAATCTGAGGCACTGCCCTCCCTGCAGCAGCTCCACAATGCCATATTTTTGGTCAGTGCCCTGCTGTGCAAGCATTCTTCAAAGTACAGTGGATACTGTTGCTTTCTTGGCCTCCATGTTCACCTAGCTATTGCTTATCAAACAAGCCTGAAAATGGTCAGTCAGAAACTTGTTTTGTTCTTGTCCTCTTGAAACCACCGTCGGTGCTTTATGGATGTTCCTTCAAACTGCGCGGCAGTGTGTTCCCCATTGTAATCACGTCTTCTTGTTGGTGCTGTAATTTTCATAAACTGTGCTGTAGTTCTACACTGCAATTATTATTCATCTTATTTATAACACCCGGCATGTGCTACTGCTGAGGAAAGGTTGTATACCTGCCAATTTTCCTTTTGTTAGTCTCATCCTGCCAGCATGTATGGTAAATGACTGTTTATTACCCCACCCAAACTTTTACTTTTGATTGCTCTATACGCAATGGAGTTTTATGGAACAAGGATTGTTGTACCCTCTGGCTCCGTTTGATCTCTTCTCATGTATGGAATTAAACTTGTTTCATAATAGGTAAAATGTCACTACGATTCTGTTGATAATGTCCCTCTGGAGGAAATGTCATAGTCGGTAATTGTTTAATCTATGAGTATACCTGTATATAATGCCTTTTGATTACTCCTATAATAAATTGTATTACATATGTCTACTGTCATAGAATCTAAAATCCAATATATTACTACATAAAATATATGATGAAACTAAGGAAAATGGAAGTGGCTTCTAGGCAATATAAATAATATAAGAAATGGAAATTAACGCACCACATACCAAAGTTAACGGCTGCGATGAGAGAAAACATGAAAGGCGGACAAACAAATATACAATATTTTGGTAACGACTTTCTTCAAGTAGTAGAGAAACGGGCCATTAGGTTCTGGAAGTGTGCGCACACAGAGCGTCACCCAATGACTAGCTAGGTAGTGGGAGAAATGGTAGGGGGAACGGCTAAGGACTATTGATATATCGGCAATGACTGAGAAAATATATTGCAGGTGATGATAAAATGAATATATGTATCAAGGGTACCTAGTACTGACGGAAAGTTATTACTAGTTAAAGAAAGATGGGAAAAACAAACAATAAATCAATAAATAAAAAATTAAAATAATAATAATAAAATTAATTAAATTAAAAAAGTGGTTGGAATTTATTGGTGGGTGTCTGGTATCCAGGATATGGTACGCTAGTGACCATTTCCAGAGTTCTGCTGTGGTGGTGCTATCGCGGAAAACTCTGATGGCTCTCACAGTAAAGCAGTCATTGAGATTGTTGGATTCATGGCTATTGACATGTTATGGTATTGGAAGGTACAAGTTGTGGGTGTGGACTGTTTGTATGTGGCCATTCATTCTAACACAGTTGCTGTTTGGTGAGGCCTATGTAGGAACTAATGCAGTGGCAGCAAGTTAGTTGGTATATAATGTGAGTTGTTGAACATGTGGCATGTCTAATGGTGGGGAAAGTTTCCGCTGTGGTAGAATTTGATTTTTTTTTAACCTATGGCTTTACATCTCGTCGAGGTCATTATTGGTGGGATGGGACTGAGGACAAGAAATGGGAAGGATTTTGGCCATGGCCTTTTGAATGAAGCATGAATTTGCCTGGAATGATTTGGGGAAATTATGGAAAATCAAAATCTGGATGTCCAGACGGGGATTTGACCGGCGTCCTCACAAATGCGAGGCTTAAATGTTAACCGTTCACCCACCACGTTCGGTGGGATTGGAATATGTAGTGGTGGGTGGAAGCATGCTGCAGGTTCTACAGCGAGGTCTATTGCATGGATAGGATCCATATGGTGTTTTTCGAGAGTCTGACAGAGGGTATTTGTGGAACATTTACAGGGGACACTGGGTAGAATTTTGGGTAGAAGAGTACACATTTCTGGAAAGGAGCGAAGGAAGTCATACTCCTGTCACAAGATGTGGTTGATGGACTCGAAGCCAGGAGAGAACTGGGTGACAAAGATTGGTTTTTGTTGGAGCCAAGCGAGAGTGGTTACTTGGAGGTTGAGTGATTTCACGGGAGATCTGTTTAAGTACAAGATCCGTGGGGTAACAACGGAAAATAAGGGATTGGGATAGATTTTGTTAGTATTGACAGAGGGAATAATCATCAGAACAATTGCGACTTTCACAGATGGCAAAACTGTATGGGAGGGCGTTTGGTATGGAATTGATGGCAGCTATCAAAGTGTAGATATTGCTGTAAAGTAGTAGGTTTGATGTGGACCGAAGTATGAATGGCACCACGTCTGAGCGTGATGTCAACATGGAGGAATGTGATGTGTGAGCAGGTGTAGGTCCAGGTGATATTGATGCAATGGTTGCTATTGTTAAGGGAAAGGAGAAATTCAAGGATTTGTTTTGCACTGCGGGTTCAGATCATAAATTCATCATCTAAGTATTTGAACCACACAGTGAGTTTAAAGGAAGTGTGGTTAAGGAAATGTTCCTGCAGACGTCCAATGAATAAGTTGGCATAAGATGGGGCCATGTGGGTGGCATGGTAGTGCTTTGGACCTGGTGATATACTTTAGAATTGAAGGTAAAGAAATTTCTTGGAGAGAACTGTATGGGCTAAGATTGAAAGGAAGTATGTACTAGGCTTGCTATGTTGCGGTCACAGGTGTAGGTAGTGTTCCAGGGCACCAAGGCACTGACGGTGGGGAATGTTGGTATAAAGGGAAATTACATCAGGGGAGATCAGGAAGGAGTCTGTAGGTAGAGGTAAGTGGACTATGGATAGGCATTGAAGGAAATGTGGAGTGTCTTGTACATAGGATAGTCATGGCCTCAGTGCATAGGTCTGCCTACTGCATAGTCAGCCTACTGCATAGTCAGCCTAGTGCTTACTTCCTTTCAACCTTGGCCCATATAGTTCTCTCAAAAATTTCTTTACCATCAATTCTACAGTATTTCACCAGATCCGTGGCACTACCATGGGCACCTGCATGGCTCGATCTTATGCCAACTTATTCCTTTGTCGTCTGGATCAACATTTTCTGAACCACACTCCCTTTAAACCTATTGTTTGTTTCAGATACATAGATGATGTACAGTGTGTTTCTAAATGAATATCGGGGTTTTAACACATAATAGTATTGATTACATAAAATGTTAAATTATAATTAATAAATGAAATGAAAGAGCAACTCAAACAGTTCTGTTTGTTGGTACCTGTGCGCATGTGCACGCAATGTTTCCTCCATCACAAAAATGGCAATTAGTGATTAGAAAGTTTTTTAACATCTGTAGATGGTATCATCAGTTTGAAAATAATGGCTGCCTTTGCAAAGGGAAGAGTATGGGATGACCAAAGGTTAGTGAAGAGTGTGTTGAGGGAGTGAGAGAGTCTTCGAAGCATAGTCTGAAGAAATCAGTTCGGAATACTAGTTGTGAATTAGACATTCTGCTGACGACTGTTTGGAAAGTCTTAAAAAGATGCTTACAACTATGTTCTTATTGTTTGCAGTTGTTACAGGCTCTAAAGCCTACATACCATGGTTTACGTGTCAACTTAGCACATGAAATTTTGCTGCACGATGTTGATTTTCTAGATCATGTTGTTTTCAGTGATGAATTGACATTTCATCTCAGTGGACATGTGAACACACATAATCTGCACATCTGGGACTCAGAAAATCCTCAAAAAACGGTACAGTTGCATTGAGACTGCCTGAAACTGTTTTTTGTGTGCCATTTCTTGTCGGAAAGATTATGGGCCTTTTTTCTTTGGCGAATCAACTGTTACTGGTACTTCCTACCTTTATGCTCTACAACTATGTCTGTTTCCCCAATTGGTAGAAGACAAACCCAATAACTTCACTTTGCATCAAGATGGTGCAACGCCTCCCTGGCATAACTACGTACGCAATTGGTTGAACATCAATGTACCCGACCGCTGGATTGCCCACAAAGGGCCCAAAGACTTTGTTTCACATGGCCTCAACGCTCTCCCAATCTGACGTCATGTGATTTCTACCTGAGGGGGTTCATAAAATATTGTGTGTATGTGCCTCCACTTCCAGCTGACCTACCCGACCTAAGAAACTGGATTGAGGCATCAGTTGGAACAGTTACACTACAAACAATCAATGTTTGAAAAAAATGGGCTATCGACTTGATGTGTGCCGTGTGATGAGAGGTGCTCACATTGAACACATGTAAGCTTGTAGGTATAACTTTTTGAATTGCTCTTTCATTTCATGTATTAATTATAATTTTACATTTTATGTAATAAAAACTACAGAACATTAAAACCCCAACTTTCATTTGGAAACACCCTGTATTTATGATCTGAACCCACAGTGCAAAACAAATCCTTGAATTTCTCCTTTCCCTTAACAATAGCAACCGTTGCATCAATATCACCTGGACCTACTCCTGCTCACACATCACGTTCCTCGATGTTGACATCACGCTCAGACGTGGTGCCATTCATACTTCGGTCCACATCAAACCTACTACTTTACAGCAATATCTACACTTTGATAGCTGCCATCAATTCCATACCAAACGCCCTCCCATACAGTTTTGCCATCTGTGAAAGTCGCAATTGTTCTGATGATTATTCCCTCTGTCAATACTAACAAAATCTATCCCAAGCCCTTATATTCCATTGTTACCCCACAGATCTTGTACTTAAACAGATCTCCCGTGAAATCACTCACCTCCACGTAACCATTCTCACTTGTCTCCTACAAAAACCAACCATAGCCCTGCCTTTGTCACCCAGTTCTCTCCTGGCCTCGAGTCCATCAACCATATCTTGCGACTGGAGTACTACTTCCTACAATCCTTTCCAAAACTGTGTACTCTTCTACCCAAAATTCTACCCAGTGTCCCCCGTGCATGTTTTAGCAGACCACCAAATCTAAAGAACATCTTAGCCCACAAATACCCTCTGTCAGACTCTCCATAAACACCATGTGGATCTTTTCAATGCAAGAGATCTCGCTGTAAAACCTGCAGAAAGCTTCTACCCACCAGTACATATTACTGTCCTACCACAAGGGAAACTTTTCTTACCAGGACATGCCACATGTTCAACAACTCATGTCATATACCAACTAACTTGCTTCCACTGCACTAGTTCCTATGTAGGCCTAACCACACAGCAACTCTCAGTTAGAATGAGTGGCCACTGACAAACAGTCCACACCTGCAACTTGTACCTTCCAATACCAGACTATGCCTACAGCCATGATTCCAACAATCTGAATGACTGCTTTACTGTGAGAGCAATCAGAGTTTTCCCTGATAGCATCACCGCAGCAGGACTCTGGAGATGGGAACTAGTGTTCCAAAATATCATGGATACCAGACACCCACCTGGCCTTAACCACCAATAAAACCCAACCTCTTTTTAATTTAATTTTTATTATTATTTTAATTTTTCATTTATTTATTTATTGTTTGTTTTTTCCATCTTTCTTTAACACTTAGTGTGCTGTGAATGTAATATTACATTCCTTGGCATATCACGATTTTATTTGGCTAAAAACGTAACGGTACATTTGTAGCGTGACTCATATGGCTTCTCTAAGTATTTTAGTTCATCAGGCCGCCATCAGAGTTCACCACCTTCTTGAAACCTTCGAATATCGGGAAATAGATTACAACAAGCACAAGCCAGGTGTAGATCTCTTCGACCAGAGTTTGTCCTACAGTGCTCTTATACACAAGACAGTGAATTGGTAGAAGAAACTTGATTTTCACTTGATAAATGAGTTTATCAAATGTATGCATTTTGCACAACACAATCTCAAGAAAGAAGATCACAACACACTTCATTCAGGAGATATGTTTGGCCTTGGTGCTCTCTGATGGTCACCATTGATGTGATCAATGGCAATTAAAAAACTTTCAAGATTGTCACAGAAACACTTTCCAGAAAGATTGTCTATGCCAGCTGGAAAGAAGAAAGCCCAAAGAAGGTGCATTGTATGCAGTGATAAAGCAAAGTATTCCATGGCAAATCCACAAGAAAGGACTCTTCCTATTGGTGTGGCGACCGTGATGTAGGGCTTAGTATTCAACCATGTTTAAGACTCTACCATACACTTGTACACTATGAGAAATAAATGTTTCTACTTATCATCTTAAGCAAAGCATTTTAGAATACATCTGTTTTATATATCTAATAATAAATGGCATAATGCAAAAATTCAATTTTTCCCTGTAAGACATGCCACATCATAAATCAACATAACCTGTGGAAAAGAAAGACAGCATAAAAATTGACTACTCTCAGAAAAATAAAATAGAGTTATATTTGTTTGCCTAGCTTCCAAAAAATTTATTTAATACTGAGATGAATGAACTGTAAAATAGCGAAAATCAGCCAGTATACAAGGAGGGAATTGTGCCTATCAGGCCAGCATTGTAAGTGTTAACTAATAATAACTTTCCCTGTCAGTACTTGGTACCCTTGCTACATATATTCATTTTACCATCACCTACAATATATTATCTCAGACATTGCTGATTATCGATAGTCTACTCCTTAGCCGTTCCCCCACCATTTCTCCCACTACCTGGTTTGTCATTGGGTGACGTTCTGTGTGCGCACACTTGCAGAACCTAATGGCCCGTTTCTCTACTACTTGAAGAAGGTCATTACCGAAATATTGTATATTTGTTTGCCCGCCTTTCGTGTTTTGGTATGTGGTGGGTTAATTTCCTTTTCCTTTATTATTCATAAAATATATAGATGAGTAGGTTATGGTCTTAGAGCTCACAGCTTCATTTATAATTATTATCTGTTTTTTTTTTTTTTATTAATTCAAAAGAAACAGTACGGAAATGTCTGAATAAGCTTACGTTCATATTGGTTTTTAATATTTTTGTTAACGTGAATGATTATGTGCTTTGGCATGTTTGTACCACAAGGTAAAAAAGAAAAGTAAAAAGTTTCATATACATTATTATAGCCTGAGGTCGTTGCTTATAGGTCCTTTAAGGGGAGGAAGCGTCCTCGGCTTGATAAACTGGAACCCAAAACTGAGAAACCTGACCCTGATGAGAAGATTAAATCAGATGAAGTTATTAAAATGGAAACTAAAGGTAAATGATTTATCTTATTTCCTGACTATTGTTGAAGTGTGTGGATTATATTGGTTACTTATGCTGTTTTAACATTATGTTTTATTTTTCTTTTCTCTTCTCTTTTTGTGATATGGTTAACATTTGTGACTTTCAGACTTTTAGGATGAGGTATTCGAGGCACATACACTTCCTCAGGTTCCTTGTACACGAGACTGTGCATTTGAAACAAAAACTGGAATGCTTGGGGAAAAGCTTCAGTTTTTAGGATAATGAGATGTAAGACTGATGGCTGCCGCATAGTCTGAATCATCATCACAAGAAGCAATACAATGCTTTTTATTAAAACATTTCAGACATTTACTTACTACTTACTAACAGTCATTTAGTGGCAAAAGTAGCCTCATATTCGTTTGAGAATGCATAAAAGTGCTTTTATATCATCGCAGGACTGTTAATGCTGTCATTATTGAGTCCTTCATTTTATGTCATTCAGCATGAATTTGTACTGCAGAGAATATTTCTTTGTAAAATAAATCTGATTTTAACTTCTAAACTTTTTATTTTGGCTGATTTTTTATTAAATTTTTATACTGACATGTAGGCCTTAATTTTTTTGTATTGATTTAGGGATTGGCAGCCCGTATTCTTCTCATAGTTAGGTTCATTTATAAAATATTAATTCATACTTTCTGATTTGAAATGTAACACTGAAAAAAAAATTGGTGTGAAAAATGTTTTAATCGACACTATAAGGATTCAGATGTGGAAATAGTGAGGCTGGGGGAGGGGAGGAAGGAACTTTGTGTATACAAAACAAAGCGAAATTGGGAATTGAAAGTATGATAGAAGTTTATTTAGTAGAGAACTGTTACAACTTTACGATTTTGTAGAGATACTACAATGGGTATTTTATTGTAAAATTGATATTGCAATAGTATAAAAATTAATAAAAATGTGAGAAAATAAGACTATACTGCCATCTTTTTGAATACTGTGAATATTGGTACATAGCAAAATTTAGTGAAGTCTGAAGATCATATGGCCAAATAAAATGTAATTTTCTCCAGTTTTTGTTTGTAAATTAAGTAAATGTAGTAAATGTGAATAAAACAAGTGTCTTTGTGTTCGGAGAATTTATTCAGTCTGAAGTGGTTAAGTAAACAGCATTCTTCAAATCTGTGTATCAACAGTCTTATGGTCAGTTGTAAGAAGAATGAGATATGCTGTAATACAGGACTTATAATTCGTAATCAATGAGATTGTGTTTCAGTTGTGTTGTTTATACTTTTGTTGCATTAGAATTTGTGAATTTATAATGCCCACGATGACTACATCTTTCCCACATTCACAATAGAATTTTGGAAAAAAAATCCAGTTGGACAGAAGTTTGAAGAGCATTTACATCACTGTACCATCCGCCAGATAAGAGAAAATAATTTTACAATTTGTATTGTGGGTTTTTCTGGAGTGATAGATGTTAATCAGCTTCTCACAACCTGTGTCAAGAAATTACGAAAATAAATTTTCTAAAAATGTTATATTTATTTTGCTTCATACAAACCTAATACCTTGTGATGACTACCTGAAATTTTATTTTTGCTAAACCAGGATCAGATGATGAGGCATTATTTTAAACTTTCAAAACATTTGGTAACTGATACAGCAATATCAGTAATTGATAATTAAAAAAGGAGCAAAAAGGAAACTGTGGTTGCTTCAGTCTTAGTAAATGCTAAGAAAATAGCTCTTTGGTTTGTTTCAGATAGATTTCCATAACTGCTCACGTTAATATGTTTTCATCAAAAGTAATTCAAAATTATTTTTTACTTCTTTCTGATATTCATCTACAAGTTCAGAAAATGTTATAAAGTTCTTTTTTTGGTTTTAATAAATTGGGCAAAAGAGGGGGTTACTATTGCTATATAAATTAAATTTTAAGCATTTCTATCCTGTTAGGAGGCTGCTTGTTATATAGTTTACATAGAAGTAATAAAATTAGTTCAATATTTTTTAATAATGAAATTTGAAATACTTTCCTGAATTATGCGAAGAAGAATGTAACTTACAATCAGTGCTTCTAGATAATAAAACTTTTGATTGAGAAAAACAGTAATCAATATAATGTGAAAACTTGTCAAAACTGAGTGGTTAAATTGCATACTTCAAGGAAATAAAAAAAGTAAATAATAGAAAACATTTGTTTTAATCTATAAGCTATACTAATAAAACACTAAGCTTCATCATTGTGTAGCCATGTCCATAAATCTGTGACGTTGTTGGATCAAGAATAGCCATAGTTATTACTACGTAGTAGTGGTGATGAGTGTTATTTAATAGCAGTTCTATTTAGTTAAGCATAGACAATGAAATAAATTTCCAAAACACTTACAGTAGAATTGCATTTAAATCACTATATTAATAATTAGTTATTTTGTTTCTTTATATTCAGTCAATGTAGATGTTTTCTTTTACTCTCTGTCCAGAGATATCACTATTACTAACTAAAAATCAAATTAAATCATTTTTAAGGTTATAAGAATTGTTTAATAACAATAGAATTTAGTTAAGCTACCAAGAAGAAATGAACTGCCAGAACACTGTGTTCAACCCATTATTTTAGGGGTTATTACAAGGTATTTATATTCGACGTAGATTTTTCTGCTATTTTTCTATGTCATTGGTATTGTAAAATTCAAGAAATCATTTGACAAAACACTGAATTAAAAGTATGTATTGCATTTAAATTAACATTTTAAGTGTCCTTTTTGTTACTGATGTCATTATATCAGCAGTGTTCAAATAGTTCTAATGGGTTATATTTAGATTACGATACATTGAATATATTTATATATGGACTAGCATTTACCCATTGCTTTGCACACGTGGGTCTTGGCGTGTATAGAAGTATTCTGAGCTTTTTTAGTTTAGTATCAAATTAACTTGGAGAGGGGAAAAAATTGAGATTTCATTTAAAGATTTTCCTTGCTTTTAGTTACTACCTGAGATTCAGTTATATATACTATAATTCAAAATTTTTTGTTATACTTATATTTTAATGCAATGAAAAATAATAAATTAAAGCTACATGAAACATTATCGCTAACGGTCCAATAAGAAATTTGAGACACTTTATTAATGCAAATGTACCTGAGACATAAAGATGACACGAAAGCCTGCGATAGTTTTGACAGTACATTCAACGGACATTTGTAAAAATATCTTCGTTACCAACAACAGCATATACAACAACGAATCTAAAATTTCTGGCCAGTTTTCGTATGCCATATATGTATAGTACGTTCTCATGCTGTAAGTAATAAAATGTAATTTTTGTTTATAACTTCTACACATCCAGTGGCGTAGCTAGGTCAACAAGGGCCCCAGTGCAAAAAATTTATTTTGGCCCCTCAGGCTAGATGGGCGACCTTTTTTTTTTTTTTGCTTTGTGTTGCTGATAAGGGCCAGCTTAGCTGAGGATGGAGCCCTTGAGTTGTGCTTAGGGGCCCCCTGAGCAGTGAGAGGGCCCTTAGTGAGGGGCCCCCCTTAGAAGACTGTAGAGCTAAAAAAAAAAAAGTCGCCAGTTTGCCATGAAGGCCCGTGGGCTTCTGAACTGCGCTAGGGGGTCCCCCCGAGGTGCGTTTTGGGGCCCCAAGAGGTATGCTTGGGGGCCACCTGAGTGTAGGGGCCCCGGTGCACTGCACCACCTAGCCCCATAGTAGCTACGCCCCTGTACACATCCACCCGAACTTCTAGCTATCTTTCATCATCGTTTCTCAAAATCAAAATGATTACACTGAAATACGGCCTGGACCAGAAGAAAATGCCGCCATTGCCACGCGGAAATATAGGCATGGTCATGCACAGCGGTTTGCTCTGTTTTTGTGATTACACTTCACCACTGACAGTGCAATCATTAAAGCAGCTTATTAATTATCATCAATAATTTAATGCCTCATGACTTTTGTTCTTCAGGTAGCATTTCGACCCAACCACATCTAAACTGATATTGCCGCTCCAAAATCAAGCAATACAGATACCCTTAAACGCATGAAGTGCATCGCTAAATACATTTTTTGTAATGACAGGATTTTAGGATTCAAAGTACGCCCAGCATAAATTATAAGAATTAATTTCAAAATACAACTTCAGTTTGAACTGCAAGAACACTAAAGCACGTGGAATAATAAATTGCTGTATTGCCATGTAGAGTTTATTCTTGTGGTTAAGTTAAAATGCGGACTGGAGCATATTAACAATGTTACCAAAGGCACTAGGAACTTCATTTCTCTGTAATAATTATTAAAAATTCACACTTCACCATGTGGCCTAATTATTGTAACCAAACTCTAACACTTTTACTTAATCAGCCAAATTATGTTAAACTTCTATTCCCAAAATCTTGTAAGCCATCTCCCTACTGGAAATCTTTTAGCTGTGAAAATATCAATTTATGCATTTTCTCCAAAACACGTATCTTTCGTATTCAAAAACATTTATTTCTCACTTCTTCTGTGATATGAAACTATCATATCTCATATTTTTTCAAGCTCTACTAATTTTTTTAAAAACTACCCTTCCCAATCAGTTGACTTGAACTACTATTTTAAATGTTAGTGATGACAATCAGTATCCCTTTTGTTGGATAAGCTAATTATCCTGTCTAATTATGTTTATTTTCTAAGAAATACTCTAATTTCAACTACGTTTTAATCCTACAAAAATGTTTTTATCTCTAAAAGCAAAATTATTTTGTTTTTGTTTATGCATGGATAATAAATGTAAAACTTCAAAAAAAATACCTAAATAAACTCTTTTAAATTTAAAACATATCCCACATTACTTCAATCTATGAAAAATCCTCCAAAAGCTATTAGCAATAATTTCTATGGAGCATCATTGAATCTGTGTCACTTCTCAGACCAAAAGAGGCAACAGTATCTAACATTTAAGACAACTGCATTCTATTCTTCTGTAATTGATGGTCACTTCAGTGATATCCCACACCAGTAAATACTGTGTCTGTTCCCTATTATCCAAGATTTCAATGTTTTTTATTTTTAATTGTTCGCTATTTTCTGTTATTCATGAATGTTTGTTTTGTGTAAGATATTATAAAAACTAGAGCTAGGAAAAACAATTTAATAATTTGATATTGTGGATAATATTCCTCAATAGCAAGTTATAAATAATAAATGATGTCTGCCAATGCAGTGGAATTTAACATTCAGTTGTTTATTTTTGGAGTGGATTTACCTTCATTCTTAGAAGCATTTTCAGCAGCTTAATTTAATTTAATTTTAATTGGAATGGAGCAGACATTACAGTGGCAATTTCCCTTGACACCCATCTTCCCCCTTTCCTGCACCCACATACATTTTCCGTCTACAAAATTTCAACTTTAAATTCTTTCAACATTTTTGGTAAATTATTCATCATTTCTCTTGGAAACTTAATCCATTCCCTGACACCCCTATGTAAAAAAGACAATCTTCCTACACCCTTGTGCCTAAATTTGAGTGCCAGCTTGTGGTCATGGTCATCTTTTCCCTTCCATGCATTACTTTTGATTCTTACACCAATATTATTCCATGCATCATCACCAATATGCGACTGGCATACTACCATGACCCAATTCCTTTACCTCTCTCGTACATCCCCCATCACTCTCTCCAACAAGAAAAGAATTCTGAAACCTTTTCCTACTACCTGTCCAATATGTCCAGCCCAGTTAAGCTTGTTATCCAATGTAATGCCAAGATATTGACATTTCAAGTCTTCAACAAGCAACTGTTAACTGTGTGTACATGTCAACTTAATACTACATTTTATGCAATGAAATTGGGACATAAATTGAATATCGTTTGGGTTTCTACAAGTTTCTCACAGTCTTTTTAGGAGTATTAATTGTTGTGTTTGTTCTGTGGGACATTATTTATAAACCATATTTTCATAGTTTACAAATGATTCATTAAAACCATCAAGTCGTTTCTTATTGCAAGTGCTTGTTTACTGCTTTGTAATGTCATCATCTGTAACCTTAACTGTGGCATGTAGGTGCAGTATGGTAGTTTTCTCTTAAAATGTCAATGTTGAATTTTACATGGGATACAGAAGTAAATAATGTTGGGTGAATAGTTTGGTCATAAACAATTTCACAGTAGTAGGCAAATAGTAGTTTTTTTTATTCAGAGGCAAAAACCATAAATTTTTAAATTTGTGTCTGTCTGTCCATACATCACTCAAAAACTATAGAACGGCTTTTAAGTAAACTGCACATAGAGATAGCTTATGCCATGGTTAAAAATATAAAAGTAAATTTTGATTGTTAGGAAACAAAGGCGCTAAAAGCGAATATATTGAACATTGGATAGGATAAAAAACCACCGCTTACCAAAGAAGGGGATTCCAGTGGCGTTGGTACACGAAAAAAACACGAACACACAAAGAATAAAATTTTCGAGCATGGCTCTTCCTCAGTAGAAGTGAGATGGCTGCACGCAACCGCTGCTGGCAGCCAACTCTCTGCCAGCAGCCAACTCTCTGCCAGCAGCGGTTGCGTGCAGCCATCTCACTTCTACTGAGGAAGAGCCATGCTCGAAAATTTTATTCTTTGTGTGTTCGTGTTTTTTTCATGTACCAACGCCGCTGGAATCCCCTTCTTTGGTAAGCGGAGGTTTTTTATCCTATCCAATGTTCAATAAAAGTAAATTTTGAAATTTTTTATTTGTTTAAGCATCGGGGAAAAACTAAGAGATTGAATTTAACAAAATTACATTCAGTGACAGCTTATGGCAGTGGTTAATGTACAGGATTCATTTTATCCCAATTAGAATCATAGTTTCAGATGATGCAGACGGTGGAATTTTTGTCTGTCTTTACACACTTTAAGCAAAAAACTAAAAACAAAAACACATTTTAAAGACCTACACAAAATGACAGCTTATGTTATTGTTTAACATATAAGATATCTTTTATCCTTTTAAAGTTACATGGCAATCTTAAAAAAAAGTAATAAAATCATCATGTCTCAAAACATTGTTTGAGTTTTAATGAGGTGCAGTATGTTGGGGTCTTAAATTACTTACATAAAAGTTTACATTATAAATAGCACAAAATATATGTAGAAACATATATAATTTCATCTTTATATAGATATTTATATTTTCACTAAACTTAACTTAGTCCACAACCCGAAGGTTGGTTGGATCTTCCTTAAGGAGGCTAACAATCATATATGTACAGGATGTCCAGGAATGAAAGGATAATCCTGCAACCGCAGA
This sequence comes from Vandiemenella viatica, assembly GCA_031002005.1. Lineage (NCBI taxonomy): Eukaryota > Metazoa > Arthropoda > Insecta > Orthoptera > Morabidae > Vandiemenella > Vandiemenella viatica. Next base: position 127,633,602 of record CM061920.1, read on the forward strand.
TAGATCACATCATGTCCTACTATATGACCAAATTTTGTTTTAGTAAAAGTCTCGCCATTTTTGAGATGTTAATTTTTTTTTTTTTTTTTTTAAACATGCGACTTGGTTCAGTTTATTCCTTGCCATTTCTTCAAATTAAGACTTTTTGAACGTTGCTTTTTTTTTTTTTAATTTACTCCACCAGTAAAATCCATACTTTAAATTATTTTGATTGTTTTTACTATTTTTTAAAATAATATTTTTTTGTCTCATTCCTTTTTTTTTTTAGTCGTCTTTTCTAATGTTACTGCACGACTTTAGATATTATTTTTTCCACAAAATTCTTGTCCCCTCCCTATTTCCACAACAGTCATTGCCTGCCAATCACATATTGGAGTTTGGTGTTTATACACCCTGCTTCTGCTGTTTATGTTGTCACACTTCTCCATTATTAATGGTTTCCTTGAAAGGTTTTTTATCTCTGCTTTTATTTCACGACATAACGTTAGTTATTTATGTAGGATTGTTTTGCATCTACTGTTTTATGTATCAAGGAAGAAAAGATTTAAATTATGAAAGGGACTATGCAGAAATAGGATTTAAGAAACACAAACTGGATGGGGGTTGACCAGTTTCCACTTAATTATTCTTATCCACTTTCCCAGTCTTTCCATTGTAATGTTGAATCCAAATTTTTAACATAAATGTACAAAATCTGTAGCTTTCATTTAATCTAGAAAATAGATGTAAATATGTTGTAACAGAACACTCAGTAAACATATAGTTGCATGAAAACATCAGTTTAATTTTGAATGTGACTTGCTGGACTGTCGAGCTCCCAAATTTTGAACCCACATTTCTTGCAGCGTAATGTGTACATGGGAAAATATAAGACCGGGGAAGGTGGGGCGGCATTGCACATCATGCCATATCTGTCTTTGTTATTTGAACTGAATATATAATTCCCAAATAATGCTGATAGCGACAGTGAAATTCTGACAGGCGTAAGGAAGGATAGCGAAAGTAAATCCATCACAGGAAGGTTACAATCATCAAATAAACACGAATATGAGAAACAACATTTTAATATAAACTTTAATAGTGTTCAGTTGTGAAATATATGGCAAACAGAAGAGATGTGTACGCACTATAGCCAGAGATGAACAAGGTGTGGTTGGTAATAGTGTTGGAAAAGTAAACAATCAGTAATTACAGGAAAGGTTGTACAAAGTGGTAAAAATTTATATATGTACACATGTAAGTTATGGGATAGTAAGATGCAATTATGCAAATGCAATAGCACTGAGGAAGAAATCGGTTGCATCTCCTCTCGTAGGCTTGTGAATGCATTGTTTGGATCCTAGATGACAGGAAAAGGTAGCCTGGCCAGATGGGATACAATTGCAGTTGGTAAGAGCTAATGCTAGGGTTCAAGTATGGTTCAGACCTCATGAGACCTTGGGCCCATATTGTCAGTAAGACATTGTGCAAGCGGGTGGTGGTGTTATCCTGGCATGTGCTGTATTTACATCCTTGCACATCTTGCACCTGCAACACTTTTACAGTTATACACAGCTGTAGAGGAAGAATGGCTGAATATTTCTTCAGTAGAATTACTTATTGAGTCAATGCTATGTCGGGTTGATGTACTTTTCCTGGCAAAAATGGTGCCCTGCAAGATATTACGAGGTATCCCATGTGTTTTGTGACTTCAGGGCATACTGAACGGATTTCAGTCTTGTGGGTCAGCACCTCCAGCCTTTTTTACAGAACCTCCTTTAATAAAAAATTACACTTCTTTGAACAATTTTACACAGTCCCCATTCCTCTACCACCTGGCTCCTTACTTGGATCCATAAATGTCTCTTCCCTTAACACCAACATTGCTCACGGTCAGGGCCTCAGTGCCATGGAAACTTCTTGGAAATGCGACCTCCGATAGCATCCCCAAGACATCCTTCCTCATTTCCTCATTCTGTCTAACAACTACTTTTCCTTCAACTCTCAAATTTACCACCAGATACATGGCACTGCTATGGCACCATCCTTTTCCTGCTTCAATGAAGAATCTCTTTCCCGATACACACAAAAACTGTCTGGAACTCTCATCTGCTGCAGCTATCCCCTTGAATTAGTACACAAACAAATCTCTCATGCTACAGCCCTTCCTGTGCACAGCCACTCCAAGGCTGTACCCCTTGAAACTAACTGCAGCCCTGCTTTCATCATCCAGTTCTTCCCTGGTCTGGAGTCAATTAACCTAATCCTTCGTCATGGGCATGACTTCCTATGTTCCTTCTCTGGGATGCACACCATTCTCCATAAAATCCTATCCACTGCCCCATGTGCTTGTTTAGCAGACCACCAAATCTAAAAAATATCTTGGTTCACAAGTAATCGCCCAGTAATTCCCCCAAACTACCACAGGGATCATACCCGTGCAACAGACCCCCCTGTAAAACATGCAGCATGCATCAAGCTACTACCACTTACTCCAATCCTACCACAGGTGAAATATTCCCCATCATTGGTCATGCTACTTGCATTACAACACACCTCATATATCAAGTTCATGCCTCTATTGCTCCAGCTCATATGTAGGCCTCACTATTAACCCACTTGCAACAGAATGAATGGCAACAGGCAGACAGTGTATACCAACAATGAGGCCTATCCAGTGGCAAAACATGCCAGTTCCCACAAACTGAATAATTTAAACAATTGTTTCTCAGTTAAGGCGATCTGAGTTTTCCCTGACAACACATCCTCCTCTGAACTACGTAGATGGGAACTATCCTGTCAGAATATCCTAGACACCAGACATCTTCCAGGCCTCAATCTCCAATAAATCCCTCCCACCAGACCCAGCACTTATTATCACTACTATTTATATTGCTTATATTTTATTTTTCGTACTTAAAGTTTTTCAAAATATGATTTATATGTATATTGTCACTTAGTTGTTATGTTGATCTACCACTTTCAATGATAATATACCTTCAACATTGATTATGAATCTAGTATTTGCGCTCCTCTCTCTCCTACACTATGACCTATGCCGGCCATGCCATTCACCAGACAGCCGTCGTCTTGTATATGTCAGGTTCCGCCTGGTGTCTCACATTTGCAAGAATAAGGCTATATGCCGAAATATTGCACATTTCTTGTGTATGTTGTTTTTTGTTTTTGTTGTTCCCAGCCACCTTCATCTATGGTAAGATTTGGGTCATATTTCCCTATCCTTCCTTAGTTTTATATTTATATATATAGATGAAAATAATAATGGTGACAATGAAATTGACACTAGGCAATGAAAATCCACAGCTATAGCTACACTCTGCAATTCACAAAGCAGAGATTACTTTCTACCAATACTATCTCGGTGCATTTCAATCACAGCACAAGGGAAGAAAGAATTCATATAAGCGTCGGTATGGCACATAATTATCTTTCCTGTTATTTTGATCTTAAAATATTGACAGACGAAGTATTTTATATCATTCATTAATGAAACAGTTGTTTACCAATAAATTAAATGAATCATTCATCATCTGTATGTCAGATAATCCCATCCCAATTTATGTAACAATTCTGTGACACTTTCGTAAAGACTATGGCGAATTGAGCTGTACTTTTTCTATACTTTCAATCAATCCCTGGTGATACGGTTCCTAAATTGCACAACAGTATTTCCAGTGTGAACATATGAGAGTTTGATATGCTGTCTCCTTTTTATATGCCTCACAATTCTTCAAAAATCGACCTATAAATCACAGTCTAGCATTTGTTCTACCTACAACCGAAGTTATTTGCTGGTCCCATTTAATTTTGCTTTCTACTGTTACATCAAAATACTGCCAGGAATTAATAACTGAAATATTTACTTTGTACTACTGAACAAATAGGAAAAGACGTGCACACATCCAGACTTATCTCCCTTGCCAACCAACATTAGTAAGATTATTCACCAAAATATTGCAAAGTTTGTTCATGTTTCATGTTTTTGTGTTCATGCTACCCCTCCTGCTTTCATCTGTGGTAAGTCGTGGGTTCCTTTCAATATCCTTCCTTATATAAATATATAATAAAAAATAAGCGATAGAATCACTGATTGGGTCTTACTAGCAGTGAAGATGAGCAGAATACCTGGTGTCAAGGATATGTTTATAGGCTGTGAGGTCCAAAAATGGTAGTAATGTGAGCAAACACTCTTACAGCTCTCGCTATGAAACCCTTGTTGAAGTTCTTAAAGTTGCAAGAACAGTCAGGGACTACCACTAGATGGCCTAGGCTACCTTTGGCTTTTCATTCAGATGGACAGTTGGTTTGAGGTGAGGCCAGCATAAGAGGTTGTGCTAGTGAAATGCTCTATAATAGGAAAAAGATTCTCCTTGGTGGGATTGGAATAGCTGGGGTGACTGGGATGCAAGTTTTGCAGCAAGCTTTATTGCATAGGATAGTACCATTTGCTAGTCTGGAAGAATCGGATGGTGTTTGTTGACCAAGATGTTCTTGAGATTGGATGGTGAGAGGCAGTGGGCATGACTTTGGGAAGAAGGATGGCATTTCGGATAAGGAACTGAGAGAGTTAGGCCTATTACAAAAAAATTGGTTAATGGACTTGAGATCACGAGAGAACTGGGTGATGAATATGGAGCTATAGTCTGCTTTATGCAATACTGAATTGGAGTTGTATGAATGGTGGATGGTAACATTAGAGATTTGTTTCATTTACATGGCATGAAGTAGCGACATCTTACAAAATGAAAATTTATACAAGAAGTAAGTAGTCGTTACAAGTCTCAGGAAGAATGCAATCAATATTTTTGCTATACAGTGTGTGAACTGCCCCCGTTTAAATGTAGATACTGGTAGATTGAGTTAATTGTGAACTGTCCCTGCTTATTTCTTGCATCGTTACATCTGTTGTAAACTAATGACTTTATTAACATAATTGTACTCTACATTAAATGTAGGTAGGGTGTGTTTCGAGTGGTTTCGCCCTATAAGCTCATCTAACACTTGCAAGCCAACAGTTCGTTAAGTTTTTATAGTTACTAGTGTGTCTGTAAGTGTATCCACAAGTTATTGGAAGGTATCATTATACCAGTAAAGAAAATTCACCTTCTGTTCACACATGTTAAATTTAATACTTTTTTCAATTAACCACGATATTACACATGTGTGTTTTACATTACTCCAACAAATTATTGGCTGTGCAGTCTAACAATACATTTGCCTTGCCCACTCAACAAGCCTCACCGTGTGAACACCACTGACATCTGCTGACTAAAGATGCTCTATATGCATTCTTATAGATTAAAACTAATCCTACCCTGATCAATACAAACTACTAATCTGTAGAAACCTGTAATTTATCTGATTACAAACATTTACACAGCAATTTACAATATAAACAACAATAGTAACATAATAATGATAATTAGCCAGTAGCAAATTAAAAACTGATGGGGTGGCAATAAATGTCACAAGTGGATGTTGGAAACTGAAGGTTATGGAATGTTTCTTTTTCCCCCCCTTATGGCATTACAACTTGTCGAACACGATGTTGAGATCATTGCAGACAAGAATAACTTGGGGAAAGGAACAGGAAGTAATTTGGTCATGATCCTTTAGCAGGAACCAACCCGGCAATTGCCTGGTGTGATTTTGAGAACTCTGGAAAATCGAAATCTGGATGGCTGGATGGGTATTCGAACCTGTTGTTCAGAGTTAGAGGGTGTGGCAGTATGATATAAACGCTGGTGTTAGGTTCATAATTATGAACAGATGAATCTACCATGTATCGTGAATTTCAAGGCTATGAGCAAGAGAACAGCCAAAGTGTAGGTTTTGATATAGATTTGTTGGCTTTATGTCTACAGAGATATGAAGGGCATCTTGTTGCAGGAAAATGTCCACATTGAGATAGGTGACAATTTTGTCTGGGAGTATCTCCAGCTGAATTTGATGGTCTGGCTATTGCGATGGAAATTGAGGAAATCTGAGAACTGGTTTTCACTGTGAATCTAGATCATAAAATTTCATCTCTGTATCTGAAGCATACTAGACCTGAAATGAATTCTTCACACGAGTTCAGCTGGATAGTGTCGTAAAAAGACAACATTTCAACAACTGGCTCGTTTGTCTCCACTCACATAATAGACCTGCTGTGTAGGAGTTCTTCCTACAGAAGGCTTAGGAAGACATTGGTGAAAGACAGAACCATGCAGTGCTGCATGTCTGCAGATAAACTTGGGAATTGAAGGAGTACTATGTTTAGGAGAGGATAAAGTGAGCCAAAGATGGGAGAAAGTATCGACTGAGAAGGCTGTTTGGAGGGCACTTATCAAAGAAGTGTACAAGGGAATTGAGGCACTGACAGTGCGGGATGTCAGTGTACAAGGAGGTGACACCAGTAAAGACAAGGATGGAGTCTGCTGGTAGAGGAGCTGGAACTGGACAGGTCATATGGAAGTGTGGGGTGTTTTAGATTAGGAAGGAAGGTTTTGCACAAAGGTTGAATATGTTGATACTCCAATGCTGAAATCTGTTCAGTCGATGATTCATATGCCACAACTCTAGGATACTTGGGCTTGCCAGCAATTTGGATCCTGACAGGAAGGTACGGGTTGGGTGTGGGTGAGATTTGGAGAAGTGATTTGTGGAATGTAGGCTTGCAACGAATATTCGGTATTCGGCCACTTTTTTACTATTCGGCCGAATACCGAATACTTAGGATTTTTTTAGTTTGGTAATTGCCTAAAATAAAACAATTGATTCATTGCATTGTAATGTATTTAACTTACAATTACAAAAAATAATCATGCATGGTCAACCTACACGATGTCAAAGCAAAACAAAAATATTATAAATACCTATTCACTGGAATCATCATAATTGAAGTTTAGGAGTGGAAGATTGTGGAAATACTAATTTTTCTCCATTGTCAGGTAGTAGTTTACTTCTTTTCTTCTTGTAGACATTTCCAGCTTCAGAGAAAAGCCGCTCCGAATGAACACTGCTTCCTGGTGCGGACAAGTATTTTGCTGGAAGCTTTGTCAAACACGGAAATTTCTCTCTTCTTGCTTGCCACCAAATGTACGGATTATCATGCCATGATATACTATTAATTTTTAAGTAAACATCTATTTCAGTTTCAACTGCATTTTTTTCTTGTGATGTCCCTGCATTGATCGTACTTTTCTCTGTAACAGTCTATTCAAAACAATCCATAAAAGATGAGTGTGTACTCTGACTGTGACCCTACTCTTCCATCATCCTCTTGGACTGAATAGGGGACGATTTCGCGCTGCTGTCGCTGCTTGTTTCGCAGTACGTCTTTAGACCATGGATCAAAATATACTGCCTTGTTTTTCTATTTGCAGTTGACTGGTGAAAACATTCATTTTGAAGTGAGGGTATAAAGCGGTTGCCGACAAACAATTTTTATTTGTGGCAATGTCTTCAAATAGTTTGTTCAACCCTTGTTGCATGACAAGCCTCACTTGGCTTAAGTTGGCTGTTAGCTCTGATGTGCTAGTTTTATCGCAATATCGCGTTACAGTAACAACATAATTTCAGAAGTGCATCCATATCCGGAACTTGTGACTTTTGTTAGATGGTTGTAGTAATCTTAAAAGTTGCTATAAAAGCTCCCATTGAGCAGCAGTCAAGTTAGCAATATTGTACTCTGTGAGATACACTGAAGTTGCCCGTTTTTGTTCCATTAGTCTCTCAAACATATAATATGTGGAATTCCACTGCGTACTGACATCTTGCACCAATTCATTCAACATTTAGTCTAAATGCCCTTCTCACTGACTTAAAAACGAGGTATGAGGATGTTGTGACTGCGGAAATACTGCACCCTGTTATCGATCCATACAGTGAAGAATGGCATATCATACTACAAGAAAATTATTGATCGATGTAATCACTATCACACTATGTAGGTGGCAGTTCAGAAAGTGGTATCAGCAATTCGGTCTTAAGAAGATTATACCAATTGCTTATCCTGTGTTATGAACTATCGTAAGAAAGCTTTTCCAACTTCACACCTCATTGGGTGTTATTCTTGAGAAAAAAAAGTAATTTCATAAATAATCCAACATAGATACTTGAGGCCATACTTCAAGCTTGTTAAAACAGGCACAGAGTGGTAGGAGGTAAATCTGCTTAAACAGCCGGGCGAGAGACAAGCACAGCAATACAGATTTTGGCTCACTCTGGCCGAATACTTTTGCCGAATATTCGGCTATTCGGCCAGGAAGTCTGCCGAATATTCGGTATTCGGCATATGGCTGAATATACTATTCGTTGCAAGTCTAGTGGAATGGATTGTGGTAAGAGACCTTGTAAGAATCCCTGGAGGCTAGTGTTGGAAAGCTTTTTTAGGTTCTTGGACTGCCAATCACCGTGCCATGACCATTAGCAGTTGAGCATTTTGTAAGTTGTTGGCAGTTCTTTTATTGTTTGAGTTTAAATGGAGTTTAGATTGTTGGAGTTTGGAATGAAGTTCAGGAAAGATTGTGAGGATGGGAAAGATGTGAGGAATCCCATTATTGTGAATCACATAATTGCAATGATATCATTACATTTATTACATAGAAAATCTGTTTATTAAAGTTATAGTTGAACATTATGCTAATTGTTGTTTTACAAGCCTTACTTGTTGGTATAATTAATATTTTCATGCCAATATATACAAGTATGCTAAACACACCTTTTTCTGTTTCATCTGTGTTGTTTTTTTTGTTTGTAACGTTTTATCTTCTGTTAAATTGTCTCTCTGTTTTTGTGATTGACTAACTGTTTTTGATTATTAATTATTTTCTTGTTTTGTGTTTTTTTTTTTTTTGTTGTTGCATTTTTAGTGTGTTGAATAGTGTTTTATTTGTTAGTTTTTCCTATTCCTATGAACTTGTGTATCTTTTACCTTTCTGGAACTGTTACCATACGGTTTTTGATGGTTGTTAATTTTTAATACTTTTACGTCTGTCTTTATGTTTGTAGGGGATGGTTGTGTTCTACTAAATATTCATCAAATGCAGAATGATTTATTGAAGTTATTGCTCTGATGTGTTCTTTATACCGTACGTTAAAGTTCGTGGACGTCTGACCTATGTGTACTGTTTGGCACTGCTGGCATGTCAGTTAAGGTGTTCCTGCTTGCTTAGGGTTACCAGATGTCCTCTTTTACCCGGACATGTCCTCTCTTTTTGACCGTAAAAATGGTCCGGGCGGGTTTTGAGAAAAATCAAGGTATGTCCTCTTTTTTTAGTTCCGTTTTACTACTGCCTGAACTTGAAAGTGTGGGAATAAAACTCTCCCATCTGTCAAAATGGTAAACCCTAAAGAATTTAACCTTTATGCCAACAATGTGATATTTTATCTACACTTTTCCTTTTTCTGTCTCGGCACTGTGTCAAGATATAGTTACGATTTCTGAGCAATAGGTGGCGAGGCAATTATCGTGAAATACGAGCTGCGGGGTGGCCGGTGAAGAACATTATGTACGCAACAATGCAAAGTACTTCGGTAGTCAGCTCGGCTTCTAGAATCATTGTTTTCAACTGCTTTACTGTTAGTTGCGTTTTGGTTGTTGTGAAGCGAAGCAGTTTTATTGTTCAAGTGAAATCATGCCAACACGCAAATGTGTCTTCAGTGACGAATTACAAAAACGATTTCCTGACTTCAGACCGGGAAGAATTAGCTCAGAGGCAGAATGTCTTATCTGCCCATCAGGAACATTTGTTTCAGTTGCTAATGAAGTTAAGTTTTATAACCATGGGACCGATTTTACGTAAATATCGTATGACACTGGAAATTTGCGTGTAATAGCTCAGATTTTCTTACACTGAATAATGTATAACACCCACAATTATTAATTTGCAGGGGGGCTCGACCTAGAAGCTCACAAAAACACTGAAAAACACAAAAACACGGATACGTACTGCAGCATCTTCATCCAAAGTTGACGATTTTTTTTGCAAAAAAGGATTCCAAAATTAATGATCTGGTCCATGCAGCTGAAGGCACCCTATCTTTTCACACAGTCAAGCATCATCAAAGTTTTAAATCAATGGACTGTACTGGAAAACTGCAGAAAGTGTTATTTACAGACTCAAATAAAGCGAAACAAATGTCATGTGCTCGCGCTAAAACAGAAGCCATTATTAATTCTATATTGTCACCTCATTCTGTTAATGCTTCTATTGACGCTTTGGAGTGTATTTCATGTTTTGGTGTTGCAACAGACGGCAGTAACCATGGTTCTGTGAAACTGTTTCCAATTCTAATTCAATACTATGACTTTAAATCTGGGGGAATTCAAACAAAAGTGATAGAACTTAAAAGTAGTCCAAATGAAAAATCTGAAAAGATTGCATCTTACATATGTGATACTCTTAGAAGTAGAGGTATTAATAATAAATGTGTTGCTTTTTCTGGGGACAATACAAATACAAATTTTGGTGGGATTAGTGGACTTGGTAAGAGGTCGGGAAATAATGTTTTCGCCCATCTGAAAAACAATTTAAATGATAGATTAGTAGGATTAGGCTGCCCTGCTCATGTTTTACATAACTGCATTCAACATGGTATTGATGCAGGACTCACATTAGATGTTGATTCCATAGTATTAAAAATATTTAATTATTTTTCTGTGTACACAGTACGTACTGAAAGTCTTAAGGACTTTTGTAGATGTACAATATAGGGAAATATTGTGTCATTCTAAGAGTAGGTGGCTGTCCCTTTTTCCTTGCGTTACGAGACTAATTGAGATGTATCCAGCACTGAAATCATATTTCAGTTCTCAGGGTGAAATTCCAATTCTGATTAAAATGTTTTTCCAAAATGAGCTTAGTGAAGCACGATTATGGTTTGTTCATTCTCTTATGTCATTATTTCAACATAATATTTTGGCCCTAAAAAAAGAGAAAAATTCACTGGTAGAAATGATACATATTCTTGAGGGTGTGTTGAATGCTCTTCAGGAAAGAAAAATCCAGAATTTCAAATCTTTAAAACTAAAAGAAATTTTGAGAAAAAAATGGGATGAAGGTTATGGTTCTAAATGTGATATGCTAGAAGGAGAAATAGCACATGTTTATGATGCAACAATTAAGTATCTTAAGAAATGGTTGGTTCAGTATCAAGAGTTTTTGGCATTTAAATGGATGGGTCTGAAAAATTCTCCAAATTGGGGAGATGTGGAACAAACAATTCTGTACCTAAATGAAAAACTTAATATTAAAATAGATTATGTAAAGTGCTTTGATCAGTTTTGCAACTTTAAGAAATTTTTGACAAACCAGGCTAACGTTAATACAGATCAGTTGCCAAATGATATCTGGTGTAAATATTTCCGAGAGTCAAAGAATGGTGCTTGTTTCTCAGAACTACTAAAAATTGCGGAGTTTTTCTTTGCTATTCCCAGCCACAATGCTAGTGTAGAAAGGGTTTTTTCATTAGCAAACAGTCAGGGGACCAAAGATAGAAATAGACTCAGTGTTGAGTCTGTTAAGGGAATTATAAGTGTGCAATATAATTATAAGGATTTATCTTGTGTACAGTTTTATAATTATTTGTTGGAAAATAAGAAATTACTCTCAGAAATTGGTTCATCAAAGAAATATCTGAGTGCTTCAGGGAATAATGATGAAGATGAGAAATGTACTAATGATGATTTTTTGTAGTTTATATTAAAATGTGCCACAAATTGTTGTATCGTTGCATGATTTAATAAAATGAAGTAATATACTACCTATTGTAGACGTTTCATTTGCAAAAAGTATAGTGAATTATGCATAACTTAAATATTTTTATTTATTAAGTGTGTAGTTATAATTTATCTTAATGCAACATCCGTAAATGTTAAGAAACCCACAACACTTTTGCAGAATTTAGTATTAATATAGAAATGTCCTCTTTTTTGAAGACCATCATCTGGTAACCCTATGCTTGCTGGAAAGGTCATTTTTAGTGTTGGCATTCAGTTGCTTGTGCTATGTGTTATTCGTCCTGAATGAAATTTGTATTCCTTATTTCCTGAATATGTTGCTGATTTTTTTTTGTAACTGCTTTGCGTCTCTTTTTAACATCGAGGTCTTTAGAGACGGGAAAGGATGGGGGGCAAGGAATGGAAAGGAATTCGGCCATGGCCTTTTGAAGGAAGCATCCCGGCATTTGCCTGGAGTGATTTGGGGAAACCATGGAAAACCCAAATCTGGATGCCCGTACGGGGATTCGAACCGCCGTCCTCCCGAATGCGAGGCGAGAACGCTAACCGTTACACCGCCCCGCTCGGTTTGCTGATTTTATGTGTGTGTGTTTACTATTGTGGGTCTTGGTATACCTTTGTATTTTAGTCTGATTCAGGGTACTGGTTTGTTGTACCCTCAGTGCTATTTGTATTTGTTTCATTTTTTATTTTTGTGTGATTATGTTGTATTATATTATGTAGTCTTCCTTAGATAGAGTTATAGTGTTTAATCTGTTTAACATGTGTCTAAATGCTTTCTGTTTGTGGTTGGTAGGATGGTTAGATGTGTGTTATAGTGTTAGTGTGCGTTTTCTATATATGCTGAGGGAATATAAAGAATTTTTTTGGTTATTGTTATGTCAAGGAAGTTCAGTCTCTTATTTGTTTCTTTGTATAAGGTAACAATTGGATAATGGAAACATAGAAACTGCTGTGAGGCACTGAAAATAAGATAGGATAGGGAAAATAAACAGATACCCGTCCCTTACCACAGATGAAGGCAGGAGGGCGAGACGAACACGTAAAAACACAAAAACAAACAAATAATATTTCGACATAAGTCTTAGTCATGTGGGAGGCGAGACATATGGCATGTGGCGGGTTGGGATGTGACCACATCTTTCCCACATGCCATATGTCTCACCTCCCACATGACTAAGACTTACGTCGAAATATTGTCGAAATATTATTTGTTTGTTTTTGTGTTTTTAAGTGTTCGTCTCGCCCTCCTGCCTTCATCTGTGGTAAGTGGCAGGTATCTGTTTATTTTCCCTATCCTATCTTATTTTGTATAAGGTAAATTATGTAACTGTGAATATTACCCATTCCTTTATGGAATATGGATATTATATGTCATGGTTCATCTATCAGAAAGATTATGTTATCCACATATCTGTACCAGTAAATTAGATTGTATTTTTTGTTTGTGAGGGTATGAGGAGGGGGGGGAGGGTTATGTGTTTTGGAAGAGGCAAGCCTAAATATTTTTGCAACTGTCTGTACCGTAGTGCATTTCCTTCCCTGAAATTTGCATCCTTCTTCCAAAAATCCACGAATGTCCTTCCCTCTTCCCTGCACAGGCATCTGCAAACCACTCAGTCTTGAGAGCATAATTGTCCTCACCTTCTGATTCACCTAGTCTAGCACATGGCTCTTTTCCATGCAGTAGAATTCACAGCAAATTTTCAGTGTACATCCAGCTTCCACTACATATTCCAAATGTGCTGCAGGAGACACTCTGTACTTTGCAATTCAAAAAATCATGCATGGTGAATGGTGCTTTGCACCAAAACTAATCTCTCTAATTTCCTATTATTGGACACATCACTTCCACAACTTCATACCACAATTACCAACTTAACTTTCTTTACAGCCGGCTTCTTATATAGGCCTCACCACTTACCAGTTGTCCGGTTGCCACAGGCAAACAGTTTATACTCGTAAAGTAACCTACACCATGGAGTAGAAGTCCATGCCAGTTCTCACAACTCTAACAACCACGACAACTGTTTTACAGTGATATTTGTCTGTTTTTCCTGGTATTACTATCCCTTCTTGACCATGTAGTTAGGAAGTAGCATACCAACATATTCTTGACACCAGGCATCCTCCTGGCCTTGTACTTTCATAAGAACCTATCTATAAACCTATCATCATCATCATCAAGAGTTTCCAGCTACTGACTGGGTCTGCTTTCTCCGCAAGCCTCTGTAGTTTCTTGTTTCTTCCCACCACCTCTATATCACCACCTGGGTCCATTCCTCTCCCTGTTCCATACACATTACTCCCCTCCTATCCTCCATCTTCTCTTGGTATTCCTCTGGTTTATTTACCATGAATTTTCATTGTGTGGTATTTTATGCTCCTCCGTTCTCGGAATATGCCCATACCATCTTAGTCTAACATTCTCTATCATTTCCTGTAGGGATTTTTCTGTTTTACTGTAATTGCTTTGTTCCTTAACCTGGCCATTCTTATAACACATGTTCTACCTCTTAGAAGTTTTGTGTCAATTGCTTGCACCCTGCTGATATCTTCCTTCTACAATGTCAAGGTTTCAGCGCCATACATTAGGATAGGAGCATAGTAAGTGTGATAGATTACATCGTTACTTCTCTGTGGTTTATACCTGATGATAGTAGGGTTCTGATGCTTCTTAAAAATGCCTCTGCATGCCTCCCTCTTTCACTTATCTCACCGTCATGCCTTTTGTTTTCCTCTACAATAGTTCAGTGGTATTTGAAACTATTGGCTTCTCTCAGCTGTGATTTGCCATCATATTACCCCTGGTTATCGTGTTCTTTTTTCTGGTTATTACCTTAAATTTCATACCATATATTGGCCCATACATCCAATTGTCCATGAACTTTGCATCTGTTAATCTGTTCTTTCTTCCTCTGTTTTCACATAGCCAACACTTTCCTGGTATAGTTCTGTCATTCTACTTCTTTTGAAGCTTCTCTGTTCTCCATTGTCTTCCATACTATACACCTGTGTACACAATCATATACTTTCTCAGTATCAATGAATACCAATATTACATCCTTGCACACTTATAATGTTTTGATGCAGCTGTCTCTTCGCAAATCTCATGTCTACCAATTGATTTTCCTGATTTTAAGATATACTGCTCTTCTCTCAGCTCTTTTTCAACTCTGTTGTGTGTTCTTTTCTCAAGGATCTTCCAGTACACTTTGGCACATTAGCACATCAGTTTGATTTCTTTATAGTTCTTAAACTCCTTCATGCTTCCTTTTTTTTGAAGGTACATGTGATTATTCCATTCTTACAGTTTTTTTGGGGTTATCTTCTCCTTCTGTATCTTTCTCATCAAATGATATAATCACTGCATTGCTACTATTTCTGCCACTCTTACGATTTCCACACTCATTTCATTAGTGCCTGGTGCCTTTCATCTTACCCAGAGCTGTTTTCACTTTTTCTACCTCTCCTACACAGTTATTTTCCTTGTGCTTCTCCTTTAGAACTGTATCATCCTGTGTCCAATCTGGTTTCAGCATTGCTTCAAGATTCTCCTTCCTGATGTCTTTTAGTTTTCCGGTACTATTTATTTCATTTTCATCAAGCATCCTGAGGTTTTCACTCAGATCGTTACTCTCCTTTTTACTATTTTACGCAGTACTTTCTTATTACCTTTGCTACCTTCTCCCATCACTTAAGTTCCTTTCTCCAGCCATTTCTTCCTTTCTCTAATTTTTTTGACCTCCTTTTTTCTTTATTTAACCATCTCTTGTCTACGATGTCCTCTTTTTGAACCACTCAAAAAAGCCGTGATGTTTAAACTCCGCTGCTCCTTTTCTCTATCATTCAACCATTTAGTCACTTTTAATCTTTTCATGTTACTAGTCCCTCGACACACTGTTTCTGTCACTACAACTAATGCCATTTCAAATTTTTCCCAGTCTTCTTCCATTTTCACGTTCCTCTTGAATTATCCATTTTATATCAGATAGTACACTGCAGATTTCCTCTGCCAATCATTACTATATAAACCTTTTACCTATATGAATTACATATCATAGGAGACTACCCAGTACAAAAGATTAACACAATAATGTGACCACTTCTGGTGGGTAAGTGTTAATGTTTGTGTCTGGAACTTGGGAGGATGCAGGTAAAAAATCCCTATATGACCACCCGATTCCATGGATTCCTGAAATCAAACCAGGCAAATATTGGGAGGGTTCCATCAAAAATCCTGAATTCCTTCCCATTCCCCTCCCCCCTCCTCCCCTCTCAATTTTTCCAATTCCCCAGAAGTCCATTCCACACTTCAACAACTTCAGCCTCTTTGATATCTGAATCTATCACATCTATTACTGATTGTGTTTTGCAGTCATTTTCTAATAGTAAAAGTGGCAAGGTTTTTTGTAACCTAAATCTTTCACTTCTCTATTACATTCCTGACAATAAGTGAAGGTCTCCCAGCCACATGCCCTATGTATTCTGTCCTGTTGAATTTTATTTAATTGCAATGGAGCATATGCTACGGTGGCAATTCCCTTAGTCATCTACTTTTTATTTGTATTATTATCTTATATAATTTGAGTGGTAAATTCTTCCCCCGTCTACTTTTGCAATTTACGAATTTTAATTTTAAATTCCTTCAGAATTTTTGGTAAATTATTCATCACTTCACTTAGTAATTTGTTCCAATCCTCGGCACCCTTATCCTCAAGAGGAAATTTTCCCACTCCTCTATGCATGTTATTGAGTTCAAGCTTGTGGTCATGGTCTTTTCCGTTCCATGCACTATTCCTAATTCTTTGACCAATATCCTTCAAAGCCATACGACCAACATATGCCTTGTACATTCCCAACACTCCCTTCAGACTTCTACTGTGTTCCAATGACTCACAATCCAGCTCCTATATCATATCAGTTACTGATTGGGTTCTGATTTTTTATAATTGGTGACCTAAAAAGCTGTCTCTTCTTGGCATTTGTCTTCATTCCATACTGATCTACCCATTAAGATATTTTATCCAGGTCTCCTTGCAGTAGTTCAGTCTTCTTCGGTTTTGATCCTGTTATCATATACAATAAGGTTTTTGTCACAAGCCATTATCTCCGTTCATACTTAACCGAATCTATGAATCAGGTGTCATTTTAAAGCTTATGGTCTCCACTTTGGTCACATCATACTTTAAGAAGGTGATTTTTCGGAATTCAACCCTCAAAGGGCAAAATGTCAATATTTAAAAACAGTGTTTTTTTTTGTTTCATTAGCCATTTATCTCCCTGGATGCCTAACCAAAATCGATAAATGAAGTATCATTTTAAAGATTAAGATCTCTGCTTTGCTGAAACCATATATTAAGAAAGGAATTTTTCAGAATTTGACTCTTAAAGGGCAAAAGTACCAATATTTCTGCAATGTGATTGTGTATCATGAACCATTTATCTCCCTTGATATCTAACCGATATAAATGAATGAGGTTTCATTTTAAAGATTAAGGTCTTCACCATGGTCACATATTATAAGAAAGGAATTCTTTGGAATTCAACCCTTCAAGGACAAAATTAAGATTTTTCTCCATAATGTAATTTTTGTCATGAGCTATTTACCATCCTTGATATCTAACTGAAATAGATAAATGAGCAATCATATTAAAGATAAGATCTCTGTTTTGGTCACATCATATCTTGAGACAGGAATTTTTCGGAATTCGATCCTACAAGGACAAAAGTATCATTTCTTCCATAACATGTTTTTTTGTTACGGGCCATTTATCTCCATTGACACCTAACTTAAATCAGTAAATGAGATATCATTTAAAACATTAAGGTCTCCACTCAGGCAACATTATAAAATAGGAATACATTTTTTGGAATTTGACCCTTTAAGGGAAAAAGTAATAACAGTGAATGTCACGCCAATGAGACAGTTCAAAGCCAAGCCTCTAGATAGCAGTAGCACATATCACAGAGATATTATTAAATGGCTGCACTGGCATCAAATTTTGTTACATGCCTGTTACACTAAACAATTGAAACAAATGAGGTTCTTCTTTCATCCTATTACAAACCCTCAACCTTACTATTCATTGTATTCATGAAATTTTGGCATGGGTGAACTAGTATACCATTATATCATTTTCAAACAACCTAAATTCTGACTGTAAAGCATCATTAGAATAATGAATAGCAATGGTCTCGATACACTACTCTGTGGTACTCCCATATTTACTTACACCTCTTTGATAATGTATTTCCTACTTAACACTATGCTTTCTGGCTTTTAAGAATTCCTCTTCTTGGCAAGTAACTTTTTCATAAAATCTAATAGTTTTCAGTTTATTTAAAACTATTTTATATTAACTCTGTCAAATGCCTTAGAAAGACCTAGTGCTACTCTATCAACTTGGCATTGCTTGTCCATTTCATCTGAGATTCACATGGATATCCTTTCCTAAAGCCATGTTGTCAATCTGCAAACCAGTTTCTTTCCTCACGGACATTTCTGATAGAGTTGCATATCAATCTCTCCATTATTTTGCCCATCACTGATGTCAAACTAATTGGTCTGTAATTTTCAACTGTTTGTCACCCTCCTTTATGAACCTTTAATACTATTGCTTTTATTTTTTAGTTTTCTGAGTTCTTTTATAATTTCTTGAGAATCTATTTCGAATTTTGTAGTTTTGTTATTTCTAATTATCTAGAGACTCATTTATACCCTCCAATCACTCAATATATCTGCAATTTTAAAATACTAAGTGACTTCAACTCCATTTTTAGTTACGATTGTTTGAATACCTTCTGTTCTCCTTATTTTTCTAACACAGCCATAGAAATTTCTAGATTTGTTCAGTGGTTCCCCTGCACCAATAATATTCTTCATAAACCATCCTTAGCTTCTCTCTTTGCTCTCATTAATTGCTTGTTTACTTGTTTTAAGTAGTCCCTACTGCTACTTAACTCTGTTGTGTTCCCCTCCTTAAACTCCCACTTTGCCTCCACTGTATTTGTGCCATCCTTCCATTTGTTGAACCTTTCCCTGAAATATAACTTTAGTTGTGAAGTCTGTACCTTTTTACAGATATACCTATTTCAACCTTCAATTTTGGTCATTGGTTTACTGAATCCCCTAATACTCATCGGTACTGCATTTTGATCACTTATTCCTTCATTTACTTGACAAGCCACAGGATTTTCATCAGGCTTTATTAGAAAGATATCCAATATGTTTGGTCCCCTTGTGTTCAGCTCTACCACTTGTGTAAAATCTCCTTCTCTCACTAATTTGTTTGCAAATCTGTATTCCTTTGTGTTATTAACCATTTGATACCTGGTAAATTTAAATCCTCTCTAATAATGATCATTTTATGTTGACCTCTGAACTGTGAATTAGAATTTAGCTTCTCTCTGAGAACTTCATCTCCATATTTCATTCTCCTACTATGGTAAGCAGCCAACACCCTGATTTTTACGTTTTTACTCCCTGAGAAATCTACCACACTAGAGAACTGTAAAAATCCTTGCTAACCAATATGAATATCCCTCCACTAATTGCTCCACTAACTCTGTGCTACACTCTGTAACCATAACGGAAAAACTCATTATTTAGTACTCCTTCTTTTAACCAAGAATCTACCCCAATAATCACTTGTGGTTCATATATGCTGTGACATTTATCCTTTACATCTTCAGTAAGCAATTCCTCCCCTACCAAATACATAACAACAATGAACAGGAAAATGGTTTAAGGTGATAAAACTAAGGAAGGATAGGGAAATAAGACCCAACACTTACTGCGGATGAAGGCGGCTGGGAATGATGAACATAAAAGAGACAAACACAATATTTCGGCAGTTAGCCTTAATCTTGCCAGGACTGAGACACCAGACAGGTGTGTTTGTCATTTCCAGCCGCCTTTGTCTGTGCTAAGTGTTGGGTTTTATTTCCCTATCCTTCTTTACTTTTATATATATAAATTGTCTGCATTATAATGCTGTCCACTTTTTGTATTTGTCTACAACTTCTCATTTGAAACCATTGTGCCCCTATTCCAAATGGTACTGCCCTATTTGTTTTCATTGTAACAATGGGTTGTTGTCTTAGTAACAGACTTTACTTTGTTCTTATCAAATTATACAATTGGTGAATTTTTCTTTCTTGGTAAAATTTTTTTCCCTCTGAAATACAATATCTGACAAAAATGTGAAGCATCCAGAAGGGGAGAAGGAAGTGAAATCACAGCTTGAGAGAGGATGTAATGTTATTTCAGTGATTATAAAATTGTGTCAAATTCATAAGGAATGTGACAGTATGAGCCCACTTATCAGTTTGACATTGTAATCACTCTGACCCGGAGGCATGCACTGATTCAGTTTGGAAGGTTGTCTGAAAGCTGTTGTGTTCTCTCCAGAGGAGACCTGACCCTCAACTGTTGTTACACGTCCTTGGGATCGTTAAGAATGCCACTGGGACAGAGTTGATGTCTAAGCTAGTCTCACACATGCTCTGTTGAGGACAGATGTGGGGATCTTGTTGGCACGGTAGTAACTCATCATTCCACAAACAGTTCACTTCATATCGTATTAACCATGAAATGAATCATTGTTATGCAGTATTCAAAAATGTCAAATGTTAAGTTAAACTGAAATATTATTGTTGACTCAGCTTAATAACTGAATTTTCATTTTATGCAATATAAGTATTCTTTCTGATTTTGTGTTTCAGTCTATTAAGTATCACTAACAGCGGCCTAATGGAAGACCGCCATCGTAAGTCCAGTGTTCATAATGATCCTCAAAATTATAGGCTGATCTCGTTAAACTCAATATTTTGCAGGATTTTAGAACACATCATATATTCAAATGTCATGTGGTTTTTGGATGAAGGTGAGCTTTTAAACTCAAATCAACATGGATTCAGAAAAGGCTTCAAAACACAGCTTGCTCTTTTAATTCACGACTTGAGCCGTATTATAGATGAGCAATCCCAGGATGGTTTAGTTCTATTAGACTTTAGAAAATGTTTCAACACTGTTCCCCACACTAGGTTACTTAGAAAACTTCGCAGTTATGGCATATCTAGACAAATATGCGACAGGGTTGCAGACTTTCTGAAGGGCAGAACACAGTGTGTAGTTCTCGACGGTGAGCGTTCATCATGATTTGTGCGACATAATAAGGGGGATGAAAAGATTATTTGCTGATGATGCTATCATTTATCGTGAAATCACAACCCAGGACGACTGCTCTGTTACAAGATGATATTAAGAAAATAATTGCGTGGTGTAAAGATTGGCAGTTGGAGTTAAACGCTAACAAGTGTCAAGTTATGCATGTAAGTAAAAAGGTGATACCATTTAGCGCTGAATATACAATTAATGGTACTGTCCTTAGAACGGTAGATTCCGTTAAATACCTAGAGGTAACAATTTGTAATAATTTGTCGTGGAATTAGCATATCGAGCATGTAATTGGGAAAGCAAATCATATGCTTTGATTTCTAGGTCGTAATTTAAAACAATGCACTCTGGAAGTTAAATCAATTGCATACAAGTCACTAGTGCAGCCTCACTTAGAATATGGTTGCTCTGTATGGGGTCCCCATCAAAAGGGATTAATGGAGTCATTAGAGATGGTCCAAAGAAGAGCAGCCCGATTCGTGACAGGTATATATAGTTGGAGGGAAAGCGTAAGTGCGATGTTGAAGGAGTTAGGTTGGGAAGACCTGGAGCAATGAAGGCGTTGCTCTCGACAAAAGCTAATTGAAAAATTCTCGACTGACATATTTCGGAATGACATTAAACAAATATTGCTACCGGCAACATTCATATCTCGGAATGACCACGAAAATAAGATAAGAGAAATCAGGGCCAGAACCGATTCATTTCTGTACTCATTTTTTCCACGAGCAATTAGGGACTGGAATAGAAAGGATTTGCCGGGTGAGTAAACATAAAATCTGACAGGAGTACCTTTCGATAAAGTACTCCGGCCATCCTGATCTGGGTTTTCCATGGTTTCCCCAGATCGCTCCTGGCGAATGCTGGGATGGTTCCTCACAATAGCCCATGGGCTCCTCCTGCCATATCGCGTATATCCATTCCAAACCATTACCTTTCTGGATAGGTGCAATGCACCCTCCGCCACACACTTTTAGTGAATCGCGGAGTAATAGTAATTGAAAGAAATGCGATCAGGTGATATTTTTATGGAAAGGAAAGATGAATTATACTCACCAATCACCAAAGTTGAAGGAAGGAGGAAAACAGCAACAAAAAATATAATCCACAAACTAAAAGAAACCTCAATACTTTGGGCTATGTCCTTTTTCAAGGAAATTGAAATGTGACTGAGCTTGCGCAAGCACCTAAGGTCAACACAGCCGCATGTAGGAAGCAACATACAATATGCGTCCACCCACCACAACCAATTGTAACTCTCCCACTGGAGAAACCTACCCTATCATAGGTCATGCCTTCTGTACCATCTCCCATCTCATATAATGATTCACCTGCTTCTATTGCCAGAGTTTTTACTACAGCCTCACAATGAATCAGTTATCCATCAGAATGAATAGTCATAGACAAATAATTTACTCTCAAATTCTGGACCATCTTACTACTCTCCATGCAGCTGTTACAAAACTCATTTCTTCAGTAACTGTTTCACAGTCAGAGCAATTAGATACCACTTCTCAGTTCAAACATTGTAGGTGAAATTGACCTGCCAGCTCATTCTAGAGACAATCCCCCCCCCACCCCCCCAGGCTTTAGTCTTCCTCACCCTGTTAAACTCACCACTTGCCAGGGCCGCATTTAGGCACAGGCTACCTAGGTTGTAGCCTAGGGTCCCACGCCACAAAGGGTCCTGCATCACATGCAATAAATAAATAAAAAGTAATCAAACGTGCAATGAAAGTAACCTATTCCTGAAACGATTTTAGCACGGGAAGTCCTGAAATGCTTGTGAAAACCGAAAACAATGTTCATGCATCTGCAGTTCAATCCTTTGATGCATGCGTGTACTGTAAAATAACATTTCAGTAATAACTTTGTGTCTCAACGAGGAGTACTTGCAACCCTTGTAACATAAGGTTGCAGTATATTGTGGTTAGGGCAAATTAATTTAGATTGAAGTCTCTATCTTACCTTTAATACAAACTAAAATTACATATTCTTCAAGCCCAGAAAATTAGGTAAGATAAATTCACTTTGTATGCGATGTTAACAGTAAGTAACGGTTGGAGGTCCAAGTTTTAAAGTTTTGTTTGTAAGTAAGTATGTATAAAAAATACATTTATATTTGAAGTATGTGTATTTGGAATTCAATATTAATTTTATTTTTTAAATCATTTTTATTTAATTTGTTGTTTTAAGTCATTTTTGTTTCTATTGTTTCTATATCAGCATTCAGAAATCATGATTGCTTGTTGTGGCATGGGAAGGCTCTGATTAGTGGAGAGCCTTGTAAAAACAGTTTACTCACTGTATTTTGTTTACATGCATGCATGAACAATCAAAATTGTATTTTTAATCTTTCCCTATTGCATCCTTTGGTGATACTAATCATCTTTTATCATTTGTTTTATCTTAACATGTAGGCCTCTTCTTTCATGTTGTTATTAAAACTTTTGAATTTGTAATTCTGCGGGCCTTTGCTGAGAGGGTGTTTGGGTGCAACAATACAACTACAATATGCAGCATCTCATCTATCAATCATTAGTTGTAAAATTGAACAGGGGAGCAGCACTTGCTATTATTATTATTATTGAGGGTAAACAAATGAAAATCTGCGACACAGTTACTTTTGTTGCTTTAATTTATTTTGTGCATGACGCGTTTCGGGAATTTATTCCCATTTTCAAACGCACTATAAGTAGGTTTACATGTTTTTAGTTATAAAAATATGAGGAGTCGTTGTGTTTGTTTCTGCTGGACGTTTGTACAGTTTTCATGTGATTTCTGGAAAAGAATTTTGGGATGCTGTACTATGGTATAAAGACTATGTAATAAAACATGAATGAAAACATTTTTCCAGAAATCACATGAAAACTGTACAAACGTCCAGCAGAAACAAACACAACGACTCCTCATATTTTTATAACTAAAAACATGTAAACCTACTTATAGTGCGTTTGAAAATGGGAATAAATTCCCGAAACGCGTCATGCACAAAATAAATTAAAGCAACAAAAGTAACTGTGTCGCAGATTTTCATTTGTTTACCCTCAATTTGAAACAGTTGCAGACTTTCACTAATCCATTTTGTTATGGATGAAGTTAAGATATTATTATTATTATTATTACTACTCTGCAAGTCACTAAAAATGTGTGGCGGAGGGTTCATTGCACCTACCCGAAAGGGATATATACCCGAGATATTTGGAAGGGATGTATGGGAAATGCCAGGAGGCGCCCATGGGCTATTGTGAGGAACCATCCCAGCATTCGCCTGGAGTGATCCTGGAAAACCATGTAAAACCCAAATCAGGTTGGCCGGAGTGCTTTATCGAAAGTTACTCCTGTCGGATTTTAAGTTTACTCGCCCGGTAAATCCTTTCTATTCCATTCCCTAATCACTCATGAAAAAAATGAGTACAGAAGTAAACCGATTATAGCCCTGATTTATCTTATCTTATTTTCGCAGTCATTCCGAGATATGAATGTTCCTGGTAGCAATATTTGTTTGCTGTCATTCCGAAATACGTCAGTCGTGAATTTTTCAATTAGCTTCTGTTGAGAGCAACGTGTTTGATGTTCCATGTCTTCCCAACCTAACACATTCAGCATCACACTTACGCTTTCCCTCCAACTATATATACATGTCACGAATTGGGCGGCTCTTCTTTGGACCCTCTCTATGCCTCCATTAACCCCTTTTGATGGGGACCCCATACAGAACAACAATATTCTAAGTGAGGACGCACTAGTGACTTGTATTCAATCGACTTAAATTATGACCTAGAAATCGGAGCATACGATTTGCTTTCCCAATTACATTCTCGACATGCTCATTCCACGACAAATTATTACTAATCAATTACGAACAGATCCTCAAAGGCCCGTACCACGGGTATAGCCAGAGGCCTACTGATTCTGATTTGCGGCCCAGTCAATTGAGAGTATAATTAATTTATATATATATGAAGACATGATTTAAATTTTTTGCTTGATCATTCTTTTATCATTGTCTTTTTTGCTATTATTATCATTATTCAAAAAGTCTACTCTTTTACATGTCCCCTTTTACTTATTTTGATTATTTCTTTTCTGCAATCATACATGTGGCTGTGTTGACCACAGGCACTTGTGTTGAGCCCAGTCACTTGTTTCTATTTTCTTATAAACAGGGCTTTGCCTGAAATATTGTGTTTGTGGATACTACATATTTTTGTTGCCCTTTCTCATTCAACTATTGGTGTTTGGTGTGGATAATTTTTCTTTCCTTTCATTGTAATTATGTTTGGTATGTTTTGTAGAAACTCAACATGTTTTTATACATATTCTGGACAAATGTAACGGCCGAACATAGAGGTAGTTAAGTGCATTGTAGATTTAGCCTGATTATTTTATTGTAAATGTTTATTTAACCAATTTCTTCACTGTATTTCAACTCATAACTTTGTGTAGAAAGTGGTTGATACTTTTAACATCATTTTTATTCTTAAATTGTAAGTTACATTAATTGTATATTTATAATAGATTTCCCCATTTCTGAAGTAATGAGTATTAACAATAACTGCATATGTAATTTTACTTCTGTGTAAGAGCTATGAATTTTTTTTATATACATGTGTATTGGTCTCATAAGGCTTACCTATTCATGATGACGGAACTAATATTTATCTTAACATACCTTACTTAACTACATGTTAACTTCCACTTCAAGTTAAGTCTTAATATAATAATAAACTATTCTATTTTACCTTTTGATCCCTTTGCCATCTTCTACTAGAGAGAGTACATTTGTGTCCTCTCTCACATTGAATGTTGGCCTTCCATAGTGTTTTTAAATATTCTCCTTTCACCTTGAAAGATATATAATATCCTTATCTACTGGTTACATTAGATAGCTCTTTTGCTTTCGATTAATACTATCCACTTTTGAACATTTATTCATTAGCAAACAGTGTGGCTGGGCAGTAACACTCTGGCTTCACATATGGAATCCCCATCCAGGCCTCCAGATTTGTGCTTTCCATGGTTTCCTGAAATCACTACTTTTGAATGCAGGGATGGTTCATCCAAAAGGCCATGACTGAATTCCTTCCCTTTCTGCACCCTCGCACCCTCAGACATTTCACTCTTCTAATGATCTCGACTAGGCTTAAAGCTGTAAGAAAAAAAGCTCTATTTATTTTAGTTGTACATTTACTCAACTTTACTTCTTAATACATTTTTATATATTATATTACAGTTACTCTTGGTTGCAGCTGTTTACAATTCTGTATAAACCATGCAAATCGTGTTCAACCTCATCTCTTTAAGCTGCATTTTCAATGACATAACTCTTCAACAACTTTGCGTATTCTACCTCAACACCTCATTTATTCCTTGCTATAGGGCCACTCACAACCCACATTATTCTTTGCCAAATACAGATTCTTCAATTCAGTATAATTATTAATTATCTTTACAGATTTTTTTAATTTTTATAGCAATAAATTACACGTATGAAAAGTTGTTGGACCTCCCGTTGGGGGAACACATCAATCTGATCCAATGTTTCTGTCAAAGGTGTCTGGTTTCTTGAGCATTTGCTCTTATATAGCTCACGCTGGTCAGCGGTTTCTGTCAACATTATTGTCTTGTGTGATGAATTCATTTTCGCATTATCTTCAAACAATAACCGATCCACTCCTCTTCATTTATCCCCTTCATGCCTCCCACACAACTGCCCACATCTCCCTATCATGCTGGCCGCACTAACTCAGCATGGAGAGGAACTCTGCGCAAATGACTATGATGTCAGCGGAAACCGTTAAAAGGTATGAGCTTTATCCCTTTACGACCTGAAGAATTTTTAAAAAGTTATCTCATTTCCCAATGCTTTTTGTAATTTGTTTGGCGTTAAAAATAAGAAAAAAAAATCTCAAGTTCAAAATTTTGGGAGGGGGGGCACCCTCACAATCGTGAGGGTCAGGTAAATACTAACACAAAATACTTAAGAGTGCACAAAACTTATTGTGCTTTCATAAATGGACATTATTTAATTTTTAAGTCCAACTTTTGTTGTAGTTGTTTTAAATGGATATTTGTCTTCTTGGTTTTTAATTGTGAGAAATATGAAAGTCCTTAAATCATGTCTTGTCCTTCGATAGACATTACTATACATTACTTTTTCGAACCGCATTTTTCTGCGACTGTTGTATGGCTTGTATCTGCAAGTACGTGGTGCTGGAATATCGTCGGCGCTTGGAAAAAGTTCATATCCATCACAACGCTTATCACTGCACGGAAGCTTAACAGTTGCATTAAATAATTTACACCTTTTGAACACAGGAAATTCATTTTCACCTTGTCCAGTCTCACTATCAATTAATACTCCTCTATCTACAGGAGGAACTGCAGTCAGTCTTTCTGCTGTGGAAACATATAATAATGTCAAATAACATTTGCATAGATATAAAATAATTTGGTATTGCAAATTATCCCTCATTATTATTTGAACTATAGTAGATCTTTATGTTCTTTTCTTGGAATATTGTTCCCTTTGATGCTTCACATGTATTGGTTACATGCATTTACCACAGCGAGGTCCACAAAGTGCAAATTACTTTCCATGTCCATTTTTTACTTCTCAACCGAGCTCTATAGCACTCCATCTGCTGGTCAGAAACACCAACTCCACCTATGTTTAGGTTGTATTTGCGGACCACAGAAGGTCAATGAAGACTGCAGCAATGCCTAACCCTCACGATTGTGATGGTGGAGATACTTTGAAGCACCACAGACGCAATAATCACACAAAGTAGATATTTCGGTAATACACAGATACTTAGGGATGTCCAGATACAAATTGAATCTAAGCACTTTTTCAGAATTATACATCTGCTACAGATAAAACGAAGCCACAACATCTCACACAATGACACTGGAAGACAAAAGAGCCTAACAACATCGCAGAGTGGACGAAGCTGCGATCTAGTAGCGTCCTGTGGTACAAAATGATCTAGAGTAACCCTCATGATCATACGTTTCCGGCTGCAACTACATTCAACCCCCAGGAAAGTAAAAGTATAAGGTCATACCTTACCCTCACGATCGTGAGGGTTGGGGCGTGAAGGGTTATAAGAGCACTTCTGTGACCCACCACTTCACTCGAAGATGAGATTCGAAAGCTTCTTTGAAACATCATATCAGATAAATGCACTCTCCCTGGTGGGAGGCCTCAGAACTTTTGATACAATTGGTATACCATAAAAGTATTCATTATTTCAGTGCAATTGCAGTAACAATCGACCTTTTCCATGTGTCATGCTATATGTCTCTTATAGTCTCCATTGTTAATGTTATGTTCATATTTATTAAAGTGACACAGAAAAATCAATTTGATGTTTTGCCATACCATTCCTTGAAACATTAGTGAACTGTGAATATGATAAATTACTATTATTAAAGTAAGAAAGGTTAATGCATGTAAACCAGTTACCACAGATGAAGGTAGGAGTCAGGTTTTACATTACTTTTTTTAAAATAATGTAAAAGTTTATAATTTCCTCAAAAATCTTAGATGCATAATCACAAATTCTTGTTAGTATTAATCACTATCTAATTGCAATTTCACATCATTACCATCTTTAACCCAAACAAACATGTATCAACTTTTGGTTGCCCATTTGCCAATATATTGAATAAAGTGCTCCTGCTAAAACCAGTGGATACACTTTCCAAACTCACCCCTAAAGTACCTTACTTTATATTCCCTCATATTTCCTCTGTTTAGTTCTTCGTCATTAAATTTGACATTACTCTTTACAAATAAACTACATGCACCTACTCGTGAACTAAATATTATTTGAGAACGTTTGAGAATACTTTCAAAACTTTGTGCATAAAAACTATATATAAACATTTTATTTTCACTCGTGTAGTGGTTTTGCAAGTGTTGTGAACTGTTACTTTGGTGGGTGATAGTTAAATTTACTTATCCTCTGTAATTTACAATACCTAAAAGCCATTTTGTTTTCCTTAGTATTGATATAGAATCTTTTCCTTTTCCAGTCCAGGATATTAATGAATAATTCCTGTTGATAAATTTTTTTTGAGCTTCCAGTCAGATCAAAATGTTACACTCCTGGGTTGTTTCAAGGATCCATTTCTCCGATATCGTTTTTAATTGTTGAAAATGAGGGCAGAGAGTTGAATTCTCAAAACGACACAGGAGTGAAGTATTTTAACATAGCTGAAAGTATGAAACTCTGTGATCTAACAAATAATTTTTAGTTTATCTACTTAATATATTTTCTGTAATATATTTTCTGTAATATGTTTGCCTTAGTTAATTTATTTTTACCATTCTTGTTTTCTAATTTAAATGATCTTCCAACGGCTCTTCACCTTGTTGAGGAATACAGTAAGAATATGAACCTTAACACGAATATCAGTATATCAAATTTGTATTGTAATTTGAGAACCACATGGTTTTAGAAATGCTAACTGGAAGAACTCATTATAAATAATAGAGCTTCAGCATTAGTTGAAGGTGCTAATGTGGGGACTGGATACAACAGCCAGAGAAAAATTCCTTGAACACTCGTAGCGCATTCAGAATTAGTCAGTGTGCTGAAATTCTGGTTTTTTCGTCTTCTTTTTTTTAATTAAAAATACTACACATTGTCAGTACTTCTTTGTGGTGTAGAAAGTTGAACATGATGGGAGCGTACAATGAGTGAAATCTGAGCCTCTGAAATGTGGATCTATCACAAAATTGGGCAACAAATATTATAAATGGGAAGTGCTAAGATGGTTAAAAATAGATTGTTCACTTTTTATGATTAGAAAAATGAGAAAAGCCAAATTCATTGGCAGCATCTCAAGAAATGGAAAATACCAGCATCTGCCACTTACCTCTGAAGAAAGGTTGAAACAAAAAGAGACAGTGTATATAAGAAAAGTACATGTAAGCGTGTGACCTCTTTTTTGGCATATGGTTGCAGGTCTAGAATGGTTTGCATTTTTAAGGTCAAAAGGTGTGAGCCTGTGATCTTAGTTTGGGTATACTCATGTGTCTAGAGTAGTTCCCGTTTTTAATGTCAAAGGTCATGATATGTTAACCTGTTTTGGCTAAGATACAAACTTAAATTTTCATATTAAATTCAGTATAATGGAAAAAAAAACCGTTTTTTTTTTTTTTTTTTTTTTTTTTTTTTTTTTTTTTTTTTTTAAAGTAGACTTAGCCCCAAGTATGACGTCGAATGAAAAAATCCAAATATCTAAAGATGGCCAGGCAGTGTGACAGTAGTGACCGAAAAATTGCAATAATTGGAAGGACTTCATTGAATTATAAAGAACAATGTTTTTTCAGCAGTTAAGTGTTATTATATTTTTTTAACTGACTGGACTTATTTGATTTAAAATGCTGTAAACAGCAAACTTAATGAAAGTATTCTGGCAAACTTATTTCCTCATAATCTTGATTTTATTCCAACCTCTCTGGTTGCTTCTAGTCCATCAAGGAAAGCCAGTTGCATGAAATCAGTATTTGGTAGTGCAGAGTGTACAACAGTATAGATTTACAAAAGGATCAATTTTTTTAGTGGTACTGGCATAAAGACTGACTCTGGAGCCACTAGATAAGAGATGTATTGGATTTGTAATAGCCAAAATCTTGTTGTACGAGGTCTGTTCCAATAGTATGCAACCTTCCTTCATACTTCCCTGCTGGCATTATCCTGTATTATCAGTCACTTGGTATCCATCAAAGTAGTCCCCAGTTGTTTGGAGAATACAGTCCCAATGGCCTTTCCCTTTTGAAAGCAGTCCTGGAACTCGATTTTTGGTATCACGTTTATAGCATTTGTCGTATTAGTTTCGGGTGTTTCTCTGTTGTCCAATAGGTGTCCTTTGAGCAGCATTATTAATCTTGGGAACATCCAAAAGTTGCAGAGAGCTACATCAGGACTGTATTCAAGCTGATAGGGCTTTACAACTTTGTGCTTTGTCAAATATTGCTGCATGAGGTTCGATGCATGCACTGACGCATTATCACGATGAAGAAGCTAGTCACTGCTTGATCAATGCTGATAAGATTTTATTCTAATTGCATCATGCAATCTTTTCATAACTTCAAGATAATATTTTTGTTAATTGTCTGACCTTTAGGAGCATATTCATGGTGTGCAACATTTCTTAATAATAATAACAAAACAATCTGCAACGACTTGACACTGCCCCAACTTTGGCGCGCTTTCTACAGTTGTGGCTTCAACAACAGTTTCCACTGTGAAGGCTGTCATTTTGTTTCAGGTTCATAATGATAAACCCACGATTTATCACCAGTTATTATCTTTTGAAGCAGATTTTCATCATTATTAACCATTTCCAAATTGTTCTGAGCGAATTCAAGACGAAGGTTTTTCTGCTCTACCGCTGTAATTTTGTAATGAATTTTGCAAATGTGTGAACCATTTACAAATTTCTAGTTAACACTAGTTTTTGCTACTCCAAGATAACATTCTAGTTCTCCCACATTCAGTTGACGATCTTCATTGATCGCAAATTAAGCTTTTTGATCTAACAACAAAGAAGTGGATGCTTCAGCTCTTTAACAACTGTATGAGTAAATGTCAAATTCGAAAGATATGGCAGAAAAGCCGAGTGATCGCCTTGCGTAAACCTGGCAAAGAAGGAAACAGTCCAAAGAATTCTAGACCTGTTGCACTTTTATGTCACCTCTACAAACTGCTTGAAAGAATGATCTTAAACCGGCTGTTGCCTGTAGTTGATACTTTGCTTATTCCTGAACAAGCTGGAATCCACCCGGCTAAAAGTTGCACAGGACAACTACTAAATATCACACAGTTTATAGAAGATGGATTTGAAGCTCGTAAGGTAACGGGTGGAATTTGTTGATTTGTCAGCAGCATGTGACACCGTCAACCATCAGCTACTACTAGTCAAGTTCTACAGTCTGACCAGGAATTTCAGTCTTAGTAAGTTCATTGCTACTCTTCTGCAGACCTGCAGATTCTTTGTTAACTTCCAAGAACAGAGTAGCCGTTGGAGGTCACAGAAGAATGGTCTACCCCAAGGAAGTGTGCTAGCCCCATTATTGTTTAACATATATACCAATGATCATCCTATACCACTCAAATGCAGGAGTTTCGTGTATGCTGATGATCTTGCTCTGGTCTCACAGAGCAAAGACTTTGAATCAGTGGAGAACACCCTTACCAACGCTCTGGAAGATTTGTCAAGGTATTATAGCACGAACCAGCTTAAACTAAATCCTACGAAGACACAAGTATGTGCTTTTCATTTAAGGAATAAAGAAGCAACTGTTAGTTTAAAGGTAACATGGCCGGGGGTCGAACTAGAACACTGTGACACTCCAAAATATCTAGGAGTGACCCTTGACAGATCACTTAGATTCAGGAAACATTGCATGAACTCCAAACTGAAAGTTTCCAGTAGGAACAATCTCATAAGAAAACTGGCTGGATCGCAGTCGGGCAGCCAACCTGAAACAATTCGAACTTCTGCCTGAGCACTATGTTATTCAGCTGCAGAGTATGCCTGTCCTCTACGGCACAGTTCAACTCATTCCAAACAAGTAGACATTGCACTTAATAACACGTTCAGAATCATAACAGGCTGCTTAAAATCAACTCCAGTCGAATGGCTCCACCGTCTCGCAGGAATAGCACCACCTTCTGTTCGAAGGGAAATAGCAGTGAACAAGGAAAGGAGGAAAGTGAACCATGAAAAATCTCATCCACTATACTGGCATACCCCCACAGGCAAAGACTGAAGTCCAGGAAAAGTTTCCTAATAACATCTCAGGAACTTACGACGACAACTGAAGAAGCCAGGTTACAACTATGGGAAGCTAAGGCTCCCCTTCCGCATGGCCGGGGAAGAGTGTCTGAATCTTTGCCACCTGGTTATGACAAGGGATTGTTGACGTGGAAGTCTTTGAATTGGCTCAGATCAGGAGTGGGCAGATGCAAAGTGATCTTAGCAAGATGGGGATATGCTGAGATCAATGATATCAAGTGTGACTGCGTTGAAGACCAGACCTGACTGTCCAGCACATGCTCCAGTGTCGACTGTGTCCAGTATCCTGCTCGGCAGCTGAACTGTATGAGGCCTCAGAAAATGCACTGGAAGTGGCCAAGTTCTGGTCCAGTATAATTTGATGATTGTGATTGTGTAACTATGTTTCTGATATGAAATAATAATAATAATTGATCACAAATCATACACGTTCAATATTATATAGTGTTTTTGTCATTGAAAACAACCCAGAGCATGGATTAGTATCAAAAGATGTGCAGCCATCTTTGAACCACTTATAGTATTCTTTTATTTGTATTTTGCTCTTAAGTCATCCACAAATGCCGTCTTCATCATTTCAATGGTCTCCGTACAACTCTTTTTGAGATTAAAGTAAAATTTAATGCAAATTTGTTGCTCTGTTCTTTGTGTCATTTTTTACAGTAGCAAAATGTGACAAATGTATAAAACACTTTGTAAACAAATGCACTCTACATGGGAACTAAGATGACCTGGTGACAACGGTTGCAACTAGGGCGTTGGTGAAGCTTTACTGTTGACACTCATACCCTGCATATGGCACAAAAACTAAGATATGGGGTAATGTCAGATACTTTTGGGACAGACCTCGTATACTCGAAGCGACCAACAAAAAATGAAAAATATAATCATAAACATTCATTAATTGATTTTCATCAGGCACATATTGTGAATTAACTTTCTTCAATTAAACATTTCACTTTTACAGTTTTGTCACTGTTTTAGATTCTTATCATTTTTATATTCTTTAAAGACTACGAATCTCCGCCAACCTATAATCCTTCAAAATTCTTATCTGTTAGTATTCTTCAGTCCTCTAGATTGTTTTCTATTTGGTTGAAGGCAGTTGTAAATCTAAGACTACCAAGTGTGTTTTTGCCTAGGGAATATAATAATAGCTTACATGCATAAAATGTTATGGTAACAATTGTGTAACAGGGACGGTGACAGTGAAAATAATTGTGACATTTTTATGATTTTTTGCTTATTTAGTGAAAATGTTATTAGACAACAAAACTAAGGAAGTATATGGAGAATAAACCAGTCACTCATCACAGATGAATACAGAAAGTCCATGATGAACACACAAACACATTTTACAATAATTTTAGGCGAGACTTATGACAAGGGTATAAGATATGGTCACACTGAGACTCGCCGTATGATTCATGTGTTTGAATCGTGTGGTGATTCTCAATGTCTGATCCTCTTGCCAAATTTCTCATTTCTACACATGATAAAGGTTTAAACCAAAATTTTGCAAAGAGTTTTCATGTTTCTGTGTTCATCATGCCTTCAGCTGTGGTGAGTGAAGGGATTACTTTTCCTAGTATTCCTTATTTTCAAATCTTAGAGTTAGCAATATTATACACCCAGATTTTAGATAGTGATATTTTTTTAGAAATTCTTTTGCATTAGTGGTGACTTTTCTATACTACTTGAGTCTTGTTTCAAACAAGTGTGTCAATGAACTATTGATTTGAGTATGTAGGAGGAGAAACCTTCATCATGCTCATACTTTATTTTGCTTGTTTGAAGGTGCTCTACATTTTAAATATTGCTTGATTAAAGTTCTTTTTGGACTAGGAAACGTGAATTAAAAAACGGCAGCCAAATTCCCTTCTGTTTGGTACATCCTCTCCCCACCCCAATTGTCTCTTAACCTCCTTCGCCATAAAGACATAATAAAAAATATCCTCATATTGAGTTCATTCATTTCTAAGAAAAGTAATATAGCTTAATTAAATATCTTGCTGGAATTAAAAAATTTTCAGCAATTATTATGCTGTAAACATTTTAATTTTTTTAATGTTTTGCATTTATAAGTTAGTACCTTTTAGTCTGCTCAAGAATGAGTTTTTCATGTAATATTGGAGTGTCCTTACATTTTAATAATGATTTATATCTGTTCCCCCCCTATTTTTACTAAACAATCTTAACCCCTTCAAAATACTCTCTATTATAACTAATACATTTGTCCCACCAGTGCTTCTACTGTTCGATACATTTTCTGTAGTCATCTTTAGAAATGGCTGACAGCTCATCTCTCGTTTTTTCTTGACCTCTTCAAATTGGTGTCCTTTCATGCCCCTTTTCATGCGTGGAAATATGAAAAGTCGCACGGAGCCAGGTCAGGCGAGTAAGGGGCTTGGGGCAGCGGAACCATGCTATTTTTAGCCAAAAACTGCCTAACGGGCAGCTGTATATGCAGGTGCATTGTCACGGTGGAAGATCCAGTCTCCTGTCTGCCACAAATCGGATTTTTTTTGATGAGTACTGTTGTGTAATCTTCTTAAAACTTTCAAATAAAAGGTTTGATTGATGGTCTGATGTGGGGTAACAAACTCTAAATGAACTATGCCTTTGGCATCAAAAAAGCAAATGAGCATTATTTTGATGTTTAATTTGACTTGATGACTTTTTTTGGATGGGGCAACAATGACAGTCTTCCATTGGCTGTACTGTTGCTTTGTTTCTGGGTCATAACCATAGCACCATGACTCATCACCAGTAATGTCCTTTGACATAAAATATGGATCATTTTCAAGCTGTTGTTTTAAAGCATGACATGTTTCAACTGCATGTTCATTTTGATTGTCAGTCAGAGCCCGAGGAACAAACTTGACAGCAAACCTTTTCATTCGCAAATCTTCGGTTACAATTCACTGAACTGAGCTCCAAGATAACCCACTAATCTCTGACAGTTGATCAATTGTCTGTAGATGGTCTGAGAGCACAAGCACTCGAATTTTTTCAACATTTTCATCAATTTGGGCGATTGATGGACTTCCAGAATGAGGTTTGTCATCAACTGAGATATCACCATTTTTAAACT
Source organism: Vandiemenella viatica (assembly GCA_031002005.1). Lineage (NCBI taxonomy): Eukaryota > Metazoa > Arthropoda > Insecta > Orthoptera > Morabidae > Vandiemenella > Vandiemenella viatica. The sequence goes on from CM061920.1 coordinate 127,669,419, forward strand.
GAGCGAACCACATGTACACTTGAGTTTTTCCCATAACGTTGTCTTTATAAGCTGTTTTCGACATTAAAACAGTTTCAGCAGCATTTTACTGACTAGAAAACAAAATTTCACAGCTGCACGTTGTTCACTTAAACTTGCCAACATCATAAGCGAAACAATAACAAAACAGCGCTAGCAAAAACAGTCACTGCAGATAAACAGAACAAGCCAGGTCAACAATACAGGTGGCATGAACTGGCAGTGAGTTGCGCTATAAATGCCTGGTGGCAGAAACATATACTACACAAGCTCCGCCCACGGCAGTGCTACTCCAGTTATTTTTTTGGTATCCCCTCGTAGTAATGCTTTCTGTTTCCATCGTGAAGAGTTTATGAAGTTGTGAAACAGTATTGTTACATCCATAACACCTTTACTTATCAGACATGACAGCACGAGAGCAGTGATAAGCTCAGTACCTAAGAAATTCATTAGCTTTCTCTTTTAGAGGTCAAATGAAGTTCTGATAAATGAGACTGATGATGTTAAATCATTGGAAGCATTATTAAATGGTTTACTTTGTCTTCAAAACATAATGTGGCAGTAATACTTTGTTGTACGTTCTGATGTGTAAGTTTACAGATTGTGGAATTCATTTAACAGGTGCAATGTTGTAGAGCATTTAATAGTCCATGTATTACATAAATTAACAGCATACTATTATTTTTTTCCAAATCTGCAGCCTCATATATACTTGTACACTGTTGCGAGACAAAATTTATATGGAAATGGTAGATAAAATATACCCAACACTCACCAAAATTGCAGGGAGGAGGCATTCATAGTATGGTTAGATTGAGACTGCCAGCGACAAGAAAAAGGGGCTCTTTATTTATAGCCTCCACAAACCTTGAAATAGATTGTTATGGAATATCGGTGTATACCCAAGGGGAAATACTATTCTCGTGTGGATAAGGAAAATCCCATTTTCTCCTGATACACTATTTTTAATCAGTTTTTCTCAAAACTTATAGATATTATATATAGTTTATTTTGAATCTTTTAGGTTATGACAAATTTTCTTGTAAGTCTACTTATTCAAGAGTTATGAATTTCAATACTAAAATTCCATTTTTCTCCTTTTAAAGCTCAAATTACTATTAAACTGTTATGTCATTATTATTAGATGAATTTTTCTGTCTCATTTAAGCCTGCTTTTATTTTTGTAGCTATTTTATTTACAAAATTCAAATTATTTATTTTACTAAAAACATATTTATAAATCACTTATAAACTTAAATTTTAGTCAGGATGTGTTTCTCTATACTGGACCCATGAATGACATTTTAATATGAAAGTTATTTTTAATTGTTGTCCCAAGGACCTGATGAACCTAAAAATTGGTATATCTCTCTTGATAAACGTAGTTCAAACTATTCATCCTTAAGAGTTTCACTGTTGAAATTCACTGTGGAAATCTATTGACATTAAAATTTCAACCATAAAATTTTTATTTTTCTTAACAAAAATGGCTAGATGTGGAGTTGAAAAGTGCATTACTATTTTAAAAAATTATAAGTTGTTTAATATATAAATGGTAGGTGATAGGCCCCCTTATAAACATTTTTGGTGAGATTATAGATATATTACAATGTGTGTTAGGTTGGCGTGTTGTTGAACACTTTAGCAGATAATTGTGCGAGTGCTCCGAGTTTTCCATGATGCTAAAATTAACAGTTATGCGTGTTTGTAAAAATTATGTTCAGAACAGTGATAAAAAACATACTTTTGGATGGTTGAAGAGAAATTTTCGGTTTTTGGTGCAGAGCTTGTGTTACTTAACCATTGTTGATTGTTAGGTTTGGAGATTGCTAACTTTATGATAAATTTGCTATGGGACAAATCAACCGGGGTCTCCTACTTAATGGGTGTTGGTGCATAACTGCAGAGAAAGATTAATGGGGAGCCTGCAAACTGTTTTTTGGAAGACGAAGCCTTTACAGTGGTCATATACATCAGAGCAGGTACTGGTATTCTGGAATTTTTGTTTATTGCTTGAATAAATTTCAGTGTACTGTATTTTTGTATTCTCTTTTGAAATTAACATTATAAGAGTGTTTGAACAACAATAGACTTTCTCAAGTAAATCGTGAGTGGTGATTAGATGTAGGCGTAGTATCTTATTCAGTTCATATATTGTTTGGGACATTTAGTGTGAACCCGAAACACCAACCAAAAATTGTTTTTTTAATGAATGTATGCTTTTATGAATTTTTTCTTCGATTATTTTGTTACAAATAACAACAGAGCTCACTGTGACGTGGCAACGTTTTGAACATAACTAACCAACTGCATCACCTTTTTTCCTTAATGCCATCAATTGCCGTAGTTGAAGGGAGAAGGGCAGCAGCAACAAAAAACATAATCCACAAACAGGAAAAAGCAGTTTTACAGGCCAATCCCTTTTTCAAGAAAATAGAAACATGTGACTGAGCTGGCACATGTGCCTGTGGTCAACACAGCCACATGTATTATGGATTTGATGGTTGTCAGTTTTGGGTGGTGCAGTCATAATAACTTTGGGAATATTAACTGCAGGAAATAAATAAATCAAAATAAGGAGGGTTTGATATGAACAGAGGTATGCAGGCACCCATTATGTAGAGAAACGTCAACATTGAGAAAGATAACGTGGCTGTGGGAGTTTGTCCAGATAAAGTTGATGGAGTGGTTATTTAGGAAGTTGAGGAAATCTATTAGATGATTCTCTTTGTGGGTCCAGATAAGAAAAATGTCATTTGTATATCTCAATGATGCAACTAAGGAAAATGGAAGCGGCTTCTAGGCGATATAAATAAGAAAAGAAAGGGAAATTAACCCACCACATACCAAAGTGGACGGATGCGATGAGAGAACACTAATGCTGACAAACAACTACACAATATTTCGGCATCTGCCTTGCTCACAAATAGAAAAACGGGCCATTAGGCTCGGAACGTGTGTGCACAACGAACGTTACCTAGTCATTAGGTAACGTTCGTTGTACACACACGTTCCGAGCCTAATGGCCCGTTTTTCTATTTGTGAGCAAGGCAGATGCCGAAATATTGTGTAGTTGTTTGTCAGCATTAGTGTTCTCTCATCGCATCCGTCCACTTTGGTATGTGGTGGGTTAATTTCCCTTTCTTTTCTTATTTGTATATCTCAACCACATAAGAGGTTTAATGGAAAGATTGTTTAGAAATTGTTGTTCCAAATGGCCCAGGAAAATGTTTGCATAGGATGGTGCCATGTGGGTGACCATAGCAATGCCACGTGTCTGGTTGTAAATTTGAGAGCTGAAGAATAGAAGTTATTAGACAGAATGATGTTTGCCAAGGAAATCCTGATGTCTTGGGGAGGCTGTCAGGAGATCACATTTCCAGGAAGTGTTCCATGACACTGAGGCCCTGACTGTGAGGGATGTTGGTGTAAAGGGAAGAGATGTCTATGGAGAAGAGGAGGGAGTCTGGTGGTAGAGGAATGGGGACTGTGAAAAGTTGTTGTAGAAAGTGTGTCTTTTTATGTACTAAGGGAGGTTCTCTACAAAAGGATAGAGGTGCTGATCTACAAGTGCAGAAATCCGTTCAGTAGGCGACCCATATGCCACAACAATAGGTCGCCCTGGATTTACAGTTTTGTGGATCTTGGGAAGATGGTACGAGGTGGGAGTATGGGGGTTCTGCAGGGTAAGGAGGGACAAAGAGTTGGGAGAGAGTCCTTGTAAGGGGTCTTGGAGGGCAAGGAGAGTGCGTACTTCTTGGCATATTGAAGTAGTAGGATGTGGAAGGTATGTAATGGTGTCAGAGAGCTGTCTCAAAGCATTGACCTCATAGTTACTGGGGACCATGTCTACTGTCTTAGAGCCTTTGTCAGCTGGGAAAATGATGATGTTTCTATTGTTAGACAGTTCTCTCATGGCATAGGTTTTAATAGTATTGAGGTTGTTGGAGTGAGAAATGAAGTTGAGGAAAGATTTTGAGGACAGCTTGGATGTGAGGAATTCCTGGAACATAAAGGAAAAAGGGGGGGGGGGAGTGATGTTGAGGAAGGAGAGGTGGACCTAGTTTGGATGGAGGTTTGAAATGCTATAGGCAGGGCTCAGTCTCATCATGCCGAATAACACTATCATCCCGGGTGACAAAGTGGTAATGCCACTGGAGAGTGTGGCAGAACGCTAATGAGTCCCGGATCAAAGTGGCATTGTCAAACTTTGAGGTTGGAGAAAATAACAATCCCTTAGAGAGAACAGAGAGTTGAGGTTCCTATAAAGGAGAAGATGACAGGCTAACCACAGACTGCTGTGGTTTAGCAGAAGATAGGATGGATGCTTTTGGAGTGGGTGGTACAGGGATTGGGTGGGGGAGATTGAAAATGTGTGCAAGACAAGGTTATTTGGAAATCAGGAAGCTGTAGGAGTGTGTTGAGTATGATTGGGATATTGGTGAGGTAGGGGTAGACCTATAGTCAGATAACTTTCTGCAAGTGCAGAAAGCTTGCACAGATGTTTTTGCACTTGTTTCGCTAGGATCTGTATACAAACTGTTAGAATTTGCAATAACTGATTAATTGCATCGTGGCAGAAATGCAAAGAATTTTGTGTAAGGAGACAAGCCAGGCTCCTTCCTTGTCTCCATAGATGTATGTCTCTTCCCTTTACACCAACATCCCTCACGGATGGGGCCTCAGTGCCACCGAGCTTGGTGGTGTAACGGATAGCGTTCTGGCCTCGCATTCGGGAGGACGGCGGTTCGAATCCCCGTCCGGGCATCCAGATTTGGGTTTTCCATGGTTTCCCCAAATCACTCCAGGTGAATGCCGGGATGCTTCCTTCAAAAGGCCATGGCCGAATTCCTTCCCATTCCTTGCCCCCATCCTTTCCCATCTCTAAAGACCACGTTGTTAAAAAGGGACGTTAAACTGTTACAAAAAAAAAAAAAAAAAGCCTCAGTGCCGTGGAACACTTCCTGGAAATGTGACCTCCCGACAGCCTCTCCAAGACATCCTTCCTAATTTCCTTGGCAAACCTTATTCTGTCTAACAACTAATTTTCCTACAACTCTCAAATTTACCACCAGATATGTGGCACTGCTATGGGCACTCGCATGGCACCATCCTATGTAAACCTTTTCCTGGGCCATCTGGAACAACAATTCCTAAACAATCTTTCCATTAAACCACTTGTGTGGTTCAGATATATATATGACATTTTTATGATCTGGACCCACAAAGAGAACCAGACTTCCTAAACTCCCTAAACAACCACTCCATTAACTTTACCTGGACTTACTCCCACAGCCATGTTACCTTTCTTGATGTTGATGTTTCCCTATGCATTAGGTACCTGCATACCTCTGTTCATATCAAACCTACAAATCTATAGCAGTATCTTCACTTTAACAGTTGTCATCCCTCCCACACCAAACGTTCTCTTCCATGCAGTCTGGCCATCCGTTGAAGTCACATTTGCTCCTATGAAGAATCTCTTTCCGGATACACACAAAACCTGTTTGGAGTTCTTATCTTCCACAAGCTACCCCTCTGACTTAGTATACAAACAAATCTCTCTTGCTGTAACCCTTCCTATGGAGAACCACTCCAAAGCTGAAGCTGTTGAATTTAACAGCAGCCCCGCTTTCATCCACCAGTTCTCCCTGGTCTGTAGTCAATTAACCTAATCATTAATCATGGGCATGACTTCTTATATTCCTTCCCCAGGATGTGCACCATTCTCCTTAAAATCCTACCCACTATCCCTCGCACATGTTTTAGCAGACCATCAAAGCAGAAAAATATATTGGTTCACAAGTGCTCGCCCAGTAATCCCAAACTACCACAGGGATGATTCCTGTGCAACAGAGTCTGCTGTAAAACGTGCAGCATGCATCAAGCTACTACCACTTACTCCAATCCTACCACAGGTGAAACATTCCCCATCATTGGTCATGCTACTTGCATTATAACACACCTCATATATCAAGTAATATGTCTCCATTGCTCCAGCTCATATATAGGCCTCACTACTAACCAACTTGCTATTGGAATGAATGGCCACAGGCAGACAGTGAGGCCCATCCAGTGGCAAAACATGCCAGTTCCCACAAACTGAATAGTTTTAACAACTGTTTCTCAGTTAGGGCGATCCGAATTTTCCCCGATACCACAACCACATCCGAACTATGTAGATGGGAACTATCCTATCAGAATATCCTAGACACCAGACATCTTCCAGGCCTCAATCTTCAAAAATCCCTCCCACCAGACCCAGCACTTTTTATCACTACTATTTATATTGCTTATATTTTATTTCTCATACTTTTCAAAATATGATTTATATGTATATCGTCACTCAGTTGTTATGTTGATCTACCACTTTCAATGATAATATACCTTCAACATTATCAATTATTGATCTAGCACTTGTGCTTCCCTCTCTCCTACACTGTGGTCTATGCCGACCACGCCATTCACCAGACGGCCATCATTGTGTCCTGCCTGGTGTCTGACTTTTGCAAGAATAAGGCTATACGCTGAAATATTGCGCGTTTCTTGTGTTTGTTCTTTTTTGTGTTCGTCGTTCCCACCCGCCTTCATCTCTGGTAAGTCTTATTTCCCTATCCTTAGTTTTATTGCCTTAAAGCATTTTCCTGCTCATTGTTGTATATATATCTTATATATAAAATTCTCGTGTCACAATTTTCGTTCCCATACTCCTTCGAAACGGCTTGACCGATTCTCATGAAATTTTGTGAGCATATTGAGTAGGTCTGAGAATCGGCCAACATCTATTTTTCATCCCCCTAAATGTTAAGGGTAGTCCACCCCTAATTTTTTTTTTTATTTTTTAGACAAAATTTTTATTTTTTATTTTTTTATGATACAACATACAAAAATACATACAATCCTAAATTTTCACCCTTCTACGATCAACCCTTATTTTTTAATAGCCATTTTAGTGATTCTTTTTGGATGCACCGGGTGGAACTGGCAAAACATTCGTTATTTCGCTAATTCTTGCTGAAATACGATCAAATAATGGCATCGCATTGGCCGTTGCATCATCGGGCATTGCAGCAACTTTATTGGATGGAGGCAGAACAGCTCATTCAGTATTTAAGCTGCCACTAAATATTCAGAATAACCCTGACGCAGTATGCAACATTAAGAAACAATCGTCCATGGCCACCGTGCTGAAACGGTGAAAAATTATCATCTGGGATGAATGTACTATGGCACACAAACATTCGCTTGAGGCGTTGAACAGGACATTGAAAAATATTAAAAACAACGACAAACTATTTGGCGGAACTCTGTTGGTCCTTTCAGGTGATTTCAGACAAACACTTCCAGTCATTCCACGTTCATCATACGCTGATGAGATCAACGCTTGCTTAAAATCATCTCCATTGTGGCGTAACGTTGAAAAATTACAGCTAAAAGTAAATATGCGCGTTCAAATGCTTCAAGATCCATCCGCTGAAACATTTTCAAAACAACTCTTAGATATCGGTGATGGAAAAGTTGCTATAGATGAAACTGGATACGTAAAATTACCGACCGATTTCTGCACAATCGCTGATTCGCAAGATACTCTCATTGAACAAATATTTCCCGATGTACACACACAGTACATAAATCATGAGTGGCTTGCAGAAAGAGCAATTTTAGCAGCAAAAAATGTAGACGTTTTGTTATTTTTATATTCCCTCATCGTTCACAGCGCTCCATGCCTATTTCACGCATATACCACATTCTTACATACATACAATATACACATTCTTACATACATACATACTTACAATAAGTAAGCTATTTTTTGTCTACACTAGAAATTACTTGAAAGTTATTTATATGGCAAAACAACGTTTGCTGGGTCAGCTAGTATATATATATATATATATACACACCATTACTTCCAACTAACCCAGACCTTACCATCCTTCTCATGGACAAGAGCTCAATCACAGTAGATTTGAATTGCCGAAACAATATTGCTGAAGCCGTTTGTCAGTTATCAGATGCAAAAACTTACTGCTGCCTCACTGAAGATCCGATACCTGCAGTCAACAAAAAAATGCAGGAATATGTATAATTCAATGGTCCCATCCAAGGTCTCATCTCACAGTCAGTCTGTCTTCTTACCCTTCAAAATCCACATACACCTACCTTTAAATTGTTTCCAAAAATCCATAAGCCTGGCAAGCCCATTGTTGCAGCTTATGGATCTCCGACTGAATGAATCCCTGCATTGGCGGACCAATACCTACAGCCTGTAGTTTGTCAGTTTCCCTCCCATATCAAGGACATGCAACACTTTATATTCCATCTATCTAATGTGCCCACACCACTACTTTCCAAGTCCATCCTGGTAACTATTGATGGCACTGGACACACACATTCCTCAGTGCCATGGAACATTTTATGGATCAGCACCGCTGAAACAACTGCTGTAGCTCATCTTTCCTCACCACCTTGGCTGAATTGATACATAACAACTACTACTTCTCTTTTGAAGGTTATATCTACCACCAAACCTTGGCACCTCCATGTTCACTTGCATGGCCCCTCTTTTGTTAACCTCTTAATGGGCTGCCTGAAACAGACATTTTTGGAGAAAGACCCTCTCAAACTTGCTCATGTGGGTTAGGTCCTTAGATGGTGTTTTTTTTAAATGATCTGCACACATGGGGAAAACACCCTTCTAAATTCTCTGAACGATGTTAATACCTTTAATAACTCACTGAATTTCACATGGACCTGCTACCTCACCAAGGCCTCATTCTTTTGCATCAAATCTACCAACTTATGGGAGGCAGTACCTCCATTATGCCAGTTGCCATCTGTATCATAGCAAACATTTCTTCCCCTGCGATCTTGGCATTTGAGGCAGTCGTATATGCTCGAACCAGAAATTCCTAATGGAGTATTCAAACAATATCTCTCAAGTATCCTGCAACCATCCCCAAGATTTGATTCACAAGCAACTTTCATGAGCCACATTACAACCTGCTCATAAAACCCAAAAACCAACGATAGTCCAGTCCTGGTTACACAATACTTTTTCTGACCTTGAATCTATCAATGGAATCCTTCGGCAGGGATATGATTTCCTGCTAACCTGCCCAGAAATGAGATTCATTGTTCCTAAAAACCTAGAACTTGTTTCAGCTGGTCTCCTAACCTCAGTCAACTCCTAATCCACAAACACAGTCTTCCTCATCTCATCAGACATCCCCAAGGCTCTTTCCCATGCAATAGACTCCACTGTAACATGTATGGCATACACCAAGCCTCCAGCAGTTTCTTCAACACTTCATATCATAGGATATGCTACCTGTGAAACCTAACCTCCAAACAGTGCTCTAGCCTTCCTATATAGGTTTGACTACCAGTCCTTTAGCCACAAGAATGAATGGCCATCAACTGACAGTTTTCACTCGGAATCCAAAACATCCAGTAGCTGTCCATGCCATCTCACATGGCACCAAGAATTTTAACTCTTGTTTCACGGTTCATGCTATCATAATCCTTCCAAACAGCAGCAGCTCCTCTGAACTCGGAAGGTTGGGGCTTGCCTAGCAATAGGAACTGGGTTCAAGGCAACCTCCTGGTCTCAATCATCAAACATATTATTTCGATAAGGTGCTCACCAGCCACTGTCTCCCTTCATACTTAACCAAAATCAATGAATGAGGTGTCATATTAAAGGTTATAGTCTCCACCATGGTCACATCATAATTTAGGACAGGATTTTTTTCAGAATGCCACCCTTAAAGGGCAAAAATGTCAATATTTCTAAAATTCTGTTTTTTGTATTATGAGTCATTTGTCTCCCTGGATACCTATCTGAAATCGTTTAGTGAAGTATCATTTTAAAGATTAAGATCTCCGCTTTGGTGACATAATATATTAAGACAGGAATTTTTCGAAATTTGACCCTTAAAGGGCAAAAGTATCAATATTTCTGCAACCCTTTTTTGTGTCAGAAGCCATTTATCTCCCTTCATATCTAACCGATATAGATAAATGAGGTATCAGATTAAAGAGTAAGGTCTCTGCCATGGTAACATTAAATTTTAAGAAATTAATTTTTCGTAATTCCACCCTTAAAGTGAAAAATGTCAATATTTTTAAAATGCTTTTTTTGTGTCTTCAGCCATTTATCTTCCTGGATATCTAACCGAAATTGATAAATGAAATTGGATTATGAAGAGCAATGTCTCGGCTTTGGTGACATCATATATTAAGGAAGAATTTTTTTTGGAATTCAAACCTCAAAGGGAAAAAGTAACATTGCTTCTACAACGTATTTTTGTGTCATGAGCCATTTATCTCCCTTAATACCTAACGGATATAGGGAAATGAGGTATCATATTAAAGAGTAAGGTCTCCGCCATGGTAAGGTTATATTTTAAGAAATTAATTTTTCGTAATTCGACCCTTAAAGGGCAAAAATGTTAATATTTCTAAAATGCGCCTTTGTGTCTCGAGCCATTTATTTTCTTCGCTATATAACCGAAATCAATAAATGAAGTAGGAATATGAAGATTAGTGTCTCAGCTTTGGTGACATCATATACTAAGAAAGGTTTTTTTTTTTTTTTTTTTTTTTTTTTTAATTGAACCCTTAAAAGGAAAAAGTATTAATGGTTCTTCAACGCATTTTTGTATCACGAGCTGAAGTATCATTCTAAAGATTAAGGTCTCCGCTATGGTCAAATCATGTTTTAAGAATGGAATTTTCTGATTTTAACTCTTTAAAGGGCAAAAATATCAGTATTTCTAAAATGCTGGTTACATCATGTTTTAAGAAAGGAATTTTTCAAAATTCGACCCTTATAGGGCATAAGTGTTAATATTTCTAAAACACATTTTTACATCATGAGCCATTTATCCCCATTGATATTTAACCAAAATCGATAAATGGGGTATCATATAAAATATTATAGTACCAGCTTTGGAAAGATCAGATTTTAAGAAAGAACTTTCTTTAAATTCAACCCTTAAGGAGCAAAAATATCATCATTTCTAAAACTTTTTTTTTTACCTCGCTTGATGCCTAACCGAAATATGTAAATCAGGTATCACTTTAAAGGCCAAGGTGTCCGCTTTGGTCACACCATATTTTATAAAAAGAATTTATTGGAATTTGACCCTAAAAAGGGCAAAAGTATCAATATTATTTCTACAACATGGTTTTTTTTTAATTATGATTCATTTATCTCCTTCGATACCTAACCGAAATCGATGAATGATATATCTTTTAGAGATTAAGGTCACCAGTTAGGTAAAATCATAAATTAAGAAAGAATATATATATATATATTTTTTTTTTTTTTTTTAATTTGATGCTTAAAGTGGTCACATGTATCAAACAGTTCAGGGACAAGTCCTCAGATTACAGCAGCAGTATCGCTGAGATGTCAATAAACTGTATTTTATACAATAAGTAGTTTTTTGGATATTTTTTTCTGTTACGGAAACATTTTTGATTTGCTACACAATTCCAGTAGTAACATTTTATTCGCACAGCAGCACATATCACAGATATGTTGATATGCTGTGTGCATTTTGTTCAGGTTGGTTGTATTCTGTTTGGTCAATGACAGGTTGACGTACATAAGTGTGTTTCAATTTTCCTAACTGTTTCGTGATATGTTTTGATTTTTGATGTGTACCTATTACACTAAACAAGTAACTATTTGCTACAAAGTGTGGTTCTACTTTTCATTATATTACAAGCATTCAACCTCACTATTCATTGTATTTTACTAGCGAAATTTTCGCACGGGTCCTCTAGTTTGAGATAATACCCAGTCAGTACATTTCCTTCCCTATACCCTCTCCTTGCCTCCATCCCCACCATCTAATTTGAACCAACACATGTCAGAGCTGATGATAAATCTTCTCGGGTTGCAGCCGGATTTTATTAAAAAAGTGACTAGCTTTCGGCAACTAGCTCAGTAGCCATCAACAGGTCAATTATGTACCGGCGATCTTGCTGTTACGAATACCAGGCGTTTACTGGTGTCGTTCGCAGTTCCGCTTCACTGTGATTGGTCGTAGGTGGCGGTTAACTATCCTATTGCCAACCACCCTCCGCGTCGCTTAACTGCCAGAGCCTGGCTGTGGTCGATGGCTCCTGCAAGCCCCCGTTGACTTCCTAGGTGGTGGTCACCCATGCAAGTGCTAACCACGCTCCGCGTTGTTTAACTGCCGGAGCCTAAGTCATCGAGAACACGCCCTGATTGGTCGATTAGCTCCCCCTCACTTGTCTGTCCACACTCCACTGGATCGCTGTCAACCAGGGAACATGGCCTGCACGGTATAGATAACCCTGGTTTCCAAGCGCTGCTCAGCAAATAACCCATGTCACGGTTAACCAGGTTGTCATGCAACTGTACTTCAATTGCTTCTTTAACCACTGATTCCCAAAAGAACAAACACTTTGTCAGCAACTTCACGTTATCAAAGTCCATTCTGTGACCATTTTCGATTACATGTTGAGCAACAGCAGATTTCTCCATCTGAAAAAGCTGGATGTGGCGTTGATGTTCCGCCACACGAGCCTTGACTGTGTGTATGATCTGTCCAATGTAAGATTTACCACATGTACACTGTATACTATACACCCCCCGTGCCTTCAGCCCCAAGTCATCCTTCACAGAACGTAACAGGTCATGTATTTTGGCTGGTGGACAAAATATGCACTTAATACCATGTCGACCTAGTATCCTGCCTATTCTCACAGATATGTTACCCGCAAGTGGGATAAATGCCAGATCTTTATACTGTTCTTTAGGTTCCATTGCCTGTTTGTTTGTCATTTTTTGTAGTGCCCTTTCTATTTGTCGGTTACAATATCCATTTCTCTGGAACGTAATACGGAGATGTCCCAGTTCCGTCGGCATCAGAGATGCACCAGTGTGTAAAATACCATTTTTCTGAGCCACGTAGTGGAAGCGTTTGGCATGTAAGTAATGGTGCATATGATTAGGTTTTCTATACACACTATGAGAAAGAGTCCCATCTGGTTTCCCCCGAATGAGAATGTCCAATTCTCTTCCAGTTCCATCGTGAAATGTATGTTTGGGTGAATCCCATTGAGATGGTCCAGAAATTCATGTAGACTGCTGATCCCGTGCGGCCAAACAACAAATTTATCATGCACATAATGGAAGAAACTTGCTGGCTTAAGAACAGACCTTTCTATTGCTATACTCTCAAAATGTTTCATAAACAGATTGGCAACAACAGGAGACAAAGGTGACCCCATTGCCACACCATCTGTCTGTTCATAGAAATCTCCGCCTTAGGTAAAGTAAGTTGATGTAAGGACCAGCTCTAAAAGATCAACAATGCTAGATTCAAAGAGATTTCGTAGCAGCTGCAAAGTTTCTCTCAGTGGAACTCTAGTAAAAAGTGAGACTACATCAAAGATCACCATAATATCAGTCTCTGACAGGTGCATCTTTTGAAGAACACTGCCAAATTGTGTTGAGTTCACAACATGGTGAGGACCTTTCCCTACGTAGGAGTTAAGCATACTAGCTAGGTATTTTGCCAGACCATGTGTGGGACTAATAATGGTACTCATAATAGGCCATAAAGGGACGTCCTCCTTGTGAATTTTTGGCAAACCATGGAATCTAGGTGGTCTGACGGCACGAGGTGGAAGACCCTTGTCGACGTCCGATGGAAAACACATCTTCTTCAGAAGTGCCGTTGCCTTTCTTTCTATTTTCGAAGTTGGGTCTTCGTTGAGCGGTAAGTAAGCAGTGTCATCAAGCAGCTTTCTTACCTTGGTCTTGTACATTTCAGCAGTACAAAGGACAGTAGCATTACCCTTGTCTGCTGGTAAGACCACAATTTCATCATTCTGACGTAATGCTCTTAAGGCCTTGCGTTCAGATTTTATGATGTTTGACTTTGGAGTTTTGGCTCTCTCCAGAAACCTGTATGTTTCCCTCCGAATTTCCTCGGCCGAATCTCCCAGAAGCTTGTGTGCGGCCAATTCAACTGCATAGATGATATATTTAACTGGAACTGTTCTAGGAGTTGGGGCCAAGTTTAACCCTTTGGATAATACTTTTTCAGTTGCTTCATCCAGCTGTAATTCTGTAAGGTTGACTATTGTGTGTCTTGAACTTTGTTCCTCTGCCGGATGCTAATACCGTGACAGGTATTGTACACACTGATGCATAGAGCGAAAGAAATATCTGATGCTGACTGTCTGCCGATGGAACTGGAACATCTCCGTATTACGTTCCGGAGAAATGGATATTGTAACTGGCAAATAGAAAGGGCACTACAAAAAATGACAAACAAACAGGCAATGGAAGCTAAAGAACAGTATAAAGATCTGGCATTTATCCCACTTGCGGGTAACATATCCAGGAGAATATGCAGGATACTAGGTCGACATGGTATCAAGAGCATATTTCGTCCTCCAGCCAAAATACATGACCTGTTACGTTCTGTGAAGGATGACTTGGGGCTGAAGGCACCGGGGGTGTATAGTATACAGTGTGCATGTGGTAAATGTTACATTGGACAGACCATACACACAATCAAGGCCCGTGTGGCGGAACATCAACGTCACATCCGGCCTTTTCAGATGGAGAAATCTGCTGTTGCCCAACATGTAATTGAAAATGGCCACAGAATGGACTTTGATAACGTGAAGGTGCTGACAAAGTGTTTGTTCTTTTGGGAGTCAGTGGTTAAAGAAGCAATAGAAGTACGGTTGCTTGACAACCTGGTTAACAGTGACATGGGTTATCTGCTGAGCAGCGCTTGGAAACAAGGGTTATCTATACTGTGCGGGCCACGTTCCCTGGTTGAGGCGATCCGGTGGAGTGTGGATAGACAAGTGAGGGGGAGCTAATTGACCAATCAGGGCGCGGTCTCGATGACTTAGGCTCTGGAAGTTAAGCAATGCAAAGCATGGTTAGCACTTGGATGGGTGACCACCGCCTACGACTAATCACTGTGAAGTGGAACTGCAAGCGTCGTGAGGTTGCTAAGTGACACCAGTAAACGCCTGGTATTCGTAACGGCAAGATCGGCGGTACATAATTGACCTGAGCTAGTTGCTGAAAGCTTGTCACTTTTTAATAAAATCCGGCTACAAACCCGAGAAGATTTGTTTTCATTTATTCGCCGGGAAAGGCTACAATCACATATGTCAGAGATGATGTTTAACTGCATAAATTCTTTGATTTATTTCTATTTTATTTTATTTACATATTTATTTTTGCATACTCAGATTTTTGTTGTGAACAATTTACTGTATTATTCTGCTCTTTTCACAACATTTTGCATTGCTCAGGTACTATGTCCAATTCATTATCCTTCTCTCCCTGTTATAAGTTTTAATTTACTCCCACCATCTTCCTGACTAATATTCATTCAGCACTCACCCTCCACAATGTTCTCCTGTTGACAAAGGGCCAAGACCTGAAATATCATATATATTATTTCTATAAGGTGATTTTTTGTCACAAGGAATTATCCCTTCATATATATCAAAAAAAATTAAAAATTTGGATTTTTATTTCACCCATTTTTTTCAGTTTTTTACACATACATCCATTACTCAATTGGGCAATTTGGGACCATCAGCTGACATCAATTGCCCTTCTGTGACGGTTCCCTATGGACAAGTTTATTATCTATTTATTAGTATTTTCTTGTTTATGCCTTTCTATCCTCACCTGTCATTTTATATATTTCCCCCTACTATGAGCTACCAGCCTTGCGGGCTTACTGAGATGGCTGCCAGCCTCCAACATGCAGCCATCTCACTACTACTGAAGAAGGGCAATAGGCTCGAAAATTTTACTCTGTGTGTACGTTGTTTTCCATGTCTTGACGCTTCAGGAATCCTCTTCTGTTGCTAAGCAGTGGTTTTTCTCCTATCCAAATGTTTAATATATCCACTTTCAGTGCCTATGTTTCATATATATATATATATATATATAAAAGAAAATTGAAATGTATACACTATATATACAGGGTGCGGCAAAAAGATCTGATGGTTTTAAAGTAAAAACAACATGAAAAATAAAAGGATACAAAATATTTTATTGCTTATTACAGAACGGTGTTCATGTAATTTAATTAAAATAACATCAGAACAACCAATTTCATCCATTTAAGATGTGAAGATAACGTCCTTTAAATGACGTCCGTCTATGACCAAGCCATTCTTCCAGCCTTGCACTGAAGCTGTTGAACACCTGCTCTAACATCGCACGAGGCAGGTTGGCGATTTCTTGGCCAATGGCTTCTTTCAGTTCGTCCAGTATGCAGGGTTTTTTAGTGTAAATTCTTGCTTTATGGAGCCCCCACCAGAAAAAAATCACAAACGCTAAGGTCTGGAGAGCGAGCTGGCCATTCAATGTCCCCAAAACACGAGATCACTCTACCACGAAACTTGCTTCTCAAAACATCCATAACCTCATTGGCTGTATGGGCAGTTGCCCCATCCTGCTGGAACCATATCCTCCTGCGCACTAAATAATTTCTCTTAAGTTCAGGGATCAGGAAGTTTTTCAACATCAACAAATAACGTTGCAAATTGACCGTAATGGTTCGACCACCCTCTTGAAAGAAGTATGGCCCAATGACACACCTTTTCATTACACCACACCACATGGTAACCTTAGAACTATGCAGAGGACGTTCATACAGTTGTTCCAGATTTGTAGCCGACCAATAGGCCTAACAAAGTTCTGTTTGTTTACGTAACCATCCATATGAAAATGTGCCTCGACGTTCATCATTAAAATTGTTTCATCACTCAACATCGAAATCATTTCTTCTTCAAGTGCTTTACGGTTTGCATAGTCATTAGGCGTTAACTGCGGGACAATAGCCACTTTTTACGGGTGGAAGTGCTGATCGAGACGCAATATTCGTCTTACCGAGTGATCAGACATGTGAAAAGCAGCAGCTTGTTTACGGGCCCACCACCGAGGACTGGTTTCCACAGCTTCTCTTACCTGATTGATATTATCTGGCGTCCAGGCTTATCTTGGATGGCCTGCCAACTTCTTTTTTAATGCTGAACTGGTAGCTCTGAAGGTACCCACCCATAGCATAATTCTGTTACGAGTTGGGACTCTTCCTCTTGGACTCACATTAAAACATCTACGGAACTGCCGCTGAGCAGCAACGCAGGAATCGCAACTTTAAAAAACGCCTGGACAGCAAAATCACGGTTCTCACCCAACCACTGCTCCATGGTTACTACAAATGTCCACGTGTGGGATATGGAAAGCACCTATCCCCACCACCCCCAACCATCTGCTCGCTCGACAATACGGCGGCAAAAACCATCAGATCTTTTGCCGCACCCTGTAGTAAGCAGTGGTTTCTGCAGGTGAAGGAAGAAAACAGTGGGAAAGAAGGAGGGATACAAAAGAAGAAATAGTAAAGCTCTATCCCAGATCTAGAACTGGTGGGCACCTAATACCCCGTACATACCAGACAGCCATCTTCTACTGCTCAAACCGAGTATAATGATACTCCGGCCTTGGATTCGGGAGGATGCTATTTTGAATCCCTGTCTGTTGATTTGGGTTTCCTGTGGTTTCTCCAAATCATTCCAGGCAAATGCTGGAATGAATTATTCAAAATGCTGTGGCTGAATTCCTTGCTGTTCCTTTCTCTCAGTCCTTTCCCACCTCTAATGATTTCATGTCAGTGAGGTGTAAAATGAGAAGTGGGGAAAAAAGTCCATTGCCCAACTTCAGAGGAACTGCTTCTGGGAGGGAGGATTCTGATGGTGTGAACAAAAATTAAGGATTTTTTTTTGGTGGTTTGTTGTGCAACAACTGGATAGATAGGATTTTTGGTGCATGCCATTTCTCTGTGACCATTAGTACTGATGGATAATTGATTGGGTAGTGAAACCATTTGTTATGAGTAAATTGGTAAGTGACATGACAAGTTTTGTATGTGGTATGCTCTACATTAGGAGAGGTCTCGCCAATTCTGAGATTAGTGAAGGATGTGGTGGCTGGGGGCACATTACAGGTATGTTGCAAGAGAAGGATCATGGAGACTGTCCTTTTGTATATGAAGATTGGTATCTATAAATCAGTAGTTTGGGGTCAATAGAAACAAGTTTTGTTGAAGGTGGGTGGAATCTTGGGGACGAGAATTCTCATTTTGGGAAAGCATTGAAGGAAATCAGTTTTATTGTAGACTATGGTTGACTGTTTCAAAGCCTGATAAGAACTGTGTGATAATACTGTGACTGACCTTTTAGTATAACAGGCTACCATAATAATTACTCTGTGAAATGGGTAACTAAGGAAACGTTTATATAAACAGAAGAGGAAAGATCAAGACTAGACAAGCTTGGTGAAGGCCGTGTCATGTTCGCTTTGAATTTTGAGTTACTGTGGAAAAGAACCTGTACATATTCACATGATTAAGGATGTTATAGAATTATAAAAAAAGGGAATTAATACACATTAGATTATTATTTATTTGGCGAAGCTGGATGATGTGGAACGGAAATTGTGTTTCTTATTTTCTTATAGCA
This sequence comes from Vandiemenella viatica, assembly GCA_031002005.1. NCBI lineage: Eukaryota > Metazoa > Arthropoda > Insecta > Orthoptera > Morabidae > Vandiemenella > Vandiemenella viatica. The sequence continues at coordinate 127,687,989 of CM061920.1, forward strand.
AAGGAAATAAAACTTTAGAAGAAACTACGATAAATAATTAAGTAGATATTTTCACTACGACTACAAGGTAAAATAAACAAAAATACAAGAACAGTAAATAGAAATACGAGACATTCTGAGAAGATGTACATAGAAATACGAGATCAACAAATATAAATACGAGTCGAGATATCTGGTAGTGGTTGTGCTCTACTATCTGCAAAGTAGCACGAGAAAGCTATATTGTACCACATGAGATGGATAAGTGTATGATATTTATTCTTGATCAATACTTGGTATGAGAATGATTGACAGAACATATATTTATCCACCATTGTTACAGTATAGGTGGGAGGATTTAGTATGAAATAAGTAGCAGCTGTTGAAGTGGGGTACTGTTGAAGATTAGTAGTTGTGACATGGACAGAGGTATTGATGTGACCATTCAGGAGGGATAAATCAACATCTAGGAAGGTGCCATGTGTATGAAATAGGACCAAAATCGTTCAGAGTGTGGTACGAGTTAAGGTTATTGAAGAAACTCAGAAGGCTGCCCTCCCCAAGTTTCTAGGTTATAAAAATATTGTCAATTACAGAGACACACATAGTGTTTAAAAAACTTGGTTTGATGATGACTGTTCAATGTGGTCAAGGAAGAAGTTTGTCTATGACATAGCCGAAGCAGTATCACTGATCTGGTCAAAAAGTTTTAAGTAGAAATAAACAAATTTATGTTTTTAGAACTGTGTGTGAGTGAACTAAGAAAAGATTTAGTTGGCCAAGAAAATGTTCCATAGTTCTGAGGCCATGGCAGTGGTGATGGTTGTATATGGGGATGTGATCTCAATTCGACAAGAATTGACTCAAGATGATGTGGTGGAGGAACTGTGGCAAGATTTCCAGGAAATATTGTATGTCTTTAATGTTGGAACAATGATGACTGACTATATGTTTCATCCTCATAGACCCATTTCGAACCCATTCAGTAAAGTAACCATTGCACCAACTAGGTTATCAGGTTTTTGAGCTTTCAGGAGCAGGTAAAGTGTGGGCATGTGAGTCTATTTTAGGTTTTAGAGCAAATCTGATTTCAGTGTGAGATCTTGCTATATTAGTATTCATTTTACTTTTGTTTGCACTTATCCACTACTGTATTTTTGCAGTATTCCTATTAATCTCTTTACCCTCTCCATCTGTGAATAATTATGTTAGCTCTTTTATGTGTTCTTGGTTATGACACTCAAATTTGAGTTTACAATATGTCTCACTTAGACTGTCACAGGAATGTAGGATCACCAGAAATATGATATGTTCATCCTGTTTTTTATTGCAGCCTTTCTGCATTTATCTTCAATATGTTCCCTCTCTTTCCTAGTCTAATTTTTGTCACCTTGTGCACATTTCTGTTTTTCTGTCTTGCTAAAATGTAACTGCTGTTTAACAAAGGTGATGACATTCAAGTCATTCAAGTAGAGGAATATTAACAACAGTGTAATTTTCTGCTGTAAATTATTTATTGGCTGATGAACATGATGTACCCATTGTTAAATTGTAGGTTTGGAAAATATTAATTTACATGCATCTAATAAACTAGTGTTTCATGGTTAATCGAGGGAGCCAGTTTCTTAGGAAAAATTGGTTGATACTACTGCAACAAGATTACAATAATATCTCACAGATTTTAATTGAAGAAATTATAAGATTATGAATATGTTGCTTGATATTTTTAAATAGTACTTATAAAAGGAGACTCTTTTTGTTTTTGAAAGCTATGTTCAATTACTCTTTTTGATGACTTGCTATGCCTAACGCTAAAGAAGATTTTCTGTTAGGGTTAACTCCCTTAGCCTTAGATAGTGCCCTACCAATCTTGCAAGTAGCAAGTTGTACCCACATTAGTGCCTTGGGTACTGGGCTGTCTCTTGTGCCAACTCCACCATTGAAACGTACTTGGACGGATAAAGGTGGGAAGGGTTCTTACACAGCACCCAGGAAACTGGAGACAGATGATGATGATGACATACAAAAGGAGAATTATTTGATGACACAGCACTAAATTAAAAATAGGGAAGAACGAAAATGCTGGAATTTAATTTGTAATGAGATAAAGCATGTTGACATTGGGAAATTTAGAGCAACAGATCAAGTGCAATGAGACTAGAATACGTTGTATCTATGCTGCTTTCAGTATTAGATTTACCTAAGATTATAAAAATAAATTAGGTAAAAAATTCTTTCCTTGCCTCAGATATAAAATTAAGTTAATGTTTCTTACCATTTGTTTATATTGAGGAAATATTTTTTTTTATTTAATCAGTAAAGAAAGAAAGGGAAAACTGGTTGCTTCCAGTAAAAAAGATAAAAGTTTTTGAAGTTAACTAATGCTTATTATAACTTAACATTACAGTAACTTAGATGTCTGCTCACTTGCATCCAGATGGCATTTTAGAATTGTGAAGAAACTTTGTGACATAAAATGTTTGTGATGTGCATTATTGGTTCTGAGACATAGTTCTTTCAAACCATGCACTGACTGATCTTTAGAAAAGCAGAAATTAATATAGTTAAAAAGTGTACACTGAAATGCAAGAGAGATCTTTTAGACTGGAATCCATCCCAGGTTGTATGATCCATACTTGCAAATATTATTTATTCTCCAATTTCTACAGTATTTTTAAGGCTTGTAGTATCATGGTAGAAGTAACTAATAGCCAAACTTTTCTTGAAAATGTCATGCTTATTATATATTCATATCCAGCTATTTTTTGTGTTCATTTGTTTTGTTTTTATTTTAGGTGAAACAGAAAAGGATGACAAATCTGGACTTGCAGATGAATTAAAGAAAGAACCAAACCTGAATCCATGATAATTTGTTGTAAAACTGTAATAAGATTTAGGTATAATTAAGTATTAATTCTTGATGTACAAAGTTGTACATTAATTTGTTTAACTTTTCTCTAATACAGTTTAAATAAGAACGTTTTCAACTGAGTACTACAATGTATGCATTCTTGAAATGAGAAGTGTTATGTGATGGTGACATTTTGTGATAGAGGACACTTAAATGTCATTTTCATCTCTCTGTTCAGCTTATTTCACTGTTATATATTCTTTCACCTCTTACAGACTGTTTTTTTTTTAGAATGGTTTTTTGAATCTGAATTGGTTTTTTGGCGGTGTGGAAGCAAGACTTTTTTTACTTGGTGATTACTCAATTTTCAGATTTGTAATTAGCAAAACTGGAGTACAAATATGAAATCAGTACAAGGTTATTTTCGTATAAAATACATTTCTAGTAAGTTATTAGGTTGAAATAAAGTTAAGCCTTTCAAAGAGTTTTAGCTAAAATTATGTTTGTAACTGACTGTTTTTAAACTTTGTGTGCCAGTGTAATGACTTGTATGCACATGTTCTTTTTTATGTAGTTTTGTTTTACTACTCACAAAAAAATTATTTTGTGTTGTGTACAGTGGATTTTTCTACAGTGATACTTCAGATCCAATATTTTTCATATTTTCTTGATGTCTCAATAAAAATGAGTATTTATGGTATGTAATGTTTGCTGATTTTATTTAGATAGTTAATTTCATATAAAGGTGGGGGGGGGGGAGGACCAAGAAGAAGAAGCAAAGTAGGTAGCTGGATATGTTTAGTATCCAGCACATAAAATGTTTGTGATGTATTTAGAAAATATGAAATGAGTGATTGTGAATTTTATTGATTAAGGGTACTACTCCATTGTCCCATTTATATTGGTTTAGCTATGGGAAAATAAAGACCCTCTTTTTTATCATACTTTTAATTCTTTTAATAGAATTATTCAGTTGTTATCTGCATAATTAGTAACAGATGATTCAAGCTGATGAGCATTAGAGATTTTGCTCACCTAATCCTGAATGGATGAGGAACGTAAAATACTTTTAAATTATTCAACAGTTGTTTTCCTGGAGAATGGGCAGTTTTAGTCCTATAGACCTATGACTTAATTCTCTTGTACTGGTAGTAACACTGTTCAGACACGACTCTACTTTGAAGACTTCTACATTAAAAGAATGAATGATTCAAAAGTATACAACTAACGGGTATAGTATATGGGTGCAAGGCAGTGCACCCGCCAAGTCAAGTCAGTGGCAGCACGTTTCTCGAAGCGATTTTTATATCTCAATTTCTTAGGTTATATTGATGCTACATGTCTCAAATTTCAATTATGTATACATACAATCTTAACAAAGACACTAAATTTTATTTTGTTACTGTTCTTAGTTTGGATGTTATTTAACATGCAAATTTAAGCGATTTTGTCACTCATTAATGATCATCAAAACTCTAAGCTACTTCCTGTAGTCATAGGAAGCTGAAATTTGGTATACAGATAACATTTTACATGTTATAAAAAATTTCTGAAACTCGTAAATTTCCACATGTCTACCCCTTACCCCTAATGTGAAATCACTTTCTACCCTAATAACTTTATGTACCTCAGATTTTCATTGTAGTCTGAGCTTACTGAGATTAACTATTGTGTTAAATTTTTCTTCTTTCCTTTCTTTACTTTGAAAGTTATTGAAATTCAAAATTTCATTTCCACCACGTCACCCTGGCATCAAAATTCCACTGTACTTCCAGTAATCCTAGAAACAAGTTGTAAGTGTAAGCACCTTAGAATTTGGGTAAATTGAATTTTTCTTGACTATAGGGCATAAGGGAGGGGGTAAACTTTCCAGTAAACATAAAATTTTTCAGTTGGCAATTACAGGACATGAGAGACATGTTTCATGCAGAAGCCGATACTGCAACCTAACTCAGTAAATAAGCCGATTTAAAAACAGTAAAGTCACTCAGCATATATGACAAGCCTTAAATAAACAATTTATAACCTTTAAATTAACCTGAGCCAGGGTTATCCATTGTTATCCAATTTATAAACAGTTTATTTTGGTTACGTGATAATATCACTAATTCTCAACACTTTTCGGTGCAGTAAAGTAATTTTGGAATAATAAGAATCCAAAAGAAAGCTAAATTCACTAAAAATCAGTAGTGTTAGGCCATATAAATAAAGTAAACATAATTTTAAACACTTTGTTGGACACACTTGTATCTTCAACATTAAATAACAACAATTTTTCGATAATTTCCCAAGCTAAAAAGTAAATTTTCTGTAAGAATAAAGAATCTAGTGTAACATATTAAAGTTTCAAAACATTCCATGCAGTAGAACAAATATTAAATTAATTTTCAAGTAATGATGTCGTAAATAAAAACGTGATAGTTTTCAAAATTAAACTGTGAATAATTGAGACCATTTCCGTAAAAAAACGACTTTTAAAACACGTAATTAAATAAAAGAAAAATTCAGCTAATAACACTTTTTCGATATAAACAGCACTTTAATAATTATTAACTAGACACCAAGTTTTTCTAACATGGCTTTTAAACAGTTTCACCCTCGATCTTTATAAGGTAAATAACTTTGATAATACACCACCGATAATAATAAAAGTTACATTTTTGAAATCAGGAGCAAGCACCGAACACAGTGACATAAGTTTAATTTGCAATCCAGCAGGAATTTCTAAAATTGCACAAATTAAGAAATAGCCCGGGGATTTTCTAACTGTTTTTAGGAAGTCCATTACCATTATGCCCGCACACTTTAATTATTTACAAACAAATGAGTTAATGTAGAATTATAGTTATCATACTTTTAATAAACCTTAAGGGCCAGGCTTCACACTGTTAAATTTTGAATACTAATTAAATTTTTTCAGACTATTTTTGTCAAGCGAAAGATCACTGTTAGCATACAGCGGAGAGTATAAATTGAGGTCCTCAGGTCATTTGGTCTGTCTTTGGCCTTTTGTCTCAAGTCACAGAGTTAATCATGCGTTAATGTGTTGTAAGAAATCCGTTGGGTGGTGTCAGCGTCGATCAACGAAGATGGTTTCCGGTAAACTTCGAGCAAGCCACAACATGGGCGACTCGGGGCCATGTTGAATTTTCCTACCAGTCAGTGGTGCAATAGGCGATTATGAACTTCTAATTTTTCTAAAGGGGGTTTAGTCTGGTACTTCTTCCTCTCCATGACTTGTGATTTTTGGAGATGTTTAATTCGATTTTGCCGTTTCAACTGTAATAGCTATTTTCAAATGTACTGTAAAATAAATTCAAAATTTTTCATCAAGTGAACTTTTACATACTTTCGTAGTGAACAGTAACCTTTCCTTAGCTTTTGGTTTAAATAAGCTATGTGCCGACCGCTAGGCTTTACAGTTGAATTATTCCAGGCTGCTACGTGGTCATTCAAATTTATTAATGAAAATTTAACAGAACTTCAAACAAGTCAGATGTTAGCTAAGGTAACTAAACTGATACTTCACCCCCTATATCGGTTTTAACCCTTACAAAAGCTATACCAGGAGTAGTAGTAAGCCTTGATCTCCTTAACTAGCAACTGGCATCTCAACTTAAAATCCGTCGAAGATTCCAATAAAGTTCCAACTATTCAAAAATTTTAGACCGTGAGTGTACCTTGGAAATAAAGTGAACTGTAAAATATTTTGGTCGCCACTCCCCAATGTTTTTAACTTCTGGAGAGAAAAGTGTTCAGTTCCGAACTATTGAAATAAAATCACTTATGAAGTTTCATCATCACTATATTCTGTTATTAAAAACCACAAGAAAATTCACAATTACAGTTGATAGGCATCGGATATTCATTTCAAAAGATTACAAGTTTGAATTATAGAAGCCAGACCGACCCCAAACCCATGAGAATTTCATGTCACATATTTAAAGTCTAGACCAAAGCACCGTCTTAGAAATCCATGATGGCGGCCTTACAGCAAGTAGTTGCGACTACTTGCAAGAGCTCAGGCTGAGCTTCTCGCTCCTTCAAGCATAGGTCCTACCCACAAGACAATCCACAGGCAACTGGCGAAAGATGGCTCAGAAAGCCCTATACGTCCCTAGCAAATCTTCCAAGTCACATGACATCTAAAATGTAGTGCACCGAAATTACGTACTTTTGGACTCTCAGGTTTTGATATTATTTAGGGACCGTTATAATGAACAACTTTCTCCCTTTTAATGTTTCTCTTAAACTTAATGGTTTGGCTGTAATTAATTCCCACCTGTTGGGGTGAAGAAGCTCTGACATCACTGGTCTGTGTGTTAGTGTATCCATGCTTTTCAAAATTGCTTGGCTTTGCACTATCTTAAAAATTCAAATTTAAACAAGTCTATCGTGAATTGCTCTGAGAGTAAAGCAGCCCCTACACGGTCAATATTATTGCACAATAATATTGAACGTCTATAGGTTAGATTGAGAGGCTGTGCAATATTATTGAGTGAATCTAAACAGTTTGAAATATATTGTGCAACCTGAATTACATTGTGCCATCTGTGGGCGATATTGCGCAATATCCCCTCAGTTGGTCTCGAGACACAGGCACGATCACTAGTCTCCGCTTGTATTTTGTTACTGTAATTTTTTTTATTGATTTTTTCTTCTGAAAATGAATGCAAATGTGAAGTGAGTGCCAGATTTACCAGCATTATGGAATATCAATAAATAATAAAACAGACAGGAAAAAAATAAGGCTTATGAAATTCTGCTGCACAAATATAAAGAGAAACCTGTAATTACTACGAGGGAAGAAGTTACAGAAAGGATCGATTCGTTGAGCACCAACTACGAAAAAGAAGTAAAACGAAATAAAAAAAAAAAAAAAAAAAAAAAAAAAAAAAAAAAAAGATAGTTGTGGATGGAGATGAATTGGTGGAGCCAACGTTTTGGTACTTCGACCAGCTGAGTTTTCTTAGAGACCAGGATGAGGTGAGCTCAAAACATACAATGGGACCACTGGAAGAGCAGAGAAAATTACTGAATGATTTAAGTATTTACTATTTCAGTTTTGTTATTAACCACAATAATAACAACAAACCTTGAGTTAGTATACATGTGACCTTAAAAGGAGTTATTAGGTATGAATACAATGCAGAATTTACTCAAACAATGCTAACAAAACTGATCTTTTCAACGAAATTTTCACTTATTGTTTTTAACTGCTTAACGTCTCTTAACAATGAGGTCTTGAAAGACGGGAAAGAATGGGAGGCAAGGAATGGGAAGGAATTCGGCCATGGCCTTTTGACAGAAGCATCCCGGCATTCACCTGGAGTGATTTTGGGGAAACCATGGAAAATGCGAATCTGGATGCCCGGACGAGGATTCGAACCGCCATCCTCCCGAATGCGAGGCCAGAACGCTAACCGTTACACCACCAAGCTCAGTTGCTTATTGTTAAAACAGTCGCACATCGTCACAGAAAAAAAAAAAATGGTGCAAGCTTATTACTGTTCTTGTGAGGTGATTGATAAGCATATCTCCAAATTTGGAACATTAAGAAAGCCATCATCATATACACGATGACACGTACATTTGATCCGATGTCTACCATTAAAAAGTTGTAGTTCGTGTTTACTATACGGTACCCAACAGAGCAATACTGAAAAACTGTTTAAACTTATAAAAAAGAATTCAGAACCAGGAGGTATCTTGATACCTAGATGTCTCCTGCATTAAGCACCAAGTCAGTTCAAAGACAATTCCATCATGTGTGAATATTTCCACTTCACATACCAATTCTTTATCCGTCTTACTTTTTTTTTTTCACGCAGTACATTAAAGCAATAGCAACAATTATTACGTCCTCCTCGTCCGTCATTTTGAAGTCAACCAAACTATTGTGCAATAATTATTGAGCAGCCTAGGGAGAACATCAATATTATTGCACAATAATATTGATTGTGTAGGGGCCGCTTAAGGCCTATCTCGAAAAATGATTTTTGGCATAATATTCCCCAGTTTCCAATACATCGTTTAAAAGTAATTTTATTCCCATGATAATTTATATAAGCCAGCAATATGGAACAATGAGACTAAGTTTTAGAAATTCCCTTCAGATTTAATGTACTGTACAGAACTGCTCAAAAATTTCAGTATGAGGTACAGAAAGAATTTAAGTTTTAATTACAATATTGGTTGGTATCAAAAATGCTTTAAATGTGTTGTTATTAGTGTTTAAAATTGCCAGTTTGTGTAACTATGTGTTTTCTTATGTTTTAACTGCCTGAAACTATAGATCGTTTGTTCTTTACTACAAAATTTAGTTTCTCCTGTTTTATTATTATTATAACTGCTTTTTACTGCGTCAAAAAATGTTGTGAAATGATGATGTTATCACGTAATCAGAATTAAGTGTTTACTAGCTGGATTGTCGAGGATTACAATGATTCAGGTGAGTTTAAATGCTATTTTTTTTATCATTGACAGTCTATTTAAGGCTATTATTACGTGTTGAGTTAGTTTTTATATTTTAAATCTCTCTGTAGAAATAGGCTACAGTATCGGATTCTGTATGTTTCCCGTCTTTCATATTCTGTAGGAAAGTGGTTTAGAACTTAACAACTTCTGAGGTGCTTCCAAAGTAATTTGGTACACATATATGGTTTCATCACTAAATCATAAGAAAGGTCTAATATTGTTTTTTTTTTTTTTTAATTTAATTACAATCCCAAACATGAAAAATTGTGGTACATATTTGTGGATTAATTGCTTTACTCTGGATATATACTACATGCCTGAGGTTTCTATAATGCATAGTGATCTGCAAGTTTAACAAACATTTTAAATTTTATTTTATTCCTATTCTTAGTTTGGAAGTTACTTGTCATTTAATTATGGTGGTAGTTTAACCAGCAGTAGTCTGCATTGCTCAGCTACAGCACTCAACATTGTTTTCAAAAAGTGAGGCATTGTTGGTGACGTATATTGATGTCTTCAATTCTGAAATGCTCTTATTCATCTATTTTCGAATGGATCACTACATTTGGGCTATGATTCAGAATGTGTGATCGACTTACAAAAAGAAATGAGATCCCAGAAAAACAATTCTTATAAAAATAGGCCAAATCTCATGTAGTGACAAAAAGTTATGAAATCATCTTCTGAACCTAGTCTTCAGTTTACAGTGTGTATTCACTTTGTGAAACAGAATTGTTTCTCTCAGTGTTATAGATTTTATTTAGAATAATAATAATAATAAAAATATGGTGAACTAGCTATCTCTTATGTCATAATTTTTACTTAAATGGAAGGTTTAATATACACTTGTCAAATTTGAAAAAGTGTGAGGGAAATCTTGGTTTTTATGTATTTGTAAATTTGATAAAGCAATGCATCTGAGGTATTTATATAGTATTTATATGGTATGCACAATGGCCAAGTTGCCAGAATTTTTTAATTCTAAATAAAATCTATAATACTGATAGAAACATTTCACAAAGTGAATACACTTTGTAAAGCTTAGACTTGGCTCAGAAGAAGATCTCATAACTTTTTGTCGCTACATGAGACTTGGCTTATTTTTACAACTCACAGCACTACCGCCATTTTGACAGCTGGCATCTGTATCATACCAAACGTTCCCTCCTCTAAATTCTTGGCATTCAAGGCAGTTGTATATGCTCCAATCAGAAATCCATAATGGAGTATTCAAACAACATCTAACAAGCTTTGGTATCCCACAACTGTCCCCCAGCTTTGGTTCACAAGCAACTTTCACAAGCCACATTACAACCTGCTCAACTTATTAACTGCTCCAAACCCCTAGAAACCAACCATAGTCCAGTCCTGATTACAAAATACTTCCTTGGCCTTGAATCCATCAAGAGAATCCTTTGGCAGGGTTATGATTTCCTACTATCCTGCCCAGAAATGAGATCCATTCTTCCAAAAATCCTGCCTGACCCTCCCAGAACTTGTTTCAGGAGGCCTCCCAACCTCAGCTAACTCCTAGTCAAAAAACACAGTCTTCCTTTTCCCATCAGACAGCCTGAAGGATCTTTCCCATGCAATAGTCTCCGCTGTATGATGTGCGACATACACCATACCTCCGCCACTTTCACCATCCTTATCAGTGGTGAGAGATTTCCTATCACAGGACATACAACCTGTGAAACCTCCCCTGTACTATACCAGCTAATCTGCAAACACTGCCTGGTTTCATATATAGGTTTGACTACCAATTCATTAGCTATAAGAATGAATGGCCACTGAGGGACAGTTACCGAGCGGGGCGGTGTAACGGTTAGCGTTCTCGCCTCGCATTCGGGAGGACGGCGGTTTGAATCCCCGTCCGGGCATCCAGATTTGGGTTTTCCATGGTTTCCCAAATCACTCCAGGCAAATGCCGGGATGCTTCCTTCAAAAGGCCATGGCCGAATTCCTTCCCATTCCTTGCCTCCATCCTTTCCCGTCTCTAAAGACCTCGATGTTAAAAAGTGACGTAAAGCAGATTAAAAAAAAAAAAGAGAGAGAATTTTAACTCTAATTTCCGTCATCGAAGGTAGGTGGTGATATATATATATATATAGTTACCAGGAAATAATAGGAGCTAATTAGTAAATGCATTTACAAAAAAAGGGATAGCGAAATGAGCCACCACTTACCTTAGATGATGGTATCATGGGGTGAACACACAAATAAACACAAAACGCAGGAAAAACAATGAATATTTCGAGAGTTGGCTCTTTGTCAACAGGAGAAAATGAAGGAGGGAGGTGGTTCACCACAGATCTATGGATTTTTATAAAAATTTAGGTTTTCTGATTTTGTTAAAATATTTATGGATTTTTTGCTACTTTTTATTATTTGTTTATTTTTCCTTATATTTTTGTTTTGTAAAACTTTGAGCATACAGTGTTAATGCATTACAGAATTATCAATAATTGTGAATCGTTTCCTTGTAACTACTCGCGTGAACCAAATTGAAATGAAATAAAGCTCATATTTTGTTTGATTATACATTTTGTAGATCTTAAAAGACCATAATACAGAACTATTGGTGCACTCTTTATGCACGGTAACACGCTCGTTGACACGGATTTTTTTATTATTTCCTGTTCCAGAACTAAATTTAATGTATAGGGGAAAAAAAAAGAGAGAGAAAGTAGGCACAGCAGCAGCAGTAATGAAAGTGACGCCATGTCCAGAGATATTTCTTACTTCAAACATAGAATATTATTTTGTATATTGAATTTTAATCACCTGGAAATAAAAAGTATTCTTAATTACGACTCTATCTTCAATAATTATTATTTAAGTCTTTCAGTTAGTGAGTCTCTGGATTTTTGTACCCAATCTGCAGAAATTTTAGCGGCCATCTGCGGATATTCAAAGCCAAGTCACTGGTTCTGGTGCTCTGAGGCCATGACTGTGAGGGATGTTTGTATAAAGGAAAGTTATATCAATTGAGATAAGGAAGGAGTATGGAAATAGAGGAGTGTGAACAGTGGACAGACGTTCAAAGAAGTGTGGATTGTCTTTTATGAAGGAAGGAATTTCCTGTACAAAGGATTGGAGATTTTGAACCACCAAGACCAAAATCCATTCATGGACGACCACAACTATAGGACATCTAGATTGCCAGCCTCTTGCTCCTTTGGAAGCTACATGGAGGTTGTACAGGGCTTCTGAGAAGTTAGACTGAGAAGAGAGGCCTACAACTTATTCTAATATGACCAAAGGGGAAACCTTTTCTATCATTGGGCATGCTATGCCCCCACAATGTACCTCATATACCAACTAACCTTACCCTCCTCTGCACTTATTGGTACACAGGGTTAACTATCAACCAGCTCTCTATCATAAAGAAAGCTTATGGCTTTATGCCTTGTCGACATTGAGACCATTAGAGGCTTGAAAGATTGGGGGCAGGGAATGGGAAGGAATTTGGCCATGACTTTTTTAAAGTAACCATCCCAGCATTCGCCTGGATTGATCTGGGGAAACCATCGAAAACACAAATCTGGATGCCCAGACAGGGATTCAGAAGCCAGGATGCTTCCTTCAAAAAGGCCATGGTTGAATACCTTCCCTTTCTTATCTCTAATGAAAAAAAAGAAGAAAAAAGAAAGGAAGGTGCTTTGGCTGAGTCTGTGCATATTCTCGACAAAAGAGTTCAAACTGATAAATTCAGAGTGAAACTAATAAGTATAAACAATCTGAGTTGATCTGAGATGTTGAAGGAGACAGAAGAATGAGGAAAATAATTTGCATCATTCCTAGAAATAGGATCCACTGACACTTTAAACACTTTAAGTGATGGCCTTGTTGAGTCAGCTGACAATGAAAATAGTGAGAATAAGTAAAAGCAAATTCTTATTCTTCTTCACTAAATACACAAACAAGTATATATGTAATGAAAATTCACAGATATGTACTAAAAACTGATATTACAGAGGTGGAAACAGAAGCAGATGTTTTATAAATGTCATGATTTAGTGTTACAGAAACTAACCAAATAATCACAGACCTAACACGATCTGCCAGCCCTGGGAAATATCCTGGGAACCAGATATCCACCTTTTCTCAATATCTGATAATAATCAACCAATAAAACCACCAACTATTGTTCGTTTATATGTATTTTTCAGTGTGTTTATTCTATTATTGTTTCCTTATTTATTCATAATTCAATTATATATTTTTATTTATATGCATATCTACTTGTGTTTTCCGCCACTGCATGCAGTATGATTTTCTCGTATATTGATAGTTCACTTCAAATTATCTAGTTCACTTTGTATTATTGATAATTCACTTCACACTATCAGTAGTTTACATTATTTTACTCCTGCCACCCCAACCTATTCTTTAAGGCCATGCCAGTCATGCAGTAATCCTATGTATGCGCACACCTTTCTTGCGAAATGGCCCATTCCTTTCTGTATGAACAAGGTTTTTAATATTGTTAAATTGTGTTTGTCACAGCTCTCTTGCTTCAACTTTGGTATTTTATTATTTAAAGACTTGTTCTCCCTTTGGTCTTTAATATGCAATGTTTCACATTTTTTGCTTATGAGAAATCTTAGTGGCAGGGCACTTGCCATGTCCTGCAAGTTCAGAAAGCTGCAAAATCACCTGTGAAAGGGTGGCAAATGGAAATGTGGCAGCACCCTTAGGGAGGTGCCAAATTCATGTTTGAAGAGGCAGCAGTCTCAAGTTTTATCACCAGCTTGTAAAATTTGTAGATCCACCACAGAGAAATGTAAGTCACCTCAGTTGAGAGCAGAGGTTAAAATAATTGTGCAGGCTTCCACGGTCATCGTAAGAGGACTCCTATTCTGATGAAGGCCACAGCACGATGGCTGAAATGTTAGATTTTAACAAATTGGTTTATATTCACCCTGAAAACCAAGATAATAGCAGAGGTACTCATTGTTAGTCCAGTTTTCTCTGCACTTATTGAACCTGAAGTTTATTACAATTTCACAGTCCAAAACCCCATTGCATTGTTAATCTAGATTTACTTTAGAATACGCACTAAGATTATTTCAGGAGATCTAGAGATCAGATTAATTTATCAGTTCAAAGGTATGTCCTTGATTATGATTGATTATTTATTGCCCCTTTCTCCCTCCAAATTATTAGTGACACAATCCAGTCTCTACATGAGGAAAGTTTATTCAATTCAGGAAATAAACAACATTTTTTTGAGTAAATAGTTTCTTATTCTTCAGCATTCATCCTTTAATCTTGATATTCTTGGTTCAAGATATTGTAGCTTTTTAATGTAACAATATAGTGGCAACTATTCAAATATTTGTGACATCAGTCATTTCAGATATTTACTCAAATATGTTTGCCGTAAGGCTCTTACTCAAAAATGATTTCTCCTATATAGAAGTTTTGTAGCATAAATTAAATACTTTTGCTGTTTGAATTGGAGGAATGTAATCTTGATAGTAAAAAACCATCTTTCTCAAAATGTGGTTTCTCCTTTGTTTTAGTTTGTGACTATTGTAGTAATGCTGTGTAATACCAATCAATATTTTACCCTTTTTGGAAAAATCTCCTTGTTTAAGAAGTTTTGTACTTAATGGCAAAGGCCTTGATGAATGGTGGATTAATAATTAGTAGTAGTATGTAATGGGAAGAAATGGCAGTGACTATAAATTAACACTTAATTTAAGGTATGAGGTAATGGGAAAGCTATCATTTGTAGTTAAGATTATTATGATACGAATATAGACACTGATAGAATTTTAAGTAAAAATTCAAGGAATGCAGAAGCTGATAAATTATCACTGAGGCAATCTTCCCTTCTTGGATTTTATTCACTATTTAAAGTCATTTTTTGGGGGTATGGTAATGGTAATGTTTTCCTGATCTTTAAATGTTAATATTTTTTTCCAGTTCTTCTGGAATAGATTCATGTTGCTGACAGACTAGAACAAATATTTTAAAAAATATTGTGACTATCACATATTCATTCAAAATGGTGTAGCAGTCTGGTGGCTCAATGGTTAAGGCGTCTGACTGGAGTTCGAATCCCTGCCTCGGTGGGGATTTTCATAGGCACTTAACGTGGCCTTTACCTTTGGCCGAGCTTGCTGTGTAATGTGATGTACGCCAGAATGCTTCCATGGTTCAGATTCCACGTTAAACTGTAGGTCCCCTGTACCCGGCAGGATTGCCAGGCTAGGTTATGGCTGTTACGACAGGGGCAGAATACGCAGCCAATAGAAACCCTGTCACTAGGTCATTACGACCACACGAAATTATTATTTTATTCAAAATGGTTTGTATCCAATAACTTTATGAGAATTTTTGCCATGAAAGATATAATTTATGTTTTATTTCTTTAAGTAATTATCATGCTTAAACATATCAAATCACAACAAATTCGATTTTACCTTTCACAAATTGATATTTGGTGAGAATGATGAACATGGATTAGTTTAATTTCCCCTTTAGCTGAAGATTTGATTATGGTGAATAGCTGCCAGCACAGTCTAACTGATGGAACTATCTATCTGCTGATATTCAGCTTTGAAGTGGGCATATACTACAAATAGTGCCATTGACTCCATTTCTGACACTTTGCAGGAACTAATTGTTTCCTTGAACAATAGCCAATGGCAGCTTCTGTATCTCTTTCTCAGAGGTAATTCTTACTTTAAGTGAAAGGCCCATTTGTGGATCAGTTGGGGCAGTTCAAGAAAGCGAGAATAAATATTTATTCCAAAACAGAAAATGAAGAATCATACGGAACTTGCATAATATGAAATGGAGATCATGAGGCTAAATGTCAGCAAGAAGAGGAAACAACAATAGAAGACAGCAAGATAGTAGGGGACACTTGACACATCTAAACAAAGAACTAATAGTAGTAAAGAGGGAAGCTAAAGATGGGTTTATGAAGAATATTATTGGTTCAGGGGGATCAGTAAATGATGCCTCTAAAAATTTCCTTGGTTATGTATAAAACTGAGGGTAGGGAAAGTGGAGAAGAAATTACTGAAAATTTGGAAATGGCTGAGATATTAAGTAACTTGTTTAGTGATACAATTATGGACTATGGGGATGGGAATAGAGATGTGCATTATTTGAAATATATGTATTTGAAATGCAAATACAAAATACCTATTTTCATTTTGTATTTAAAATACTTTGATACAAAAAGTATTTTGTATTTTATTTGAAATACTTTTTGAGGCATATTTTCTATTTTAAAAATACAAAATACTTTTCTTGGTTTTTCATTTCCTATCGAGGGGAATGCATGAACACGAGTGGTGTGGTAGCTCAATGGTTAAGGTTCTTGTTTTCAAAAGCTCATGGTCTGGTACCAGTTTCAAATCCCAGTAAGGCCTGGAATATTGAAGAGTTGTGTTTGATCATATGAGCTATGCAAGTCTATTCCTTGGTTTGTATTACACGTTAAACTGTAGGTCCCAGGGGAAAGAAACTGACCGTCCTACATCTGACACAAAGGCTTAGTATGCATCCTTTATGAGGATCCAGGCAACCTTTGGGTTGTGGACTAATTTAATATTATATCATGAATATTGATTTACAAACTCATTCTAACTATTTGCAACATTACCAATCAGAAGTCAAATGACAACTTGGTATGTTGCGAAAATAACAACGAATTTGACAATACTGACACATCTAACGATGCCGCCGTCAACTTGCATGTTGTGATTATTTTTTCTTTTATGCCAGTTTTGTTTGCTTGATGGATGCAAGTTATTACAATGTAAGTAAAATATCAAAAATAAGTTTTTATTTACTACTGCACATCATACAAAACACATCTTGCTTGTTCCTAACTTAAAATTAAATTTCCACTTTATACACCTCTGTTGTACGATGTAGGTTAATTCTTGCGGATTCATCAGATTATGATTTGTAAAATGTTTATTAGAAAATTTACTTTGTCTGGGGCGACATTCCATTTATATGGAAGCATTGTTTAAAAATATCAAAAATGTCTGTTTGCAAGATATGTCCAAAATTCTTAAAGGAAAATTTTTGACCCTATAATAAGAATTCAATTTATTTCTCGTTTTGTAATACCAATATCAAATTTTATTGTGATCTGAGACACAAGTGCCCATGACCGACACTAGGATTCTCGGTCCCCGGGTAAGTGTTCTTAATAGTGACGTAACCAGTGGGGGACCAGGCTTACATTTTCCCCACTTCCCCCTCCCCCACAATTTTACCCCCTCCTATAGTGACCTTGCCAGCTGATTGATAAGAGCTAACAGGGTAAAGTTCCACTGGAGCCGTGGATAAGGGCCGATAATAGAAATCGATCATGATTCTGACATGAATATTCATCGTAGGTCCCTACTGCAATACCTGACAGATTTAATGGCTCAGCACATTCAGATATTAATATAGGAATGACTGAGATGGCTAGGTTAAATTACAGTAAACGGCAGTTGCGTATTTACACATTTATTTACATGAGCAATGACTGATGGCATATGTGGATATCTACAACGTTTAATTGGCTTTATACATAGAATGGCTATGTGTTCACTGGATCATTCAACACAGAGCCAAGGACGAGGGTGAGCATGTAACTGATGGGCGCCTCGCAGTCCAAACTAACAGGAATATTATTAATATCTCTACAAGACTATGCCCACATGAATATGACCCTCTGACTATCCCCACCCAGCTATCACAGCAGAGCCAACCTTAGTATGAGACGACAGGCATCTTCTTCTTATCTGCAACCGCCGTCTCGGTGGCGCCGACACTTCCCGGCACCCTCAGAGTCGATGTGGTATGTTGAAAGACTTTCGTAAAGAGACAGATAGCTAATTCCAGGGTTTAAATAGAATATGCCCTACCACTGTGTGGAGACGGCAATACTCCTCGCTGCTGTATGAAGCCACATTACCAGCTTGCAGTAATGATAGGCGCTTGGCAACTGGTGACTTACAGCTTGCTGATATGTTTGCTACTTCCCAGGTCATAGCTCCTATTGCTTAACTATTTCATGCTCGCCTGCCGTGG
Organism: Vandiemenella viatica; assembly: GCA_031002005.1. Lineage (NCBI taxonomy): Eukaryota > Metazoa > Arthropoda > Insecta > Orthoptera > Morabidae > Vandiemenella > Vandiemenella viatica. Next base: position 127,706,353 of record CM061920.1, read on the forward strand.
ATACTGACTTGAGAATTAATTTGAGGTATTTCAGCAAGTGATCAAGCTAGATCACTACACAACCTCCACTTCGCCACGTCCTGAGTCCACATAGGACGTGTTTTGTAAATGCTGTTTACAATATTTAAAAAAAATTAATTACAGGTTTTTACTTAAAACTCATTACAATTTCTTTTTCTCTTCGTGTTACTGAGCTATTAGTGTGTTGTTAAATACAACTAAAATGGTTTATCTGTTTTATTTTCTTTTGATTTGAACTGGATTGATTTGTTGTGGTGATGTCGGCCTTGCTGACTCTTGTTGGCGTGACTCAGCGGATACAGGTATCCCCGGAGCTGAGTCCATGATTTGCTAGGCCAACATTGACATGACTTCACGATGGTCACGTCAATTCTGCGTTGTAAGGACAGCTCAGTGTCTTGTTTTCATTCACCAGTTGAGGTATAACAGGCTACCTAAAGTAAATAATTACTCTGTGAAATTGGTAGCCAGGGTAACGTTTATAAAAATAAGAAGTTAGATATAAGATCGGACAAGCTTGGTAAAAACCGTATGTGTGTTCGCTTTGAACTTTAAGTTGCTGATAAAAAGAACTTGTAAACATTTGGATAATTAAGAATATTATGACATGATAATAAAAAAGGAATTAAGTCATATAAGTTTATTATTTATTTGAAGTATGAAGAAAGAGTCGAATAAACAGTAAGCTGGAAGTTTACTCAATCACAAATTAAAACCGATTGTGTATCCTAGCTATGATACAAAAGGAAGAAGATAAAAATAAAACATTAAAAGGGTGTATCATCATAGAAAATACAACGATAAGCATAAATAAAAATGCGATATGGCGACCGTGACAGGACATGCAGTAACTAATAAATATACAAGTTATCACGACACCCAGCGACTAACCAAGAGAGTATTCTACGTGAACCTAACAACAAATCTACGGCAGCGCCATCCTAACTACTCGACATAAACATCGCAGACTGCTCCAGCGGATGACTTGGTTTGCTACGTCAACAAACGACGCATGCCGTTATAGGTTATAAAGATAAGTGATTTTTTTATACTGAACTAAAGTGGTGCAAATTATCATACAATATGAAAAGTTGGTTGTATAACAATTTATAGATCATAATTTTGAAAGATTCCATTACTTTCTTGACCTGATATATCATTCATATAATAAACTAATAATATTTCCGATAGAGTAAATATAACTACACAGGCTTACATGAGAATTATCCTAATGCAGTTTAGACAAAATGACATATAGTAAATAATCTTTAATGAACTAAAAAGTCGTTGCTTTTCATTCAATGTTTGTTTTGGATTCAAAGATAATAGCCCACCTGTATGTAACAGATGTATTAGTAGATTGTATTACTTTCTGCGATTCTTTAAATATGCAGGAGCCTGAAGATCCTAGGGAAGGGAAGCCATTGAACCTTTCTTAGAATACAGTGATAAACAGTAATGACATTTCGGATGATTTTTATTGGTTTCCTGAGAACACATCATCACCGGTTACCCATGTTGACACACTAGTACCGAGCAACGATAACAGACCGGAATCAGACGTGAACAATCAACTGTTTTCAGAGATTTCTGAATTGAAGTAATTAGTACTAGGCATCTTTTCAAAGTTAAAATCTGAATTGACTGAACAAAAAAATGAGATAACGGAACAAGTCAAACGATCACAGTCACAGTTAAAATCTGAATTGTTTACAAATACACAAACATAGTCACGGTTAAAATCCCAGTTGGCTGAAGAAATGAATGACATATCAGAACAAGTTAGACAATCACAATTAGAATTCGAGTTGTCGGAGATTAAAAAATCACATAAGGACTTAAAGGATCAGTTTACATCACAATTTCACAATGTTACTACTCAAATAGATACTATTAGAGAGGAAGTAGAAGCTAGTAAAATGTTTTGTGAGAAAAATATGTACAAATTAACAAGCCAAATCGACATGATAAAGACACACGGAGAAACCACTGACCTAGCCATTATGGATTTAACTTCAGGAGATAACATCTCTATGTTGGAACAGAGTTACACGAAATGGGTAATCAGGTGAAGAAAATAGAAACAGACCTCAATACATTAGCTATACAATAACATGAAACTCATACAGAAGTAGTAAGGCAAAAAACAGCCACTACCTGCTTAGTCCAAAACTTTGATACACTAGGAGATAAACTAAAAGATATTCAAACTGAAGTTAATACCATGCAACAGATGTTACAATTACATGACTTGCAATTAGCAGAGGTACAGGAAAAATGTAAAGAGGCACAAACTTTAAACTCTTGTGGTAATGTGAGTCAAATAACAATTACTTCTAATAATAAAGTAGAAATTATCAAATTCTGGGGTAATGGCAACATACACCCTGTTACTTTCATAAAGAGCTTTGAAGCCTATAGGACATTTCAAAATCAGAATAATACAGAAAAAAATATTTTTTTTTATCAGTATCTGAGAGGCAGAGCTCAGGTATGGGGAGAGCGACAAATTCAGAAGTGTGAAACCTATGAAGAATTAAAAAATAATTTTTTGTATCATTTCTGGTCTCAGTGCAATGAAAAGAGAGAACTTTGCAAGGGGAGACGATTTCAAGAAGGGCGAGACTTGTATTTATACTTTTTTGCTGGCGAAGCAGCGAAGAATGATTTCTTTACTAATCCACTCCCTGAAGAAGAAATAGTAAGGGACATTGTAAATAGAATGCCTGATAGAATACAAGATATATTTACAACACAGAATATTAAGACTATTGAAGAAGCTGAACAATTATTATGTAGACTTAACAATGGACATTATCATGAAACTTGTAAGAATAGGGGTCATAATAACAATAGCTTTAGACAGCAAAGGGATTATGAGAAAAACGATTCGAACTACAGTCACACCCAGAGAGAGTATACAAACAATCAGTATTTTAGTAACCGCCAAAGACAGAATAATAACAGATATGACAAACATAATAATTTAAAGAATAATAATCACTATTCTGATTCAAAGTTCAATCCCAATTCTGAACAATTTTTCCCCAACATAGGTAGAGCAAATATAAGAAATATAACCCGAAGGAAATGGGGTAGCTTCCCAGAAAGACATTTTCAATCTCACGTGAATGGAGAAAGCAATGAGACCACACTTAATATGAGTAGGAATCAAGAAGGGAGTGAAAAAAACCAAAAAAATTAGAGAATGCCGAAGTTATGGTCCAGACAGAGGCAAAAGTACAAAATGGACCAACGGAGATGAACATAACCTAGTATCAGTTAACACTGTTTTTCACAATAATCCTAGAGAAGCCTTAATGGAGGAAGAAGTGACGATTGAAGAACAACTAGTTAAAGCACCAGTTATTTTAGCAACAGTATATGGTCAGAAAGTGGAGGTATTACCTGATTTGGGTGCAGAAATTTCGTGTATTTCGGAAAGTTTATTTGAAATGTTCCTAAAACCTAAAAACTCGGTCAGATATCAGAATAGAAACATTACCAGTCAGTGGGATGTCTGTTTTAACTGCAACAGTTGGAAAGAGTAAATTAATAAGGAAGTAGATACTCTTACATGTGAACATAAAGGAATACTTTTTGATTTTGTTGTCTTCGTGGTACCTGGACTTATGACTGATTGCATCCTCGGCATAGACTGGTTGAGGTCCTCCAATGCTGTTATGGATTTTGAACACGGATCCTTGATATTACCAATACAGGAAGGAAAATTACAGATACCTAGGAATAGTTTTTGGAAAGATAAATATGAAACTACTGTCGCATATTGACGTGGGGAACTGCAGTAGGGATCTCGAAAGAGAATAAGTTTCATGAGAAGATAGTTAGGTTTATAGTCGGAATGATACAACCAGATATAATTAATAAAGTTGAGGAGAACAATTTAATAGTTGGAGAAAATCATATTAATTATGAAAATACAGAAAATTTAAGAAATATTTTAATTCAGTGATGTTGTTTTCGGATACACCAGGACTTGTTACAGGTTATGAATGCTATTTTACTGTTAACTGCAAGATTCCTTTTATTTGTGACACCCTATACAATACCGATTGCTAAGAGAAAACAAGTGGATGACGAAATGGAAATAATGATATAGAAAGATCAAATAGTCCGTTAACAACCCCATAGTAGTAGTTAGCAAAGCTGACCAATCAGTCCGAATTGTTTAGATGCACGGACCTTAAACAGAGTTCTGGTAACAGAAAGAGACCACCCTCCACCCATAGACGACTTACTGCTGGGTCTTGGGGGGGGAAATGTACCTAACTTCTTTGGACCTTACAGCATCTTATTGGCAGATTCTAATAGCGGAACCTTCACGGAAATATACAGCGTTCCTGTACCAGGGCCATAGCTACCATTTCAATGTTTTACCGTTTGGGCTAAACAACGCAGTAGCAAATTTTATTAGGGCATTAGACTTAGACCTAGTCCTTGGCAAAGAGCTACTGAGCAAGGTATTTGTATATGTGGACGATATATTGATTGAGAGTGAAACAATTACAGAGCATTGGCGGACTTTGAGGGAGGTTTTGACTGCTTTAAGAAGAGGTGGCATGACTATAAGATTGAAGAAATGTTGTATTCTTAACAAGTAAGATCGAATTTTTGGGACATACCATTAACCCTACTGGCATTACTCCAAATGAGGAAAAATTTAAAGCAATTAGAGAGTTCCCTAGGCCAAAAAATAAAGAACAATTAATAAGCTTTTTAGGACTGTGTAACTATTACTAGCAAATATGTAAGGGGCAAATACTCAACAGTCCTCACTTTGAAAAACTAAAAAAGAAGAACTCCCACTGGAAGTGGAATGAGTAATGTGAAAATGAATTTCAGGAGGTAAAAGACATCTTGCTTCAGAAAGTGAGTTATATGCCCCAAATTGGGAACTACCTATCTGTGTCCAAACAGACAGCTTGGATTATGGACTTGGGGCTGAAATCTTGCAGCAGATAGAAGAAAACGGAGAGTTGGTAAAAAAACATCTTGCGTTTGCCAGCCGAATGCTAACCAAATCAGAACGTAACTACTGTGTTACACAGAAGGAAACACTCGCTATAGTTTGGATTTTCCAAAAGTTCAGATATCTGCTTTTAGGCTGACAAATGATTGTCTTTACAGACCACAAGCACTCACTTTTTTGATGAAATGTAAACTAGTCCATGGTAGACTGGCTAGATGGGTGTTGTTATTACAAGAATTTAATTTTGAAATTAGATATACATGGAGAAGATAACTGTCTAGCTGATGCCTTGTCGAGATGCCCCTAGGATTAAAGAATATGGAATCAAACCATTCGGGAATGAAGGAACCAAAGATATTTTATATAAAATGAGTACAGGAGAGGAGGAGGTGAGATACTGTTTGCAATTCATACAGGAAGAGCAAGAAAAAGACAGTGTAATACAAGAAATTATTCACAAACTGAAGTACAACACCACAAACTCTAAGTTAAAACAATATTACTTAATAATGGATGGCATTTTGTTTAAAAGAGACCATGCAGATAGTGAAGAATGGAAGATATGGATACCTGAAAATTATGTCAACTATTTCATCTTACATCATTTTAGTTATGGTCACTATGGCACAAATAAATGCCATAAATTATGAAAGAAACACTGTACTTTCCAAATATGGCCCGGAGAATAGAAAGGGTAATTACTAATTGCGAGTTATCTCAAAAGGTTAAAGCTAACAACATTACGCGTGCTGGAGAAATGTAGGGTGTACTACCAAATGGACCCAATGAACTAGTGGCTGTAGACATTTTTGGGCCACTACCAACGTCTCGTGGGGGTGTAATGCAAATATGTGTCATATTGGATGTTTTTTCTAAATATGTAAAACTATATCCATTAAAGAAACGTACGTCCAAAGTAATTTGTTCTAGAGTTACCGATGACTACATACCTCTTGTGGGAAAACGCCAAAAGGTTTTGACAGATAGTGGACCGCAGTTTGTAAACAAGATATGGACTGAGTGTTTTGAGAATTTGGGTATTGAAATACTTATAACTTCTTTGTATACTTCCTTTTAATTATTAACATTATTTTATAAGTAGGGTTCGGATCTTTAGGACAAATCATATATTTTTCCTGCCTTCTTTTTGACCTGAAATGCTGAATTAAATACCGATTCAACATTTCTGATTATATTTAAACATATTTTATATGGCATAAAAATGCATAATCAGATCATTTTCATAGTTTTGATCATATTTTGGTAATATTTAGGGTCAAATTTTGAGGAAAAATCTGGTAGTTTTTTTAATAGTACCAAGAGTTCACTCGATATAGATGAGAAGAAAATAAGATAATTATTCACAGAACTGTACTTCTGTTTGACATGTTGGAAAAAACTAATTTTCACCTTGTTCAGAATTCACCAGTCAAGAATTACAGTTATACATTATTGTCAATCTCTCTAAACTTAAATGTTGTGTCCACCTTTTAATCTCGACAATGCAGCAGAAGCATGCCTGTGTTGATTCGTGTCAATCAATATCTCAATGAAATATCCTCAGTCATCCTTAAATCTGCAGTGGATCAGTGAGTAGACCTAACGCCATGCCGAAAGCAAATTAACTGAAATTAAAGTGACTCCAACAAAATGATTTAAAATTTAATTTCCCAATGGTGAAGGTAGGTGAACGGAAGCAAATTATGCTGTCTACATGAATGCTATGCTACTAGATAAAATAAATAATGTATAACTGAGCATGTTTTGACGTATAGTAAACTTAAATGTTTGGTCATATTTACCCATTTTTAGGTCATATTTACCCATTTTTGGGGTCATATTTGGCTGCATATTTCTCTGACACTCTGTTCCATTTTGGAGTAGTTGCAACCTTTCTTGCTTACATTCCAGCCTCTACCTTGTTTAATTCTATGTTTTTTATTCTTAATTCTGGTTTCGACTCTGCTACAGACAATCACTTTCACCTGCCCATATTAACTCTACACAGAATTATGCTAAAATTCGTTGTCCAGCTACAACAAAATACCTCTCCCCTAAAGCCAGTGCAAGTGCCTCAAGCAAGAAATATTTTTGTTTGTATTTAATGCAGCTGTGTTGGTAGTAAGACAAGATGTAAAGTACCATGACTTGACAAATAAATCTCGATTCTAGTTTTGGCACAAGTATCCAAGTGTGAACATAGCTTAAGAAAGTACATGTTATGTATTTATTTTTGAAGAATAGATGATGGTTAACTTTAAGAGGAGTATTAAAAAGTCAAACCTCAAAATACAAATGAGGAATTGTGTTGATTACTAACTCAATTAATTTACAAGTTAGTTGTGAATTTTGTAGTTGACACTCTGCCATCAATATGAACTGTAGAAAATGATTCAATTAGGGCTCTAATTGCAGATGTTATTCAGTAAATTTCAAACCCACCAAAAATTATTGGCCATCTCACTTGCAATTATTAGATTGCTGAAGAATTTATGGAATTCAAGGAAAAAACAAAACTAGCTTTAAAAGTGATTGATTGTGAACACACCACGACAGATATTTGGTCTTCATCCAAGCTATCTGGGTATGACATAACATATCTCAAAGAAAAAGTGCCACACTTTCTAGCTGGAGATTTGAAAGGTCTCATACATTTGATAAAGTAACTGAACTAATTGTTGACATACCCTGTGAGTTTGATTTGAAATTATCAAAAATTATGAAGACATTTACTGAAGATGAATCAAATATGTTCAAAGCCTTTAAAAAATGTGGGAAACCTACTTTGAGGACATACACAGTATCTGGTAGAGATTCAGCTAAAAAAGAAAATATTGAAGCTGTTGATGAGGTGTTACTACTGAATTTCCCAAACCATCTAAATAATGAAAGCTATACTACCCATGAGACAAGATATCAAATCAACTCATATAAAAAACTTCACGATATGGCAATTGTAAAATGTCAAGCACTTTGGAATCAAAGTTCAAGGTGTCCAAAACCCTGTGAAACAAACTACTACTGGTCTACTGGCAAATCCCCTAATTCTCTATTTCCAACATATGCTCTCCATTATAATTAAATTAATTGGATGTAATTCATGTTATTATAATATTCAAGAGCTTTGTGCTGTGATAGAGACCCTGACTGAAACATTAAGAAAACTAGATATAGCAGCTTTTAATGAAATTGAAATTCATTTTCTTAATGAATATATAATCGTAAAAAACTTAATGTTGAAGACATCTGAAGTTTAGAGGGGGACAATGATACCTTCTATGGATGTTTACTGCAAGATGAATGAGAATGCAATGGATGCTAAGCAGATGAAAATGGATAATCCTACACAGAATTAAAAGAAGCCTTAGAAGGTGTTTTGTGAGACTCTACCAATTAGAAGAAACCAAAGCAAATGATAACATATTAGCATCTGTACATAATTCTTTTTTAAAACTCAAATGGTTGCCAAAGGTAAACAGAGAATACATAAAAGGATAATTTGTTGCTGAGGTACTAATTATAAAACAAGATGATGTTCAAAATATTTATAATAGAACTCGGAAAAAATTTAAAAGACTGTATCTTATTATATATGAGGCGCATCCACAAAGTAAGTTCCGTTTCAATTTATCTCCACTGCAGCGCTGCGATTGCAGTTCCGCACATGCGCTGTAGACGATGTGTATCGAGGGGAAGAACGTGTGCCATTTGGAGATCGTTGTCAGTTACGTACGCTTTGTTGTGCTTGTTTGAAATGTCGGCGTTGATTGAAAATCCCGCCGCCTGTGAAATCAGGTCTGTGATTTGGTTTCTGAATACGAGGAAAGTGAAACCAAGTGAAATTAATTGGCAAATTTGCGATGTTTACGGACCAAATGCGATGAGTGATTCGATGGTGAGAAGATGGGTCTGACAGTTCAATGGCGGGCGTAGTGATGTGCACGATGAATAACGAAGTGGGCGTCCACCTTTGGTTACAGAAGAACTGGTTCACGCGATTGATGACAAGATCCAGGAAAACCGTAGGTTTACAATTAGTGCTCTCGCTATGGACTTCCCCCAAATTTCATGATCACTGATGCATGAAATTGTTACCGAACAACTGAAATTCCGTAAACTTTGCTCACGTTGGGTACCAAAGATTCTCACTGAGCAACACAAAACACAACGGATGGGTAGTGCACTTGAGTTTTTGACCCGTTATGCTGAAAGCGGCGAAGAATTTCTGAGACGGATAGTCACAGGAGATGAAACGTGGGTTTCTTGCGACACCCCTGAGAGTAAGCGGCAATCAATGGAATGGAGGCACACTTCATCCCCACCAAAGGTTAAGCCGAAGCAAATCATGACACCTCGGAAAATGATGTGCACAGTGTTCTGGGACTGAAAAGGCATCCTACTCATTGACTTCTTACCGCGTGGTCAAACAATCAAAGCAAGATGCTTATTGCGAGACACTTCGGAACTTGCGCCGTGCAATTCAGAATAAGCGCTGTCAAAAGGTGTTGTTTTGCTTCACGACCACACACTGCAAACGTGACGAAAAACCTCGTAGAGGGATTTGGCTGGGACGTGTTTTACCATCCTCCGTACAGCCCTGACCTCACTCCTAGTGACTTTCATCTGTTCTTACATCTCAAGTCTTTCTTTGGTGGTCATCACTTCACCAATGATGACGAGCTGAAAGAAACTGTTTCCAACTGGTTGAAGACACAGGCGGCAGATTTCTATGAAGAAGGTATACAAAACCTGGTGCCACGCTATGACAAATGCCTGAAAAATTTTGGCAGTTATGTGGAAAAGTAGTTTAAGAGTTGTAGAATTTAGTGCAATAAAAATTTCTTCTGTATCTGTGTACAATTTCATTTTATTACCAAATGGAACTTACTTTCTGGACGCGCCTCATATTTGTAGAGTGCTCAGATTCTTCTGTAGCCAGTGTCAATGCAAACTCTGTAATAGACCTAGAAACACAGCAGTATTGAAGGGATAGTGATACTAGTTTAGATTGCTTAAATAAAAATCCAACAGTATAAAAATGTTCGAAAACATACTTGTTTTTATAGTTCTGCTTCAATAGAACTTTATAATAAAGATCCCTCATTGACTAATCATGAAGGATGACTTGTATGAACAAGAAGTGTTAAAATCCATTAATTTAGTGAAATAAATAACATACATAATAAGTGAACAAAAAATTTTAATTGAAAAATTAATAAAATTATTATAAAAATACCTATTTTGTATTAAAACCATTTTATATTTTGTATTTGAAATAGAAAAACAAGAAAGTATTTGCATTTTGTATTTAAATGCTTTTTTTCAACTTTTTTGCACATCTCTGGATGGGAACAAGTAAATCAAAGGAGGAGCTTCTCCATATATGTTTAAATGAACAGACTACAAAATTTAAAAAGATCAGGAGGAAATTGTAAAAGAACTAATAAAGTGTAAGGTGCAGGAGTAGCTAAAATTACTACAGATGTATTAAAGATATTGATATACAGTATTTTACATTACCTTGAAGTGTTATTCAAACTGAATCAAGAGTTAGGCTGCTTACCAAAGGAATTGTGGAAGCTGCAGGAAATATGCAAAATTAGTACTGGTCCATAAATGAAGAGCCAAAAATAGGATGGAAAATTTTAGGGCAGTTAATTTGACATCAGTTGATGGAGAGTATGATATGCAACTACATTAGAAATATCTTTGAAGAAAGAAATTGATTTCTGAACTGCAATGTGGAAATTAAGGCTTGGATATTCATGCGCATCTCAGTTAGTGGGCGATATGCAAGATATTTAAGATGAAATGGACAAAAGATGCCAAGTTTATATTTTAGCACTATGTTAGGTGGAAGGAGTGCCTGGGGGTTTTCAACATTTTGCCTAAACTGTGAACAATTAGTTCATGACCTGTGTAGCCTTCTGGTACCTGAATATTTAATAATGCAGTCACCGTGGGTTTGTATTATGAACCCCAAACACGAAGGATATGATTAAATATGTTCTCTTGACACAGTTCTAAAATCACAGAATACTTATATTCTTACATTGTCGGTACTAGAATCGTGGAAAAGACACTGGACAACAGTTCCATTGAAGATTGACAGGCTAAGTGCGTTCACCCAGTAAGACAAAGTCACCAAGTCCCACTAACTTTAGTAAGAATAAGATTACGGCATGTTACAAGGTGCCCTAACAACTACCGCATGGAGCAGTTCGCTCCGCTAACCGACGCAAAGTGGACTGCTTGATTTCTAGTGGAAGAGTGGTCGTATTCAAGATGGCTGCAAGGACCTTTATCAACTTTTCCGTTCCTATGATGTCAGCAAATTCTTCCAAAAATTAATATTTTCCATTATACTAAGTGGTTTAACTTGCAATTACTACAAGGGCTTCCTTCTATCATATTCTATCAATTTTAATTTACTTCAACATTCAAAAGAGTTTCTATAAGATTAAACTTGAAGTCTCTTACGTCACAAGCTAGGTGCAATTCGTTGCAGTTCAACAGCAATTAATGACAATCTATCTTCAAAATCTTAATTATCTCATTATTCTTAAATTTTTTACCAAAACCACTATATATTCGTAAACCCTCTCAATTTAGGCTATTTAGTGATGTAAATTTCTCAATTCTATTTCTTTTAGTTAAAAACTTCATTTTTTTCTCTTAATTAAAAACCACTAATTAAACTTTGACAAATTAGTTAATTTTAATTTTAAAATATGCTAGACAGTTCTGAATATAGCTGGTGATAAAAGATCAGCATTGACTTTACTGGATTCAAAGTTATTTAAAATCTTAAATATTTCCTTTCCGAACAGTGTGGTTTAAAACATAAACAAACCAAATTATCTCTTAAATTAAATTTTTTACAGACATAACGAATAACCATAAAAATGATTCGTATAACGAGTTTTCACTGTTGAAATGAATGCAGGAAAATCCATTCAAGTTAACAATTACTTTGCATGAAATTTCTATGTCTTGCATAAGCGACTTCATAATCAATCTGTAGATTATATTACAACTGGGGGTAGCTAGTGGGAATGATTTTGGTGAGCCAAAGGGTACTTTACAAATAGATCTTTGTAAGGCATTTGACAGAGTGAGCCATGAAATGGTGTTAAATAAGGTGAATTCTTAAAAGGTAAAAAGCAAAGCATTGGAGTTAGGAAACGCTGCACCAAAAAAGATGGTTGTGAAAATGGGACTGTTTTGGGACCATTATTAGTCTTTAATCTAATGAATGATTGTGTCAATGGTTTACAGCCTGAAGTTAGATTGTTTGCAGATGATATAATACTATATAATAGGATCGAATGGTAGGAGACTGTAAACAGCTGCAGGGGTGATGTAGACAGGATATCTAGCTGTGTGGGTGAACATGGGATAAATACAAAGAAAATTCAGCTTATTAGGAGAACAGATAAAAAGCTAAAGGTTGATTATGTTTATAATGTGGGGAAGGAATTGCTTGTTGAATACTTGATATTTAAATACAAATCTGGGTAGGGCACATTGGACAGTGTAGCATAACAAGTTTCATGGAGAAATTACAAAAGGCTTAAGGTCACTCTGGGAGAAATTAGTAGTCATGGTAACAACCGAGTGACAGACTGAGAGCAAAAGAGGTAAGAGGTGTGTGCATTTGGGAGAGCAAAGGACCTTGTATCTTTGGATCCTTATCTATTGAATGCTACTTTAATAAATTGCAAGAATTCATATACTAGTTTGTTGTTAATCGAATAAAAGAAATTAAGCTAGTAAGTTTGAAGATTAAAGTTCTGAACGAGTTAAAATGGGACATGTATCCCTGGGGACTGTGATTTAAGCTATAAAGAAACACAAAGTCCGATAGCTACACAAATAGATGATCAAATAAGAAGAAGACTAAAAATATAACAACAGGTAGTAGGAAAAGGTTTCAGAATCCTTCACTTGTTGGAGAGGGTGATGAGGGGATGTACCAGAGAAGTAAAGGAATTGAGGAGCATCCATAAACTAGGTGGCTTGGTCTAGGAAAGGGGTTGGCTGGAAGGCTACACTGTGCTATGTGGCAGGAGGGTGGGTTCTGAGCAAGACCACGTAACTTTCCATTCATATTATTTTTCACAGTTAAAGTGAGGTACAGAACACAACAGCATGTGAAGTAAGGAATTAAGGACCATCCATAAACTACGTGGCTTTGTCTAGGGGAGGGGTTGGCTGGAAGGCTACACTGCGCTGTGTGGCAGGAGGGTGGGTTCTGAGCAAGACCACGTAACTTTTCATTCATATTATTTTTCACAGTTAAAGTGAGGTACAGAACACAACAGCATGTGAATATTATTACCTTCATTTAATTATCTCCATATGTAATTTACTATAGTTTGACAAGAGAAGACAGTAAAAAACGTCTTCTGGAATCAAAAGGGAGAAAGCTATGTGCTACGTGGGGAGGGGGTAGAGGCAAAAGCCACTTCGGGATGGGGGGGAGGGGTTCACAGGAGGCGAAAATGGAGCTACTTGGTTTATGGATGCTCCCTTGGGCTAAAAAACTAGGGTCAGACCATTGGTTGAATATGGTGATATAGTGCGGGTTCTACATTTTGGGTATCAAATACAGGAGGGCTGCTAAATTTGTCTTTAAAAATTACCATAGAACACATTCAGTAGCTGATATAATACAGGAGCTGGAATGGTATTCATTTGAAAAATGGGAGGAGGGTGAATAGAGTTGTGTGAGTGTACCAGGCTTATATTGTTGATCAAGCTTGGAAAGATATTGGTAGAAGAATTACAAGAGATGTAATGAAGGGAAAAGGCAACCGTCACCACAAGCTGGCATCAGGATGTGGGAAGACTTTCATTCATTTGTAAGGGTATCAGGGATTTGAATAAAGTACCAGGAGAAATGATGAATAATTTTTCCAAAACACTGAAAGAATTTAGATTAAAAAAATTTAAATTACAAAAGTAGATAGGAAGAGGAGGAGTTTTAGCACTCAGAGTTTATAAGACAGTAAAAAAGTGTCCCCATATCCGTGGCCATCAAGTTTAGACCCTTGATGGAACCATGAAGTGTGCATCGTTAACTGGGAGTGGGTTTTCATTGGACAGTCTGTTGTAAAGTGTTGAGGGAGCAAGTTCACCCAGGTCTACTCTGCAAGACGGATTCAAATTGATATTAGGTGTGCCAGTTTATTCCAGTTGGTCAAGATTTAAATTTCCAGCTTGTGACGGTAATTAGAATGGTTTTAAGGGCTGGGCACACGGAACATGACAGCGGCACAAGATGCTGTGTCACGGCCAGTGACCAAAGCAATGACAAAACGTTGAGACTACATCCTCTTGAAAAACTGTTCTGCTCCAAGCCATGAGCATTAAGAAAAAAATAAGGTGTCGCCGTTATTTGAATTTACCATTTCTATCCATTTCAAGCATGATTTTGTCGCCCCCTGAAGTTGCCACCAGGGAGCAAGTGCCTCGGATGCCCCCATTCCACTCTCCCCTATATTGGGCACTGAACCCAGCATGATGGCATCAGAGTTTTATTATTTTAGGGTACGTTTACACTGAAACAACTTCAGTTGATTTTTCACTTAGCTAAATATGACTGATATCGGCCAGACAAACAAAAGTACTGTGATATTATGGATTCCAGTGGAAGTGGTTACACTATGATAGAGCTACTTAGCCAAACTCTATTAACTTCCATCACCAACCAAAAAATTTATTTCTTTGGCCAAACACTCTTGTCAACCAACATTGTATCATCTAATTTGTTTTGATCCTAGTGTTTGTAGCAGCTATAGGTGCTTTCACTACATTGGTTTGCCTTCACTACTTCCTTTTTTTCCACATACTTCTTGCATTCTGAATTGTCATGGACTTAGTGTTGTCGATTGCATTGGTGCAGGAAAGAAAACCGTTGTAGGATACAATGGGAAAATCATATCATAACCGACAAATTAGCAGAAAACTATGGAATCTCAAACACAGAAAACTGGTATTAATGACATGAATTTGGCAAATATTTATGGAAGAAAAAAGATGTGCAATCCAATACCCAAACTACCTGTTACTTACTTCCTCTTCAACCTTTTCCAAAGGGCGTACACCCTTGGCAAACACGTGGGGTCATTTAATATGCGTTCATATTTAGCCATATAACTGCATGAAAACAGAGTCCCCCTAACATTAGTGAGTACTACGGCATGTTAGAATTTGCCTAAACCACTACCGCATGGAACTATTTGCTCCTCTAACAAGCGCGATCACTTTCTGGCATAAGAATGAGACAACATGAGCTTACAACAAGGTCTTTCATAGACTTCCCGGAGTCTATGACCTTGGTGAATCTATCTACATCTACATATATACTCTGAAATTCACAAAATTGTGGGTGGCAGAGGGTGCTCAGCACCAAAGCTAATCTCTTTGCTGTGCATTCCAATCCCTAATGGTAAGAGGGAAAAAAGAATTCATATAAGAATCAGTCCGGCACCTTATTTCTCTAATTTTATCTTTCCTGTCCTTCCGACTCAAATATGTTGGTGGAAGAAGTATTTCACTACACTCAAAAGTGAAAGTGGGAGTATGCATGATTTCCAATAAGTTTAAACGAAACGTGTGTCGTCTATCTACCAGAGACTCCCAACCTAATCTACTAATCAGTTCTGTGACGCTTTCATAAGGACTGTAGCAAGCGGTCACGAATCGAGTGGCTTTTCTCTGTACTTTCTCTATACTTTCGATCAACCCCTTACGAAACAGATCCCAAATGGCACAACAATAATCCAAATGTGGACACACAAGAGATTTGTATGCTATATCCTTTGTTTGTTCATTACAATTTTTCAAGATTTGACCTATGAATCGCAGCCTAGAATTTGCTCTACCAGTCGGTCGGAACACCTCGTGGAGTTAACACGTAATTCGTGGTTTAGTGGGTTTGAGTAAGCCCGGCTCGCGGTGGCTTATGGGAAACCGGAAATTGGGCAGCATGGCTGACTGACGCCATTACTAATAGGATAGGCAACCATAGAAATTTGAACTTTTCTTACATGTGTTCATCAATGTGAACTTTTACTTTCATTCGGGGTGGTGCGGTCTGTTCTGTTTCATGACTTGTGATCTTCGGCAAATGATCTTCTCCGATTGCCATTGCTAACTGTGACTTTATGTAAATTCTGTGAAAATTTTTAAGAATATATTCTTCAGTGATTCGGACTTTGACTTTCATTTCTATTTTAGTACCTTACTTACAGGGGGTTAATTCTGTAAGTGGCGGCCGTCTTCATCATTACAGTTAGCATTCTCCAAGGTTTTTCATGGTTATAGAACTTTTCCCGAACTTTTGGTAACATTTTCGAAGACTTCAAGTTCAGGTGTACAAGCCGATACAGTACCCCGATACGGCTTATCCCCTAACAAAAGCTTATTACAGCAGAAGGAGAGCAAAGAGTCAATGAATGATGTGATAAACACTGAAATGAATTTTTATGGTGACAAGATGTAAAGTACCTTTTAGTTCACCAAAAGCACTCCCACTAGATATCCCCAGTAATAAAATATTCTATAGATCGATTGTAAAGTTGCTTATGTTGGATTTAAGAATTTCGAGAAGAGTAATTGTCAACTTGAAGGAATTTTCCTGTAATCTTTCCCACAGTGAGGATTCATCATAAAAATAATTTTAAAGTATAGTTATTATATCGGGAAACATTAATTTTAAGAGATATTCCGGTTTGTTCACGTTTTGAAATACGCAATCAGAAAAGTAAAAATCTAAGATTTGAAATATCTTTGAATCGAGCAAAGCTACAGCTAAACTTTTATCACCCGTTATAGTCAGCATTGTCCCTGATATTTTGGTAGTAAAATTAAATAATTTCGCAAAGTTTAATTAGTACTTTTAATTTTTTAAAATGAACTTTTTAACTAAAAGGAATATTAATTTGAAATTTATATCAGTAGATAGCCCAAATTGAGACGATTACAAATATATAATGGTTTCGGTAAAAAGTTTAAGCATTTGTCTGGTAATTAAGTTTTTGAAAATAGATTGTCGCGGAGTGTTGTTGAAGCGCATAAAAATTCCGCCAAGTTGGTCATGTGATGATTTCAATTTTATGATTATAAAAACCCTTTTGAATGTTAAATTAAATTAAAACAGATACAACATGACAATAGAAAGTCCCTGTAAAAATTTCAAGTTAAACTATTAAAACTATTAAAATTTCAAGTTAAACTATTATCTACTTTTGCTGAACTTGTTCGTCTGTCCAACCGGTTTGATGTATTGTCGGAGGCTGACTCAGTCCCACAATTGTCATCCTGCGAGTTGACGGCCCCCAAGTCCGCCAGGTCTGAGCAAACGCAGAAGGGCATTCTGGTAGTTGGGAGCTCTAATGTTTGGCGGTTATAAGAGCCCCTTAGGGAAATGGCGGATTCCTCGGGGAAGAAATCCAACGTCCATTCAGTGTGTATTCCAGGTGGCCTGATCCGAGATGTGGAACAGGCCATCCCAGATGCCATAGAAGGGATGGGGTGTAGCCAACTACAGATTATGGCTCATGTCGGCACCAATGATGCTTGTCGCCTTGGGTCGGAGGTTATCCTCTCTTCCTACCGGTGGCTGGCTGAAAGGGTGAACTCTGTGGCCAGTGACCGCAAGATATCGGCAGAGCTAACCATCTGTAGCATCGTAGACAGAGTTGATTGTAGACCTCTGGTTCAGAGCCGTATTGAGGGGCTGAACCAGAGACTACGACGTTTCTGTGATGACATTGGCTGCAGATTTCTCGATCTTCGCCATAGGACCGAGTCATGTAGGGTTCCCCTTAATAGGTCAGGTGTGCACAACACACGTGAATCGGCTACATGGGTGGCAGGGGCTGTGTGGAATGCACTGGGTGGTTTTTTAGGCTGAGGGAGGAAGACCCGAAACACGAAATTCAGTTACGAGCAACCGAATTAGATGCAACACCGGAATGTAGGAGCAACGTAAAAGAATCTAGACAGTTAAAAGTTCTCGTAATTAACTGTAGAAGCGTTTGCAACAAACAACAGGAACTTGAAAGCATTATTTGTAGTATAGAAGCGGATATCGTTATCAGTACAGAAAGTTGGTTGAAACCGGAAATAAGTTCTGCTGAAACTTTTAAAGATAGCATGAACGTTTTTCATAAAGACGATTACATTCTCATGGAGGTGGGGTATTTATAGCTGTGAGTAAATTTCTCCAATGTAATGAAATAGACGTCGATACGATCTGTGAAATCATATGGATTAAACTCAACGTTGCTGGGTCAAAACTCATCATACGCGCTGTTAAGGTTCTTTGGTGGGTTAATTACTGCATTAATTAATTAATAAAGTCCACCAAAAACAAGGTTATGTTGAGATGTTCGTTTATTTTGAACAAATCAAAACAAGTCTGCGACATTCACAAGCATAGTTGTTACAATCCAAAGATGCAATACTGACTTACTGAATACTTGCATGAATGTCTCTGTAACACTGAATTTATACTTAATGCAAACTAAACTCTCTGTCCAGGCGATCTGTTTATATAGAGTCTATCGAATTTACGAGAATTCTTCAAAGGCATCCGCCCGATATTTCTCGATCATTAACAATCACTCAAACAATTAAACATATTAAAAACAATCGGAATTGATACAAAATTAATTAATAACATTGCAAAATGATTAGAAATGGTAATTAGAGATACTTAAATACAAAATTATTTACAGAAATCCTTTCAAACGGTAGAAAATCGTCCTGTAGACATTGTAAATTACAGTAATACATGGAATTACAAACTTTTAAGAAATTCTCTTGCATCATTTGGTTCTTAAACATATTAAATGGTCTTTAAATAATTTTCTTACCTAAAACAAAGTCTATATACACTTATTTACAAGAAATTACAAAATAAACATCTCAAATCACTTTCAAGCAAACTTTGGCTCACTACAAATATTTCACACAGTACAATATTATTCAAAATTCAGGTATTAGGGCTGTTACAGCGCCTTCTACCGCCCACCTGATTCCGACATAGCTATCGTCGAGGAGTTAAGAAATAATGTAAATAGTATAGCTAGCTGTTTTAAGGATCATGCTATGATTCTAGGAGGCGACTTCAATCTGCCTTATATTGACTGGCGTAATTACGTTCACATCACAGGTAGCAGGGATAAGGCATCTTCTGAAGTAATTCTCGAGTTGTTGTCAGATAATCATCTCGAGAAGCTAGTTAATGAACCTACGCGGTGTCATAACGGTAGCGAAAACATTTTAGACTTGCTGGTTACCAACTGGCCAGAATTATTCACTGACTTTGCGACTACCACAGGAATAAATGATCACAAAGCGGTAATTGTGACTATCAAATTAATGACCAAGTGAAAAAAGAAAAAAGGGCAGATTGTATACAGATTCAGTAAGGCCTCAAAGGAGTGTTTTAGAACCTACCTGAGGAATAATTACAATAACTTCAAGTCAACAAAGGACACCGTTGAAGAGATGTGGCATCGTTTTATACATATAGTCAAGGAAGGGATGGAAATACATATACCAAAGCAGACAATAAAGGGAGATAATGATCCACCGTGGTACACATGCGAAGTCAAAAGATTACTCAAAAAACAAAGGAAAACACACGCACGCTCAAGAAGGAAGGGGTATCGCAGTGATTTAGAAACCTTAGCTGATTTAAGAGGAGGTATTAAGAATGTAATGCGCGAGGCCTTTAACGATTTTCACTCCAACTCTCTCTCTAAGAGACTCACAGAAAACCCAAAGAAATTTTGGTCGTATGTACGAAAAGTCAATTGTACCAACAGCAATATTCCAGCACTAATTCGTGAAGGTTCCGAGGTTAATGAAAGCCGCGATAAAGCTAACGTACTAAATACTGTATTCAAAAATTCATTTAAAAATGAACATAAGGATAGTATTCCCATTTTCCCACGCCATGGCGAGTCGGTGATGGAATCATTACGAATAGATACTGCAGGTATCATTAAGCAATTAGAGTTCCTGAAGTGGGGGAAAGCACAGGGCCCGGATGGTATTCCAGTAAGACTATGTGGCAGAAATCAGGCCATTTCTGTCTGATATATTCAGTAAATCATTAGAAGAGCGAAAAGTACCTTCAGACTGGAAAATCGCGCAAGTAACTCCGATTTTCAAAAAAGGTGATCGAAGTGATCCTGGAAACTATCGTCCCATATCTATTACATCTGTTTGTAGTAGAGTTATGGAGCATATTATATGCTCGAACATTATGAATTTTCTAGATGATAATAATTTGCTTACAACAAATCAACACGGATTTCGGAAGAAAAGATCATGTGAAACACAGCTGGCCCTATTTGCACATGACGTAATGAAAGTTATCGATGCAGGTTCATAAGTAAATACAATTTTTTTAGATTTCCAGAAAGCCTTTGACTCTGTGCCACACAACCACCTTTTAGCAAAGCTTCGAGCGTACGGTATATCGGATCAGCTTTGTGAATGGATAAAGGATTTTCTAACTTGTCGGTCGCATTATGTTGTCGTTGAAGGAGAAAGTTCTTCTAATCTAGATGTTACATCAGGTGTACCTCAAGGAGGTGTAATAGGACCAAATTTCTCAATTTTTATAAACGATCTCGGAGACAAAGTGAAAAGCCTATTTAGATTGTTTGCTGATGATGCGGATATTTATAGGGAAGTAAGAAATTTGGCCGATTGCTTAGAAATTCAGCATGATCTGGATGTTATTTTGACTTGGTGCGCTGAGTGGCAACTAACTCTAAATTGTAAAAAGTGCAAGACAATGAGCATAACTAACAAAAAGAATCCAATTGTTCAGAAACACAAGTTAAACAATACAGTTATTGATATGGTCGATTCTATGAAATATTTGGGAGTAACAGTACAAAGGAACATGAAATGGGACATACACATTAATTCGTTAGTAGGTAGAGCAAAGAGAACTTTGTAAGACCAGAAGTTGCATTGGGGTGAGTGCAAATCTCCTGCCTCCAGATCGTGCCTAGGATAACTTCAGTTCGTGCTTTGTTATATGAATTTGGTTGCCACTTAGCTTGATAAAACCCCAAACTAAGAAAGGTAACAGATAATAAAAGTCACAATGAAATGCTGGTAGATAATCTCTATATTCCTCAATTTTAAGCAAAGTCACAAAACTAAATTGGCATCAGACAACATTTTCAAAGATTAAAATGCAGTTTTGATTAACAATTTGAGACAACCCCTAACTGAATTTATAGTTCCATGCTACGTTCTAGTTTCACCACATGCTACCTTCGAAGTTACAAATGCTTGCTCGAGACCTGCATACTACTATCTGCACGCCCACTTAGCGTTGCAAACAAGCGCAGTTAAGCTCAAACTGAATCTTGAAGACTGGGGTTACAAAGTAACATAGTAGCGCACTAACAAATTCTGCACAACTGGGGCGAGGAAAATCCAAGGCTGCTATTTATAGAAACACCCGTGGTAATGCAAAGACTTCCGGGTTCCCACCAAAGTAGTCTGATAAATGATCAAATGTTTGATTTCACACTTGTAAGGTTGCATCAGATTTATGACCTAGATAACACAATATTCCTATTGCTCTGAAATTTTGACAGTAGCAAGATCCTTTAAACCCTTATAAAAAATTTGTAGATAAAATAGTTTGGTCGTAAAAAAAATCATTTTCTGAGCTTCCCAAAACTTGTTAATAACTCTTATAATTTTGCAATTACAAACTCAAAATACTTCTAATGGACTGCTCTTTCATTTGCTATCAAGCAAGGCATGTTTACTAATTTCAAAAGTGTGAAATAAAATTCGTCAACCAAAATAGAATCTAACTAATTAATATTTTCCAAGCTATTAAAGCTATCGATCTGAAAGTGGCTTTAAACAGTTCTATGTATTCAAAAATGCCTGCTGAGCGATTTTGAATTCGCTACCTGCTTTTTCTGATTTATTATTAAATTTTGAAATATCATTCCAGTGAATGCTTTCTGACTAACCCATCTTATCCAAGTTTCGTTGACGCCAAAATTTATTTTCTTTTATCTCAATCCAATGACTTTGTAAATTCAAATGAATATTATTTAGAAACTCTTTGTATTTGATTAAACATTATTTTGAATATAATTTCTTTCCTTGAAATTAGGTATATTGCTGAAATGATTAACTTTCCTTTGAGCATGAGTCTGCCTTTAGCATATAATATTTAAAAAACAATCTTTAGAATATGCTAAGCTTCCCAAAATTTTAGTGTGTTGTTTCAGCAAAATTATGTTACTTTCTTTCTACATTTTGACTTTCTATATCCTTCCTAACATCTGATTTTTCGAATTTTAAAGTAGGAAATTTCGTGATAAATTTCTATACTGGCATTTCACTTTTAATGTATTCAAACTCTATAGTAGAATTATCTAGCTACAAGTTTTATTTTATTTTGACTGTTTATTATCCTGAATATCTTTTAAAGTGAGGAAAAATATTGATGTTAGTGAAATTATATCGAAACCAAATATTATATCTGCAGATTTTAGGTTAAGTTCTTTTACAGCTGTTTAGATAGATTTATTACTTGAATTTACTGTTTAAACTCTAATTATTGCCTACATTAACTATATTACTTGAAATTTTTCCTGAATTATCTCCAAAAGTGGCTGTCAAGCAGTGGTATCGAGTGATTCAACTAAGCCCGCTATTCTGTAAACCGATTTCGTTATGCAAAATTACGAAATTCTTGGGTACGTTACAAATTAGCTAACGTTAGTCGGCTTACTGGTTCCTGAAATGATTACAAGATAGTAGTGTTAGAGTGTTTTCCAAGATACCAAATATAAGAATTGCTGATATTTTTGTAAAATTGCATTTTTGCCTGGAAGACACCTATTTAGGTAAACTTTAAAAACAAAAAGTTATCTAAATATGAAATTTTATCCAAATCAAGAATTATTGGAATTATTAACATATAAGATCTGAGACAATATATAGGAAGGTGCATTTTCCAATGGTTGTGGAATTTTCTCCTGACACTTAACTTCAAATGATGAAACCACAAACCAAACTGAACGACTTGGAAGAGGGAGAAAATTAGCATCCCTGATACAGGCAGCTTTTGACAGCTTCACATGCTGTATGATCCAACTGCTCTGCAGAGATGATGTCAGATGACACAAAAAATTTATGGACTGATTTCATGCCAAGATGATAAACTGTCCCAGATTGGTACAAATCCTATCAAAGCTGTCATATTTTCCTACACACTTTAACTGAAAAACTGCAAAGAATCTTCTCTTAAGCGCCATGAAAATATAAAATCTTAATCTTCTGATGGCACCAAAAACTTGCTCAGTTTATTTAACAGTTATTATGAAACTGTGATCTGTTCTCTGAAATATTATGAGTCACAGCCCTCAAATGTTCAAAGCACTACTTTGGCAACATGTTGTCTATGAATGGTGAGTTTTAATTTTGATACTGTTATAGATAAAGAGTATTTTCTGTTATTATACAGAGTGTTACAGAAAAGTGTATACACACTTCAGGAGAAGAAAAAACATATGGAAACGTTTTCATACAAAATGTTTATTAGCCTGAAAGTAAGATTATAAGTCTGTTTGAAGTTTCCAATACACTTTCTGGGGTAAATGTTTATGTTAAGTGTTCAAAGTGATGGCCTTCTGCATCAATGCATTTCTGAACACGGGTTGCGACTGATTCGGTAACTACCGCTAAAGTTTCCAGTGGGATATCTGCGCACACTGTTCTAATCTCATCCCAAAGTTCGTTCAGGTTACCTGGTTTTCTTCTGTACACCTGGTCTTTCACTGATCCCCATAAGTAAAAGTCCAACGGTGTTAGATCTGGAGAACGCGCAGGAAACTCGATTGGACCCCTGCGTCCTATCCAATTCTCTGGAAAATGTAGATCAAGGTATGCTCTTACATCCCTATGGTAGTGCGCAGGGGCGCCATCTTGTTGATAATAAATCCTCTCATTACCGTACAGTTCATGAATGGCCGGTAAAATTGAATCATTAAGCATTCTCAGATAAAGTTCACCGGTTAAAGTACCTTCATAACGGAAAGGACCAATGAGTCCCCTAAGAGTCAATCTGCACCACACATTTACACCAGGCAAATTCACAGCCGTTTCCACTGTGATGTGGGGATTATTGTCAGCCCAGTACACACAATTGTGTCTGTTGACAGTTCCATTGAGCTTGAACTGTGCTTCATCTGACCAAACCACATTCCCCACAAATCCCGGAACATTGTTAACCGTGTCCCGAAACCATTCACAAAATTGTAACCTACGATCTGAGTCGTCGTCGTTTAACTGTTGCACCAGTCTGGGAATGTACACTTTAACCTTGCCTTTCTTCAGAATGCGCAGCACGCTGACATGACTTACACCACTCTCACGCGCACATTGCCTTGTAGATTTTTGTGGCGACTGCTGAAAGCGTTCCAGCACCGCAGCCGAGGACTAGTCACTCGTAGCTGTGCGAGGTCGCCCTGATCAGCCTTGGTGTACATCACACACTGTTCCATGCAGCTCGAATTTGTCACGTATACGGGTAATTGTTAACCGTGTAGGTGGATCTGTACCAAACTCACATCTCCACTGTCTCTGGACAGCAGCCACATTCTCAAATTTTCAGTACCACTTCAACAATTGCTTACGCTCTTCAAAGTTCAACCGCACTTCCGCCATGTTGATATCAGTTAAGCACCGCTGCCCGCGTCACGGCCCTAGCTTGCTGCCACCTATTGAGCAAACATCACACTACGTTTGTACCAAATTTCATCCTCTCAAGCGTGAAAACGAACTCTCTATGACCTTTAAAAGTGTGTATACATTTTTTTGTAACACTCGGTATATAGTATACTGATGTTATGCAATGAAAATATTACAAAAATATTTCTTTGATAAACATGTATTACTTGTTTTCACCATGAAAAATATTTCAACACTTTTCCTCCTCCTCCTATTTTTATTTTATCATTTATCAATTTCATCTCTTTACTTTTCCCTTGCTTATTTATATTCTTTAACTTCAAAATATTGATCCAGTCTTGCAGCTCTACCTTGTAAATGGTTATATCTTCTATTTTTCTTTCTCTCTTAAATTAAGTTTAAACACAAAATGTTAATGTCTTGACACTATGTATTTAACATTAATGCACAAAATGCTTTACAACATTGTTTAATTGATTAAAGATGATCTGAAATCATTTCATGGAACACAGTGAAACCCATGCCAAACAAGGAGTAATCAAATGGCTATGTTTCAGTGAACAAAATCTTAGTTTCTTGTTGATACCTTTGGCTTAAGGAAATTTTTAACCTTCTGCCACACTTCTTCCACTACAACTATTTAATTTGAATAAATTTTTCCCAAATTTTGAAAGCTGCTGTTTCATCATTTATTTTACAACTCTTGTATCAATTAGATAAAATTCTTTTCGGTATATAGACAAGTGAGTCCATTTGTAAAACATGATGTTTCAGCAGTCATTGTCTCTATAAAGTGATCTGTATCGATTGTTCAGTTCATCAAATATTTTTTTTTTTTTTTTTTTTTTTTTTTTTTTTTAAAAAAGTATTCTTGAATACGACTTTTGATTTCAGATTACTAATTTATTCTACTTTTATATTTTGCTTTGTTTTCCTTTCAGAAATTTGGTAAATCTCATGGAATGTACATTGTTAATGATTTGAAATGGTTTGGATTTGATAAATTCTTTCCTGCAGAAATTTTTTCTAGCTAACTTGGTTCACTGATGGAATAATACATAGTTAACTTAATTTTAGTTTTTAATAGCTTGTAATTAAGCTTAGTATTCAATTCACACTTTGAATATTTAATTTTATTTCAATGCAGTTAACAGTGTTGCACTAACTTGTTTGTATTCTGAATATAGTATGAAAAAAAGACATTATCCATGTAAGAATAGAGACTTTCCCGGTGTATAACTGCAATGAAGTCTTCACGGGTGTACCACCGGATTGTGTTGTTGTAACATGATATTTTGACAACAAGCTTCGTCATCTTCTTCAGGTGCGAAAACATCTGTACTGGTCGACTGACCGACAGATACTGTACAGATGTTTTCGCACCTGAAGAAGATGACGGAGCTAGTCGTCAAAATATCATGTTACCACAACACAATCCGGCAGTACACCCGTGCTGACTTCATTGCTGACACTATCCATGTTCTAATTCCTGCAATGTGTGAGTATTTTAAGTAATGTAGGAAAAGTTATATCAGTTTGAATTTCTGCTTTCAATAAATAACTGAAGCTACTTCTTTCCTAATTTCACTACAAACTTGGCATTTGTTATGTGTGGTGCCTTCTTCTTTTTATACTCAATCATTAGACTGGTGGGTACAGTTGGTTGGGAAATTTATACAAGGGTTGTTTACCCATCCCTTCTCCAGTCATGGAAGTGTTATACAAGTTATGGTTTAGTGTGAATGATTGTGATACGTGTGTGTGTGTGTGTTCAGTGTCGTGAATGAATGAATGAAAGATGGAAGGAAGGAGAGGGGTGAAACCCAGTGCCCACTCTTCTGAAAGACACCATGGAAGTTGCCTGGTTTATCATCCCTATCTGATGGATGAATCACCCTCAACAATGTCATGTGCCCGTACTCCATACACACTGTGGAAAGGTTTGGGATTAAACCTACAGTTTTAAAGCACAAGCAGGACTCAAACCAAACAACACTGATGCTTGACACCATCAGGGTGCCACAACCAGCTGAGCCTGTGGGGTGGGCAAATATGGTTTCTAAGAACATCAATTTACTTACATAAATATCCTGTCATCAGTATTTTCTAGATCAATTCAATTAAAAAAATATGTTTCACTATGAGCCTGTTATGAAACTGTTATAGTTTGAATATGATTTCTGTACTCACCTTCCAAAAGAACTAATCATTGTATCAACTATGTATTTGTTACATATCTTATTAGTATATTTGTTGGGTAATATTTAAAATCATTTTTCATCTCTATTTAGCTTTGAAGTGCAACCTCACTACATCATTTCTATTAAAATTAATCCCGCTTCAAATGTCTAGCTTTTTTGTAGGATTTTATTAACTTTTGAAGTTTCCAAATAATGATTCCTAAAACTTCCGCGGCCGTCTTCACCCTGATTAATTGACAAATAAACAATGCGGCATAACCTGAAAATCAACTAATCATTTCCAAATAATGTTTGCAATGCTATTTTTTTAAGTTGATTCACCAGATGGTTGTTGTCGTGTACATGTTTGGTTCCGCATGGTATCTCACTTTTAGCAAAAACAAGGGTAATGCCAAAATATTGCACTTTTTTTTGGTGTACATTCTTCCCAGCCGCCTTCATCTGTAGTAAGTGTTGGGTCATATTTCCCTATCCTTCCTTAGTTTTATTGCCTGAAAGCATTTTCCTGCTCATTGTTATTATGTATTTATATATATATATATATACCACCACTAACCTAAGGTGATGTTAACTTCATACAAATGATTATTTTATTATATTTTTTAAATTTGTTTTTGTATAATATTTTATATAATTATTAATTTTTTCATATTTAGTTTTAATTATATTTTGCCCTTCCCACTGACCAGAGATTGGTTTGGATATTTATCTATCCTCGGGTATTAGCTCTGAATCACTGCCCCTCTACTTTTCCGATGTTTGAATTTACCCCCACCATTTTCCTGACCGACGGTCTTTCTGTGAGGCAGTCTTCAGCTGCGCCCACCTCTCATAATGTTCTCCCGTTGATGAAGGGTTTATCTTGAAAATTTCTTTACTATTTGTGTTTGTGTCTTTTCTGTGTGTTCATGCCCCACATCCATCATCTAGAGGTAAGTGGTGGCTCATTTCCCTACCCTAATTTGATTCCTTTTTGCTACTTAGTGCCTTTGATTTTATTGTTTACTATATATATATTGTTGTTCCCACCACAGTTTCAAGAAGACTGATGAGCTGATAATTTCATCACTGTATGTGTCTGTGTGTTTGTCCCTATGCCCATGCCTTAGCAATCTTGTACTTTGGTAAGTGGTGGTTATTCTCCTATCAAAATGTTTAATCTTATCTTATATATAAAAAATACACGTTTGTATTTATATTGCACCCTGCAGCAAGCACAGACCACTGAAGTTTGTATGTACTAGTAGCGTAGAGTTTCCCATCATGCCCAACGTTGGATGAATGCCGGTAGCTGTGGGAGATATGGTGGTTGAAAGTGGTTGATCTTGGACATTTTCATATTTTGACCAAAAACGAGTGGCCCTATATTTCTCTTTGCTGCCACAACTGTATAGCACAGACCACTGCCATTTGTGTATGGTAGTAGCATCGAGTCTCCCAGCATGTACTATGGTGGTTGCATGTCAGTAGCTATGGGTGTGTGGGAGATATGGTGGTTGAAAATGGTCAGGATGGTATTTTCATATTTCAACCAAAGACATGTATGTCCCTAAATTTCACCTTTCAGTCAAAACTACCTAGTGTAGACCACTGGTATTTGTATGTGTTAGTAGCATGGGGTCACCAATCATGCACAACATTGGCCAAATGTCGGGAGCTATGCGGGTGTGTGAGTTATGGTGTTTGATAATTTTTGACCTAGGGCACTTTAATATTTCGGCCAAAGACATGTGCGTCCCTTATATTTCACTTTCCAGCCAAACGTACCTAGCGCAGACTACTAATGTTTGTGTGTGGCAGTAGAATCGAGTCATCAATCATGCACGTTGGCCGAATGGGTGTGGGAGGTATGGTAGTTGAAAATGGTCGATCAGGGACATTTTCATATTTTGACCAAAGACATGTGTGTCCGTATATTTCAGTTTGCTGCCACAACTACATAGCGCTGACCAATGGTGTTTGTATTTGTTAGTGACCTCAAGCCTCTCATCGTGCACTATGATGGTTAGATGTTGGTAGCTATATGGGTGTGGCAGATATGATGGTTGAAAGGGGTCAACCTAGGGCTTTTTCCTAGCTCTATCAAAGGTGTGTGTGGTATTAACCTGCAGTCTTCCATCAGACACTATGGTGACTAAATGTCGGTAGCTGTGAGGGTATGGGTAGATATGCTGGTTGAATTGGTTAATGAAGGTCATTTTCATATTTCGATGAAAGATGTGTGTGTCCCCATATTTCACTTTCCAGCCAAAACTACAAGGCGCACACGATTGCTGTTTGTGTGTAAGTAGAAGCCTTAAGTATCCCATTGAGCACAATGGTGGTTGTATGTCAGAAAATGTCATTGAAAATGGTTGACCGAGGATATTTTGTTATCTCAACCAAAGATGTGTGTGTCCTTATATTTCATATTGCAAACACAACTACATAGCACATATCACTGGTCTTTGTGTGAGGTAGTGGCCTTGAGTATCCCATTGGGCACTACGGTGGTTAGAAAGTCGGTAGTCATGAGGGTGTGGTTGTTTTTCCTATTTGGTCCAAAGACATTTGTATCCCTATATTTAATTTTACAGTCATAAATACCATGCACAGATCACTTGTGTTTGTGTGTGGTATTAGCATTGAGTCTCTCATTGTGCACTATGGTTGTTACATTTTGGTAGCTATCAATCAAAATTCTTTACAAACGAGAGTGAAATTGTGAACACCAGCTAGTATATATAATTGATGTTGTTCCTCCACTCCCAATAATAATATGAGCAAGTTACACAAAAGAAATCGAACTGTTGTTGTATTTCATTTTTTTATTTATTTATTTTTTATATATCAATCTTGTTTCATGGATCCCTGCTGAGGAAGGACCTCTGGGATATGAAACATGTCATGGTGAATATACATACAATATGAGTCATAATCATAGCAAAAACAATTTTACATTCCAAAGACAAATAAAGGGAATAACAATAAACATTAAATTTTTACAACTGAACTTTGCAAAAGTCATATTGAATACAATTAATTAATTTGTTCAAATTCTTGAATGGAGTAGGAGTAGTTGCCAATATCTCTCAGTTTTTCTTTAAATATATCTTTATTACCTGCAAACTGTTTTATACTTTTGGGAAGTTTATTAAACAGATGTATACCAGAATGACGTGGGCTGTAAGGGGTATGTAGAAATGAAGAGGTTAGCACAGGATAGGAAAGGATGGAGGATTGCATCAAACCAGTCGAAAGACTGACGACAAAAAAAAAAAAAAAAAAACCAGAATAATTAACTCCTCTTTGTACTAATGACAGAGATGTTTGTGTTTTGTGCAAGTTATTTCTGTTTCTTGTATTGAAATTGTTTACCTGTGAATTAGAAGTAAACAGGTTAGAATGATCTATGACAAAGCACATGAGAGAATATATATACTGAGAAGTCATTATAAGAATATTGAGTTTTTTTTAAAAGTTGTCTGCAATAAGTTCTTGGTTTTACCCTACACAACATCCTAATAGCTCTTCTCTGTGCTAGGAAAACTTTTTTACTTTGTGAAGAGTTTCCCTAAAAAATTATGTCATATGACATCACTGAATGAAAATATGAGGAGTACACCTGTTTCATCAATTCTAGATCTGTTGTTAGAGAAAGTGTTCATATTGCAAAGCTGGCACTACTTAACTTCTTCAGTAGTGAAATGATATGTTCATGCCAACAGAGTTTTTCATCTATTTTAATACTCTAGTAAATGATTTACTAATTTTATACTCTTTGTTTCTAATATTGTGTTATTTTTATCCAAATTATCCGAATCAATTGGGACCAGACCCCCTTCAGATAATCGGATTTTTTTCTGAAATAGGGTCTATTTTAATTAATTATTGTATGTATGTTGAAAATGCCTTCTTTTCCAAGAGATTTTTGGTGCTTTTGCACTTCAGGGATGAAAATTTCGCTGTACCACTCTGTAAACAATGCTGCAGTCATCCGAACTTTGGGTTGGTTTTTATAAAAGCGGGGAAGCTTTTTTGCAGTACGTTTCCATCTTAATTAAAAAAGCGATTTGGATAATCGGTGTTCGGATAATTGGAGTTTTACTCTACTTGTAAATCTGGCTGTGCATAAATTTTCGTTTTAAACCTAATATATCGTGTTTTTTTAAAATTTAATTTTAATCAATTTGCCTTAAACCAATTTGCTACTTCACTAATTACTTCATTTACATTAAATTCTAGATTGCTGTTTGGTGTTTTTCTCACAGTCAGGTTAGTGTCATCTACAAATAAAACACTCTTAACTTTGTCAGATAAGTTTCCAGGAAGATCATTGGTGTACAACAAAAAGAGGAGGGATCCTAGGACAGAACCATGTGGAATTCCATGTTTTATTTTCTCCCAGTCTGATGAAGCATCTTTACTTATTTTAGAATAAAAAATGGAAGCTTTTTGCATTCGACTTTCCATGTATGTTTTAAACCATGTACCTGTGGTTCCATAAATACCATAGTATTCCATTTTCTTCAAAAGTAATTCATGATTTACGCAGTCAAATGCTTTTGAAAGATCACAAAATATTCCTACAGGGCTCATTTTGTTATTCAGTTCCTCAAATGTGTTATTTAAAATTGAATATATAGCCATTTCTATAGATGATCCTTTTTGGAACCCAAATTGTTATTTAGTGAGGATATTATTTTGCGTAACATGTTTAATCACTCTACAGTACATGACTTTTTCAAAAATCTTTGAGAATCCTGAAAGTAATGAAATGGGACGATAGTTATCTACACATGTAAATGAAACGATAGTTCATATTGCCTCTCCTTTTTTAAACAACGGTTTTACAACTGCATATTTTAGTCTATTTGGAAACACACCTTGCATTAAGGATTCATTACAAATGTGGGCAAATAAATGACTGATACAATCTGAACATCTTTTCAGTAATTTACTTGAAATATTGCCATAGCTGGAAGAATTTTTAGGTTTTAATTGTTTCATGAGTTTATTTATTTCTAAGACTGTTACTGGTGGCAATTGCATTTCCACAAATGTATTTGGGAAAGCAGTCTGAAGAAGTCTTAGGGCACTATGTGGGGATTGCTTTTCTATGCCTAATTTCTCTACAGCTGAAGTAAAATGTTTGTTAAATATTTCACAAACTTTCCCTACTTCACTTGGAATAGAACCATTTTGTTCTATTTTTATGTCTTTAGAGTGATTTACAGATTTTCCTGTTTCAGTTTTTACTATATTCCATACAGTTCTAATCTTATTGCCTAAATTCTCTACTTTCTCTGATATATACCTGTTCTTGGCCTTTCCTATTACATTTCTTAATATTTTAGAATAAAGTTTAGAATTAGCTTTCAGTTATAGTTATCTGATTCTCTTACTTTTAAATACAGGCCCTTTTTGTTTTACTAGAAACCCTGATACCCTTTGCTATCTATACCTTACCCAGTTCACTGTTTTGAGTGTTGATAACTTTCCTTTTTTTGATACTTCCTTCGAAAAGTGTTAGAAATATATTAAGAAAGGAATTAAATTTTGCATTAACACCCTGTGAATTGTACACTTCTGACCAGTGTTCATTATTTAAGGAATCAATGAAATGTTTTATATTGTTTTCATTAATATTTCTTCTATATACCCAGCTTATCTTTATCTGTTTTGTGTTTATGTGTTTCTGAACTTGATACATAACAGCTGGGCATCATGATCTGAGATTTTATTTATTACTGGAAGTATGTTGTAATTACTGTACTGAGAAATTTCCATTAAAAATTATTAATTGCAAACCTGATATTATTTTGTATTCTTGTAGGGAAATTTACAAATGATGTTACATTAAAAATCAACATCTAGGTGTCATATCTAGCCTCTCATTGCTGTGATTGAGAAAGTCAACATTAAAAACTCCACATAAAACTATTTGTTTGTTATTTTTGAATCGTAGTAGCAAAGACTGTAACTGAGATAACAACATTCTAAAATTTCTTGAGGGGGCTCTGTAAATTGCTATTAATATGAGCTCTTCCTTACTATTTTCTAGTTTAGTAACACAGAATTCAAAGTGTTATTCTATACAATACTTACTTACACCTACAATGTTGCATTGAATATTATTTTTTTTTAAAAATGGCAAATACCCTTCTCCATTTTACATATACAGAAATGAGAACTTAGTTTATAATTTGGGATGGACAGCTGAGATATTCCTGTGTCAGACAAATGATGTTCAGATATGTACAAAACATCTACATTGAATTTTAATCTCATCTAGGCATAAGGTAATGTTATCAGTTTTACTAAACATTTGCCTTATATATTGATGGAGAATAGTGATCTGAATTTAAATTGTTTACTTTATTAGTACATACTGGTATGTCAGATGGAATTTCTAATTTCAATAAGTTTTGATTAGGAGAGACATTAATTTCTTTTAGACATCTTAATACATTTATTTTATTTACCCTATAAAAGGCCGCGACTTAACACCACTTATAATAGGAATACCTCTTTCACTCACCTGATATCCCCTGATCTCATCAGCAATAAGAAGCGAAAGCTTCCTTTTACCTCTGAAATTCAGATGGAGTCCATGGTGAGTATAACTGTCCTTACCAATGCAGTCCACATCTATCAAACCAATGTGTGAATTTGCTGGCTGCCAGAGAACCCTTTCCAATGATGCATTTGTACGCCTAATGTTATGGCACATCCTAGTTTTATCATAACGCTCATGCAAACCCACATATCCCACATTCATCTGACGTGTGTTCCTAGAAGGTGCAGTTTTTATAGTAGTGGTTTTTGCCTCTTGGAGCATGTTTTCCTTCCATCCCTGAGGTCAGTATACCAATTGTCATCACAAGAGAAGGTTGTGTTTGGCTGATGTTAATTTTTTTGTGACTAATGTTTTGTGTGCTTGGTCATTTTAGTGATGGCTGATTCTCATTAACAGCATTCGGCCAAGGACTTTTGGTTCCTGTTTGGAAAAACTGGCACAGAAACTCTTGAAATGTTAAAAATGGCATAAAAGAATGATGGCATGGGGAACACCCAAGTATTAGAGTGCTTATCCCATTTCAAAAGAAGTAAAATGATAGTTGATGAGCAACCGTGTTCTGGAAGGCCTTCAACAGGCCAAATCGACGAAAATTTCAATACAATTAGTTAAATAATCCTGAGAGATCGATGACAGTCTATCGAAGAGGTTATGGAGCTGTCTGTAGGATTTAGAGCTCAGTTCAGACATTTTAAGTGAAAATTGATATGAGAAGGGTAGTTGCCAAATATTTGCCTCGACTTCTGACTGCACAGGAAAAAGAAGATCGCTTGGAAGTATGCTGTGCTTTGAAGGAAGAGCTCCAATATGATTCAAACTTTTTCTTCGAGGTTCTCATAGGTGACAAATCCTGGTGTTGTTATTGTGACCCTGAAGAAGCAATTGAGCCAATGGAAGACTGTGAAATGCTTCACACAAAAAAGGAGTCAAGTCAAATCAGCATGGATGTTTTAAAAAGATTGTGTAACAATGTGTGATGCAGAAGGCCTGATTTGTGGCAGTTGGGTGACTGGTTCTGCCACCATGACAATGCCCCTGCTCACACAGCCCTCTCTGTATCCTCCCCTTCCCCCATATTCACCATACTTTGCTCCCTGTGACTTCTTTTTATTCTCTTGAATGAAAATGTTTCTCTTGAAGGAAAATGTTTTCCAATATAGATGAGGTGAAGGAAAAAACAATGGAGATACTGTCAAGCATCTCTGAAAAGGAGTATAAAAGTGTTTTGAACAATGGAATAAAAGATTGGACAAGTGTATCATTTGCAATGGAGAGTACTTTGAAGGGGGATTGATTGTATTTTCTCAAAAAATTAAATGCACAAATTGAAAAAAAAAAAAAAAAAAAAAAATAGTTCACCTTCTTTTGGGTACCCCCCTATATACCTCCAGCATTATTGATTTAGGACTTTCTTCCCTGCCCCCCTCCACCATCATCTATGCCAGTCATGCCATGCCACCTCCATTCACCAAGCGAACATCAGTGTGCGCACATCTGACTGCCAATTGTCTTACCTACTTGCAAGAATAAGGATAATCACCAAAATATTGCATTATTTGTGTTTGTATTTCTGGGTTCATTGTACCCAGCTGCTGTCATCTGTGATAAGCATTGTATCTTTGTCCCTACCCTTTAGAGCTGTAAAAGTAACGAGAAATAGTTTACACGTATGTAATAATTATAAACCAATCAGTATTCATTATTATCAAATCGTTACTTTTGGTACAATCGAGTACTAGCATGAAGCATTGTTCATGAGTAGTGCTTTGTACAGGACAACTTCATTACTATAGTATTGTTTTTTTTACTCGTTACTTTTGACACAATCAAGCACTAGCATCACATCGAGTCGCATCGCATATGGGTTACGGAATGACATCATTTGTACTTTATAAAGTTTAAGTAAATTGTTCATTTAGTAAAGTAAGTGTAGGTGAAATTTGAACTATAAAATAAAATAGAAGTCAGAATATCGCATTTTAGAATGAATGCTTTTCATAAATGTTTGAAATTAATAAAATCTCACGAAGGTATGATAAATAAAAAAAACAATAACCATCTGAAACTATCTATCAAAATATTATATTTACAAATTATACTCTGTAAATTTTAATGTTAAAACAAAAGCAAATCTACAAAATAACAAGGTTGTCAAAATTACTCGTACTTACCTCATTGAAAATATCAACACTTAACAGTAAATGATATTTATTATATTAAAATAATGTACTCGAAACATGTTCCCATTAACACATTTTCCTTTGCAAGGAAAATAATTCAAATAAAAATTCTCAGAAATATGCAACACACGATGTTCAAATGTTTATTCTCTCATTCAGATTCATTTAGTCACTGGGCAAACCATTACAGTTTCAACAAGATGCTTCATATTTGTTCATTTATTGAATCGGAACTGACATCCATACGACAAATGCAAGTAATGAAATGAATTTATGAGTAACATTTTGACACTTCAAGTCAGGCTATGTATTTGTTACTCAGAAATGAATACGTATGGTTTCCTACAGCTCTACTACCCTTCCCTTTTT
This sequence comes from Vandiemenella viatica, assembly GCA_031002005.1. Classification (NCBI taxonomy): domain Eukaryota; kingdom Metazoa; phylum Arthropoda; class Insecta; order Orthoptera; family Morabidae; genus Vandiemenella; species Vandiemenella viatica. Next base: position 127,742,437 of record CM061920.1, read on the forward strand.
AAGCAATTGCATAGGAGAATAATAATTGCTTATTGAAGTTGAAGAATGCTACGGTGTCAAAACATGGAACATACATAGATAGAGCATTAACATTTTCAAGCTTATTTCCCTTCTTAACAATAGAGATATGTAGCTGCCTGATTGAGGCTGTCTTGAAGTGATAAAGTTTTCTCCTTAAAATACTCATTTTTTATATTCTCACTATTACTAGCCTACATTCAGGCATTCCAATAATACTTTCCGTAGAACCTCTGTTGTAATGTCATGAATCACCTTTTACCATGTTTATTTATTTACCAGTGTTAGTATTGTGCTTCTTCATCAAAATATATAATTATTGATTTCTAAGCTGGTTTTTGGAACTATATAGATTTTAATCTGTTTTTCACAATGGTAAATAAATCACTAAGCAAGCTTCTGGCTCGCAATAAGTTCTTACATCATGAGCCTGATATGAAGAAAAAACAAAGTTGAATGTATGTATACTGCTTATTTACCTATGATGTTAAAATCAGTTATCATGCATTCAAGACATATGGACAGCTTCTTTCTTCAATTTTGCCTTCTGTTTTTATTCTATTGTGATTACTATATGTAATTATGCAGCTGTGGCAATTTGAAAACAAAGGATTGTTCTTTTAATTACTTTTTTCCCATACATCGCTGCTGAGGAAAGAGCTCTGGGATGTGGAACATTTCATTTTTAAAATCATAGTGTAAAGGATTGTATACTACAAAAAACAAAATTAAAAATAAAATTTACAACTGAATTTTGCAAAATGCAAATTAGATACAATTTGTTCATTTGTACAAATTCTTGGCTGGAGTAGAAGTTGCCAATAAGATAATAATACTATTTATTTTTTTACTACCTACAAAATGTTTTATACTTTTAGGAAACATATTTAAAAGATGTCTCGCAGGTTAATTAATTCCTCTTTCAACTAATGACAATGATGATTGTGTTTTGTTCGAGTTATCTTTGTTTCTGGTACAAAGCACAGGAGAGAATATAGATGCTGAGAAGTCATTGTAATAGTTCTAGAAATTCTCTGTTTTACACTACATAGCATCCTTTCCATAAAACAATTATGTCATATGACATAACGGAATGAAAATAAGAGGAGTACACCTGTTTTATTAGTTCAGGTTATGCTGTTTGAAAAAGTGTTATTATGAAAGTGGCACTACTTAATTTTTTCTGTAGTAATGTAATATACTTGCCAACTGAGTTTTTCATCTGCTTATGCCAAGGAATTTTATACTCTTTATTTCTAAGACTGCTATATTTTTATAATTCACATGTAAACCCTGCTGCATATAATTTTTTGTTTAACCCTAATGATTTGTGTTTAATCAAAATTTAATTTCAATTAGTTTGCCTTAAACCAGTTTGCTAGTTCACTGAGTAGTTCATTTGCATTTAATTCAATTACTAAGTGTTACGCTCAAAGCTATTGCTGGGGGCTAGCAACACTTCGCCTAAACTATGAACAATTTAGTTCGTGACTGGTGTAGCCTTCTGGCATCTTAATATTAAATCAAGAGGTCGCCACACGTTCATATTATATACAACAAACATGAAAAATAAAAATAAATAAGTTCACTTGCCGTTCTTGAGAAAAGTCTATCTTACAATGTTGGTGCCAGAAATGCGACCAAAGCATCGGACAACAGTCCCATAGAAGATTGTCAGGTTAAGCACATTCACTCGAGAAGACAAACTCTCACCAAGTCCCCCTAAGTGAGAAAATGATTATGTCATGTTAAGATATGCCACAACATCTACCCGCTTGGAGTAGATCGCTCTTCGAACCGACGCGAAGTAAATTGTTTAAGATCTACTGGAAGACTGGGCTACATTGCGGCACGATGTTGTCTGTTTGAAAATCACCCAAAGACTGGGCATTTTCAAGATGGCTCAAGGTCCTTTTATCAACTTTCCAATTTCTATGGTGTCAGCAAAATGTTTCGAAAATTAATATTTCCAAATGTAATGTACAGTTTAACTTGCAATTAATACATGGTCTTCCTGATATCGTATTCTTTCTTAATTTAATTCAGCCTTCAAAAGGTTTTCTAGAAGATTAACCTTGAAGTCTCTTACATCATCAGCTAGTCGCGACTTGCCGCAGTTCCTCAACAATTCACGACAATCTATATTCAAAACATTAATTATCTTACCAATGATTAAACTTTTTATTGAAACCACTATATATATTTAAGCCTCTTAATTTAAGATATCTTCTGATATAAATTTTTCAATTTTATCTCTTTTAGTTAAAATCTTTTTTTCTCTTAATTAAAAGTGGTAATTAAATTTGGCCTAATTAGTTAACTGTACTTTCAAAATATGCTAGACAGTGCTTACTATAGCTGGTGATAAATCACCAGTTGAGCAACTTCACAATCAAACTATAGAATATGTTACTCCTGGGAATGGTTAGTAGAAATGCTTTTGGCAAGCTAGTAGGTATGTTACATAAGGCTTCTTCAGACTGCTTTCCCAAATTGATTTCCAGGAATGCAAGTGTCACCAGGAGCAGTCACAGAATTAAATAAACTCATTTAACAATTAATACCTAAAATTTCTTACAGTCGTGTTAATATAGTCTGAAAATAAAATGCCCTTAGCTTTAGTAGACAAGTTTCCAGGAAGGTCATTAATGTGAAATAAAAAAAATTGATAATTCTGCATTTTCTCTAAGTCTGAAGAATCTCTCCTCTGATTTTAGTATAAAAAATGGAGACTGCATTTCCTTATACGAGTTCAACCATTTACCTGCAGTTCTGAGTATATCACAGTAGTCCTTTTACTACGATATTAATTCATGGTTATCACAATCGAATGCTATTAAAAGATCTCAAAAATTTATACAGGATACATTTTATTACTCAGTTCCTCAAAAATGTTATTTAAAAAAGTAATATATAGGGTGAGTCAAAAAGGACTTTACAACAATGATATAGAAATTTCTTGAGATAACTTGCAGAATTTGTAGATGTGTCATTTTGTATCAAACGACTTCAGGTTTCATGCACATGGTGCATCAGTACACTATTCCGCCACCAGGAGTTCCAGCATAATGCTCAGTTAAAATGGCTACTTTCATTGGTGCGGATTGAGCTCGCTGTGTGTTTGGTTTCATGAAACAAACTCTGTAAAAACTGTTCAGCATAAATTTCGCTGAATATTGGGCAGCAAAAATCAATATGCAACCCAGGAAAACGTTTGTGACAACCCCAAAGTTAATGTGTTTTGCGCCCTTAGCAAATTGAAAGTGTATGGCACTTTCTTCTTCTTGGAGAAAACCGTCACTGGTATTTTGTATCTGGATATACTTGAAAACTTTTTAATTCCACAGATCAATGAAGATGACAGAAATGGGATGGTGTACTACCAGCAAGACAGCGCACCACCTCATTTCCTCATGGAAGTTTGAGGTTATCTCGATAATTGCTCCCAGGTCCGTGGACTGGCCATGAAGGTCCAATCACATGGCAACCTTGCTCCCCAGACTTTACACCACTGGATTTCTTTCTCTGCGGTTTAATTAAAAATCGCGTGTATGACCCTGCCCTACCAAACAATTTGGCTGACCTGATGAATCGAATCTACCCTGCAACTGCACAAGTTACACCCGATTTGCTGCAATGAGTGTTGGAAGAAATTGATTACTCGTGGGATCTTTGCTGCATGAGAAATGGTAGTCACATCGAACCAAAATGACACATCCTCCGAGTCTGTAAGTTATCTCAATAAATTTCTATACCACTTCAAGTTTGTAAAGTCCTTTTTGACTCACCCTGTGTAACCATGTCTGTGGATGACCATTTGTAGTAGCCAAACTGTGTTATAGTAAGGATATTTTAGTGTGTAACATGATTTAACACTCTACAATATATGACTTTTTCAAAAATCTTTGAGAATACGGAAAGTTTAGTTGTTCAACTGCACATTTTTGTCTATTTGAACAGCCTCCTGGCATTAATGATTCGTTACAAATGTAAGCAAGTGCATTACGGATACAATCTGAACGTATTTTCAGTAATTTACTTGAAATGTTGTCTTTCTTATGAGATTTTTTTTGTTTTAATTGTTTTATGTGTTTATTTATTTCTAATACTGTTAGATGTGACACTTGCTTCCTCCAGATCTAATTGGGGAAGCAGTATCAAGAAGCCTCAGGGTACTCTGCTAATTTATCTACAACTGTAGTGAAATGTGTTAAATATTTTACAAAGTTCACTTACCTCACTCTGCACAAATACAGTTTGTCTTATTTTTAGGCCTTTAAAGTGATTTACAGATCTTCCTTTCATATTTTATTATATTTCGTGTAATTTTCATTTTGTAATTGAATTCTTTAATTTCTCTGATACATACCTGATCTTGGCTTTCCTGATTACATTATTCTAGTATTTTAGATTAACGCTTATATTGCCTTTTCAGTGTATAATATCTGACTGTCTCACTTTGACGTACAGGTCGCTTTTTGTTTAGCTAGAACACTAATTCCCTTCATAATTCACTCAAAACCCGGTTATTGTTTGACATACTGACAACCTTCCTTTGTAAAACATCGATCTAATAGAGTGATAAGTATGTTTAGAAAGGAAAATTTTTATTTTAAAAAAAAAAAAAACTTTATGAGGTATACACTTTTTCACATAACGTTACTCATGTCAGTATAACTGCAATAACAGTTTAAAGGGTCCTTAAAACACTTAAAACCAACAGCAAATCATTTTAGAAACATTTTCCATTAGTTCGAGAGTCAGAAAACATGTCAGAAGGGAGAGTTTCAGCTATTTTATAAGTTTTTGAAAGTACTATAAAGAAAGTTAAAATTTTCTAGAAGACGTTTGGCCACATTCATTTTCAGAGGTGTAAGATGAGATGACAATTGAAATTAGGTCTAACACTTGCATATTAGAAAAATGTATAAAAGAACTATCATGAACTACGTTATTTTGCAAGCACATGGAAAATATTGCACGAGAAACTATTTTCACCTAATTTTCAAGGTACAGTTAAGATTCATAGCTCAAACTGTATAGCATAAAATAATACGAAACCTGTGAAAAGATAGATTCAATAACTAACAGGAAAGTATGTTTTTTAGACGAAATAAGAGATTTCGCTGACTTTGCAATTCAGCGTTTCTGCGTACTTACGGATCTGAGGGCATAGAAATAACATTTAGATTAAAGAGAAGTTTCCACTGAACACGTGGAGTGATTTTCATAAAGATTCTGACAAATGCTGTAAAAAGGAAATTATGGTTTAAGCATAATGGCTGCTACAAAGCATCATTTTGGAAACAAAGGATTAGCATTAAGGGAAATAGATAACGAGGAAATAATATTATTATCAGACAGAGAATGAAATTTAGCAAAGTTGATCGGTAGCACTCATATATTTGGAGATAATCGACTTAAAATTTTTTAGCTGACTTTGCACAGAGTAGATTTTCACTATCAAATACAATTGGGATCTAGACATGTTGTATGTCAAATGTTGAGGAAATTTTTATAGAATACTAGCTGGTACCCACGACTTCGTTCGTGTTTGTAAAGGATTTGGATTGATAGCTACCAACATCTAACCACCATAGCGCATGATGGGAGACTTGATGCTATCACCACACACAAACGTCAGTCATCTCCGCTATTTAGTTGAGACAGCAAGGTAAAATATGCAGACACACATGTCTTTGGTCGAAATACGAAAATATCCTTGATCCTCCAATTTCAACCACCATATTTCCCTCACTACCACAGTTACCATAAGTCAACCAACGATGTTATCGACGGATGACTGTGTTACTACCACACACAAACACCAGTGATCTGCGCTAGATAGTTTTGGCTGAAAAGTGATACACCATGACACATACGGTTTTGATAGAATTATGAAAGTGCCGCAGATCGACCGCTTTCAACCACCATATTTCCCACACCACCATAGCTACCGACATGTAACCACCATAGTATACGATAGGAGACACGATACCACAACCACACACAAACACCATTGGTCTATGCTATGTAGTTGTGGCAGCAGAGTGACATATATGGAGACACATGTCTTTGGTCGAAATAAGAAAATGCCCTGCATCGACCACTTTTAACCATCATATCTCCCACATCCCCACAGCTATCGACATTCGGCCAACGTTTTGCACAACAGGAAACTCCATGCTACTTCCACACACAAAGACCAGTGATCTGTGCTAGGTAGTGGTGGCTGAAAAGTGAAATATAGGAAAACACACGTCTATATATATATATAGATTGTTAGGAAACAAAGGCGCTAAAAGCGAATATATATTGAACATTGGATAGGATAAAAAACCACCGCTTACCAAAGAAGGGGATTCCAGCGGCGTTGGTACACGAAAAAAACACGAACACACAGAGAATAAAATTTTCGAGCATGGCTCTTCCTCAGTAGAAGTGAGATGGCTGCACGCAAGCGCTGCTGGCAACTCGGTTGGCTGCCAGCAGCGCTTGCGTGCAGCCATCTCACTTCTACTGAGGAAGAGCCATGCTCGAAAATTTTATTCTCTGTGTGTTCGTGTTTTTTTCGTGTACCAACGCCGCTGGAATCCCCTTCTTTGGTAAGCGGTGGTTTTTTATCCTATCCAATGTTCAATATATAAAGCTTTTACAACTTTAGCTCGAAATCCATAGCCTAGGACAAAAACTCTCATAACTAAAATTGACGTTTAAAATATGCTTCACAACATATCAAAATTTCAGAATGATCATAATAAAAGTAAGGTCAAATCATGTGTATGCTGAGTCAGTTGGGCACAATATGGATATAAGGAAGCCAAGCTAGCATCAAGGAGCAGCAGTAATCTGGCAGAAAATGAACTGAGAGGATGGAGTGGTGGTCGTCGCGGAGATGTAGGAGAAGATTTTAGTAGTGATGCTACAGTGGTGCGGGCTCACTCTTCCTTTGAGATGAACTTTTAACTTTCATCTGGGGGTTAGGAGAAAGTTTCTTACTGTGAGAAGATGGTTCAACCTGTAATCATTTATTTCAGATAGAAGTATGATGCTTTTATACTAGGCCTACGTTGGTTCCGAGTTTATGTTAGAATTTTTGCATAATAAATTATTTGGAATTAATCAGGAAGTTTGAAGTTATATTTTGAAAACATAACTTTATCCCTTGAGGTAATTATGAGGGATTGGCGACCGTTAAATAGAATCTGTAAGGGTACCAGACACGGTCACAGTTAAGATAAGCTGCTGTATGCTACAACCCCAAGCAAGCAAATTGTATTACATGATCTGGACAGGATATCTAGCTGTGTAGGTCAACATCGACTAAAAATAAGTGCAAAGATAAGTCAGATTATTAGTTACACAGATAAAGAAACTAAAGGTTGATTATGGGCAAACAATTGCTTGTTGAAGAATTGAAATGTAAATACCTTGGAAAAACATTTAATAACAAATTCATTTGGGCAGGACAGGTAGTAGGAAATGGTTTCAAAATCCTTCACTTGTTTGGTAGTGTGATGAGGAAATGTACCAGAGATGTACGAGAATTGGGTTACAAAACTTTGGTGACATGATTGAATATGGTAGTGTAGTAGGGGACTCACATTTTGTGTACAAAATACAGGAGTTGGAGGGGATGCAAAAAAGAGCTGCTAGATTTGTCTCTGGAAATTACCACAGAGTGCAATATGTTGCTATAACAGTAAAAAAGCTGAAATATAATTCATTGGAAGATAAAAGGAGGGTGAAGAAAGTCAAAGGAGTTTACCAGGCATGTATTGGTGGAAGAATTAAGAGAGGTGCATTGAAGGGAAAAGATGACCATAACTACAAACTGACACTTGATTTTGGGCACAAGTGTGTGAGAATATTTTCTTTCGTAGATTGGAATAAGTTACCAAGAGAAATTGTAACGACCTAACGTGCATTGGGGTTATGCAACATTCGTATTAACTTGATCGTGTTGCCTGTATAACTGATACCTTCTCTCAAAGATGCCCAAGTTCTTTAAACCGGCCGCCAAGCTATTAGTTTACCCTGTAATTTCTAAGAGGAAAGAAAATCACTGTAGTTATGAATTTGAAATATATTCTGAAAATTTGCTGAAGTTAACATTGGTATCAGATTACACTTGTTGAAAACATTTAAGGCAAATTGAACTTCGAAACCACATATGAAAATGCAGGTTATCCTCCAAGGCACAACACTGAATGGAAGCATTCACTCTGGCAAATGTACTTGTATGTGTACTCCAAAGATCAGAGTGAGCTTAGTGATAGTTTTAACCACTGCTACTAATAACTCCTTAAAACATCGTAAAAAAGTTCTTTCACTCAATTCTCCTTAAAGTGAATGAGGAAGTCAATGAACTTATTCCGAAGTGAGATAGTTGAACTTTCAGTGGTTACATTTTCAATTTTACCTCGTGACGTGACATGTACTGCTACTTCAAAACTGTTACTCAAGACTACTCCCAAAACTATTACAGACTGCTTCTTGAGACTGCCTAAAAACTATTCCAGACTGCTTCAAAAACTATTCCAGACTGCTTAAAAAACTATTCAAGACTGCTTCTCACGACTGCTTGAAAACCCGTTCCAAATCACTATCCGTGACTGCTTGTGCTAGTCGGCTTTTTATAGCCTTGACTTATCTTTTGCTGAATTGCCATGGAACAACGGTAAATCCCTCTGGGAAAACATTAAACTTTGGTGAATTACAAAAGTCCCCTATTCCTGTGGAACTCTAATTTTATTTGGATTTTACCAAAATTTTAATATGTTATAGTTTCATTTATTCCCAATCTTTTTGGTCATGACAAATTTTCTCGTAATTATTCTTGTTTAACAGCTATTAATTTCTAAATGTCACACATGGTGATGCCATCCCATGTCGACACTAAAACTTCGTTTTTCTTATTTTAAATTTCAAGTTACCTCTGAACTGTTATATTATTGTTATAAACTGGATTTTTCTCTGTCAACTGAGCCTACTTTTATCTTCTTAGCTCTATTATCTAAAAACTTCAAATTCTTTATTTTTCCAATATATTCTCAGATAACTTATAAAAGCATACAAAATACACCCTAACATGATCATCACTATCTGCTTTCTTATTGGAAATGAATGCAACAAAATTCATTACGGCTCAAAAACAACCTTACTTAAATCTTATGTCTTTTACGAAAATAGTTTAGAATCAATTTAAAAAGTGCTTTCTTGTTAAGAAAATGGTTATAAATGTTCTCTACCATACATCTATATGAGATTGGCTCCCTTCTAATTGATTTTAGCAAGATAATGAATGATTAACAAGGTTATGTTCTGAGCTGAAAAGTGCTTTACTATTGAAAATAATTGTAAAAAGTTATTTGCTATATGCATTGTACGTAATGGGCCACCTGCTGAATAGTTTAGGTAATATAATAGGTATATAACAAAATGATGAATAATTTACCAAAAATGTTAAAAGATCTTAAAGTCAAAATTAGTAGAGGGCAAAATAAGGTGGGAAAAATCGCTTCATTACAATTAAATTAAACTAATTTTTTTCTCCCCAAATATCATTAGTATATGGGGCTAGAGAATCCTTTAGACCGTTTAGTTTTTTCTCTAACCTTCAAGAAACACATTGCATTTAGAACTTTTTAGTCTACATATTCACCAATCTGGCCAAATTCTTTTAAGGATTCTCATATATTGTGTCAATTTTTTATACTTTTTGAGTATCGTTTTTATTTCTGGTTATAGACCTAAATACTACCTACCTGTTTTACTTAAAAATTTCTTGTGTCATACTTTTTTTTACCTGATAATAAAAATGTAACAGAAAATAGTGCTGAAAGTCAATATGAATTTGACAAAGAACACAACATTTTGTAGTGTGTGTACCATTCATGGCAAGCACAATTTGAAAACTCCCATTGGAGTGTTACATGCATCAAGATTCAATGATTTTCTGTTTTTGTATAACTTTTTGGGGTTGTTACTCTTTTGTTTTGTGTTGGGTAAGCGTTGTTTCCTTTACCTTCATTTGAATTCAGCTTATTATAGTTAACTATGCTTGCAATTCTTACCTACTGTTTTTGGAAGCTAGCTTAAATAGGATGTGAAGCAAAAGAATTGACTGTCTCTGTTTTATATTCTTATAACAAATATGGCATTAAATTAGTTTGATTTTTACAATATTTAATTATGCGACTTTTCATAGTCTCCCTTATGACTTACCTCTGTGGATACTGTTGTATTTGATTGTGTAGTTGTATGTGAAACCCTGTTAATGAATTGTTTGAACAATCTGAGCAAACAACGAAACACCTGATGGATCTGAACTGGATATCTGACTGCCAACATGAAAATTGTATCAATAAATTCAGCTGTAATATATTTATAGTTTGTATTACTTGTAGGCCTAATCTATTACAAATATTATTATTAGGAATCAAATTAGGATAGGGAAATGAGCCACCACTTACCTTAAGATGATGGATGTGGGGCGCGAACACACAGAAAGACACAAACACAAATAATAAAGTAATTTTCGGGATAAACTCTTCGTCAATGGGAGAACATTATGAGAGATGGGCGCAGCTGGAGACTGCCTCACAGAAAGACCGCCAGTCGGGAAAATAGTGGGGGTAAAATCAAACATTTGAAACAGAGAGAGGCAGTGAATCAGAGCTAATATCCGAGCATAGATAAATATCCAAACTAATCTCTGGTCGGTGGGGAGATCAAAATATAATTAGAACGAAATACGAAAAAACTACATATAATTATATAAAATATAATAATAATAATAATGATAAAATAATAATTTTTATGAAGTAAACATTACCTTCGGTTAGTGGTGGCTCAATATAGGTTATTGGAAAAGAGGATTAAAAAAGGTTAAACATATGTAATAATAATAATGACTGGGTATTATCTCAAGTTGAGACCAGGTAGTTGCCTTGTGCCAAGTTTGTACTGGTAGGCAAGTTCCGACCTTCTGAGTTCAGAGAAACTGCTGCTATTAGGGAGAACTCTGATATCATGGATTGTGAAACAAGAGTTGAAATTATTCAAGTCATGAGCTATGGCATGGGCAGCAACTGGGTGCTTTGGGTTCTGTGTGAACACCGTCTGTCGGTGGCCATTCATTCTTATGGAGAGTGGATTTGTGGTCAAACCTATATATGAAGCCAGGCAGTGGTTGTATGATAACTGGTAAATTACACGGGTGGTTTCACAAGTGGCGTGTCCTATGATAGGGAAGCTTCCCCTATGACAGGGTTGATGAAAATGGTGGAAGCATGGTGTATGTCGCACATCTTGCATTGGGTCTATTATATGGGAAAGAGCCTTGTGGCTGACTGTTAGGAAGGGGAAGACTGTGTTTGTGGACTAGAAGTTGGCTGAGGTTAGGAGGTCTGCTGTAACAAGTTCTAGGAGGGGCAGGGAGGATTTTAGGAAGTATGGAACTCATTTCAGGGCATGTTTGTAAGAAATCATAGTCCTGCTGGAGGATTCTGTTGATGAATTCGAGGCCTGGGTAGTACTGTGTGACCAAGACAGGATTGTGGTTGGTTTTTGCGGGTTTGGGATGATTGATAGGCTGATTCAGTTGTGATGTTACACGTGAAAGCTGTTTGTTCACCAAAGCTGGAGGGTAGTTGCGAGATATTAGTGCTTCTGAAATACTGTTTGAATAATCCATGAGAGACTGTTGGTTGGAGAGACTGTAGGGGAGAGAACGTTTGGTATGGTATGGGTGGCAACTGTCAAAATGGAGATACTGTTGATGGTTGGTTGGTTTGAAGTCGACTGAAGGGTTGAGATAGCCATTGGATAGGGACAAATCCACATCCAAGAATGTGGCCTGGGTGTGGGAGTAGGACCAAGTGAATTTCAGCATGCTAAAGTTATTGAGATGGTTCAGGAAAATTAGCAGTTCATTTTCAACATGTGTCCAAATCATAAATATGTCATCAATGAAACGAAGCCAAATGAGGGGTTTGAGAAGGACTTCCTCCAAAAATGTCTGTTCCAGATGGCCCATGAAGAGATTAGCATAAGAGGGGGCCATGCGGGTGCCCATGGCAATTCCGCAGGTTTGGTGATAGATGTTGCCTTCGAAGGAGAAGTAGTTGTTCTTAAGGATAAGGTGGGCTAATTTGATGAGGAAGGATGTCATAGGAAGGCTGTTGGGAGGGTTTATCCCGAAAATTACTTTATTATTTGTGTTTGTGTCTTTTCTGTGTGTTCGCACCCCACATCCATCATCATAAGGTAAGTGGTGGCTCATTTCCCTATCCTAATTTGATTCCTTTCTTCTACTTAGCGTCTTGATTTCTTTGTTACCAAATATTATTATTATTATTATTATTTGCTGTCATCAGTTTCTCAATTGGTTTGTTTTTTCTTTTAATAGTTGAAAGGCTGTTCCCAAAAGTAGTTAACATTTTGGTTTACTAAAGGGTATGTAAATATCAGTTATTACACAAGTGTTAATTAAAATGTATCCTTACTTTTATTTGCTTTTTATGAAAATAATCTGCATGAGATTCAAACAACATCCCTAATTCCAATTTCTGGGCACAAACAGCATTAGACAGAAAATGAAAACACAAATCACATATCACAGTGCAGGTTTTCACAGTCACTGATGTGAGATAAAGAAGAGGGTAAACACTCTAGACTAACAGAAACAATAAAGAGAAGGAAATAAAAACAAAACTTTAACATACACATTCCACAAAGTAACAGATTTGTATAAAGAAATGCTTACTCATTACTATATACAAGTATTAATTACATTTTTCAGCACAGCAGATATACAACATTGTTTTACTGTATTCTTATTTGCACTGCTAATTAAAGTTTATTGTATTTATCCACTGTTTCAGGAATTTTAAGTCACAAAGTTTCAGCTTGCCTGACAGTCTAAAACACTGTACAATCTATAGTGTCCATATTCTCACTCCTCACTAATTCAATCATATTGGTCCCTGATCCATAGTCATTTCATATTTTAATAAATAAATATTTTTTTTGTAGACTTTTCTTTAAAATCCAGTAGAGATTCTAAAAACACTGTACCAATCTTCATCTTTTTCTCCCATTCAATTCTTATACCACATGAGTTAGTCAATTGAGAGCACTGATTCTTTGCTGGCTCTTGATGTAGCCGGAAACTGAAGTCGTGGACCACCAAGATAACTGATGGGGTTGGCAAATGTCCGACACTCTTCATTCAAGAATATTGGTGACAGGTTAGCCCCAGGTATGATACGTGGCTTAAAGGTGGCACGTTCAATATCTGGCTCTACGATATCTGAAATTTATTTTTATATATCAAGTGATACAGTTCTAGTTTTCAGTAATGTTTAAAATGTTCTTTAATGCTGGATATTTATACCATAATACTCTTTGAGTAATATTATAAACATCACAGTGCCTGGTATACTTCCAGTTGACAGTCAACACTGAATATTTTATCGTTTTTGGTTTGATAGTTAAATTATGTATTTACGCTAACCTCTGCTTTCCCCTTTCTCTTCAGGAATTGGTGGGAAAGATGCTGAAGAGCTGATTTGACCCAAATTATTGACCCCATTTATGTTTTCTTCATCATTTTGACCTTGCCCCTGACAACATACAACACAGAAAATTATATACAAAACAGGCAATGAAACAGTCACTAATCAAATATAAAATTTAGAATATGATTCATGCTCACACTGAAACAGAAGGAGTAATTATGCTTATTTCCCTGTGCATGCTTAGAGAAACTTCGGTGCAGAGATATGGAATTTAAAACATTAAATTACTTTTTTGGTAGATTTAAAGTTTTGCATGCAAAGGAAAACTGTTATGATATCCTCAGTTCCAAATAAAAACATGCTATTTTGTACAATACAAGCATAGTCAGAGACAATTACAACAGTTATTTTCTCTGACGTATACCCAATTCAGCTCTTGTTTCTAATAAAATATAATGAAAACATGCATCATTAACACATGCTGTGAAAGTATGCCCTGTACTTCTTACAGTACAAATGTAAAGCAGTAAAATTGTATCCATACTTCTCCATATTAGTCTCTGCTATTCACTGGGCAATAGAAAGATGTGTGGAGTAAGAATAGTGTTTTATGAGAGTTATATCTAGGATGTCATGCATAAACTTGCTTGTCAGTTATTTGCCAAAAACAGTTCTCCAGTAAACCTTATTCGGGTGTTTGTTCTTAAACTCATCAAATCCATAATGTTAGGGTATAACATGCTTCCAGCAATTCATGCTATTAATTTTTTGTGAGATCCATACATAAATAAAATTTCTTGCTTATAGGAACTTTTAATTTCACCTTCAGTGTAGGAAGTACATTTGTACAGCCTGAATTAATATCCTTTTAAACTCTTCAGGCATAAGGTGTTGTTGTAAATTCAATGCTTCCTAGCTCATCAATGCTATAAGGTAGAGTATGATTGTGCTTTTGCTTGTATACCTGAAAATGTTGCAATTTTACTCAATTTAGATTATTGTTTGATAAAAACTTTATTTCTCATCAAGCCAGATACCCTAGTATGGAGTAAATTGAAGTCAACTGTATGAATTAGACAATACTCATCATAAATAACTCCCATTTGCTGTTAGATTAATTAGATTAGTTTGATGTCATAGAAATGGTTTTCACCCAGTAACACAATAGGAAATAGTTCTGAGTGATTGAAATTAGAAAGAAACAAAATTTAATGGTATTAAATGGCTAATAGTACTGAATAAAAAATGGAGTTGAATATAATTTCTTTTTTTTTCCGCCCTTAGTCATCTGATGGAGCCACTTGTATCAAATGTTTTTAATTTGTTCCCATTGCATGCTTATCTTGTGCAACGTCTGTATGTGTGTACTGTTAGTCAAGACCTCTTATGTAATACCCTGTAATTACATTATTATTTTTTTTTTACCAATAGCAAAAAATACAAAGACATTTATTTGTACAGAGCTACAAGAAGTGTAACTCATGAATATTGAGAGATTTTAGGAATGAGGACAAAATACTGTATGTATAATTGCAAAAGGACAATGGAAGGACATGGAATTATAGTGGTAAATATTGCAGGCAATCCTCTTCTACCCAGTCACTACACATAATATAGCTGTCACTATAGAGTTGATACTAAACTGTGTCTGCACAATGTTTTGAAAAATGAAAAAATAACAAAACATTCAACAAACTTTTGAAAAAATTCTTTTGGTGACTTTTTATGCACACAACCTATAACATAATTATGAAGAATGGACTCTTAATAGATAAAAATAACTTATTTTTTTAGACAACTTCATAACTCTAAAGCTGTGTTAAAACATTCTTTTAAACAAAGAACATTATGATTTTGGTTGGTACTTGATCTTACCAGGGGGAAAATTTTTGGAATACAAGGCGAAAGCTGATTATCACAAAAAGAAATAAATTTCAAAACAAAAATAAAAAAACACCCAACACAAATGGAACTAACATGCAACAAATGGTTAATAACGAAACATAATATACAATTAGATATTACATGCTTTTCAAATATGACTACTAGATTTAAAAGAATCACAAGAAAATTCAAACAGCTTTTTTGTATCTATAAATTTAAGGCTGGGGTTACTTTGTGTATCATTAAAACAAACATTTATGAAATATAATTATTTTGGGAAAAAAATTTGGGCTGTACCTTGTTGATTTGATACATCTAAAATGTAGAATGAAACAGTATTACAACACTAGTAAGTGATTTTTGCAAAGTTAATGAAGAAAATGATGCACTGATCCTTACAAAATTTTAATTATATATTTTCTCTTATGAGATATGGAATAGTTATTAATCTAAAAAAAGTTCCTTTCACTCTAAATCTTATCCCTAATGACTGAGGATATTCGTAAGAACAACCAATTGCAGTAACTAACAATTTTTAGTATCATAACGAATGTAAAGTATTTTTGTTTGTTTAATATTGTTTAGAGTCATAAATTACCTACCTTTGATTTAACCTTGTAGTTACCAATTGAATTGAATTATTAATCAAGATAAATAAGTTGTGTTATAAGAAATACTAATTTGAATTAGTTTTTATAAATATATATATTTTCCTAAAGGCCTTTGAGTGACGAGTGGATGTACCAGAGAAGTAATGGAATTGAGTTACAAAACTTTGGTCAGACCAATGATAGAATATGGTAGTATAGTATAGGAACTACATTTTGGGTATCAACTGCAGGAGTTGGAAGGGGTGCAAAGAAGAACTGCTAGAATTGTCACTAGAAATTACTGCAGAACACAGTCATGTGATAAATGATAAACTGGAAGGAGGGTGAAGTGAGCCATGGGAGTGTACAAGGCATATATTGGTGATGAGGCGTGGAAAGATATTGGTGGAAAAATTAAGAGAGGTGCATGGAACAGAAAAGATGACCATGACCACAAACTGGCACTCAATTTCAGGCATAAGGGTGTGGCCAGATTTTTTATTTTATTTTAGGTAAGGTGGTCAGATATTGGAATAAATTACAGAGAGAAATGATCAATAATTTACAAAAAATGCAATAAGAATTTAAAGTTGAAATTAGGAGATGGCAAAAGTAGTTGGGAAAAGGATAGGAGAAAATTTGGTGTTTAGGGAAAATTCCACTAGATCAAGGTCTCCATTGCAATTAAATTAAATGTTGAAAATTTCAGGCTTAAGCTCTTCATTAGCAGTAGAACCTAAAGTGTGCAGGGTAAGAGTAAAACAGTCATACAGTGGAGTTTAACAGTGTAGAGTTGGAGAGGATTGTGGAGAAAATTCTAACTGTGGTTACAATTTGAGATAGGTAAGAAAAATTGAATAAAATAGAAACAAATAAAGAGCATGGAAAATAAAGGTGCACAAAAACCTTATTGGTATCAAAATTACAAACATAAAAATCAAATCGAATACTAATCATCATAACCTGTGATCCCTGCAGCTGAAGAAATCAAATAGTTCAAAATTAAATTAATTAGTAGTGAAGGATTTATATATATAAAGTTCTCAGTATGTAGCTGTATTGTGCTAGCAATGAGACAAAGCTGAAATTCTATCCAAAAAAATAAAAATTTCTTCTGGTACATTCTCAAGATGAACATAGAAATTGTCCACTGATATGAGTCTAGAAGTTATGCTTGACTTAAAATAGGGTAACTGATTTTATGTGTGTGTACATTCTCTCTTTCATTTAAACCAGGATACATCATGCTTCTCTGCTAATGAAAATTTATTGTTCTTAGTGTGTTTGTAAATCTGTACCATTCAGGCACAATTTGTGAAAGTCATGGTATCTTTCTTCATCGTTTTATAAATTTAATTACATTTATGATTATAAAAAAGTATTCCCTAAATACAGTAAGAAAAAACATTTCATCCTATTTTTGTAAAATGAATTTAATGAAGAGTTAACATAGTTTTTGGTGAAAATGTGAATTGATTTACAAAGCTAGAACATACATTTTAACAAGGTATTGAAATGTTATTATTACAGGTGATGTCAATTAAACAGCTTTTAATTATGTTAATTTTCTCATAAATTTAACTTCTAGTGATTTTTGATTTTCCAGGTACAAACACAAATTTATAGTTACCATTTATAATACCATTAACCACATACATATGATTAAATGAGTTACAATTATTCTTAAGTATGCTGATAATGAGGCCACTCATTGTAGGTTGTAGTACCACAGTAATTGTTAATTCTTTAGTGGTTCCACAATTCACAAAATTTTGGGTGACTGTCAGTGTACAAATGGAGTCACCAGTTTAAATTGTGTGAAAATGATGGTGGCATATACATTACTGAAGTCATATTGTTTTAATGCAGTAAGATAAATTCACATTCACTTATTGTTTTGTACTTAAAAAATGAGAAATAAATTGTAATATGTTCCTAAAAAATTAGTTTAGTTGATTAATGTTCTTTGTAAAGTCTCTACATTTTTCTGAACACACAAAATTGATTATATTATTTACATTTGCTTTTCTTCTTGTAGTACATCATGTAGCAAAACCCTAATATACTATCTTCCTCTCTTCATCACTGGCATCATCATCACTGACACTGATCAAAGGCTTATCATAATCACAGTTGTGAAGTGTTACCTCACTTATTGAACTAAGTGGTGCAAGCTTAGACAAGTTCATACTTACTTGTCTTGGTGAGAGATCACTTAAATTGTTTGTCTCATGTTCCATATTGTTGGGTATCTTCTGTGATAAGTCCTCTAAAGACTGAAATAACAGATCAGTCATAGATAAGTGCACTTAAATTGGATCATGAACATATGTCAGTTTAAAATAAGATGCTTCTTAATAATACTTGGTGCGGCAGGGGAACTTCCTTATTTGAAATGTCTTCCTTGAAGCGATGGTTATTCCAATAAGGGAGAGAAGGCACTCATTTGAAAAGGCAGGACCTAACATTTTTTTGGCATGCAGGTTAATAACAATCATGAAGTGGATGAGGGAAGAGGGCTCAAAGGCGTACTTTTCAAGTGGCTGTTCGCTCATCACCCCACAAACAGCATTCAGGAATCACTTTAATATCACACCCATGGGTTGTGTTTCTAATTGGAAATCCATTCTTTATGGGTGGACAGCTGCAGGAAAACTGGTGATGTACATACAAAAAAAACTTGGAGGGTCAAGAACCATTAGGACATTCGAAAACATCAAATAAGTTAAACTGTCAATTATGCAATCTCCTTGGCCAAGGTTTCTCAAAGTAGGGTATGTGAACCCCTATGGGTTCACAAATTGATTGTAGGGGGTTCACAACAAGATTTATGCAATGGCGGCTGACTGGCTGTCTCAAGTTTCCAACATGCACAATGATGAAATGAGACTGAATATGAGCAAAATGCTCCTAAAATTGACTCATCCTGTGGGAAGAAACAAGCCCTTCAATCACATTAATTAATAACTTTGTCCTCTTTGTCACTGTATTACTAAGTTTTTTTTTTTTTTAAAATGAAAACCCAGTTTTTTAAAGGTGTTTTTCTATCGTCTGGGAAATTTTATAGAGGATGTATGGAGCTAAAAGTTTGAGAAACTCTATCCTAGGTGATCTGTATACAAACATGTAGATACTCTTGGAATGTATGATCATTCTGTGAGATGAATTCTTCATGAAGAACTGAAATTTCATCCATGCAAATTGGCAGTGGTGTTAAGCCACGCATTTTCCTATCACTAAAAAAAGCATTCAAAGCTGTTCTTGACAATTGCCTCATAACATCATTGTGTTCTTCAGTAATGAGTCTCAGTTTCACCTTTCCTGTTGTGTGAATAAGCATAACATGCAATACTGAAGTGGCACAAATCCCTGAGAACTTCATGAACAGCCCCTGCATATGAATGAGCGACTGTTTGATGTGCATCAACGGACCATGGTGTTTTGAAGAAAATGGTTACAATTTATGGTTATTTCCAAATGATTAAGGAGTTTTTTAACTAAAACTTCAAGAAATGGATGTGGGGGATATCTGGTTTCATCAGGATGGCGCTATGACCCACATGGCATGAATGTTGATGAATAGTGAGAACACTTCTCCAGACGCCTCATCTCATTGCAGCGCGATCTTCAGTGGTCGGCACATTCACCCGGTTTAGCCCCGTGTGAATTTTTTGTTGGGGCTATCTGAAATCGTTAGTTTCGGCTGTCCAAGGATCCTGGCTCAACTGAAAAACAATATACAAGCTGCTATTGACAATATACCCATCGATATGCTGGAAAGAGTGGAGAAAAGCTTCAAAATCGATTATCTCAATGCACTGCCACCTTAGTGATATAATTCTTAAAACATTACAAATAAAAACTTTAAATGACTCTCTGTAATATGTGAAAAGAATTATACTGATATCTTCTATTCTGTTTGTGTTATTCATTTTTAAAATAATGAAGTTTCCCTGTTGAACCCTGTATTTCTTTGAAATAGTAGTGTTTATTTTTCAGAAAACAAAATTAATAATAGCCTTGTTCATGCAAAGGCACATAGCAAATTCCATTACTGGCTTGAAAATTGTTTATGTAAATGCCTGTACAGAAGTACAAACCATTATCAGTATAAGAAAACTGATATTCTGTATTTTAGTAAAATATAAGTGCTGACAAAAGAATAGATGTTTTCAGGTAAAATAGTTTGTTCTTTTTCCTAACTTTGTTGGTTGACTATTTGACAGTTAAATTTCCAATAAATTTGGAGAACATCAGAAATATTCCTCATTAATTAACCAATTCATCCTTCACGAATTAATGACGATTCCCTCTAATCAATTCATACTACAATTTACAGACTGCTGCCTTGGTTGCCAGAGGGTTTTACTTTTCCCCAAAGGTTACTGATTACTACTGTTCTTGACTGAATTAAAGAGTTCCACCAAATGACAACAGTGACGAATTGCTTTTCAATTAATATTTATTTGTCCATGAACTCTATGATAACACAAGGCACCAGACTTCTACAAAGTACTGAACCACAAACATAAAAATATTTCAGCAATTACACTCACAAACGACTGTAAAACGTCCGAAATCAACTGACTTAGAACTAACTCTGCTCACCATCTCTGTGTGTTTAAATAATTGCTGGAAAAACATCCAGAAAGCCACAAAGAGTGCCAATGGATGTTTCTTGAATGTTAAAAATATGTTAACAATTAAATCCATACAAAGATAATTTCAGATCATTCAAAATCACTCACAATCATTAGAAAACACCTTAAAATGAAAGTGAATAACGTTTATATGCATTTTAACATAAAATTAACAATATAAAACAGTCCAAACAGTTGAAATTAACCTCCAAACATCATGTATTATATCAGCACTTACAATCACAAACTTTTAATTAATGTTTCATGCATAATACTTTCCTTGAAAGTATTACATATCATTTACACAGTTTATCTCCATAAAATAATGTTCATTCACATGATGAATATACACAAATTCAAACAAAAAATATACAAATCCGCAATCAATCCACTCCCATCTAATTATACATAGTCCTAAAAAATAAATTTCATAAAAGGGCTGGGTCTGAGGGCTGTTATAAACTCTATTAAAATGACATCATTATTATTTTAAAAAGTTGTATCATAATTGAAAAAGTATTCCAAATTAATATTGTAAAACCATATTAATAGTTTGTTGTTGAAGAGAGATAAACATTGAGTAATTGTACATTTGCATATTTTTGTATAAATGAGTACTGGTTTGATGGATGGAAATTGTTTAGATGAAGTGTTAACATGATTAAAAGCATTATAATGTTTGAAATGTTAATTACAAGACTTTAAGTATGAATGTTACGTAAGTCATAGTGTTTTAAGTATGAATGTCACCTATAAGGAATTGTTTAAATTTGTCAGTTTTACATTTAAATTCCTATAAACAGCGTCTATTCTCATTAAAAAATGTTTATGTAGGATTATAAACAATTTTGTATAGGTCCTGATTGATTTTGTATTATTTATATTGTTTTCTGTGATTGTTAGCAATTCAAAAGTGTTGGGTGCCACTTATGATGGTATCTCAAAAATTCTTTACTTTTTAGTAAAACTCCTGATAGTGGGTGCTGCCAAGTTCACTTGAGTTTGCCTGAAATAATGCTAATAGGATGCTTGTCTCTAGTATTTGCAATGTGCTTTAGAATCACTGGAAGCAGTTGATGACATGTCTCATCCATGTATGTGGTTATAAAGAGTTTGGTAGAATCAAAATTTATATATGAGGAGATGGCGAACAAAACGTAATAATTATAAAAATTCAAATTTTACAGGAAGAGCAAAAAACAAAATGACATACTTGCAGGGGGATTTTTCTTTTCTCTTATTGCATTTTGAACTCTATTTGACATTATGTTAAATCGAAATTCCTGTCTTTAATAAAACGGAAAATATTCAAATTTGAAAAATTCAGTTATGCCTTTTTGATTGCCACGGATGCAATTATTATGTTTTGATTGCCACCAGGATGAAATTAAGCCATTTTGATTGCTAACGCTAAGTTTTTTTGTGAGTTAGGTTAGGTTAAATAAAGCACAATTAGTTTAGAAAACCTTTATTGAGTCTAGTCTAATAACATTTAAACTTATAATCATTAAAAATTAAGACTGATGTGAAAAAAAGTTATTACTTTGTTAAATAAAAAAATCATTAATGCTGTCATTATAGATTGAACTCAGTGTCCATTTCGTTACAATCACAACCTTCATCATGTCCATCTTCCTCACATTTTTCTTCATTATCTTCCCTCTGACTCTCATTGCTTTCCTGAGGGTTTCCTAAAATGTGTTTGTACCAACTTAGTTCTTCACACTTTTTCCAGTTGCTTCCAAAATGCTTTTGTAACAATACCAGAACGACTTTTGCTTCCTGTTCCTGTAACTTATTTTTCATTTCCAGTTTTCTTAAAGTGGTTCTATGCTCCTTTTCTTTTTTAGTAACGTTGTTACTGGTCCCAGTTCAATCTCATATTTGTAATATTTTGAGGTTCTTAAGCCACAGGAGACAATCTTTGTCACCTTCATTGCTGTTACCACTTTCTTACCCTTCTTTTTATTTTATTTTTCTCCTTCAACTCTTTGACTACTGCCTCCTTTTCTACTTTTATACACTTGAGCTCTCTTATTCCTGTCAAAATGTTGTGTACGTTACTCAGGTCTTTACATTGTTAAAAAGTGAGATTATAAAATAAATCTGATAAAACTTACTTTTTTTTTTGTTCGATCCCGAATTCATAGTATCGGAAGATATTTTAACTTCGTATAAACAACAATAACGGAGAACTATACTATACTAACACTAATCTTATTAAGTTTTCTTCAACTAAACATAAAGCCTAGTGTTGTCTCATTAAAAACGGCATTGAAAATGCAACCAAAAAAAAAAAAAAAAAGCATGTCATTTACATATTTTGTTTTGATTGGCATAGGACAAATTTGTATGAAAATTATTCCGTTTTGAATGAAATCAGTCTCGTGTCTTCAAAGTTGTTGAAATTTTAGTGTAGTTATACCGTTTTGATCGAGCACAATCTTTGGGCTCACTTTTAGTACAGTTTTATGCTGTTTTGTTTGAAAATGAGTTTAGATTCAGATTTAGCAGACCAAAAACTACTGTATTAAAAAAAAAAAAAAAAATGTGTTTCGACCAGAAGTGTAGTTATTACGTTTTGTTCGCCACCTCCTCATATATATATATATATTAACTGTGCCTTTAATCTCCGCAGAATTTGAGTTGGTTTCACGACTTCACAAGTGGGAAATTTAATAATTACACGTTGTGCAATTGAGGAGTGCTTATCTTGCTCCAACATTGTTAGCTGTACTACTGATTGCACAAGAAAAGGCCAACAATCACTCTCCCCACTCCTGACATTCCTGACAAACATATGTAGAAATGTGAGACCATTCAGGCCATTATAAGTAGATTCATTCTGACATTTATTATCGATAACTTTTACAGTAAAACTGCTGATAACAAAAAAGGCTAGGGAAAATAAATCAATTACTCACTACATAAGAAAGCAGGAAGACCAGGTTGGACACAGTTTACAATATTTTGGTCTAAATCTTAGTCATGAATAGAGGGGAATATATGACAAGGGAATCAGATATGTATATACTGAGACAACACATGTTCATTCTGTGTTAATCTAGCCAACCATATATCCTGTCAAGATTACCCTGTAATAATCCTCTCCTGCTTTAGACCTACTATATAATGTTATATTATCTGGGTTCAAATCCTGCTGAGGTCAAAATTTTTTAAGTGTTGAGTTTGGTCGTAAGAGTTATGTCAGGTTCAGATTCCATGTCAAACTGTAGTTCCACCCATGACAGAGGAAAAATGTGAGGCGTATCCAAACTCTGTCAAACAAGCCAGTTGAATAATCATTCAGGATCTGTGGCTAACAATGCCTTATGTGTTAACTTTACTTATCTGCAACAACCAATCTTTTGACTATAAACCACCAACAGATTCATTTTAGAATAGTGAACAACATTGTTTCCATTACACTGCGCCTTAGCTTTCCTATTTTACTTCCACCTTTACTTATACTGTGTTTCCTACCCTAACCCATATGCAGCATACCTTTTAGCAATTTCACCACCCAGTAGTCACTTTTTCATCTACCTCAGCATTGTTTAACCTTTATTTCTTAGTATGCTATTTTTATTTATGTAAGAAGCACCTGCTCCAATTTTCTCCCTACCATTGATGAGTGAAAATATCTCATGTCTCATTAAACCAATTACTTAAAATCTGTGACTTTTTTTGTATCCTTTCCAATGTCTTCTGCAGAAATGTTTGCATACTTTTTATAATCCATAGTTTTCTAACATACACATAGGAATTTATTGATGCATCAGTTAGAGGTCTTACTCCACACAAGCCCCTCATGAATGTATAAGCATTTTTTCTTGCTACTATTAATTGCTTGCTACTTCAAGATTTCCTGACTGCCTTGCTGTTTTCTAATTATATTCTATTCTCTTCTTACCACCCACTTTAACCTACTCACTTCTCTACCATAGTGCAAAAGATTCATGCTTTTCTTTACTTTTTTTATTTTGGAATAAACAATACTTCCCTCATTCCTATTAACTTTCCCAGTTCCTGCCAACTGAACTGGTACTGCTCCAATCTCTTGATGAAACTTTCCTTCAAATAATTATTCACATTTCAGAAAACTGTTCCTGTATATAATAGTACCTCAAACAACATTCACTTCAATCAACGGTTCACGTAAGCTTCTTATATTCATCAGAACCACTTATGTTATTGGTAACCTCAGGCCCAATAATATAGTAAACAAGCTTTATTAGGAAGATGCCCAACATTGTTTTCTACATTGTGCTCTGCTCTCCAACTTTTATAGAGCCTCCTTACCTTGCTAAGGTGTTTCTCACTGTGTATCAGTCCTCCCTTCAACCAAGACTCTATTACCTACAATCACAGATTGTGATTTTCAATCAAGTTACTTTGTTCATTATAGTCCTGGTAGCATTCTTACAAAGTGTGTAAGAAAAGTAATGAAACTGATTTTTTACTTACCAAAGTTTTTTTTTCTTCTTTTTTTTTTTTTTTTTTTTTCTTTTTTTCTTTTAAACACAATATTATCTTCTTCAAAGTAGTTACCTTGGGCAACTATACACTGGTGGAGTCATTGTTTCCACTCTTGGTAGCATCACTGGAAGCCTTGAGCTGGTAGGGCTATTAACTGGTCAGTCACAGGCCTTTGATTGTTTTCCAGAGTTCTAAAATGACGTCCTTTTAAGGCATGTTTCAATTGCGGACAAAGGAAAAAGTCACAAGGATTTAAACAGGTGAATAGGGAGGTTGAGCAACAACTGGAATGCATCACAAATTCACTGGTGGAAAAAAGCTGTGCAACACAGGGCATTGTCATGATGAAGCATCAACTTGTCTGCAATGTCTGGTCTCACACAAATCACTATTTTCCTGAGCCTTTCAAGGGCACCTTTGTAAAACACTTGGTTGACAGTTAGTCCTGGAGGAACAAATTTTTTATGCACGATACCTCTACTGTAAAAAAAGCAAATCAGCATTGTTTTGATTTGCTCATTCGACATTTTTTCGGCTAAGGAGATGACAGAATATGCCACTCTTCACTTTGCCGCTTTGTTTCAGGATCATACTGAAATATCCAGGCTTAATCATCTGTGATCACACAACTGAAGAATTCTTGGTCATTATCAATTCTCTCAAGAAGATCAATGCACAAGTTTCTTCGATTGTTCTTCTGTTCAGTTGTGAGGTTTTTTGTCACCATTTTGGCACAAACCTTTCGTGTGTCGAAATCGTCTGTCAAAATTTGATGTACAGTGAAAGTGCTTAAATTTAACTGTTCACTCATCATCCTTATTGTTAAACGAAGGTCTGATCTCACAAGAGCCCTCACATACACAGTTTTTGAAGTTGAAGGTCTCCTTGAGTGAAGTTGATCCTCAATGTTTTCTCGGTTTCCAAAAATGATTTGTCCCAGTGGAAAACTTGTGCTCTTGATAAAAAATCTTCCCCATGGGCCTGTTTCAACTTGATTGCACAATGTTGCTCTGAATTCTGATGCTCCATTTTTGTAACACACAACAAAAACATGACTTCACTGATGACGCTGTCAAAAATAATGTGTTTGCTGAATTGGGATGAAACTAAGACTGAGCATGTGGAAGGGATGAAAAAATCAGTCTAGCACAGACCGGTAGACAAACCATTGCCAGATCGCCCACAGTGTTGCCAATCTCATTACTTTTCTCACACACCTCATATAATGGGCTGTGACATATTATCATCATTACTGTACATTCTCCTTAATGCCACATTATGACTCACACACTCTTGAGAACGAAGTGATATATATGAATTTGTGTTTTCATGAACAAAGACATGGCCTGAAATATTGTGTTTATGTAGATGCAGCCGCCATTCCTTCAACTTTACTTTCCATATTAATATCACCTTAATCCATTTCTTTCTGCTCCATTGTTGTTGAGAGTATTCCTCTTTTGAGAAATGTAAAGCAGATGCTCATGATTATTTTCCAGATCCAGTTTCTTATAAGTGTTTTGTAATCTATCTTATCACAGGAACTTGTAACTGGTTGCTGTTATCTGTGTGAGATATATTTCAAGCTTTAAATACGAAGATATCTTATATATATATATATATATATATATATATATATATATATACTCTGAGTTTCCCTACATTTCACTTTTCAGCCACCACCACCTAGCACAGATCACTGGTGGTTCTGTGTGAAAGTAGCATGGATTTTCCTGTCGTTCACAACATTGTCCAAATGCCGATAGCTGTGGGGATGTGGCAGATATGATGGTTAAAAGTGGTCAATGCAGGGCTTTTTCATATTTCGACCAAAGACTTTTGTAACCTTATACTTCTCTTTCCTGCCACAACTAAATTGGATAGACCATTGATGTTTGTGTGTGGTAATAACATTAAATCTCCCATTGTGAACTATGGTGGTTAGATGTCGATAGCTGTGGAGGTGTGGGAGATATGGTGATTGAGAGTGGCCGATCAAGGATATTTTTGTATTTCGACACAAAGATGTGTGTCTTCGTATATGTCACTTTGTTGCCACAACTACATAGCATAGATCTTTGTTGTTTGTGTGTGGTAGTGGTATCGTGTCTCCTATCATGTACTATGGTGGTTAGATGTTGGTAGCTACGGAGGTGTGGGAGATATGGTGGTTGAAAGTGGTCGACCTGTGCCACTTTCATATTTCTACCAAAGACGTATGTCATGGTGTATAACTTTTCAGCCAAAACTATCTAGCGCAGATGACTGTTGTTTGTGTGTGGTAGTAGCAAAAAGTCACTCATTAATCACAACGTTGACAGAATTTAGGTAACTGTGGGAATGTGGGACATATAGTCGTTGAAAGTGGTAGATCAAGGATATTTTCATATTTCGACCAAAGACATGTGTGTCCGTATATATTACTTTGCTGCCTGAACTACATAGCGAAGATGACTGTCATTTGTGTGTGGTAATAGAATCGAGTCTCCCATCATGAACTATGGTGGTTAGGTGTCGGTAGTTGTCAAACCAAATTCTTTACAAACATGAACGAAGTCATGGGTACCAGCTAGTTTTGAAATAAAGCTGAAGCCGGGGCAAATCTAGCATTTGCCTGCATATTGTGAAATATCTTTCAAACGATAAGAATCTTTGTACAGCAATTCAGCCTCTGAAAGCTGCTTCACACTTCTAAAATCACAACTCAAATATCTATGATACAAGCTTACCTTGTCCTGCAGAAGCTCAGTGTTTTCATTAATTGGTTCCCATGCTAACTCCTTGTCTGTATTATCTGCAGTATAAGAAAATCATGTGCTAGTTTAAATAATCAGTACATTTTTTATCAAGATCGTTAAACATCATCTAAATAAATTATTCAAATATCCTTAAAATTA
Source organism: Vandiemenella viatica (assembly GCA_031002005.1). NCBI lineage: Eukaryota > Metazoa > Arthropoda > Insecta > Orthoptera > Morabidae > Vandiemenella > Vandiemenella viatica. The sequence goes on from CM061920.1 coordinate 127,770,468, forward strand.
GTTAGTAAAAATGTCTAAAAATTTTAGTATTCTTTATGTTTGTCAGGTAGACGAGAATACTTAATGCTTTTTTCTCATTTGGTATGGTAAAGACAGATATTTTAAGCACTTTGGAATATTGAATTTAGAAAATATCACAGCTGGTTTGAAATTCCTGGTTAATTACATCTGAATAAGTTAATTATAGCTCTTACACAAGCCCTGCTGTAAAAGTAAAATTATTTCACTGAAAACTTTTGTTTCATAAATATGACTAAATAAATTATTATAACAAAATATTAAAAAGTGAAATATAACTACTTCATTGTTCCTAATAAAATAACTTATAAGGTATTGGTAATATCACACTTGGAAAATGGAGATATAAATTACAAGGAAAGAGAAAGTGACTCATCACTCACCAAAGTTGAAGGCAGCGATGGGTGAAGAACATATATGACGAACACAAGAATACACAATACTTTGGTTTTACACCTTATTCGTGCTAAAGAAAATGAGTCATGTGTTTCGGGAGGTGTGCACATGCCAAAGTTTCCTACATCTCATTTTCTTTAGCATGAATAAGGAGTAAAACCGAAATATTGTGTATTCTTGTGTTCGTCATATATGTTCTTCATCCTTCGCTGCCTTCAAGTTTGGAGAGTGATGAGTCATTTTCCCTTTTGTTGGAATTTATATTGCCTAAAGCTGTTTCCTTTTTCCTTAGTTTAATTATTGGAAAATGGAGAAAAATTCTCCACTGAGAATAGTATACCACTGATAATTGCCTTAGATTTTTTTTTTTATTTTACTTTTTTCAGGAAACTTGCAGCATACAACCAGCCACAACTGTCTATTCCAATCCCACCACAGAGGAATCTTTACCTACCATTGGACATTCCACTTGCACAACTACACATCTCATTTACCAACTTACCTGTATTCAATGCAAAGCTTCTTATATTGGCCTCACCATTAATCATCTCTCCATAAGGATAAATAGCCACAGGCAAACAGTTTGTACTGGCAATCTAGACCAGTGAATGGCAACCCATGACAGTTCATACAAGGTGATTAACGAAGATATGCAAATATTTTAATATGTTATTCTACAAGTAAAACTAAAGATAAACGTTTATATAAACATAGGTCCACAAATGTTTAGTTACGGCTACTAAAAGATTTTGCCTGAAATTTAGCAACCTCGCTAATATGAAGCCATCGCAAAACTTTACGAGGTTACAGTAAAGCACAATTTCCATTTATTTTGTTTTTACTGATCTGGTGAATGTAATAAACAAGTCCCAGACGTGTATCTGCAGTTTCCCAGAGAAGCAAATAAATAATTTGGGAAAATTAGTAATTTATTGACTGCTTGGCCTATTTTTGTTTTTACATTCCAGACAATTGTACAAAGTTTTCAACAGAAGTTGTAGAGAATTTAATTTTGGAAAATGATGGTAATAAAGTTAACTAAAACAGTATGAATGTGTCAGATAATTTGCTTATATTAATACTACGGCTCAGTGTTAAGGAAGTTGTACAGTGTACATACAATTTCACAATACATTCACAACAAATGTTCAGTTCTGGAATTTACTTGCATAATCTCTAGAATTTTTGAAAAACTACCGCAGATACACGTCTGGGACACGTTGGAAACTAGCTTACCAGGAATCCTCCTGGCCTTATCATCTGTTAACACCCAGCAGAAAACCTGTCACTTATATCATTATTTTCTTCAATTACATTATTTAACATGTTTTATTTATCAGATAAAAAACATTTTTATGTATTTGTTTTATTGAAAATAACAATTTTTTCATGTATTATAATTCATTTATCTTAATTTACTTTGGATTGATGATACTCTTCCATCCGCATCCTTCTCACCTGGTTCATTTTTGACTTAGTTATGACACGAGTGACAATATGTACACAGTTGATGCCTTCCTCTAGTAATTATTAATATTTGTACCAAAATATTGTAGAGTGTTTTCATGTTTTGGTGTTTGTTGTAAAAGAAATGCTAAATAGTGATTCCAGCAGGTGAGGAAGGAAAGCAGTAGAGATGATGGGAGGGGCAAGAAGCAGTGGAACAATATCTCAGATTGTGGCTACTTGGGAGCCCAGTATGTACTGGCAGACTGCCTAAGTTCACAGGAACTGCTGCTCTCAGGAAGGAAACTGTGAAACAGGAATTAAAGTTATATCTGTTAAATGTGGTGGAATGTGGCAAAACAGGATGGTCAGTATTATGTCTGTGACCATTTATCCAAATGATTGGTAGTCAACCCATTTTATGTAGCTGAGCGTTTGGTGAAGGAAGTTGGTAAAAGATATGGAGATTGGTGTAGGTGGTACGCGGTGCATATTGAAAGTCTTACAGTAGGATCTGTTGCAAGAGTGGTACCATAGGACTATTGTTCTGAATGCAGAGATTTGTACGACGGCTGTAGCATCTGATTCTGTTTGTAAGTAAGCATGTAATACGTGGGAACCAGATATGCACGTTGCGTAATTGTGCAGATCCCCCACCACAACCACTGCCATTGTCGGCTCCAACAGATCAGTTGTAGCCAAGGTATGGGCAATTGAACATGACCGCTATGATCAATGCTCCTTCCAAATGTAGTGCCGCTGAAATCCATTGCAGAATGAGCAAAATGTATGGTGAAAACTTTATTAGTGACAGTAGTATATGGGAATAGTGTAAACAGTTCAAAGAAGGGCGAGTTGACATTCATGATGAAGGTGTCACTACTGTAGACCTTGCTCAGCGTACTGATCAGGTGGTCATCGGCAAACAAATGTTTACAATCAATGAACTTTCTGAAGAATTCCTGCAGAGCAATCCAAACCACATGAAGAGAAATGATCCCTTCAGGTGTGGCCAAACATGCAGTTCCAGGTTGACAAAAGCCTTTTTATACAGTTCAAGTTGGAACTTTCTGACCACCCACCATATAGTCCAGACCAAGCACCAACTGATTTTCATCTGTTCAGAGACTTGAATGCATGGTTACGCAGACAAGACTTTGCCACCAACGATAAACTTCAGGATGCCATCAAGATGCATCTCTACTTACTGGTGGCTAACTTCTTTGAAGAGGGCATTAAGAATCTTGTGTCACAATATGACAAATGCCTCAATCATTTTGCGATTATGTAGAAAAATAAGTAAGACCAAGCTGTACTTTTGATTATAAAATTATTATGTTATGTAAATTAGTCTTTTTTTATAGGTCGTCAGATGTAGGGGGCAAAAATCTTGTATTTATGGACCAGAAGTTGGTTGAAGTTAGGAATTTCTATCGAAGAGAGTTCTGGAATGGGTTAAAAGGAAATAGTGGAGGATAAATTTCTTTCCGGGCAGGATTGAAGGAAATCATTACCCTGTTGTAGGGTACAGTTTATGGTTTCAAACCCTGGGAAGGACTGTGCGATAAAAAGTGGTCTGTGATTGGTCTACGTATGTGTATGGTGGCTGCTGGTCTGTATTGACTGGGTTGAAGCATTAATAAGTTGTTTGTGTACCATGTCAGGAGGATAATTGCAGGTTTTAATGATAAAATAATATTACTGGAATAGTTAGTAAGAGAATGATATTATTTTGCCATGAATACCCAGTCAATATATATATAGTTCAATCACATATCCTTTTTTAAAAAGCATGTCTGTCCTTCAACAAACCTCCAAATGGTCTTACAATCAAACTGCCAATATTTGGTTGTCCCCCACAAACTCACCCTGCCCTACATGCCTTTCGCTACCAACAGTCTTTGGCCCTTAGTCACCTTGTTCTGCAACAATATACAATTCTGGCTAACCAACATTCTGGAAACCTCATATCCCTATACAAAATACTCATGTTATCATTCCCACAAGTAAATAAAGTTTTGCAGCATATTTTACAGCAAGCAGTTAACTCCAGCAGTATGCATGCCCAGAAACATTTACAGTAGTTATCCAAATTGCTGAAGTCCCATCTTGCACTAGGGCAGTTTCTTCCACACCAACCAATGGTCTACCAATCAAAATCACAGCCTCCTCTGATTTCCTCAAAACCGTCCATTGCCCAGCTCCTCAACATACCTCAACCTCCCCCTTTAAAACCTGCACCTCGCTCTCTGCACCAAAGTCCTACTCCCAAGCCTAAACTGTCAGTTATAAACCTATCCTCATCACCATTATCTGAATCCCAGCTCTCTGTACTCTCTAAAGGACTCACCTTCTCATCCACCCCCACATTTGACCATGCCAAACTAGTCCGTGACTCACTATCGTTCTGCCGTACACTCCGCTGGCGGTATCACTTTGCCACTCATAGCAGTGAACAGGGATATCAGGACAACCTAGAACCAAGTCTAGAGAAATTCAAACCATCATCCACACTTGACCCTCCACCTCTTCCCCAGAACCATCCCCTCGAAATTTTTAAAGATTTCCTTTCCACCAGTTTGGCCTCTCCCATTTTCCTTAAATCTTTAGCAAACACCAACAATCTTCGCCCAGGTGAAACCTGTGCCAGAAAACAACTCTCCAGCAATTTAGATCTCATTATCCTTCCAGCTGACAAAGGCTCAACCACTGTAGTCATGAACAGGAATGACTATGAGGCTGAAGCTCTTCGTCAGCTATCAGACACCAAAACCTACTGCTGCCTATCGGAAGATCCAACTCCTGCTGTCAACAAAAAAATACAAGAATATGTACAGTTTAGTGGACCTCTCCAAGGTCTCACCCCACAATCCATTTCGCTTCTCACTCTTCAAAATCCACGTACACCCACCCTTTATCTATTGCCCAAAATCCATAAACCTGGCAAATCCAGGACGCCCTATCGTTGCAGCCTACTGATCGCCAACTGAGCGCATCTCTGCCTTGGTTGATCACTACCTACAGCCCATTGTTAATCAGCTCCCTTCTCATATAAAGGACACCCAGCACTTTCACTTCCGGCTTTCTACCTTACCCACACCTCTTCCTTCCGACTCAATACTGGTTACCATTGACGTCACGCCCTTGTATTCCACACTGGCATGACCTCAGGGCCATGGAACATTTTCTGGACCAGCGCCCTGCCAACAGCCTTCCTTTGACATCCTTCCTCATCAAATTAGCCCACCTTATCCTTAATAATAACTATTTCTCCTTCGAAGGCAACATCTATCACCAAACCTGCGGAACTGCCATGGGTACCCGCATGGCCCCCTCTTATGCTAATCTGTTCAGGGGCCGGCTGGAACAGACATTTCTGGAGGAAGTCCCTCTCAAACCCCTCATTTGGCTTCGTTTCATTGATGACATATTTATGATTTGGACGCATGGAGAAAATGAATTGCTAAATTTACTGAACCATCTCAATAACTTTAGCATGCTGAAATTCACTTGGTCCTACTCCCACACCCAGGCCACATTCTTGGATGTGGATTTGTCCCTATCCAATGGCTATCTCAACTCTTCAGTTCACATCAAACCAACCAATCTTCAACAGTATCTCCATTTCGACAGTTTCCACCCATACCATACCAAACGTTCACTCCCCTATAGTCTTGGCATTCGAGGTAGTCGCATATGCTCTAACCAACAGTCTCTCATGGATTATTCAACAGTATTTCAGAAGCATTAATATCTCGCAACTACCCTCCAGCTTTGGTTAACAAACAGCTTTCACGTGCTACATCACAACTGAATCAGCCAATCAATCATCCCAGACACGCAAAACCCAACCACAATCCAGTCTTGGTCACACAGTACTACCCAGGCCTCGAATCCATCAACAGAATCCTCCAGCAGGGCTATGATTTCTTACAAACATGCCCTGAAATGAGGTCCATTCTTCCTAAAATCCTCCCTGCCCCTCCTAGAACTTGTTTCAGCAGACCACCTAACCTCAGCGAACTTCTAGTCCACAAACACAGTCTTCCTCTCCCTAACAGTCAACCCCAAGGCTCTTTCCCATGTAATAGACCACGCTGCAAGATGTGTGACATACACCATGCTTCCACCACTTTCATCAACCCGGTCACAGGGGAAAGCTTCCCTATCATAGGACACGCCACCTGTGAAACCACGCATGTAATATACCAGTTAACATGCAACCACTGCCTGGCTTCATATATAGGTTTGACCACAAATACACTCTCCATAAGAATGAATGGCCACCGTCAGACAGTGTTCACACAGAACCCAAAGCACCCAGTTGCTGCCCATGCCATAACCCACGACTTGAATAATTTCAACTCTTGTTACACAGTCTGTGCTATCAGAGTTCTCCCTAATAGCAGCAGTTTCTCTGAACTCAGAAGGTGGGAACTTGCCTACCAGTATAAACTTGGCACAAGGCAACCAAGTGGGCTCAACTTAAGATAATACCCGGTCATTATTATTAGTAGTACATATGTTTAACCTTTTTTTTTATTCCTCTCCTTTCTATTACCTATATTGAACCACCACTAACCTGAGGTGATGTTTACTTCATAAATATTATTATTATTATTATTAATGGAAAATGGTTTGTCAGACCATAATGCTCAAATAATTACTTTGGATATTGTGGGAAATGAAAATAACAAAAAGAAAGGATTTGTCAGAGTTAGGCCATTAAAGAACAATTCAATAAAAACATTAAATGATGAACTTCTCAATGAGGACTGGAGCACTGTTTATAAATTAAAAAGGGTAAATAATAAATTCAATTACTTTCACCAAAGGTTTTTGGAAATTTACGAAAGGTGTCTCCCTACAAAACTAGCTCCAATTGGTCAAAAACGATTAAACAAAAATTGGGTTACAGTTGGTATCAAAACATCTTGCAGACATAAAAGGGAATTGTATGTAAAAGTTAGGAATACTGATAATATGCTTCTCAGACAACATTATAAAACTTACTGTAGAATTTTAACCAAAGTAGTAAAAGAAGCTAAACGTTTGGCCATAAACGATGAGATTAGTAGTTCAGATAATAAGATAAAAAGTGTTTGGAACATTATTAAAAGAGAAACAACTGTATCATCCCTTGAACATAAACCTATATCTATAAGCATTAATGATAAACTTGTAAATGACCCCTCGTATGTAGGAAGTGCTTTCAATAACTATTTCTTAACAGTTGCTGAAAAAATAAAAGGAAAATGTATTGGGAATATGGATGCTATAGCAATACTTAAATCCTTGTCACCAAAAGCAGCACCTATGTCTCTATTTCCCACCAGTAAAAATGAAATTGAAAAAATTATTAAATCCCTCAAAAATAAAAATTCATTTGGTTATGATGAGGTTTCAACCCATGTAATGAAACAATGTAACACCAGCATTAGTAGAGTTATTAGTCACATTTGTAATAGTTCTTTTGAAGAAAGTATCTTCCCTGACTCACTCAAGAAGTCAATAATCAAACCGCTTTATAAAAAGGGTGATACCTCAAAGATTGAGAATTACAGACCAATATCACTTCTACCAGCATTTTCAAAAATCTTTGAAAAAGCAATGTACAGAAGGGTGTATGCACATCTACAAAAGAATGACCTACTCAGTAAAGTACAGTTTGGTTTTAGACAAGGCGTTTCAACAGATTCAGCAATTTTTGCTTTTGTAAACAACATACTGGAATCAATGCATAAAAAACTAAATTCCCTAGGTATATTCTGTGATCTTGCTAAGGCTTTTGACTGTGTTGATCATGATATTCTACTAGGTAAATTAGATCACTATGGAGTTAGTGGTAAGCCAGGACTTTGGTTTAAATCATACCTGGAAATAGAAAGCAATGTGTATCACTGAAAGATGCTAATACAGGATAAACTCAGAATGGGGTATAGTTAATGTGGTGTGCCTCAGGGTTCAATTCTTGGCCCTCTGCTGTTCTTAATCTATATAAATGATCTTCCACATATACTAGGTGATAATGAACACATAGTGCTCTTTGCAGATGATACCAGCATATCGTTGAAAGATCCATCAGCACAAAACCTCGAAAACATAGCAAATGATGCCATAAAGAAAATTAATAGGTGGTTTAATGCCAACAAACTAATGCTTAATGTAGAAAAGACACAGTTACTTCAGTTTGTTACAAAAAATAAAACAAAGGACAGCTATAATGTGATATTAGAAGGGAAAACAATCAATGAAAGCAGTTTCACAAGATTCCTGGGTGTATATATAGATAACAAATTGAACTGGAAACAACATATTCAAAAACTTCTTAAAAAACTGCATTCTGCAACATTCTCACTGAGGGTAATATCTAGAATAGCTAATATAGAAACCAGAAAGTTAGTATATTTTGCATATTTTCATTCCCTGCTCACTTATGGCATCTCATTTTGGGGAAACTCGTCACAAGCACAAAGGGTATTTAAATTACAAAAGCGTGCTATAAGAACTATTTGTGGAGCAAACACATGGACGTCGTGCAGAAATCTGTTTAAAAACCTGGGTGTTCTAACCATGCCAGCACAGTATGTATACTCTGTATTATCATTTGTAGTGGAAAATCCTGAACACTTCAATCTTAATGCTGACATACATAGCCATAATACTAGGAATAAATATAATATTCACAAGCATTACAAATCACTGTCAATTGTACAGAGAGGGTTAACATTTACTGGAGCTTCCTTATTCAATGTCTTACCAACAGAAATTAAATGTTACCTACAAAAACCCAACTACTTTAAGTCCAAACTGAAAGAGTTTCTGCTTCAGAACCCGTTTTTCTCTGTGAAAGAATTTTCTTCTTGGAGTTTGGTAACTAAGAATGACTGATAAAATAGAATATATGGTGTATGGAAGGGGAAGGTGACAAAGTTGTCCACAGTTACTAAAATGATATATGGTTTTTCTTTCTGTTGAAACTTTTGACAATTTAAGTAATTATTGTGGTTACAAAATTCCACTCATATATAGTAACTAACATGGGATAGCATGCATTCAAAAAACTGCTGTGAAAAATTATCATACTAACAGGTTGTTAAGTAATTGACTGCTTATGAGTTGTTGGTAATATAATTGATATTGTTAATAAGTGTGTGTACTGTTCCACATAAATAGCAACTAACATGATATAATACGCTATGTAGTCGCAAATCACAGTGAAACTTATCATGGTTACTGGTTGTAAGAAAATAACTGATTATTAGATGCTGGTAACAAGTGTATATACTGTTCCACATAATAAGTATTAATTAACTCGGGATTGTATTTGTAGATAACAGGAGATATTGGTTATACTAATGGGTTGTAGCTAACTTGTTGTCAATATATAATAACATTATCAATTATATAGTAATATTGACATTACAAATAAGTGTATGTACTGTTCCACATCCCCGAGATTATTCTCACATGGGATCAAAGTGAACATATCTATCTATCTATCTATCTATCTATCTATTTGTATAATATTTTGTATATAATATTTTTTTCAATTTATATTTAGTTCTAATTATATTTTGATCTTCCCACCGACCAGAAATTAGTTTGGATATTTATTTTTGCTCGGGTATGAGCTCTGATTCACTGCCCCTCTACTTTTCCGTTGTTTGAATTTACCCCCACCATTTTCTCGACCGGCGGTCTTTGTGTGAGGCAATCTCCAGCTGCACCCACCTCTCATAATGTTCTCTCGTTGACGAGGGTTTTTTTCCCGAAAATTTCTTTGTTATTTGTGTTTGTGTCTTTTCTTTGTGTTTGCGCCCCACATCCATCATCTAAAGGTAAGTGATGGCTCATTTCCCTATCCTAATTTGATTCCTTTCCGCTACTTAGCGTCTTTTTTTCATTGTTGTCATATATACATATATATAAAACTAAGGAAGGATAGGGAAATATGACCCAACACTTACCACAGATGAAGGCGGCTAGCAGTGACAAACACAAAAAGAAAACAAACACAAGAAAAGCGCAATATTTCGGCATACAGACTTATTCCTGCAGAAGTGAGACACTAGGCGGGGTCAGGTGTATACACAGAGACAGCTGTCTGGTGACTCACCAGAATCTGTCATTCCCATAATGTTCTCCTGTTGATAAAGGGTTTGTCCCAAAAATTTCTTTATCAGTTGTATTTTTGTCGTTTCTGCATGTTTGCGCCCCAGATCAATCATCTAAGGTAAGTGGTGGCTCATTTCCTTATACTAATCTATAATTCCTTTTTCTACTTAGTGCCTTTGATTTCATTGTTTACTACATACATATAGGATTAGGATAGGGAAATGAACCACAGCTTACCTTAGATGATGGTTCTGTTGCGTGAACACATCTAACAATACATACATAGATGACATTGATAGTTTTGGGCCTTAGTCTCCTTCAGGACCCATATTCCACAATGTTCTTAATGTTCAATGTAATTACTGTTCATGTCTGTCATATGTATTCACACCTCATGCCCATCACTTAAGGTATGTAGTAGTTCATTTTCTTATCCTAATTTGTAATTTCTTTTCATTACTTAGCCCCTATTATTTCAGTGTTACTATATAAACATATGTATTAATTATTTACAACATTTTAAAAATTAAAAAATTGTGATACTTTCACCAGCAGTTAGATGTTACTGAAGTCTCGTATTTATATTTTCAATGAACAGACACCAGCAGCTCTAACCACTAGTTTGGCTCAGAGTGCTGAGGCGCAGCACACTTGATCGTGGTGGTACAACAGACCAGGCACGAGCCCTGACTCCTGCTTATCAGCTGTCCTGACTGCAGTTTTTAGGTGGATTTTAGGCGGCTTTCTGCAGCCATCAAAACGAATTCTGGAACCATCCCCCCCTCATGAACAACACCTTTCACAAATATAGTTACATGTTTCAAAAACAGATGGCCACACGTCACTTCTTCAATTAGAATTTACTTCAACCTAACAATAGGTAAAAAATGCCTGGCATCATCAAGGGCATAGTTCTAAATTCGACCATCCCATTGATGAGTAAAACTCATTGAAGGCCATGGGGTGGTGAAGAATAGGAAGGAAACACTAACAGCTCGAATAGTGAAGCAATTTTGTGGATGTTGTTGGAGTTATGGACTCCAGAAGCTTGGTTACTGGTATAAAATCACCAGTCACTGATTGGTGGTAAGTCTTACAATTTAACTAGAACAAGTTAGTAGGTGAATTGATTGATGAGGTGTGCTGTATTGCAGTTGGAATTTCCTATAATAGGGAATTTTTCACTGGTGGCAGGACTGAAGCAGGCCAGTTTTACTGGATATGCCTTCCAGTTATGCAGTATGGGAAAGGATCTAAACCTTACCACTGGAAAAATGTTCTTCAATATTGGAAATGTCAACTTCACAACTCACCTCATGTGCTAAATTATCTGCATCCACTGCCCTAATTCATACATAGACTTCACCACCAACCACCCATCCATCAGGACAAATAGTCGCAAGGCAAACAGTTTACAGCATCCAGTGGCTGCTCGCACGAGAACCCATAGTAGTAACAACATTTGTGATTGATTCTTGGTTGTATCTATCAGAGTTTTTCTGAAAACAATTTCTGCTTTTAAACTATGTAGATAGGAACTAGGTTACAACCATATCATTGACACCACACATAAGCCTTTTTTTAACTCTGTGTGGCAGATATGTGGTTTATTCTAATATGGTGATTGTGTCAAAGTAAATGGTCCTGACTGTTATCTCATAAAGTTGGTAAACACATCCAGAAGCATAGAGGAAATGTCTATACAACTGAATTAAATGAAGGGTCTATTGGAAATAAAAAGAGTTCATAAAGATGACAGGGCAAATTTTATGTTTCGGTTTAAAACAACGGCTACATCCTACAACACCAATACAATATTATTTATAGACTTTATCAGATTAGTTTTCCAACCATTCAATTGCAAGCCAGTTACAACTGACAGAAGAGCTTTCACTCCTCTTTCACTAACTGCAAGCTCTACTGACACCATCCTATTAAGTTCAAATAAACTGCATTATCTCAACTTTAGGCCATTCCATGGTATGCAGTTATCATAAGCTCCTAACATGGTGGTGAAAGACAGGTTTTCTGCATGGGATATTAATTGATCGCTACATACACTGACGTGGATTCACCACATGGCACTTCCTGATGGTCTGAGCCATCTTCAGTGCCATGGCAGAATTTATAGCATTTCCTGATGTGAGCAGATTTAGCTAATGACAGGTCTTTCTCAAAACTACAATGCAATCGATTCTGGATGATGTCTTCTCTTGTAGCCATTTTAACTATAAGAAATGTTTGATCTGTAAATTAATGAATCTTCATTCCTGTCCAAATAAATAAAAAAATGTTGACTCAATTTTAGAAACCCTTTTCTGTTGTCAGATCCCAGAATTACTCAGTACTACTATTACAAATATTCTTTAAATTTTATCCTTTTTACATTATAAAATTATTTAAAACTTTCTATTTAACTATTAAAATATACTTCTCCAAATCACTATTACATTATTCTTACCATTGACTTCCAGATTATTTATTGAACTCTCCTTTTCCTTATAATGTCTTCAATAAAGAAATATCCAATGTTTTCCAAATCACTCCTTTAAGTTACATATTCAAAACACCTGTCCCCCCCCCCGGCCCTTTTTCTTTAATTATCACATAAATGCTTCTTTTTTTCCTTTTGCAATACTAAACTCTACTTTATTTAACAGAAATCAAGCTTTTTGTCTATATGATGCAATATCCCTTGTCTTCAAAATAAAGTGTCCCCTCTTACTAAGGTGAATATCTTCCCAAATAAAATTCCTAATTTAACCAGATTTATGTCAAAATGTTTCTTTAAACCCAGTGAGCTGTAAAAATGTTACAAAAGTTTTCCATTGCATTTTGTTCATCTCTGGCATTAGTTGATCATCCGATACCACTGCTAAAAACATTTTTTAGATACATATTGTAATGCTTAGTGTCGCTTGTCATTGATTTGATTGAGCATAATTATGAATAACTCAATTCTTTAGATCCAAAATAAATCGTTTATTCTATATCATTCGGATCTACTAGGAATTAAAATGGAATTGGTTATTCTCAGAAGATGCAGGTTCGTTTTTAGGCAATGTTTTTCTCGAGCATTCAATCTACTAGTCTACTCTGATAACTATCATCTCACAAATCCTAATCTCCATAGCAACTTACAACTCATTGCTTTTTTCTCCAAGAGTATATATTAGACTTGCGCATTATAGTTCATGAAGAAGAGCGCTCAGTTTAGTTCGCAGCTCCATCGCAAACTAGTTCGCTCTTTTAGTTCATTAGTTCGCGTCTCGAATTCAGAGAAACAGATCGTTCGCTCGCCTTGCTACCGCTACTGCACGCGCTATTTTGTTTGTTACATCAGTTTTATTAGGACATAATCATTTTTTTGTCGTTTCTAAATGGAATTTAATATGACCTTGTTAACAAAAGTTATTGCTTAATAATAGCCCTTTCAAATGACATGAGCATGATCAGTTGCTGCCGATAAACCAAAGTGCTCATTGTCCTTTGCACAAATGGGTAAACTGAATAACTGTGCTGTTCTTACTATTTACTTTAAATGCATTCGTAGAATATTAATCTTTTAAATGGATTTATTTATTAGTTCATGGAAGAAACATTACTTATAATAGGTGCTAATGACCCCGCCATCAATGCGCCCTTAAATACCAACAACAACACAACATTACTTATAAACTATTATAAATGCATTTATTTTTATGAATTAAAATACACGTTTATAAGTAATCGGCTTTTTTTATTTAAATATAGTTTTGGAAAACATGAACAAAATATAATTCTACTATTGGCTACAAGTTAAGGACTATATGACAGAAACAATATTACCTATATTATTAAGAAAAGTAACAATTGGATAAAGGAAACAAAGAAACTGCCGCGAGGCACTGAAAATAAGATAGGATAGGGAAAATAAACAGTTACCCGTCACTTACCACAGACGAAGGCAGGAGGGCGAGACACGTAAAAACACAAAAACAAAAGAATTACACAATATTTCGACTTAAGTCTTATTCATGTAGGAGGCGAGACATATGGCAGGGGGAACCACATCTTCCCCCTGCCATATGTCTCGCCTCCTACATGAATAAGACTTAAGTCGAAATATTGTGTAATTCTTTTGTTTTTGTGTTTTTACGTGTCTCGCCCTCCTGCCTTCGTCTGTGGTAAGTGACGGGTAACTGTTTATTTTCCCTATCCTATCTTCTTTTAAGAAAAGTAACAGTAATACTTCCAATGTGATACCTAAAAATTAGACATATAAAAATGACAGCAACCCTTGAATGAGAAAGTGGTAACAATAACGAAAGTGCGTAAATTTTCAGTAAATTGGAAGTCATTGAGCTATTTTTTTTATTAGTTTAGGGGGGGATAATCCAACACACATTCACAATATTTTGGCGACGAATGAAACTGATGAAGAGACAAAAGTTAAAATCTTTTTGAATTTCGCAAGTAATTTCTTTTTACATAACTTTCACAAATCTGTTAACCAACAGACTGAGATAAGTATTATATTTTGTCAGCTTTAAAATCAGCGCTAGAAAAATGTAAAAGATACTGTTTCTTTGGTTAAGAAAACAAGAAAGCCAAATTCTCCACAGAAAGTGATAATATTAAAAATAATGCTCTAGTATGATGAAAGTCTGGAGTATCTTAGTAGATTTTAATGAAAGCAATTGGTTATAGAAAATCCAAATAATTTAAAACACGAGGTTTCATTTGATGGCTGTGAGACAATATTAGAGGTTCTAAATTTATGAGAAAAAATGAATATCAAAGTGAACAAACTTTACTCTGAAATAACAATATTACACGAAAGCTAGGTAAGAGTAAGAGCAGTATTTCATTAGTAAAAATAAGCTTTTGATCAACATTAATTTAACAACTGAAAGCGATAAAGCATATTACAATTTTACTGTAGACAGAAAATTGTTAAAGATGCAAGAAGAGCAAAAAAATATAGCTTAAAAAAAATAAAATAGTAAAAAAACATATCCTTTGTCCGTTTCTACTCTTTCGTAAAATATTATATTTTTGAAGTGTACTATAAATAAGATTTTCAGTGCCTCGCGGCAGTTTCTTTGTTTCCTTTATCCAATTGAAGTGTACTATATTTTTATAGGTTATTCTAAAAAAAAACATTCTACCACTAACCAAAAAAATGTTGGTAATCCTAGCGGCGAATGGTGATAGTTCGCGACCGGGAATGCTCAGTTTAGTTCGTGAACGGTACCGCTCAGTTTAGTTCGTGAACTGTAGCGCTCAATTTAGTTCACGAACGGTACCACTCAGTTTAGTTCGCGAGCTGTAGCGCTGTGTTTAGTTCGCGAACTAGGTCGCTCCGCTCTGGAATTCCAGAAAGACAGCTCGTTCACTAGCTTTGCTAGCGCTACTTCACGCGTTCTCTTCTTTGTTATAATAGTTATGGTTACTGATAGTTGTCTTTTAAGTGTTAATGGAATCAAAGTGTGTTTTGTTTTCACATTCCATGTTAAATTTACATTTTTGACTTCTGCAATAATTATTAATGTTTAACAGTTACATTCTTTTAATTTTATTTTTATATCTGTCTCTTCATTGAAATGTGTCCACAGCGAACTGTGTTACCTTTTAGATAATAAACTAAAACAAAAGTTGGTTTTCGGGAAAGGATCGAACGAACTAACGAACTAAGGAACAAGAGATCTTGGAACTAGTTCGCGTAATTCGCTCGTGGGAGCGCTCTTCCGAACTAGTTCGTTCGCGAACTAGACAAGACTAGTATATATATTATTAGTTTTTTATCTACTCCCAGAGATCAAAAATATAATTTTCTTATGCAAATATTTCTGTTCTGTCACATGCCTCCTCTAGTTTATCATGGCTTTACTTAAAAAGACATTGATAAACGTCTAAGAATAACCTTGCATATCAATCTTCTGAGATCCCCTTCTCTCGTATTCCTAGTAGAATTGTTAACAACACATTCTCTTCTTAATACTAATAAAATAATGAAATGAACCAAAATACATGTTTGAATATTCACACAAATTCAAGTCCTGTCACGGTCGCCATGTAACGCTTAGCGTCGCTTGTCGTTTATTTGATTGATTATAATTATGAATAACTCAATTCTTTAGATCCAAAATAAATCGTTTATTTTATATCATTCGGATCTACTAGGAATTAAAATGGAATTGGTTATTCTCAGAAGATGCAGGTTCGTTTTTAGGCAATGCTTTTCTCGATCATTCAATCTACTAGTCTACTCTGATAACTATCATCTCACAAGTCCTAATCTCCATAGCAACTTACAACTCATTGCTTTTTCTATCTAAGAGTATATATATTATTAGTTTTTTATCTACTCTAAGAGATCAAAAATATAATTTTCTTATGCAAATATTTCTGTTCTGTCACAATATCCGTTACTACATTATATTTGGTAATAGCTTTCCATTTATAAATTTATCACAATTTTGTTTACCCTTTAAGTTGTCTAAATTATTAATTTTTACATGTGCTTATATTATCTTACTATTTTATTTTTTTACTATTACTTTTATTTATGATTAATATTCATAGACATTTTCAATGATATAATATTTTTAAAGTTGATCTTTTGTAAGTTTATAGTTCTCCCCCCCCCTCCCCCCCATACTGCCTCACACTCACCTACTCTTGTTTTGTCTGCAGTGGTAGAGAGCAAATTCAGCTCAAACAGTTTAGTATGTTCACATGTGTCAGCTTTATTTCTCTCCAACAAAAATGAAGCATCACTCAAATATTGTGTAATTGTATTCATTGTGTTTATTTTTTTCTTCCAGGTTTGGTAACTGGATGGTTTACTTCCTGCTTCTTTGTGTTATGAATATATTTAGATCAATCCATATCAATATCACCCAACATCATGATAGTTCTTGGAATTAGTGTAGTGTTGATCAATTTGCAGTTTTGTATTATTTTCAAAAAATTGTTAAATGAGATACAAAAATATTTATCTGCAGCAATGATATAACAGTTTTGTAAAGAGAGAGAGAGAGAGGCGGGGGGGATTGGGAGGGGAATGGAAAGGCTTTTACCTTCTTATAATTCTGAACCAAAAATATGGAGTGAACTGTGGTGAACTTACCAACATTTGCTTTACTTTCTCCATTCATTTTTATCTTTTTTTCATCTGATGCTGTATTTGGTAAGGGTTTATATTCATTTCTCGGAATTGGTTTAGTTTCTTGCGGTTTTGTCTTTGAATCTTGAAATGGTATCTGCAAACAATTGAATTGATTTGTAATACATATTAAAAAGTGGATAGCACTACAGCTATACTAAATTAGATGAATAATACAACTTAAAATGAATCCAGTTATGTTATAACTGTTATAGTCTTGTGTGCAAGTCTGCATACTAACATTTTTGTAACCAGTCATTTTAAGAGCAGGAGTAAGTCCAGGGTCTTGGAACTTTTGAGACTTTGGCCACCTTATTGCTGCTTCAACCTCAGCTTCTTGTCTCCTTTTATGTCTACGATGTGTGCGATATACTTCACAAAGAGCTCCAAACACAATTACACCAAACAGTGCAACCAGTACCAAAAACACAACTAGAAAAAAAGAATTCACAGAGTAAATAATATGGATCTTATAAATTGAAATATTTTGAATAATTTGTTTAAATATTGACCAAACTTCATCAGGATTTACATATGAATATAAGGAATCTCTTGTTTAAGAGAGATGAACAGTGACAAAAGAGCTGGATGATTTGTTAACTATGGTGGCTCTATAAGGGATTCGGTTTTGGGCAAAAATGTGGCAATTATTTCTCACCACAAACCAAGTCTAGTTCTGATTCTTATAGCAGTAGGATACATGAATGGAAAATACAATATAATATCCAAATGATGGGTTTACCTGTCTTTCCTCATAAGTACAACTTGTAAGAGTTTTTAGTTGCTTTCTCCAGCCTGTACACAGGCAGAATACTTATTTTGTCTTTTTTCATGGCCAAATATAAATAACATAGGGATATAAATAAAATTAAAAGTCTATTTTCAATAATTTATTTGGGATTTATTAATTATTATAGTAGATCATTTACCAGCTTTGTGGGAGGCTTAAATTTTTCAGAGTTCCTTATAAAAATGGAAATAATTTTTAAAAAATGTTTAGCATCGGGGAGACCCCTGTTATGTAGGAAGTGCTTTCAATAACTACTTCTTAACAGTTGCTGAAAAAATCAAAGGAAAATATATTGGGAATATGGATGCTATAGCAATACTTAAATCCTTGTCACCAAAGACAGCACCTATGTCTATATTTCCCACCAGTCAAAATGAAATTGAAAAAATTATTAAATCCCTCAAAAATAAAAAGTCATTTGGTTATGATGAGGTTTCAACCCATGTAGTAAAACAATGTAACACCAGCATTAGTAGAGTTATTAGTCATATATGTAATAGTTCTTTTGAAGAAGGTATCTTTCCTGACTCACTCAAGAAGTCAATAATCAAACCGCTTTATAAAAAGGGTGAAACCTCAAAGATTGAAAATTACAGACCGATATCACTTCTACCAGCATTTTCAAAAATCTTTGAAAAAGCAATGTACAGAAGGGTGTATGCACATCTACAAAAGAATGACCTACTCAGTAAAGTACAGTTTGGTTTTAGACAAGGCATTTCAACAGATTCAGCAATTTTTGCTTTTGTAAACGATGTACTGGAATCAATGCATAAAAAATTAAATTCCCTAGGTTTATTCTGTGATCTTGCTAAGGCTTTTGACTGTGTTGATCATGAGATTCTACTAGGTAAATTAGACCACTATGGAGTTAGAGGTAAGCCAGGACATTGGTTTAAATCGTACCTGGAAAATAGAAAGCAATGTGTATCACTGAAAGATGCTAATACAGGAGATGTTATAAACTCAGAATGGGGTATAGTTAAATGTGGTGTGCCGCAGGGTTCAATTCTTGGCCCTCTGCTGTTCTTAATCTATATAAATGATCTCCCACATATACTAGGTGATAATGAACACATGGTGCTCTTTGCAGATGATACTAGCATATCCTTGAAAGACCCATCAGCACAAAACCTCGAAAACACAGCAAATGATGTTATAAAGAAAATTAACAGGTGGTTTAATGCCAACAAACTAATACTTAATGTAGAAAAGACACAGTTACTTCAGTTTGCTACAAAAAATAAAACAAAGGTCAGCTATAATGTGATATCAGAAGGAAAAGCTATCAATGAAAGCAGTTTCACAAAATTCCTGGGTGTATATATAGATAACAAATTGAACTGGAAATAGCATATTCAACAACTTCTTAAAAAACTGAATTCTGCAACATTTTCACTGAGGGTAATATCTAGAATAGCTAATATAGAAACCAGAAAGTTAGTATATTTTGCATATTTTCATTCCCTGCTCACTTATGGCATCTCATTCTGGGGAAACTCGTCACAAGCACATTGGGTATTTAAATTGCAAAAGCGTGCTATAAGAACTATTTGTGGAGCAAGCCCACAGACGTCGTGCAGAAATCTATTTAAAAACCTGGGTATACTAACAATGCCTGCACAGTATGTATACTCTGAACTATCATTTGTAGTGGAAAATCCTGAACACTTCAATCTTAATGCTGACATACATTGCCATAATACTAGGAATAAATATAATATTCACAAGCATTACAAATCACTGTCAATTGTACAGAAAGGGTTAACATTTACTGGAGCTTCCTTATTCAATGTATTACCAACAGAAATTAAATGTTATCTACAAAAACCCAACTACTTTAAGTCCAAACTGAAAGAGTTTCTGCT
The DNA here is from genome assembly GCA_031002005.1 of Vandiemenella viatica. Lineage (NCBI taxonomy): Eukaryota > Metazoa > Arthropoda > Insecta > Orthoptera > Morabidae > Vandiemenella > Vandiemenella viatica. Next base: position 127,790,254 of record CM061920.1, read on the forward strand.
TCAGAACCCATTTTACTCTGTGAAAGAATTTTCTTCTTGGAATTTGGTAACTAAGAATGACTGATAAAATAGTAGTATGGAAGGGGAAGGTGACAAAATTATTCACAATTACTAAAATGATATATGAAGTAATTACACTGTTTACAAAATTTCACTCATATATAGGAACTAACATGGGATAGCATGCACTCAAAAACTGCTGTGAAAAATTATCATACTAACAGGTTTTACAGTAATTGACTGCTTATGAGTTGTTGGTAATATAATTGATATTGCTAATAGGTTTGTGTACTGTTCCACATAAATAGCAACTAACATAATATAATATGTAGTCACAAATTACAGTGAAACATATCATGGTAACTGGTTGGTAAGAAAATAACTGGTTATTAGATGCTGGTAACAAGTGTATACACTGTTCCACATAATAAGTATTAATTAACACGGGATTGTATTTGTAGATTACAGGAGATATAGGTTATATTAATGGGTTGTTGCTAACTTGTTGTCAATATATAATAATATTATCAATTATATAGTAATATTGACATTACTAATAAGTGTATGTACTGTTCCACATCCCCGAGATTATTCTCACATGGGATCAAAGTGAACATATATATCTATCTATCTATATTTTGCCGCCTATTATGTTTTAATGGTAATCATAAATGCAAAAAGGAGATTGTACGATGCTGTTAATATTTTGATCATCTTATCATATGACTGGGAAAATGAGTGAGTGAGTGAAGGAATGAGTGGATCATGTGCGGAGTGAATTGTGGTTTGAAGCTGAAGAATCCCCAATCAGTGTTGACAGTTTCTACATTGACCAGGTGGTGACGCATCCTTCTGTGAAATGCTTACATTTTTGGCAACTATTATTTGGTCTTTTCCTAAGACAGAACTGCACTATGCTTTTTTCTGCATGGTCTACTTAGTTTAGTAGTGTAGATCTTCCCTAAGAAATGGCTAAAGCACGTTGGCTGAAAATTTGGCATTTTACACTAAGACACAATGACAAGTAGACAATTTTAAAACTACAAAATGCAATTTGATAAAATGCATGCACCAAGTATGCTACTTTTCTTTTTTCCTCTGTGCATAAAATTACAACTTTATTAATTTTTTTGTGTGCATGTCATAGCATTCTGACTATTTTTTAATTTAGAAATTATCAATCAGCCTGTATGGTTGGAATGGATGATATATATTGAAATATATACAACTACTAAAGAGAAAATTCCTGGACAGTGATGGCTACAGATTCCAGCTGACCCAAACTGAGTCTATATTTTTGCTTAAAATATTCAGTGAAGAATGTAGGAACAAAATTTGGTGCTTTCTGATTAAGACTTCCAATAAAAATCTATTCAGTTGATTTTATTCATGCTAATAATGGAACAGATGACTATGATAGACAAAGTAAACACCCCTCCCCCCACTTATTAAAGCTGATGGTATAATAGCACTCTTTGAAAGTGTCCTCTATAATGTATGTCCAAAACAAGGCTGATCAGAAAATTTAAATAAGACATCATGCAGACAAAAAAATCACAAAAACTCATTACCAGCTGAACAATATTATAAACCATGCAAGAAAGTCTGTGATTCCAATTCGGTGAATATCATATTTTTATAAACAAAACATTCGCTAATCTCCCTTTATCCACGATGTGTGTGTGTGTGTGTGTGTGTGTGTCAAGCACTGATTCACTTCTTTGACATTTCTCAAATATACATGCTCCAGGTTATGTTTCTCATCAAATCATATACATCAACACAAAACGAATATGCATACCAAAAGCTGGAACAAATCTGTAATTTTTACTTCCAATAACACAGCTCTGGATGGTTTTTGGTGACTGGAAATGAACATGTGTTCATACCTCTTTTCTTGGTGCTTATTCCAAATTTGCTATATGTTTTATCCCTCTCAGACAGTTTTTCTCCACAGAATGTAAAATCATAATTATCGCTACACACTGAATTTAGTAATTATGTGTTGGTTTACAAGATATTCATTTTCAAAGGGTTCCTATGAACTAACACATTCATCCCAGTGGCTCATTCAATTCATCTCAAAGAAACTTAGAATAACATAAAAAATTAATCCTAGGAATGTGAATGATAAAGGACTCTAATGAACATGCCAATCTTATTTGAAAATTACTTTAAGTAGATGACCCGTGCAAAAATTTCATGAATATGATGAATAGTAAAGTTAGTGGTTTGTATTAGAACAAAAGAAGAACCACCTTGCTTGTATCAATTGTTTATATGTTTAGTGTAATAAGTACATAACAAAAGTCGATGCCGGTGTAGCAGTTTATTAATATCTCTGAGATATGTGCTGCTGCTATCTAGTGGCTTGGTTCATATGTGTGACTTCACAGTTATTACTTTTGTCCTTCAAGGGTCAAATTAAACAAAAAAATTGTTCTTAATTTATAATGTTGCTTGAGTCAAGATCTTAATCTTTTAAATGATACCTCATTCATCGAATTCAGTTAGGTATTAAGGGAAATAAATGGTACGCAAAAAAAAAGTTTATGGAAGTAATAATACTTTTGTCCTTTTGGAAGGGTCAAATTCTGAAAAATACCTTTCTTAAGATAAGATGAGACCAAATCAGAGATATTAGTCTAAAATGATACCTGATTTATCTGTTTTGGCTAGATAGCAAAGGAGATAAATGGCTCATGAGAAAAAAAAATCTTTATGGAAATAATGATACTTTTTCTCTATAAGTGTCGAAATCTGAAAAATTCCTAAATATGATGTGACCAAAGAAGAGACCGTAATCTCTAAAATAATACCTTTTTTCTCAATTTAAGTTAGATATCAAGGGAGATAAATAGTTCATGGCAATATATATGTATATATATATATATATATATAATAACAATGAAAAAAAGACGCTAAGTAACGGAAAGGAATCAAATTAGGATAGGGAAATGAGCCACCACTTACCTTTAGATGATGGATGTGGGGCGCGAACACACATAAAAGACACAAACAAAAACAATAAAGAAATTTTCAGGAAAAAAACCCTTGGTCAACAAGAGAACATTATGAGAGGTGGGTGCAGCTGGAGATTGCCTCACAGAAAGACCCCGGTTGAGAAAATCAACCGGCGTCTGTGTCTTTTATATATATATATATATATATATAAACAATGCAAAAAAAAAGACGCTAAGTAGCGGAAAGGAATCCAATTAGGATAGGGAAATGAGCCACCACTTAACTTTAGATGATGATGGATGTGGGGCGCGAACACACAGAAAAGACACAAACACAAATAATAAAGAAATTTTTGGGGAAAAAACCCTTCGTCAACAAGAGAACATTATGGGGGGTGGGTGCAGCCGGAGATTGCCTCACAGAAAGACCGCCGGTCGAGAAAATGGTGGGGGTAAATTCAAACATCGGAAAAGTAGAGGGGCGGTGAATCAAGAGCTCATACCCGAACAAAAACAAATATCCAAACTAATTTCTGGTTGGTGGGAAGATCAAAATATAATTAGAACTAAATATACATTGGAAAAAAATATATAAAAATATTATACAAATAAATAATAATAATAATAATAATATTTATGAAGTAAACATCACCTCAGGTTAGTGGTGGTTCAATATAGGTAATGGAAAGGAGAAGAATAAAAAAAAAGGTTAAACATATGTACTACTAATAATAATGACCGGGTATTATCTTAAGTTGAGACCAGGTGGTTGCCTTGTGCCAAGTTTGTACTGGTAGGCAAGTTCCCACCTTCTGAGTTCAGAGAAACTGCTGCTATTAGGGAGAACTCTGATAGCACGGACTGTGTAACAAGAGTTGAAATTATTCAAGTCGTGGGTTATGGCATGGGCAGCTTTGGGTTCTGTGTGAATACCGTCTGACGGTGGCCATTCAATCTTATGGAGAGTGCATTTGTGGTCAAACCTATATATGAAGCCAGGCAGTGGTTGCATGTTAACTGGTATATATTAACACAATGTTTGAATGGCTGACAGTTACACACGTCTGAAATATGCCATCAGTAAAAGCAATGGAAATTAAAAATAAATCTTAATAACTTACTTAATTCTCCGTGATATTTGTTTTAATTGTAGTCTATGCTGTATAAGTCACCATCAGTTTGGAACTACTTTAGTTAAAATGAAGTAATGATTTAAGTAACAGAACACTCATGAAAACAATTTACAAAAAAAAAAAAAAAAAAAAAAAAAAAAAAAATCTTATTCTCTCCACTGTAACAGGTTTAATGGTGTGTTCTGATTCATTTCCCTGCGGTTGCCTAAAAAGTAGAATTGTTTGCATAGAATGCTCATTACCCTATTTTGTAATTTGTACATATTTCGGTTGTATTTTACACAGCGACACAGATGGAAGTTCTACTGAATGAATGGTGTCAGAATTAGGTAACCAATTTAATTAAAAATAACTCAGGACTCCTAAAACCTTAATGCTATAGCGCATAGTCAGATTCTTCGTGGTTTAATTAATACAGTAATTAAGTAGTCCACAATGTATTTCAGTTTAAACTTTCGTTTATTTTCAAACAACACGTCAACGATACTGCTTACATTCCTTCATACAATCCAGGGATACTACTAACGCAGTCCTTGGCAGTTGCAAAGTGAATTTGTACAAAAACTAAAACTATCCTTCTGCTGATTTCCTTATATAGGCTATATCGAAATTACTAGAACTCTTCAAAAGCTTCCGCCAGATATTTCTCAAACATTAACAATTACTCAAACAATTGAAACATATTAAAAACAATCAGTATTAATACATAATCATTTAACATCATTACAAAATGGTCAGAAATGGAAATTAAAGATACCTAAACACAAAATTATTCTCAGAAATTATTTTAAACTGTAGAAAATTGTCCTTTAGATATCGTAACTTGCATTAATACTTGGCATTACCAACATTTAAGCAATTCTCTTGCACAATTCTGTTCTTAAACATATTAAATGGCCTTTAAATAATTTCTTTTCATAAAACAAATTCTATATACACTGATTTATGGGAAACTGAAAAACAAACATACAAGAGCATATTCAAGCAAACTTTAGCTCACTACAAATACTTCATAAAATAGAATTCTATTTAATGTTTAGGTATGAGGGCTGTTACAGCGTGGTTTTATACCTGGTTTCATTCAACATGACAAATAAGGAACTACATCCTTGCATATAAAAATACCGTAACTTCAGTAACTCTAAGCTTATAAAAGCAGCTTAATTTATTTATAAAAAAATTAATCATGATTTAGTCTGTAAAAAAAAAAGTGTCAGTTGTCTGGTCCTATCTGCATTTTGACATAACCACAACTTCTACTAATATTTCTGTTCAAAACTCGTAGATGCTATTACCGCTGTATGAATACAATCATTGTTGTATTGCGATCTAAATTTAATGAAATCGATATATTTACATGTATCTGATATAGTTACATCAGCAATAAAAGCAACTAATAATTAATATATTAATTTAAACGCAGTACATACCTTTATTCGGCAAATCATTCCTTCCAGTATATTATAACAGTGACTTAAAATATCTACATTTGATATAAATATCTTGTAAACCCATCAAAAATGACACGTTGAATGCAGTATTTTAGCAATTTCATTAAAACATTAAATAACATTAATTATCTTGAAATTGATGAAATGTTAGCTTACTGTAAAAACCGCTGTTCAAAGTGTATAAGAAAAAACTACATAAACCAATTTTATTAATTAAGAAAAAGCAACTAATAATTAATATGTTGATTTAAACGGAATATATACTTTTCTTTCAGTGTTCTGGCAATTGATTTATTTACTGATGCTTAGTTAATAAAACTGAACTTAGAAAAACATATCTGATAAATAAAACAAAAAAAGATGAAAAGTGTGACGTCATGGCGTGACAGATGACGTCATAGATAACACAGAGTTGCTTATTATAATATTAGATGATGTTATACCAATAACAATGGAAATGTTGTTAGGCAAAAAAACTAAGGAATGATAGGAAATCTGTGTACACATTTAACTCTCTTGCTATATTTTCATCTGTAATCACGATTAAGGAATATACCAAAATATTGTAAATTCCGTTCATCATTATGTGTTCATTGCATTCCTCCTGTCTTCATTTGTAGTATGTGACTTTAACCATCCTTCCTTACTTAATGCAACTTTAGTTAGACAACATTGGGACTAGAAAAAAATACCTTTATTTGAGAGTGTCACAGACATACTAAAACTAAATTTCTGCCTGAGAAAATGAAATTAAAATTCAATTTAAAAAAATAAAAAAATATAAAAATTGAATAAATGTAGCTCTTACTGAAACAAAAAAATTATTTCTCCAATATATTTTCAATTAGCTTTAATGTATTAGCTAAATTAATGGAGATATTGATATGCAACCTCATCAGAAATATCTGTGAGAAAAGTAACTGGTTTTCAAACTGACAACATGGTGTTATGCAAGGATATGCATGTGAATCTCAGTTAGTTAGCAACATGCAAGACAGTTCAGATGAAATGGACATGGGAGGCAAATTGATTGTGTAGCAATACATCTATCTAAGACATTTGACAAAGCGAGCCATACAATGATGGCAAATAAAGTACTGAGCAGTGGAGTGAATAAAAAAGTGATTTGATGAGTAGAAAAATTCTTAAAATATAGTAAGAAAATGTAGGAAATGCAGTATCAAAACAAATGAAAGTGAAAAATAGTACAGCCACAGAGTAGAGACTCATGCTAATGTTACTCTAATGAATGATTGTAGTGATGGTTTACTGTGAGAAGTCAGATTGTTTGCAGATGACATGATGTTATATAATATGACCAAAATGGTAGAAGACTGAACAGCTGCATGGTGGTCTGGACAGAATAAATGCTGGGCATGTCAACTCAGGATGAAGATAAATTCAAAGAAGAGTCACATTATTAAGTACACAGATAAAAACTAAAGGTTGTTATGATTATGAGGTGTGGAAGGAATTGTTTTTTGAAGACATGATATGTAAATGCGTAGTCAGAACATTTGATAAGTAACTCATCTGGGCAGGACACATGGTATGGGTGGTAGGAAAAGGTTTAAAAATTCTTCATTTATTGGAGAGAGTGATGAGGAGATGTATGAAAGAAGAGCAGGAATTTGCTTAACAACTTTGGTCAGACCACTGCTTGAATATGGTGGTGTAGTATGGGAACCACATTTTGGGTATCAAATACAGGAGATGGAAGGGGTGCAAAGAAGGGTTGCTAGATTTGTCTCTGAAAATTACTGCAGAACACTATCAGTAACAGATATGATAAAAAAAAAGCTGGAATGTGATTCATTGGAATACAGGAAGAGGGTGAAGAGTGTTCTGAGTGTGTACGAGGTGTATATTGGTGTTGAGATGTGGAAACATATTGGTGACAGAGGTTCATTGAAGGGAAAAAATTAACATGACCACAAGCTAGCACTCAATTTCAGACATTAAGGCGTGGAAAAATGTTCTTTCGAAGTTTAGGGAGTCAGGGATTGAAATAAATGATGAAAAATTTACCAAAAATGCTTAACACTGTCAGGGACAAAGCGGGATACGGGGTTTGGGTATCGGCTTCATCACCTGAGCTAGAAGTCTTCCAAGAATATTCTAAGTCCCGAAAAGTTTGGTTACCGTGTTGAACCAATGGTATGCTAACTGTTAAAGTTGACCACAGTCGCCACTTACAGATTTAACCTCCTGTAAGAAAGGTGCTATTGTAGAAATGAAAGTCAAAAGTTGAATAACTGAATTTATATTCTTGAAAATCTCACATCAAATATTAAAGTTCACAGTTAGCAAAAAGCAATCGGATATAATCATTCACCAAAGATCACAGATTGAGAAACAGAGCAAAACCGCACAAAACCCCATGAATGAATTTGAAAATTAAAGTCACATTGCCAAAAATGTTCGTCTGAATGTTAAAGTTGCCGAATTTCGAACGTGGCGCCGATCAGACCGGTCGGCCATCATGCCATGACGTCAAACTTCCCACAATCCACCGCGCTCTAAGCCGCTACCGTTGAACTCGCTCACCGAGAGATTACATCCTATCACTACGAGATATTTCGTCCAAGTGCCTGAAAAATGGCGGACTTGTCTCTTTTATCAAACTGACCTACTGGCTGAGACAATAGTCTATCTGGAAAAGGAACCTGTTAACTGTGTGCTACCAGAAATTCACCGAATGAAGAGCGTAACGAGACAAGTGTCGTGAAGTGTTTAGTTAAAGTTTTAAAGCTTCCAGACCAGTGAAAATGAATTTTTAAGTTTGGTTAATTTAAAAGCATACTGTTAAAAGCGTACTGTTGACGTCATACAACGTCATAGGAAAAATGCTTCACCTCGAGACCTTAAAATCTGAAGTTAATACTATTTTTAAATCGTTCTCTGTCCTCTGCTGAGCTCAACAGTGTAAAAATCTTTCAAATCGGTTAATTCTATCGGGAGTTATGGAATTCCTAAATTTTACTGTTTTTCCGTTGTGAAACCAAATATTCTGCTTTTTATTTATGGCCGGTTGTGTCCTGGGACTAAATTTAAACTGAACCTTTATTTATTTTAAGCACTTTAGAGAAGTTTTTAGCCTATTAAACATGTTAGTTTATGAGTTATTAATTTTTAAAGTTTCGATTTTACGGCGCCATAACCGGTTGGCTGTTATTCACTTATATTTTCAATTTATTGGTTGATTGTTACTGGAAACATGAGGAATATTTAACTGGCTGGTTATTTTACTTGGTTGTATTTACTTTTAAAGCTTTGAAGTTGGTTAGATGTGGTGGAATTAAATGTTGAACTAGCTCCCATGTGGAGATGCATTAAATTCCATATTTAGTACTTTAAATCGGTCTGGAGCTGCGAGTTATTAGTGAATTTAATATAAAATGGTGAAATTCTAATTATGAAAGTGCTTTACAGTGTTTAATTTAGTGGAATATTAGTGCTATAGTAGTGTAAATAAACCTGTGTTTTCTGCTTCATGGTTTATTACTGATTACGCTCATTTAGGTGAGTTTATTGCTTATATTTTACCTGAAACTTCTTATTTATGGTTGCTATGTGTTATTTATTCACTTTATTGTACTAGAAGTGTTGTTAACTCGATTTAAACTGTGGTATCGTGTACTGAAGTTAACCTTAAACTTGGAAGGATCTAAACGAAATATTGAAAATAGAACGAGGGATACCTTACAACACGTTCAAAATTAATATTTGTAAAGGCAAAATGTATGAGGTGAAATGTGAGTAAGAGGAATCTGCTATCGGGGCATGTGTTCCATCACAATTTAATACATTAAATTAATAGACATTAGCTAATGCTCTTTCATAATATGATGTGTTATCAGTACCTTATAACAAAGGTTTCTAGGGTTTTCTCATGAAACACTCTTAGAATGCATATTTGTTTGTTCTCTAATCCATAAAATTATGATAATTGAAGCATTCTAAAATACTGTGACTCATCTTGAGAACTAGACTCACACAAAAATTTATTTTTTGAGGAATAAAAGATACATAAATCTCAAAAGTGTGATAAAAATGTTGTTTTCACAATATTTCAGGGTGTGGCCTTCTTTAATATAGTAGAACTAGGGGACTGAGGATATGGATGCACCTGCAATTAACATCACATAAATGATGATTTTGACCATTATAGATCAACCAGAGGATAGTTGGGGAAAAGAAGTGGGAGGGGGGGGGGGCATAACTGTATCAGTGGACCTATTAATTGTGATTAAAAATTTATCAAAATAAAATCCAAAGGGGGCATGTAAAGTATGTGATAAATTATTTTAAAAAGCAAATGAAAATGAAAATACTTAATTTTTACAGATAGAGATGAACTACACTATCATGTGATGGGTGTATCAGGGTGAGAAATGTGAGTGATTTAGACCAGGGAGGAATATAGTATCCAGAATGTTGTAAGCACCTTAGAATTTGCGTCAATTCTAGTTTGCTTAGCTTAAAGCATAAGGGAGGGAGAAATCTTTCCTTCAAACATAAGGTTTCATTACACGTATAGAAGCTGATACCACAAGCTAATACATTAAATAAACAATTTTTAAAGCAGTAAAGACCCACAACACTTAATTTAAGCACTAAATAAACATTTTTTAATAGTAAAGAAGCTTTAAACTAACCTGGAATAGGGTAATCCATTATTATCCAATTTGCAAACAATAGATTTTTGCTACATGAGCATTTCATTATTTCTGAACACTTTTAAATGAAATAAAGTAATTTGAAAATAATAATAATTCGAAAGACCGTGTAAATAAAGTAAATAAATTTTTAAACACTTCAATAAACACACTTTCACTTCCAACATTTTTTATCATATGTTTCCAGTAATTGATCGATCCAAAAAGTAGATTTTCTAAAAGAACCAAAAATCTATTATAACATGCTTAAATTTCGGAACATTCCATGCAGTAGAACAAATTTTATATACATTTTTAAAATTATTTCATCATTAAACAAATGTGGTTTCACTTGAGATTTATTTTCAATTAAACCAAGCCACTTTCGTAAATAAAACTACTGTCAAAACTCGTAACTAAATTCAAAGAAAATTCCGATAACTTTACTTTTTCAATATAAACAACACAAGAATAATTATTAACCATAAACCGAGTTTACTTCTGAAACATTTCAATCCTGATCTTCATGGATTCATAACTTTGCTATCTAATCACAGATATTGACAAAATTTACATCACTGGAATCAGGAATTAACGTAGAACACTTTGGCACTAATTTTATTGCAATAATTTGCAATCGAGCAGGATTACTAAAAATTGGCTTATATTCAACATAGAGATAGGGAAATCCCTATTACTGTCAGAGACTCTTTATCAATACGCCGATTAAACTAAATTCATTTTTAAGCAAACTAATCATTTGAGAATTCTCACTAAGCACGTTTTATGTACCTTGAGGACAAGACTATATACAGTTAAAGTTTGAACACCTTCCATAATCACAATCATTTTTCACTATTTTGGGTAAGTGGTTGGATACTTGATGTCATGCAGATTGGGTATATAAGCAGGTACCTCGTTGAGGGTGTTGTCTTTACTCCGGGAACGCTGTGTATGATGAATCTGCACAAGTAGTTTTGGTGTGGGTCGGTTAGGAGCTGGAACTCGGTGAGCCAGGCTAGGAACGTGTGTCGGCCATGATGATTTTCTTTCTAAGTACAATGAACTTGTAAATTTTCTAAAGGGGTTGGTCAGTGTTCTATTTCTCTCCATAACCTTTTCATTTTTGGAAACGTTTGTTCGATTGCCTACTCAACTGTAGAATGAAAATTTTTAAAAATGTGACTTTGAAAATAAACTTCAAATTTTTATTCAAGTGAACTTTTTGTGATTTCGTAGTAGACTGTAACCTTTTCTAAGTTTGTGGGTTAACAAACTTGGTGGCAACCATCAAGCATTTCAGTTGACAATTCCAGGCAGGCTACATGGTCATTTAAAATTATTAACGTAAAGTCAGAGAACAATTTTTCTATTCAAGTGAACTTTCAGATAAGGTACTAAGAATAGCCTTGGTCTCTTACAATGTGTTGGTATTCTAATTCACACTGCATTGTATTCCCACAACACTTTCAGTGTGAAACCCAATGTAAAAAAAGCATATGCTCCTCAGAATGGATAGAAACAGTCTACAAGTCAGAGTGTGGAATGTTAGAATTCTGAATATGGCAGGTAGTTTAGAAACCTTAAAAAGGGAGATGGAACAACTTAAGTTAGATATTGTCGGAATTAGTGGGATTAAGTGGAAGGATTAACTGGATTTCTGGTCTGGGAAACACAGAATAATTAACACAAAAGATATTACTGGTGAAGGTTTTGTAAATAATAAGAGAGAAGGGAAATGGATGAGTTATTATGAACAGTTTAGTGACAGGATTATTTTGATGAGGTTAGAAACTAAGCCTGCCACAACAACATTAGTACAAGTGTATATGCCAACATTACAGGAAGACAATGAAGGAATAGAGAAAATATACACCAAAATTGAATAATTGACCCAATATGTGAAGGGGGAGGAAAATATAATAATCCCTCTTGCCTTTGGGGTCAGAAACAGCCCCTAAAGGCGGATGAATCAGAAATGATCAACGGCATGGGGATGCAGAAGGCAACGGGAAACCACTGCATTAAAGACCCAAAGGGTATCCCGAGGACATGTAATCCTCTCAAATTACATATATCATGATGGCTTCTTCCTGGGTAAAATATTCCGGAGGTAAAATAGTCCCCCAATCGGATCTCCGGGTGGGGACTGCTCAGGGAGGAGTCATCAGAATGGATAGAAACATTCTACGAGTCGGAGCGTGGAATGTTAGAAGTCTGAATAGGGCAGGTAGGTTAGAAAACTTAAAAAGGGTGATGGAACAACTTAAGTTAGATGTTGGGTTTAGTGAGATTAAATGGAACGACGCACAGGATTTCTGGTCTGGTGAACACAGGATAATTAGCACACAAGCTGTCAATGGAGTCACTGGTGTAGGATTTGTAATGAACAAGAAAGTAGGGAAACGGGTGAGTTATTATGAACAGTTTAGTGACAGGATTATTTTGATGAGGTTAGAAACTAAGCCCGTCCCAACCACATTAGTACAAGTATATATGCCAACGTCACAGGAAGATAACGAAGAAATAGAAAAAATATATGCTGAAATCGAAGAATTAATCCAATATGTGAAAGGGGAGGAAAATCTAATAATCAATAGTGGGAGAAGGAAAAGATGGGAATACTGTAGGAAGTTTTGGTCTAGGAGAAAGAAATGAGCGAGGAAGCAGGTTGCTAGAATTTTGTGAAAGATATAAGCTAGTAGTGGCGAACACACTGTTTAAGAACCATGCAAGAAGAATATACACCTGGAAACGTCCAGGGGAAACAGGCAGATATCAGCTAGATTATATCATGGTCAAACAGAGATTCAGGAACCAAGTTCTAGACTGTAAAGCGTACCCAGGAGCAGACATAGACTCGGACCATAATTTGATAGTAATGCAGTGCAGGCTGAAATTCAAGCGAATAAGGAAGCAGTATAAGCAGAACAGACTGGAAATGAATAAACTGAAACAATCTAGCACAAGAGAAAAATTTGCAGAAATGGTAGACTTAGGTCTAAGAAGTAACTGTGAAAGGAGCTCAACCGAGGACGAATGGAATGCATTAAAGACCGAAATAATGAAAGCTGACAAAGAAACACTAGGCTTTAGTGAACAAGCTGCCCGAAAACCTTGGATCACAGAAGAAATTTTGCAGCTGATGGATCAGAGGAGAAGGTACAAAAATGCTCAGGATGAAGCAGGAAGAGAGCAGTACAGGCAATTTAGACATCAAATAAATAGGAAATGCAAAATAGCAAAAGAAAAATGGCTACAAGAAAAGTGTGAAGAAGTAGAAAAGGAAATGGTCGCAGGTAAAGTAGATGTTGTATATAGAAAGATCAAACAGAATTTTGGTGAAATGAAGAAAAGAGGTATGAACATTAAAGCTGCCGATGGGAAACCTCTTTCAAGGTCAGAAGATAGAGCTAACAGATGGAAGGAATACATTGAAAAACTTTATGTTGGGGATGACTTGAACAATAGTGTATTGGAAAAGGAAGGAGATTTCGACCTTGATTACTTAGGAGATCCTGTCTTGAGGACAGAATTTAATAAAACTCTGAATGACTTGAAAGCAAATAAGGCAGTTGGAATTGATGAGATCACTGCAGAGCTTCTTAAATCTCTAGGAGAGGAAGGAATTGAAAGATTATTCAAGCTGATATCAAAAAGTTATGAAACAGGAGAAATTCCAACTGGTTTTAATAAAAACATCATCTTCACACTTCCAAAGAAAGCACAATCCGACAAATGTGAGAATTATCGCACCATTAGTCTAACATCACATGCTTCAAAATTACTAACCAGAATAATATACAGAAGGATGGAAAGGGTAGTAAAAGAGATAGTAGGTGAAGATCAGTTTGGGTTTAGGAAAAATCGCGGCACAAGGGAAGCAATTCTGTCTTTAAGATTAATACTTGAAGGGCGGATCAAGAAAAACAAAGATACTTTGTTGACATTTGTTGATTTAGAAAAAGCTTTTGATAATGTTAGGTGGGACAAAATGTTCAAAATTTTAAAGAAGTCAGGTCTAAAGTATCGAGATAGAAGAATACTCTATAAACTATATAAGAATCAAGTGGCTGTAATAAAAGTAGAGAATCACGAGAGACATGCATCAGTTAAAAAGGGTGTGAGACAAGGTTGTAGTCTATCCCCGTTAATATTCAACTTGTATGTAGAAGAAGCAATGAAGAAAGTCAAAGAAAAATTTCCATGTGGCATAAGTTTTCAGGGAGAAAAAATCAGTATGCTACGATTTGCTGATGACATTGTCTTGTTAGCAGAGAGGGCTGAGGATATTGAGAAGTTATTGAATGTAATGAACAAAATACTTAAGGAAGATTTTGGACTGAATATAAATTAAAGTAAGACAAAAGTGATGAAATGTAGCAGAAATGATACCAATACTAGTACATTAAATATAAAAATAGGATCGGATGTAACAGGAGAAGTGAGTGAGTTCTTTTACTTGAGAAGCAAAATTACAACCGATGGCCGAAGCAGGAATGATGTTAAAAGCAGAATAGCACTTGTAAAAAGAGCCTTCATGAAAAAGAGAAACATTTTAGTTTGAAATATTGATCTAGGAATTAGAAAGACTCTTTTTAAAACTCTATGTGTGGAGCACTTTACGGTAGCGAAACATGGACTTTAGGAATACCGGAAAGAAAGAAACTTGAAGCATTTGAAATGTGGTGCTACAGAAGAATGCTGAAAATTAGGTGGACAGACAAAGTAGGAAAGGAACGAGTTTTGGAAATGATGAGTGAGAAAAGAAGTTTATGGATGAAGCTTACAGGAAGAAGAGACAGGCTGGTAGGTTATATTTTGAGACATGCTGGATTGGTTAATTTGTTAGTGAAGGGAACAGTTGAAGGTAAGAACTGTAGAGGAAGACAGAGATTAGAATATATGAAGCAGATAATTGAGGACGTGGGTTGTAAGGGGTATGTAGAAATGAAGAGGTTAGCACAGGATAGGAAGGGATGGAGGATTGTTGCATCAAACCAGTCTATAGACTGACAACATCAAAAAAACAACTTTGCGAAATTACTTAATTTTACTACCAAAATATCCGGAACAATGCTGACTATCTGACTATTACTCGGTTCAAATAAATGTCAATTCTTAGATTTTTACTTTTCCAATCACGTATTTCAAAATCTGAACAAACCAAAATATCTCTTAAAATAAACATTTCTGGATATGATAAATACATTTTAAAATTATTTTTATGGTGAATTGTCACTGTAGGAAAGATTACAGGAAAATTCCTTCAGGTTGACAAATACTCTTCTCGAAATTTGTAAGTCCAACATAAGCAACTTTACAATCAATCTATGGAATATTTTTCTACTGGGGATAGCTAGTGGGAGTGCTTTTGGTGACCTAAAAGGTACTTTACAAAGCGTCCTGGGGATACAGGCAGATATCAGCTAGATTATATCATGGTCAAACGGAATCAAGTTCTAGACTGTAAAGCATACCCAGGAGCAGACATAGACTCTGACCATAATTCGGCAGTAATGAAGAGCAGGCTGAAATTCAAGCGAATAAGGCGAACAAAGTAGGAATATAAGCAGAACAGCCAGGAAGTGAATAAACTGAAACAATCTAAAATGAGAGAAAAATTTGCAGAAATGGTAGACTTAGGTCTAAGAAGTAACTCTGAAAGGAGCTAAACCGAGGACTAATGAAGTGAATTGAGAGAGAAATAATGAAAGCTGGTAAAGAAACATTAGACTTTAGGGAATAAGCCACCTGAAAATCTTGGATCACAGAAGAAATTTTTGAGTTGATAGATCAGAGGAGAAGTCACAAAAATGCTCAGAATGAAGCAGGAAGAGAGCAATAGGCAATTTATAAATCAAATAAACAGGGAATGCAAAGAAAGACGGCTGTAAGAAAAGCGTGAAGAAGTAGAAAAGGAAATGGTTGTAGGTATAGTAGGACATACAGGAAGATCAAACAGAATTTTGTAGAAATGAAGGAAAGAGGTATAAATCTTAAATATGCCAACGAGAAACCTCTTCTAAACTCAGAAGATAGAGCAAACCGATGGAAGGAATGCCTAGAGAAATTGTATGATGGAGATGATTTAAACAACATTGTCTTGGAAAGTCGATTATTGATGACTTAGATCAGCGGTTTCCCAACCTTTATTGGTACACAACCCACTTTTAAGTGAAAATTTTTTCGCGACCCACCTAATATGAGAGTTTATATAATATCAACTGTTGTATGACCTCGACACTCTATCTACTATCCTATCTTACGAAAAGGCAAATTTTCCTACAAAGGATATGATATCAACAAAAACAAGAGTGAATAATACATAAAACAACAAAGATATTATAGACTGGGAAGCTGCTCCACAGGCCTCATCAAGTTGACAGCTAAAATTCCATGATTAGAAGTAACTCAATCAGCAAAAATAAAGCAACTGATCTGCCAGTCGATTTTTGGTGGAAACCACCTGCAGACCTGATTTCGCGCTGCCTGCATTGTAATTACAAATACTTGGTTGTGTTTCAGTAACATTTTCAAACCTATTATTACCAGACGCGGAGGTTGAAATTTCGTCACCATTTGAATAGTCTCTTTTACGGCACGACCCAGTCCTCAACCAACTTTCCACAATCACAGTAAATTTACTGTCAATCAAAGGCGTTAGACAGAGTGAGCCATAAAATGGTAGTAGATAAGGTAAAAACCATTGGAGTGGATGAGAAAGTGATTTGCTGGGTAGAAGAATTTTTAAAAGGTAGAAAACAGAAAGTTAGGGTAGGAAATGTAGTATCAAAAGAAGTAGAAGTAAAAATGGGTGTGCCACAGGGTAGCGTATTGGGACCATTGCTATGCATTATTCTAATGAATAATTGTGTTGATTGTTTACTATCTGAAATTAGATTGTTTGCAGATGACATAATGCTGTATAAAAGAATCAAAATGATAGAAGATTGTAAACAGTTGCAGGGTGATCTGGACAGGATATCTAGTTGGGTTGGTAAACATGGGATGAAGATAAATGCAAAGAAGAGTCAGTTTATTAGATACACAAATAAAAAACAAAAAGGTTAATTATTAATATAAGGTGGGGAAAGAATTGCTTGCTGAGGACTTGAAATGTAAATATTTTGGCATTGCTTTTGATAACAAGCTTAATTGGGCTGGACACATTGGACAAGTGGTAGGAAAAGGTTTCAAAGTTCTGCACTTGTTGGAGAGAATGATGAGGGGATGTACGGGAGAAGTAAAGGAACTGGGTTACAAAACTTTGGTCAGACCATTGCTGGAATATGGTAGTGTAGTATGGGACCCTCATTTTACGTATCAAATACAGGAGTTGGAGAGGGTGCAAAGAAGGGCTGCTAGATTTGTTTCTGGAAATTATCGCAGAATGCAATCAGTGACGGATATGATAAAGGAGCTGAAATGGGAATCATTGCAAGACAGGAGGAGGTTGAGGAGGGTCATGGGAATGTACAGGGCATATACTGGCGATGAGGCATGGAAAGATATTGCAATAGGTATGAAAAGTAGTGCATGGAAGGGAAAAGATGACCGTGACCACAAGCTGGCAATCGATTTCAGGCACAAGGGTGTAGGAAGATTCTCTTTTTTAGGTAAGGGTGTCAGGGATTGGAATGAGTTACCAACAGAAATGATGAATAATTTACCGAAAACTTTGAAAGAATTTAAAGATAAAATTTGTAGAGGGCAAATGTAGGTGGGTGCAAGATAGGTGGAAGATGGCTGTATAGGGAAATTGCCACCGGAGCCTGTGCTCCATTGCAATTAAAAAATTAAATTAAATAAATTAAATAAAATTAAATTAAATTAACTAAAAATATTGAAGATTCTTCTAAAAACATTGCGAACTGGTTTTCTCAAAACAAGCTAATAATAAATACAGAAAAAACACATGCCATACACTTCAGGACAAAAAATAATTTAGATATCCAGTTACCTACAGTAAAACTCAATGGTGAACTACTTAAAAATTTAGAAAACATAAAATTTCTAGGTATAAGCTTACAATAGAATCTAAAATGGAACATACACATTGAACACTTTTAATATACTAAATACTATCTGCTATTTTGGTATGTGCACTCATTATTAAGGTATGATATCATATTCTGGGGAAACTCACCACCAAGTATCAAATGCTTCAAAATGCAGAAAAAAATTATCAGTATTATTTAAGAAGTACGAAGTAGAACCTCATGTAGACTTTTATTTAGAAAGTTGCAAATTCTGCCACAGCCCTGTTTATATATACTGGAAACTATAAAATTCATTTAAAAAAATATAGAAGCTTCTGGGTATACACTACAAACAAACAATGATATACATGCCTATAATACGAGACAGACACTAGACTTTCATATACCACAAACAAATACTAACTTCTGTCAGAAAGGGCCACTTCATATGGGAATCAGATTGTTTAATAAACTACCACAAAGGATCAAATCTGTAAGAGAAAATACTAAATTATCACCAAAACTGAAGGAATATTTGCTCGACCACTGCTTCTACAGTATTCATGAGTATTTGCATACCAAAACTTAGTCTTAAGTCACAGTGATTTCATAAATATAAATAGGGAAAACGGTATAAATTAGGTGTTTATTGTGTATTTGTAATTATAAATGTTTTCTCTTTATCATATTTGTACAGTTATGTTATAGTTAATCACAGAATGGATAAAGTGTGAGAGAATGGATGTTGTGTATGTATCTGTGTGTGTATGTGTTTGTCTGGGTACAGACTGTTTTTGACTTATCCCATTTCTTTTGTACTTTGTACTATGTATGATGCAAAGGGACCAATAAATACAAATACAAATCCTATTTTAATATTTAATCTACTGTGATTGGAATAATTTCTGCTACAAAATCTTCTTTCAGTATTTTGTTCATGATATTCAGTAACTTCTCAATATCCTTAACATGTTCTGCTAACAATACAATATCAGCAGCAAATTGTAGCATACTGATTTTTTTTTCTCCTAGAATCTTTCTTTCACTTCCTTTACTGCTTCTTCTACATACAAGTTGAATATTAATGGGGGTAGACTGCAACCTTGTCTCACACATTTTTAACTGATTCATGGTTTCATGATTCTCTTCTTTTATTACAGCTCCTTGATTCTTATAAAAATTATAAACTATTCTTCTATCTCAGTATTTTAGACCTGACTTTTTTTTTTTAATTTTAACATCTTGTTCCACCTAACATTATCAAATGCTTTTACTAAATCAACAAACGCCATAAAAGTATCTTTCTTTTTCTTGGTCTGCCCTTTGTAAGAATACACAGACTCTTAGTTTTTTTTAAAAATAATTAATAATTAATATGTGTGTGTTGCTAAAAGTGTTTTATATCGTGTTATTATTATGTCTTAAGTATTGCATCCAAGAATTTCAAGCATCGTTATTACCAGATGAAAAGTACATTAAAATCTCTGGACAGTACAGGAGGAGGAAGATCTTTGTCGTAAATAGCAGAGAAGGAAGCAGAGATCGTGTGGAGTACGGAAGTTTGGATGTAATTGAGAATTGTGTTGTTAATGTAAAATAACAATAAAAGAAATGAAAGTTTATATTTAATAATAATAATTTTACACCTTGAATGCCAGAATCGCTTCTCTTGTACCATGGTTTTTCCCTAAACCCAAACAGATCCTCACCTACTATCCCTTCTACTACACGTTCGATTTTTCTGTATATTATTCTGGCCAGTAACTTTGAAGCATGTGATGTTAGACTTATAGTGTGATAATTTTCACATGTGTCTATTTGTGCTTTCTTTGGAAGTGTGAAGATTTTTTATTAAAATCAGTGGGGATCTCTCCTGTTTCATAAATTCTTGATATAAGTTGGAATAATCTTTGGATTCCTTCTTCTCCTGGGGATTTCAGAAGTTCTGTAGGAATTTCATCAATTCCAAATGCCTTATTTGATTTCAAATCATTCAAAAATATATTAAATTCTGTCCTCAAAACAGTATCATCTAGGTCAGCGGTTCCCAACCTATGGGTCGCGACCCACTGGTGGGTCTTTTGGTGGGTTGCGGAACAATCAAGGTTTTTGCTACAAAAATATATCTTTTATTTAATTTATTTAAAAAATATAACACGATATTTTACTAGTGCAATAACCATGAAAGCTAGTAGCTTAAATTAATACTTTGTGAGAAAAAAAAGTTCTTAAACAGTCAGCCTGTATTATGCATAACCTCGTTGTGAGATAGAGCAGCGGCAGCAATCGCGCAATCTTTATGGCAACTCCTGAACACCCCTGCCCCGTTTTAAAGTGGAGATGTTGCGCATACCACCTGCAATTTTACATTGTCATTTTCTTGTTTATTCTTGAATCAAAACCACAGTCTTTGATCGAAACAGTCTTTCTCTTCTTGTTGGAGTGAGTTATTATTTGCATTTTGTTAATTAATTTAATTTAATTGCAATGGAGCACAGGCTCCGGTGGCAATTTCCCTACACACCCATCTTCCCCCTATCCTGCACCCACCTACATTTGCCCTCTACAAATTTTATCTTTAAATTCTTTCAAAGTTTTCAGTAAATTATTCATAATTTCTGTTGGTAACTCATTCTAATCCCTGACACCCTTACCTAAAAAAGAGAATCTTCCAACACCCTTGTGCCTGAAATCGATTGCCAGCTTGTGGTCATGGTCATTAATATGGTGGTGTCATCTGCAAATGTTGTTTCTAGATCATTTATATATACTAAGAATAGTACAGGCCCAAGGATAGATCCTTGTGGCACTCCATATTTTATGTATTTGCAATCTGAATGCACATAGTTGTTGCCAGTCTTAAAGCTACATTCAACAATCTGTTTTCTATCATGCCGGTATGACTTTATCCAATTGTTAGCAACTCCTCTAACTCCAAGGTGTTCTAATTTTTAAAGCAAGATATTATGATCAATTACATCAGATGCCTTGGAGAGGTCCAGGCATATTCCAGATACATGACCTTTCGCATCAAGTGTCTGTAAGATTTCTGTGTATACTGAAAAAAAGAGCAGTTTCAGTTGACTTATTCTTTCTGAACCCATGTTGAGTATCTGAAAATATGTAAGAAAATAATTTATTATTTTCTAAGAAATTGACTAGTCTTTTGTGAAATAGCTTTTTTTTTAGAGCTTTTAGAGAAATATGAGAGGACTGACTCTGGACGGTAGTTTGACACCTTATCCTTTTTCCCCTTTTTTGTACAGAGTTTTACTTTTGCTGTCTTAAGCCTATCTGGAAATATTCCACTAGAGAATGAGTTATTGTATATATGAGAGAGAGGACAAGCTATTAGCTCAGCACATTTTTTTAACAGAAAATCTGGGACATCATCAATTTCTGATGAAAATTTAGGTTTCAACTCACAAATAATTTTTAATACTTCTTTTTCATTTGTTGGCTGAACAAAAAGAGTTTTACTATTGCTTTAGCTGACATTAGCTTGAGTGTTGATGTTGGACTTGTCAAAAAAAATTTAAATCAGATCTTCAGCAATATTTGAGAAATATGCATTAAAGGTGTTAGATATCGTTAAAGGATCAGATATTATCTTTTTATTCACTAGCAGTTGAATGTTATGGCTATCCATCTGTCTCGCTCTGACTTCATTCTTAACTACATTAAACATGGCTTTCATTTTACTAGTAGCTGAGTAAATATATCTATCATTTTCTAATTTTTTTGCTTGTCTTATTACCCTGTTAAGAACCTGGTTGTATTTTTTAAAATATTTATCAAATTATGGTGCTGTTTGCTGTGTTTTAGAAGTTGCATGTAACAATTGTTTCTTTTATATTGATACTAGAATACCAGAGGTAACCCGGCCTTTTGAATAATTTATTTCACCTTGTTTTCTTGTCTTTAGCGGGAAGCATATTTCAAAATAGTACAAAAATGTACTTATAAAGGAGTCACATTTCTCATTTGTGTTTCTGCAATCATACACTTCTTCCCATGTTTCATTTTTTAAGAAATTATTGAATTGGGTGAGCTTTAAAGCTATGCGATTTTCAAGAGCAATAGGAGAAGTAAGGGAATTCTTCTACTAGGGAAGAAAAATTTCAACCGATGGCCGAAGCGGGAATGATGTTAAAAGCAGAATAGCACTAGCAAAAAAGAGTCTTCACGGAAAAAAAAATCTTTTAGTTTCAAATATTGATCTAGGGCTTAGAAAGAACTTCTAAAAACGCTATGTGTGGAGCTCAGCACTTTATGGTAGTTAGGCTTGGACGTTAGGAATATGTAGTGTTGCAAACTTTTTTTTTTTTTGGTCAGAAAACAATATATTTGATAAAGTATAGTTTTATTTACGGAACTTACATTTTACATGTGTGTTTTAAATCTTACTGAATCATATAATGTCTTACATAATGATTCATAAATATAGATAACATAATTTTATTCATCCTCTATCTTAAATTGTGACAAAGCGCACACTGTGCATAAAGACTGTACCAATAATTCTGTATTACGTTCTTTTAAGTTTGAATTTAAGTCTATTATCATACAAAATAGGAGCTTTATTTCTTTTCAATCATTGGTTTACACCAACGATTGCAAGGAAACAATTCATAATTACTGACAATTTAATGACTCAGTATCATTATACGCTGAGAGTTTAACAAGTTCACAAATATAAGGAAAGCACAACAAGTGATAAAAAGAGGCAAAAACTGTAGATAAATTTAAAATTCCTAATTTTTTGAAAAGATCCATAGGTCTACAGATAAATTTGTAGGGCTGGCAGCACTAGTCCAAATAGGGAGTATCAATCCAAACAACAGGGTACGGGGATTCCTTCTCAGGCAACCTAGCCTCTTCGAGAAATCCCCTTCATAAAAGAAAACTTCAGTCAGTGTTGCCTATATTTTCATAATTTTCTTTTCTACTGAACCAGAAAATATACTAGATTTAAAAATTAAGATAAGTACTAAGTATAAATTCTAAAACAATCATATTAAATGATAAATGCCTTACAAATTTGATATTTAGTAGTTATGAAAAAAAAAAACGTTTGCAGAAGAAAATTTTTTCATAGTTTTCTTTTTTCATGTTTTTTTTTTCAAGTCCGAAAAAAAAAACTTTTTTGTTGTGTGTGTGTGTGTTTGTGAGAATTGAAGCAAAAATGCTGAAATTAAGTGGACAGACAAGGTTTGAAATGAACAAGTTTTGGAAACGATGGGTGCGGAAAGAAGTTTGGGGAAGAAGCTTAAAGAAAGAAGAGACAGGCTGGTAGGTCATATTTTGAGACATATTGAATTGGTTAATTTGTTAGTGGATGGAACAGTCGAAGGTAAGAACTATAGAGGAAGACCGAGATTAGAATATAAGAAGCAGATAATTGAGGACTTGGGTTGTACTGGTATGTAGAGATGATGAGGTTAGCACAAGATAGGCAGGAGGGGGGAGGGAAGCTCCTAAACAACCCTATGGCTTCATCCACTACAACAGGCCTCATTGCTAAGCATGCACTATGCATCTACCCACCAATACCTATTTTAACCCCACCTCAGACTTTAAATTAGTATCACATCCCATCTAATTAACAAGCTCACCTCATACTTTCCACAGATCATACATCAGCCTCAGCACCAACCAGTTAACTGTCAGAATGAATGGTCACAGACAAACAGTTTACTTTCAAAATCAATACCACCCTGTGGATAAGCATGCCAGTTGTCACTCGCTGTAACTACATTCCCAGTCTAACACTACAGGTTGGAATCGGCCTACCAACTCATTCTGAATACCAGACATCTCCTGGGTGTCATTCTTAGATGTTACTGATTTTCCTATCCTGGGTATACCATCCACCTACTAGTATAGTTGATTTATATAAGTTTTATTTCAAAGTTTAGTTTTCATTTGGTTTTTTATTTAGCTTTTTTAAATAATGTTTTCTTACTTCACACATCTCCTTTGCTTTTTATCTGGATTAATTTCTTTTCACAGTTAATATTTCTACTGATAGTGTTGTTGCTCCACCTTTTTACTCTCCCATCATCTGCAGTTCAGGTGATAAAAGTCTGAATGAGAGATTATAGAATCATTAATTAAGATGTTATAGTTATCTAGAGAGGATGTAACATAAAAAAATACCAATACAGATAATAGAAACTAGGACAGAGGCAAGAAGGTCAGGTGCAAAACCAGTGCAAGATGGTTAAGATTCAGACAAAGAAGGAGCCTGAATTCAATCACAAATGTAAAGGAAGACTGGTTGATGGGGTGAGGGAGGTGGCAAAATTGCCATACATGCCTTAACATTGTTGTAGCTGGATAATGGACACTATGCTTCGGAGATTTCTACTCTTGTACAGGAGAAATTTAGTGTAAAGTTAAAATATTTATTTGGAATACATTTATCTTTGGAAAATATAGATTTTAGGCTGGAGTTAAATACTTAAACAGTGAGGACAGATAGTAGTCAAAAAATATTGAAAATGGGTGTTTTTCCCTTCAGAAACCATTTATTTCTAGTCATCCTACAAATGAAAAAAAAAAAGAAGTAGTAATACACTATTTTTTGCTTCTTATTTTTATAACCTTCTTAGGCAATTAAATTATTAAATACATCACGTGTAAATGAATTAGAGGAATGAAGAAGAGCTTGAAATCCTAATTTGAACTTTAAGTATTTCAGCAAATAATAAGTAACTGTTTATTTCGAAAATAATAAATATTTTTTAAAAAAACCAGTTTTCACTTTTTGCAATACAAATAGTCATAAGAATCAATGCTAAGTTACATCTGCTACATATGAGTTAAATAATTCATTCTTCTTATAGTGTCAGACACAATTATTTGTAAAGACCATTTCATTTAAGGAGTAAATCTCACTTACTTGTGGAGGAACTGTCTTCTTCCGTAGACCTTTCAGTGTAAAATGATTTGTATTCTTCTTTTTGTGCTTCTTCTTTAAATGGAACATCATCCTGTTCCTGAATGAAAATCAAGACATACTTTAATAAAATTTATAATTTGTAATGAAATCAAAATTATACACAGGGCAAAGTTCCCGCACATTAATTTGAGTGTGAAATATTTAGTTTTAAGTTGGAACATGGGGACAGTCCTACTTGTCCATATGATTATGGCTATCATCAGAAAACAATAATCAGGATGGATGGTATACCATGCTCAAGGTTTGGATGTGATCCTGCTGTAGTTTGCCAAGCACAAAGAATGCTGAATAGCACTAATCCATCACTTATTAGAGTTTATTACAGGTCCCCCCCGCCCCCCCACAAGGCCTTTCAACTGTTTGCATAGCTTCATTATTGCAGTCACTAAACACATCGGCAGACCATGGAAGTAGCTTTGGTGGTTAGGGGTGAACAGATTTTTCGGTGGCAACTTGAGCACCTAATGGTATTGAATCAGAGAAAATTTTAATATAAACATGAAAAATTAAAAGTTAATTGAACAATAATTTATACATGAATTTGTTTAAGATTAAAATAATAATAACAGCATGGGGGATACTCAGTGTTTGTAGGTTGATGGAATATGTTCAGGATGAACACATTGGGGAGAGGAGAAAAGAGGTAAAGAGATAAGACCAAAGACTTGTGGAAAGTCTTTTGCTGAATAAATGCTGGTTTCACCGTTCCTAAGTCTTAATTCAAAGGAAATGGTATCTCCAGATTGAGTACTTATAATCCTGACTGTTCGGTAGATTGGTGTTTCCTTATGACAGCATATGGACCACACTTTGCACATTCACTGTCAGCCTATAATCATCCATTTTTCTAAAGAATTTTGTAAAATAATAATTCCGACGTAGGAGGCAGAACAGCATATAACCCTTTGACTCTCACACATAGCATCCTCAAAATGAGTGTCAAATCTCTGATGGCAGAATTGGTATACTGGCATAGAATCAATTTTATATATATTGCAAAATCATCATGGAAAGATTTTACAGCTAGATTGGATCTTGACTTCTAGCAGTTGAGATTTATGGGTCTGCTGAAGACAATTTTAGGACAGATAGTATTTTAGAAAGAAGCCTACTCTTGTTCCGTAGATCCCTGCTTAGGCAGGATCTCTAGGTTGTGAAAAATGTCACCTTTAACATATACATATGTAATATGAATAATCATAGAGAAAACAGTTATTGTATGTTTCAAAGAGAGAAAATATGAAACAATTTTTACAAATGAATTTTGCAATTGTCATATTAAATACAATTAACTATGTAAAAATGGAGACTTACAATTGACTATTTTGTACAAATTCTTGACCAGAGTAGGAGTTGCCAATATGATAATTTCTCAGTTTTTCTTTAAAAACATCTTTGTTATCTACAAACTCTTTTATACTTGTAGGAAGTTTATTTGACAGTTGTGTCCCAGAATAATTTACCCTTCTCTCTACCAAGGACAATGATATTTGTGTTTTGTACAAGGAATTTTTGTGTACCTGTGAATTTGAAATCAACAAGTTAAAATGTTCTATGACAAAGCAGATGAGAGAATATATATACTTAGAAGACATTTCAAACCATAAAATTCCTGAAGTACCCAGGACACAACTAGGACCTTATTCACTCTCAGTGAATAAACACAGCCATTTTCTGGGAATGATACTAGACTCCCAGCTCACATGGAGAGAACATATCCAATATATAATAGCCAAATTTGTCAAGTGACTTAACACTCTAGCGGTGGAATAAAAATAGGGATCCTACCCCAACTAACTTCTACTCCTATACAAATCAATGATCAGATCCTTAATAGATTATGGTAGCATCTTATATACAAATGGCACAAAAGACGAACTGAAACTGGACTCTTGCAATATCACTGTCTTAGAACATGTTTAGGAGCACTAAGATCAACACCAACTAACGCACTATTAGTAGAAGCTATCAAAATGCCTCTTTACATAAGAAGAGTAAAACTTGGAGAGAAATTCACAGTGGAAGAACTGAACATCAATGTGCACCCACTGATGGAACAGTTAAATAATCCTAATTACTGGAAAAACAAGAACATATATAAACACACAGGCGCCCCAAAAAACACTCCCTTACTTAACATGTATAACAAGTGGGAGGAAAAGGCAATCAACACAACAAACTTCCCTATACACCCAATATTCCAAGCACCTTACCACCTCCGATTCTTAGACATACAAATACAGTGCTTGGAACACAAGATGGGAAGCAATGCCAACTATACCCTGAATACCCTGCTAGCCAACTCCGACCCAAACTCAATTCACATATATACAGATGAACCCAAAAACAAATCAGGGGAGTTTTAGCACATTATATTGCCCCAAAACACAACGCCAATCATTACACTCCTAATCACCACTAACTTCAATATATTCAGCTGAAGCGGAGGCAATAAGAGATCTGTTAGAAAAGTATCTGACCTTTGGCTGGGGGGGAAAAAACTGGCATACCTGAAGCGTTGGAAACCTAATCAACCTAAAAGTAGTCGCCTTGGGACTCTACACACTTGTCCCAGTGGTGCCGTCATTTTTGGAAGCATTCCGAGAAAGCCTCTTTCGAAATGGAGTTTAGCTCTGCTAACGTTGCAGCCATAATGTCGTCTCTTGTCAGAAATCGCTTTCCTTTCAATTGCTTCTTGAGTTTGGGAAATATCCAGTAGTCGCAGGGGGGCATATCAGGAGACTAAGGAGCCTGTTGAACCACTGGAGTCTTGTTTTTTGCCAAAAAAAAAAGTCTGAATCAAGTACCAGGAATATGCTGGAGCAGTGTAGTGATGGAGGCACCAATATTCTTTTGACCACAACTCCAGTCTCTTGCGCCGCACAGCATCACAAAAGCGATGGAGGACTTCCCTGTAGTACTCTTTGGTGATTGATTGACCTTGTGGTGAATACTCATGGTATACCACACTACGGGAGTCAAAGAAAGTCATCAGCATCACTTTGACGTTGTTGCATACTTGGTGGGCCTTCTTTGGTCTTTGTGATGTGGAATGCTTTCACTGTGACAATGGGGATTTGGTTTCCAGGTCGTACCCAAACACCCAGGATTCGTCACCAGTGATTATGGTGTTTATGAAGCCAGGCTCACTGTTTATGGAGTCCAAAATGTCCTGCGAGTCTTAAAAACAAAAGTGCTTTTGTGCTGCCATAGGCAGCTTTGGCACCAATTTTGCTGACTCTCTTTTCATGGCCAAATCTTGTCACAATGGAATGTGCTGAAAAATTACTGATGCCCACCTCTACTACAATTTCTCGGATAGTCACATGGCAGTCCTACATCACCACAGTGTCCACTTTGGCGATGACCTGATCATTTTGGCATGTTGATGAACGACCGGAATGTGCCTCGCTCTTCAACGATGTGTGCCCATCTATAAACCGGTTGTACCACTCCTTAATATATGTGATGCCTGTAGCATTGTTACCAAAAGCAATCTGAATCTTCCGATTGGTTTCCAACTGGCTGTTGCCCAGTTTCTGTCAAAATTTGATGCAGTAGCGCTACTCCATTAGTTACATCATTTTTCTTGCAATTAAAAACCTACCTCAAATGCTGCTTTCCAGCAACTGACGCTATTGACAGGCAGGAAAAAATTCATGCATGCACAAATAGGTGCTAGGTTAGCTCATGCAAGCGGGCTTCATTAAAATCCATAAGGTTTTTGGAAATAAAAGGTTCGGATACTTTTCTATCAGACCTCATATTAGAAGCAGTAAGATACAGTCGAACCAGGGGACCAAAGGAGATGGTAATAATAGCTGACTGTAAGGGAGCAAACCACTGTCCAATCAGTGCATGGCAGAACTGTAACTGGAACTATTCTCCAGGTTTCTGCTATGCATGGACTGAACTGCTTTACAAGCATCAGTAGATGGCTACCTGGCCTTCCGGTTCTGCCGCGGATCGGGCAGCACAATACACGCCAGCAGACAGGGTCCACTCTTTGCTGAGCTGGTAGTGTGTTTGTGTATTTTGTGCTGCTATTTGTCAAATTAAAGACTTCTGCTAAGCCAGTCTAGCCGGTGACTTCCAGCTTACAACATTTGAAGCTATCCATACCTGATGGAGACAGCAGAGCCAGCTTTCGGAACGCTGTGTTTATATAACACGATCTGGCTGAACACTTGTGAAGATTACACTGAAATAGTATGCCATGAAAGCTTCCACTTGCACATCAGTTACCTTCACAGGGAGGTGATGTTCCATCAAGTAAGGCAGTTTGAGAAACTGCGATAAACAAAAGCAAGACTACTTAGCTCCTTGATATTTCTTTTGAGGGAATGAGACAATAATATCGTAACTCATTTTGCTATGTGGAATCATCATATTGACAGCATGGACGCAAAGAAAATACTACGATGAGCCAGCCTCTCACTACTTTGGGAATGCATCCACTTAACACGCCTTGAACTAGACCATAATGCTCAGTTGTTGCTGTCTTGTTATTTCTATCTGTCGACAAGACTCAATCCTGATTCATAGGATTGAATGGATGCAGCAACTTCTGCTGAGATGGACCTGAAATTGGAGAAAACTACACCCAGACATATTGCCAAATATGACCGATTGGCAGGAACATGCAAGGGTGGCAAATGTATCAGGTAAGATCGCTCTGTGATGCAGGCAACATCGCTGGGATTCAGCTTGACGCAGCTACCTCCGTGCTGGCCAGGGGCCTAAATTTTGCTCCTGCCTTTAAGCAAATACCAACAAAGGATATATAATCTGTGTGGTAGAATGGGCCTTGTGAGGTTTACTGGCTGAAGAAATATGATGTGAGACCTGTTGGGTCTTGAAGAAGGCCAAGGCACCAAGGAACAATATTACGACTGCAGAGTGTAAATCACTAAATGCTTTATGCCACACAGAAGACATTGTCATTATACCAGCAGATAAGGGTAACTAGACTGTTCTCCTATCTGTGGTGCAATATAATGAAAAAGTGATGAGCCTCCTTGATGATGCTACTTACATTCTGTTGGATGTCGACCCTACTGCAAAAGTTGTGAATAAAGTGATGGCTCTCATCAAAAAATCCAAATTACCTGAAAAGGTGACAGAGAATTAGTCCACACACCGTGAGACCACCGAGACTATATGGTTTACCCAAGATCCACAAGTAGATTGTACCATTACGACCTATTATCACTGCCATTGGGGCAGCATACTATGTGAATACAGCAAAGTCTATATCGGTCAGACCATCAGAACCATCAAAGAACTTCTTAACGAGCAGAGAAGACACCTAAGGTTGATGCAACTGGAAAAGTTGGTGATAACCGAGCACACTTTCAACAAAGAGCACAAGATCGAAAAAACAGTGGTACTGGCCAGTGCCTCTTCCTTCTGGGACTCGGTCATAAGCTAGGCGTTGGAATTAAAGCTGAATGATTACAATATCAATAGGGATGGCAGCTTCTACCTGAGTGAATCATGGAGGCCAACCATTAGAGATCTCCAACAAGAATGAGGAAAATCTACACAACAAGGCGTAATAGATGAAAATGACACCACAGATTAAACCAGAGCTTACGAAGCTATCCACACATGATGAGGACAACAGAGCCAGCTGTCGAACCATTGTGTTTATATGACACTATCCGGCTGAACACCTATGAAGATTACAATGAGCATGTCCAATGATGGGGAAGATTTCTCCTGTGGTTGGATTGGACTAGAGTGTGGTAGCTGGATGCATGTTGCATGTTTTGCAGTGGGATCTGTTGCATGGAAATTATCCTTGTGATGGTTTGAGGGAACTACTGTGTGAATATTTATGAACTAAGATATTCTTGAGATTGGGTGGTATGCTGAAAACTGTTCTTGGGGTACGGGGTAGGATTATCTGGATAATAATGCACATCCAGTGGAAGGAACACAGGAAGTCATGCCCATGACAAAGGATTAGGTTAATGAACTCAAGACCAGGAAATAACTGGGTGGCAATGGCGAAGCTACAGTTAATTTCAAGAGGTGTTGCATTGGAGCAGTTGTACGGAGGGTGTGTCTTAGAACAAGACATTTGTTTGTGAAATAGGTCGGTGGAGTAGCTGTGGAAGATGAGAGCTCGGGACAGATTTTGGGTATAGCTGGAGAGAGATTCTTCATTGCTACAGAAGCGCCTGCCACAGATGATCAGACTGTATGGAAGGAAATGTTTGATGTGGCAGAGACGGAAGCTATTAAAGTGATTTTTTTCTTTTTTAATATTTGTAATTTCACACAGTAATTATGTTGGTGATGCTCCACCACTTCTTACAATAAGATTATCGATTCAGAAATTTCTTCCCCCTCCACCATTTCCGGCCATGCCATGCTGCATTCATTCACCAGGTAAATGTCTCAGTGTAAGACAACAGGCTTGTGCTGGGGTTGGTACACATTCTGCATCTTAACTTTGATCGTGCAAACCTAATGAATTGCAGTACTAAGTTCTTCACACAGTCGCCACCATAGTTTTGACCAGAAACTAAGGAAAAGGTTCAAGTTCAATGATAAAAGTTCACTTCTGATATGATGAGTATATTCTTCAAAACATTACAAAGTTAAAGTACTGCGTAGGCATTCAGACAACTTTTCCAAATTTAATTTTACAGATTCGACTGACCACTCGAGCACGACCGAAACCCCACGTTACTATTACTTCTCAATTACATGAATCTTTAGAATAAAACTTCCCTAAGCTGATAGAATTTCTACTTGATGTTGAACAAACTAAAAGTTTGCCGCGCCACGAGCCCAGAGCTAGCCACCCGACATAACGCGTTTACATCGTCTCACTGCTGCTTCTAGAATGGGCCTTCACGAATGGGCGCGCTTAGGCTAAGGGGGGAGGTATATATAGAATCGGACCGTGAGAACTTCCTTGTTTCGACTTTCCCAAGGATTTGATGCGATAGCTGATCAGTTTCTGACAACTGTTGCGAAATCCAATTTGATCATGACAGTAAAATTAATCCTAGCTCTCTGAAATTTTGATAGTAGCAAGATATTATTACAAACGTCGAATTAAGTTATTATAAAAAATGTTGTTACTTTAATAGTTTAGCCAGAAAAGAGTCGTAAAGATGTGATTGCCATAACTACCGAAATATTGCTTCTATCGAGCTGAAACAAATTTAATTCTATTCTCCTATTGCTCATCTATTACCTGATATCAAATAAAGAATTTTACCTATTTTTTAAAGTGGTCTAAAACTCGAAAACAAAATTTAATGTCTTGAAATATTTCGAATATTGACTTGAAAATACCTCTAAACAAATTTCCCTAATGAAAAACTATTACTGTAAAAATTTGGAATCTCTAAGTTAATTCCCTGATTTATTACGAATTTTTGTAGATATCACCCTCGGCGAATGTCGAGCGATTGCATCATTGCTTACTCGCGCCAAAACCCATTTTATTTTATTACTATAAAATACTTTAATATTTTGAAATGAATCTTTTACAGAAGTCTTTAATTTTAAATAAACTTTACTCTGAATATAATTTCTTTTCATGAATCCCCGAAAAAGACTGAAATATCGAACTTTTACCTAAATCACATGTCTGGCTATATCAAATTATATTCAAAAACGATCTTTAGGTTACATGAATCTTTCTAAAACTTTAATATGTTATCTAAACCGAAATTACGATACTTTATCTCTATCACTTGACTTCTTAACTGTTTTCCTGATAGCTAAATGCTTCGTGTTTAGAGTGGAAAAATTACGTGATAAAATTCAAAACCGGCAAATCACTTTCAAACATATTCAGACTCTAAGTAAGATCTTTTAATAACAAAACTAATTATCTACTGGCTATATATCTACCTAAACATCTTTTAAACTAACGAAATATCTTGGTTTATTGAAACTAAATGAAAGTCAAACACTACCTATACAAATCTGAGGTTAAGTTTCTGATCAGCTGTTTAAATGAATTTAACTATTGAATTTACTGCTTATACTTGAACAAATACTTATTTAGGACATATTACTGGGAAATATTATCAAAAATTAACTATAAAAATGTCTTTAAAAGGGTGTTCCCATATACTTCAACTGAACCTGCTATCTCAGCAACTAATTTCGTTATGCGAAATTCTAAGATGTGTTACATCAGTTCTTGCAAGAATAAGGTTTAACAATGAAATATTGCATCACTTTTGTGTTCGTTTTTCCGAATTGCTGTCATCTGTACAATCTCATTTCCCTAATTTTATATAAATAGGCACCATAAAGTGGACACATTAAACATTTAGATAAGAAAAGTGTCAAAATATCCAAATGTTAGATATTCCCTAACTCAGCTGCTTCTGATAATGCAGCTCTCTCTACTTCATTTGCCTCTGTCACATCTATGTTTTTAATCACTTAAATGGTGGATTCAGAAAACACTTTTAATACTGAGAAAACCTTTGACAGCTTTTGTTGGTATGTGCTGTGTTGTTATATTTTTTTATCCCTTCACATCATCTATTTAATTTGATATAATTGGCATGGAGTGCAAGCTCTGGTGGCAATCTTCTTATACAGTCATCTTTTGCCCTTCCTCTTGCAACCTACTTTTTCCATCTACTAATTTGAACTTTAATTTCTTTCAGTGTTTTTCATAGATTATTCATCATTTTCCGTTATAACCTTCCCACAAAAGAAAATTCTCCCACACCCTTAATCAAGTGCCAGCTTATGGTCATGGCCATCTTTACCCTTCCATACACCTCTCACAATTCTACCACCAATATATTTCCATTTCTCATTACCAGTATGTGCCTTCTACACTCCCGTGACTCTTTTCACCCTCCTTCTATCTTTTAATGAATTCCACTCCAGCTCCTTTATCATATTAGCTACCCATTATGTTCTGCAGTAATTTACAAAGACAAATCTAGCAGCCCTTCTGTGCACGCTCTCCAACTCCTGTATTTGATACACCAAACGTGGGTCCCATACTGTACCCCCATATTCAAGCAGTGGTCTAACAAATGTTTTGTAACACAATTCCCTTACTTCTCTAGTACATCCTCTTATCACTCTTTCCAACAGGTGAAGGGTTTTGAACTTTTTTCCTACCACCTGTCCAATGTGTCCTGTGTCAATGGGCCCCGTGTTTGTTATCAAATATTATGCCAAGGAATTTAAATTTCTAGCCTTCAACAAGCAATTCCTTCCCCACTTTATAATCATAAGCAACCTTTTTCTTCATATCTGTGTACCCGATAAAATGCATTTATCTTCATCCCATGGTGACTCACACAGCTAGTTGTCCTATCTAGATCACCCTGCTGCTGTTTACAGTCATCTACCATTTTGATCCTATTATAAAACATTATATCATCCGCAAACAATTTAACTTCTGATAGTAAACCATTAACACAATCCTTCTTCAGAATAACGAATAGCAATGGTTTATTTTGAGATCCCCTGTCCATTTCTACATCTACATCTATACTCTGTGATTAACAAATATTGTGGGGGGCAGAGGGTGCTAAACACCAATCCTAATTCTGTGCATTCCAATCCTGACCAGAACGAGGAAAGAAAGAATACATAAAAGTATCAGTATGGCATCTTATTTCTCAAACCTTATCCCTCCTGTCACTGCAAGCTAAATAGGTTGGCGGAAGAAGTATTTAACTGCACTTGTAAATTAAATATTTTCACATATTCTCCAACAAATTCAAATGAAAATGATGTCGTCTGTCCACCAAACAATCCCAGCCCAACCCACATATCAGCTCTGTCACACTTACATAAGGACTGTAACTAGCAGTCACGAATCGAGCGGCTCTCTTCTGTACTTTCTCTAACATGTCAATCAATCCCTTGCGATACAGATCCCAAACTCCACAACAATAAACCAAATGCAGATGCACTAGTGTTTTGTACACTATTTCCTTTGTATGAGCATTAAAACTTCTCAAAATACGACTTATGAATCGTAGTTTAGAATTAGCTTTGCCTACGACGGAAGTTATGTGCAAGTCCCATTTCATGTTGCTTTATACTGTTATGCCTAGATACTTCAGGGAATCCACCGTGTTAACAACTGAATTGTTAACTTTGTACTCGTGAGAAAACGGGGTCTTTTTATTATTTATTTGCATTACCTTGCACTTTTTCCGAAATAACATCCAGATCGTGCCGAATTTCCAAGCAATCGTCAGAGCACCTCACTTCCCTATAGATAAGTGCATAATCAGCAAAGAATCACATCACATTTATTATGTTGTCACCAAAATTGTTTATAAAAATTAGGAAAAGAAGTGGTCCTATTACACTTCCTTGAGGAACGCCCGAAGTAACATCTAGCTTAGAAGAGGCTTCCCCGTCAACAACGACATGCTGTGACTGACCAGTTAGAAAATTATGTATCCATTCGCAAATCTGATCTGATATACTGTATGCTCGAATCTTCGCTAAAAGTCGGTTGTGTGGTACAGAGTCAAAAGCTTTCGTAAAATCCAAGAAAATTACATCAACTTGTGATCCTGCATCGTTCTGTCATGTGAAAATAGGGACACTTGCGTTTCACGCAATCTGTTCTTCCAAAATCCGTATTGGTTTGCTGTAAGTAACTCGTTTTCATCTAGAAATTTCATAACATTAGAACATATGACATGTACCAGAATTCTGCTGCAAACAGATGTTAGAGATATGGGTGGATAATTCCTAGGATCTCTCCGATATCCTTTCTTGGAAATGGGAATCACCTGCACTATCAGTCAGAAGGTACTTTTCTTTCTTCTAAAGATTTACAAAATTTATCTGACAGAAATGGTTCTATTTCTTACGCATATTACAAAAATATTCTTACCGGTATACCATTAGGACCTGGCGCTTTCCCCCACTTCAGGAGCTTTAATTGATTTATAATACCTATACTTTCAATTTGAACTGGATCCATCTCAAATTCTACATTCTGTAGAAAAGCGGGAATGTTTTCCATGTTTTCATCAGTGAAAGAATTTTTAAATTCGGTGTTAAATACGGTAGCCTTGTTGCGGCTGTCATCAACTTCCCTACCGTCTTGTAGCAGAACTGGCATATTGTTGTCACTACCACTAACATACGACCAAAATTTCTTTGGGTTTTCGTTGAGGTTCTCGGAAATTGAATTGCAACGAAAGTCATTAAAGGTCTCGTGCATCACATTCCTAACAAGTCTTCATCTCACCTAACTTTTCTAAATCACTCCTATACATTGTATTTCTTGAGCATGCATGTATCTTCCTTTGATTTTTAAGTAACCATTTAACATCATGTATATACCATGGGAGATTATTCCCATACCTGATTGTCCTTATCGGTATATGTAAGTCCATACCTTCCCTGACTACATGCATGAATCGAAGCCACATCTCTTCAACCGAACCTCTTGCTTCTATAAAGGTAAGGTAATTATCTCTCAAAAACATTCTTAAAAACTCCTTTGGGGTCTTTTCGAATCTATAAATGATCCATTCTTTTTTTTGCGCATGGCTGTTAATTTTACTGTAGCAGTTACAGCTTTATAATCACTTATACCTGTGGTGGTAGAAATGTCCGTTAATAATTCAGGCCTATTTGTAACGAGAATATCTAAAATGTTTTCATTATCGTTGTGGCATCCCGTTGGTTCAGTGATGAGCTGCTCAAGGTGAATATCTGAGAAAAGATCAAGAATAATTTCACATGATGTTTTATCCTTGCCACCAGTAACGTGGACGTAATTAGTCTAGTCAACATGCGGAAAGTTGAAGTCACCTCCTAGTATTATTGCATGATCTGGAAATTGATGAGATATATTACTTACATTATTCCTTAAGGCCTCAGCAATAGTTACATCTCCATCTGGTGGACAATAGAAAGACCCTATTACAAGTTTTGTCCTAGCTATGTTGAGTCTAATCCATAGGATTTCACAGAGCGTATCGATATCTATTTCATTACACAACAGGTGTTTACTAACAGCTATAAGTACACTGCCTCCATTAGAATGCAACGTATCCTTATGGAAAATGTTCATGCTATTGTTAAAAATTACTGCTGTACTTATATCCAGTTTTAACCAGCTAAATACCTAATACAATATCTGCTTCTGTGCTACTAATCACGCTTTCAAGCTCAGGCTGCTTGTTACAAACACTTCTACAGTTGATTACGAGTACTTTTAATGGTCAAGATTGATTTACGCTACTCCTAACATATGGTGTCGAATTGAATTGGGCTGTCCGTAACTGTAATCCCAGTTTCGGGTCTTCCTCCTCAGTATAAAAAATCCGCCAATGCACTCCACATGGCCCCTGCCACCCGTGTAACCGATTCACGTGTGTAGTGCTCACCTGATCTAGCCAAGGGAACCCTACACAACTCGACCCCAGGACAAAGATCTAGGAATCTGCAGCCATGATTATCGCAGAAACGCCCAGTTTCTGATTTAGACCCTCGACTCAACTCTGAATCAGAGATCCACAGTCGATTCTATCAACAATGCTGCCGATAGTTAACTCAGCCAAAATCTTGTGGTCATCAGCCATAGATTTCACCCTTTGCGCAAGGTGCTGGAAGGAAGAGAGGATACCCTCTGACCCAAGGCAGCAAGCATCATTGGTGCCAACATGAGCTACAATCTGCAGCTGGCTACAGCTCGTCCATTCAATGGCATCCAGGATAGCCTGTTCCACATCTTGGATCAGACCTATTCGCCAGTTCCCTAAGGGGTTCAATGAAACACCTAATGTTGGAGTGACCTATTACCAGAATCCCCTCTGTGGTCGCTCAGACTTTACAGGTGGGGGAGATCTGGCAACTCGAAGAAGTATCTGGCATAAAGGCTACAAACAGAGATTTCCTTGCCTAAAGCCATGTTGCCAACTTGAAACCGACTTACATTCCTCACAGACATGTCTGATATGGTTACATATTAATCTCTCCATTAATATTCCTACTGCTGATAACAAGCTGATTGGTCTATAGTTTTTGATCCTATCTGTCACCCCACCTTTATGGTACTTTTCCAGTCATCTGGTAAGCAACAAGTATCCAAACTCAATTTAAATAATGTTTCAAAATGAGGTACAATGTCACATCCTGCTATCTGTAAGACATCTGTAGCAATATTATCCACACCAGCACCTTTACATGTTTTTAGATTCCTTAGTCCTTCATGATGTCTTCATACTGAATTTCAAATTTTCTAGTCTGTTCACTTCCAGCTGTGGGGATAGGCTTGTTTTCTGATTTAGCATCTACCATTGTTGAATTATAATCTCTAACAGTATCAGTAAACAAGTTACTTAATAAAACGTAACTTAGTCCACAACCCAAAGGTTAGTTGGGTCTTCCCGAAGGAGGCATACTAAGCCATTGTGTCAAGTAGAATGGCCAGTTCCTTTTCTCTGGGACCTACAGTTTAAGGTGGAATCTGAATGGCAGAATGACCTGACATAGCCCATATGATTAAACACAACTCTAAAAATTCCTGCACCCACTGGGATTAGAATCCGGGATTGGAGCAGCGAACATTTTGGAAGCAAGTGCCTTAACCACTGAGCTACCAAACAGCTCTAGTTACTTAATAATTCTGCCTTTTTAAACCTTCAGTTACTTCTTCTCCATCCTTATCTATAATTATCTCAACACCCTCTCTTCCCCTCTGTTTTCTGATATGTCCATAGAAATTTTTAGATGCATCAGTCAGTGGTCCCCAGGCACCAATGATATTCTTCATAAACTTATCCTTAGCCAGTTTGTTTCTTTGACATAATTAATTCCTTGTTTAGTTGTTTCAACAATTCCCTACTGTCTTGCTCTCATTAACTCTGTTATATTCTCATCTCCCCAACCATTTTAATCTTCTCACCTCCCTGTTATGGTATGTATGTCCTGTACCTCTCTTTATTGTCTGTTTTTGGAATAAATATTTCTTCACACTTTTTAATTATCTACTTGTACTCTTCCCACGTTGTCTCCACTGCACTTGTGTAAGTCTTCCATTTGCAGAAACTATCCCTGAAATATCTTTTCAGTTCTGAAATTTTTGATTTTTTTATAATTGTACCTGTTTTCTCCTTCAATTCTTGCCTCTGGTTTACTGAATTCCCTAATATACATCAGAACTGTATTTCGATCTCTTATTCCTTCAGTTACTTGACACTCGATAAGGTTATCATCAGGGTATATTAGGAAGATATCCAACATGTTTGGTCCCCTTGTGTTTTACTCAACCACTTTTCTTTTACACAGATATTTGCAAATCTCTGACCATTCTATGCTCATTTCTGAACACTGAATATGAATTTAGTTTCTCCCCAAGAACGTCATCTTTATCATACATTTTTAAAATATGGTATGCAACCAACACCCGGAATAATATATATATATATATATATATATATATATATATAAAATTAAGGAAGGATATGTGACGCCGCCTGGGGCTTCACCTTCTGCACGTTTAAAGCTGCTGTAGGCCGAAATATTGCACTTCTCTTGTGTTTGTTTTTTGTTCGTCGTCCCAGCCGCCTTCATCTGTGGTAAGTGCTGGGTTATATTTCCCTATCCTTCCTTAATTTTACTGCCTTAAAGCTTTTTCCTGCTCATTGTTATTATATATATATATATATATTTTTGCTCCCCGGAAGTCACCTAAAGTAACTCATGGTCATGTACTCTGAACACCAGTGAACTGTAGTAGTCTTTGCTAACCAATATGAATACCCCACCACCAGTTTTTCCTCCGTCTCCAGTACACCCTGTAACCATTAGGGAAAATCTCATGGTCTAATACTCCTTCTTTTAACCAAGATTCTAACCCTATAATTAACTGAGGTCCATATATTAGGTTTGCAAATGCCATTACTTTGCTCATTATTCTTCTACAGTTTAGAAATAATACTGTTATCATTTGCTTGGTGATATTTGCAGCATTAACATTCATTCGCCTATGTTACTGTTTCAAAAGCTTCATTTATTTCTTTAGGATAGTTTTTTTTTTTCTAATTATAGATCTATGCTCAGTATCTCTACGATTATCTACTTTTATCCTCTCATTAGCAGCCCCTAACCTAAAAAGGCACAGTCCTGGCTCTGTCATAAATGGAAGTGGGCTCCCTTCCAGCATTAGCTAACAACTCAGAAAGCATTCCCTTGCCCCTCATATTTAGGTGTAGGCCACGCCTAATGAAACCCCACATACGAGTACCAATCATCTCCACAGGCACAACTCCGATGACAGAACTAATGCCGTTTCCAAGTAGCACCTATATTTCCACTTTTACCCACCTCACAGCAAGGTTCATCTGCAGGGGGTTATGGCATCTTAGGACTTGCACGAGCTTCACCCTAGTATGCTGTGCCTCCTTCGACACTTTCTTCAAGTCACTCTCTAGACCAGTGTTTCCCAACCTTTTTTGGGTCATGTCCCACTTTTAACATTTTTTTGCCCCCCATACATAATTTTTAATAAAAAAATTATTTAATTATTAAAGAAATTCATACAGAATGGTTTTTGAAAGAAACACTTTAATATTGTCATAAAACACAATAAGTAAAATTAATAAACATATAATGAAATACTAAAATTCAAATTCAAAAGATTTTTAATAAAGATTTATTATGGCAATTTAGTGTGATCCTTGCCCCCCTAAAAAAACCAAATTGCCCCCCTGTGGGGCGTGGGCCCCACGTTGGGAAACACTGCTCTAGACTATAATTAGGATTTGTATTAATATTGTTCCGTGAACCTCCCACTATCACTACTCTATCCCCCTTGATGACCAAAGAAAAAAATTAAATTAGCAAGAACAATAATCTATTAGGGATAAAAATATGATATTACTTAGAATATTACTGAAAGGAGCAACTTTATAAACTATCAGGTTCTGATTTAGGATAGTTAAACCATACTACCTACACAACACCTACTGTATTTCTGATAACTGTGACGACACTAGTACACCATTAACCCGGAACAGTACCATTAAACTCTACATACATGTTACGAACGTGCACTCTACTATACTGTTAAATCATGTTAAACGATGAATATCAGTTTTCATATGCTGATGATTTTTTTTTTTTAATGAGTGGCTTTCCTATGTAATATAAGCCAAAACTCTTACTACACAATGATATTTCAAGATTTATCAACCACTGCAGCAATTTCCAAGCTAATTTCCTTTGACTGTAAATATAACCTATACCTAACCTTTCTCTCTGGTTAGTAACAAACAGCACCTTTCTTTATTTATAAACGTTTCTCGGGAAACAAACCGAGTGATGTTGTTATTAATGCACAATATTTCGGCGACTTTATTCTCCGTCGCCATCTTCACCTTTCTTGATTTCGATACTATTATTTTGCAGTATTTTCTCTCTTAACTGCAATAACCTAAACTACCATAGCTAAAATTTCTAAGAGTAATTTAAAAGTAATCTAATATAGCATGTCCAAACAATCTCTAAATATTTCACACGAGATAATTTGCAAAGAGTACGCTTTCCTCCAGTTACCAGTCAAAAAAAGCCATTTCAAACATTAAACCTTGTGGCGAGTCTGTATTAAAACCATGTATGTGTTTGTGTTAAGCGGATGAATCGGAATGAACCAACTGTTGAGAGTAAGACGTGAGGTGCGAGACTGATTGGTGAGGGGAGTCTGCCGCTGACCGTCTGTGAGATTGGTCGTGAGTGGCTGCGCGCCCAGCACTATTGGGTGGAGTATACGAAACATTATAAAAATGCCACTTGCAAGTTGATAAAAAAATAGTGCTTTGTAAAGATTAGTACATTTGTAGGAATTGAAACAACGTGTACGAACCAAGTGATGATAGTATAGTTCAGAACTTGTAAACAGGAGAAGAAGTGCCACATAGCCTTTATATATGATCGAGCTAGAGAAGTATAATCATTGGTGGTGGTGGTCTTGAATGAGTGTATTTGGATAATAAATCAGAAGAATATTTATATGGCGACTTAATTACTCAATAGTGTAAGAACCTGTAATCAAGTAATAACCAGTACCCCAACAATTTCCCCACCACCAGCCAACATTATTGTTACATGGGACTTGTGCTGTGACCAGTGAAAGCGGATTATATATCTCGCTTTCGAGAGAAAAAAAAACTATGCTTCGAACTTGGTCGGAAGCTTT
This sequence comes from Vandiemenella viatica, assembly GCA_031002005.1. Lineage (NCBI taxonomy): Eukaryota > Metazoa > Arthropoda > Insecta > Orthoptera > Morabidae > Vandiemenella > Vandiemenella viatica. The sequence goes on from CM061920.1 coordinate 127,832,587, forward strand.
GTTCAACTGCCAACAATGTGGAGAAGAGACGATGCTGGTTACGACAATTATACACGACGCGGAGGTTAAGCTACTTTCCGAGACGTGGTTACATCTGATGAAGAACATCACGCCACAGGGGGAACAGTTTTGCAGCTTTGCGGTTTCACCACGCAGATGTACGGTCGTCTAAGACACAATCCAGCAGAGCAGAGGTTTTGCCGATACCAGTCTCGCTACTCGCAGCGCAGAATGGAAGTCTATGCAATGATCAACATACAGATAAGTGCGCAGCAAAGCGAGAATAAGTGCTGTTCATGTTGGTTTTTTTTTCTTTACCAAAAGTGTGTTTGGTCAGCGAAGTGTGTGTGGTAACACATAAGACGCAAGTAATATAGATTTCACAGTGTTGAGAATAAGTTTCCGCAAAGTTGTCAATTCATTAGTGCATGTACCGCTTTACGCAATTTCAGAAAAAGCAATTACTGTTTTCGTTGGTTACATTATCGTTATTGCCAACTGCGTGCTTGTAAAGTGCTAGTAGTATTCAAAACTAACTGTAGTATATCTGTGTGGATTGTCGTGGAAATTTAATAATAAATATTCGCGAATTTCCTTTTTCACATAAGAAGAATATATATATATATATATATATATATATATTTTAAATTTCGTGCTTTTAGTATTAGGTTTATGCCGATATATGGCGGTGGTGCCATATTGTCCTTGAGGAAGTGAGAAGGCCAAAGATTGTAACCATAAAGAAAGAGACTGTGAGCAAAGACTTAGTATACCGGCTTGCATTGCAAATAGAGTTGTTTGATGTTCAGATTTCGCTGGTGCAAAGATATGACTTTTTTTGTTGATGTAAAATATTTTAATCTTTGATTTTCAGCACACAGATATAATTCATGTGTTTAATTGCAACACGTAATCTTTGACTTCCGATTTGTCTTGGCGTAAATTATTTGAAGGTAATGTGTGTTCGGTTCCTCAGTTTGTTTCCGAGAGTTATTAGTGACACAGTTAATTTTATTTCTTAGGTATTTTTTCCATCCTTTTCATATTTTTGTGTGTGTTGGTTTTGGAATATTATAAGATCAGAAAGTTTGAGACACAGGTTTAGTTGATTTCAAGGTATGGTCAGCTCTGGTTTTCAGTATCAACGAATTGGATTACAGAATAGTTTCTCTATAAATTCCATTTTAGAGATTTTAGGAAATTTTTAGATTATTTTTCGATACCAACTATACTTCAACACATTGTATAGAAAATACATTTAACTATGGAAGGTACAAATATGCACCTGGATGAGGCTGGTAACACAGCCATAACTGAATTTCAGGAGGTACACAATAATGTTGCACAGGGGGAGGACACACAATTAGAATCAATTCCTATGACTGCACAAACTATTTCTCAGCTATCAATGGATAGTACTCCGATACAGTCGGTGTCTTGTGACTAGTTGGAGTTTTTAACTAGATCATCTTCTGATGATGAAGTCATGGCATGTACAACCAGCACTCGAAGAATCATCTCTAATACACCAACTCATACAATACCTTAACCAAAAGTTCGAGTCAAAGAAGCAAGCACTCGAAGCACAGGCAAAGGAGCAGGCTAAGATTCGTGATGCACTTGAAGCACAGGCTCAGCAATCACTCAAAGCACAGGCTAAGATTCGTGAAACACTTGACCAGAAATTCGAATCTGTGGATACTAAACTCGAGGCACAGACAAAGGTTTTTGAAACCAAATTACAGTCACTTGAAGTTGTTTTTGACAGCAAACTTAAAGAAACATTTGAACAGTATTCCCTTACAGTAAAAACACAGGTCGATCAACTCTCCCATGCATTGAATACGCACAAAGAGAAGGTTGACAACACGGTTGCAACACTTAGTGAACAAGTAACACAAAATAGAAATGACGCCAATAAGTTGAAGGAGGATATGAATCAATCCCATAAAAGAATTTCCTAATTGCAACAGTCCCAACAGCACACTCAGACACAACTAGCAAACATTAGGTCAAAGATAGAAAAAAGTATTGATGCTATTGATGCCCTACACACAGTATGCACAGAGAATAGCAAGAGAATACAACATTGTAAAGAGCAAATGGGTTCAATGAAGATACAGGTATTAGAGACAGACAGCAGAACACAGAAAATGGAAGAACAAGTTGTTTCCTTGAAAACACAAGTGACAGAAGCACTTAACACACAGAACCAAGCAGCTTCCTCTTCACATACCACAAAAAGTTGAATATAGCAGGTTTAGTGGACAGGGAAATTTACACCCTGTCAAATTCCTGAAAAGTTTTGAAGATTTGAGGCCTTTTACTAATTATTCAGACAGAGAAAAAATAAATTGTTTCGGTCAGCATTTAACAGGATCGGCCAGGCTGTGGAGTGATACCCACCTACAAAATTACACAACATTTGCAGAGCTAAAAGAAGCATTTCTTAAAAGGTTTTGGTCTCAAGAAACACAATACTCGGTTCGTAGGCTGGGACCTAAATGGGACGGAACCCCTCCAACGTTATATGACTTTTTTCTACAGGAAGCCGATAAAGCCACTTACTTAGACCACCCTATCCCTGAAATAATCCTAATTCAAGACATTGTCCATAGGATGCCAACGCCCGTAATAGAAAGATTTGCAACACAAGGGTTTATTACGTGAGAAGCAGCAGAGAAACTCTTGCGAATACTAGATGTATATCAATGGTGTTGGAATCCAGGAGAAAGTGATTTAGTAAACAGTAAGGGTCAGACACAAAATACAGAGGATCAATACAACCACAGTATGTCATATAATAACAAACAGCACACGTATCATAACTGTCAATGCAGGGGACACAACATACAAACTATCAGTAGAGGAAGAGGAACTAGAGGAGGTAGAGGTAACGGCAGAAGAGGTAACGGAGAAAGACAAACAAAGCATAACAGCATAACAGCATAACAGAAATACCTCAACATCCGAACAGGTTTCTGGAGTTGAACTGACTCAACAACAGGTGGAAGGAGAATTCATACACTTTAGTAGTGCTGTCAACACAGAAGCTTAAGAGAGTATACAATGTAGTGTCCTTGAAACCCTACAAATATATTAAAATTTGATAGTAGGTTTTTCTAGTGGCTACAGTGATGAGCAGTACATCCACATTAAACAGAGCATCAGCAGCTGTCAGGACTCAGTATCCTGTGGGAGGAGGCCCGGTCCAGGGTTTACCTTTAAAGGAACCTACCAAGTTCCTGATCTGGTTACCCACTGTTGATACTGAGATCCAGGTGGAAACACCTTTCATTGATGCTGTTGAGAATCAAACTTTTTTAAAGGGGTATCACAATTTAGGTCAGACAATCACATCAGTTATAAGGAATTGGTTTCCTTGGGTCAGGGCTTTTTGTAGGTTTACCTTCAAAGGAACCGAAATATTTCCAGATTTGGTTCTCCCATAGGAATACAACCGAAATCCGGCACTTGTGCCTTAAATTGTTGCTGTCGATGATGTAAATTTCATTTTAAAGTAAAATAGTATGATTTTATTTTTTGTCCCACTGTCTTTCAATAGTAGAGGGGGGGGAGGGGGGAGGGGGGAGGGGGGAGAGGGGGGTGAACATGCATATGCATGATATCAATTCCTTTTTTTTACTGTACCATTTAGTAGAACTGAGGGAAAAGTATGGGAGGCAGAAAGTTGAAAAGATGAGATGTCATACTTGGACAAATAACAATAAAAAAAGACTCTTTATTTATAAAACTAACCATGTCTTGCTCAATAGTGTAGTTGTTTGTCAGCATAAGTGTTCGCTCTCATCGCATCCGTCCACTTTGGTATGTGGTGGGTTAATTTCCCTTTCTTTTCTTATTTATATCGCCTAGAAGCCGCTTCCATTTTCCTTAGTTACATCAATTTCTAGTGCATAACATAACACAAGCCAAAATCACATAGAACTTGAATTTGTTGTCAAAGAGGTGATGTTTATAAATAGTGAACTATAAAATGAAGTGCAATGAGGTAATGTACCATCACAGCTTCCAATAACAGAGTATTTAAATGTAACCTGTTTTGCATAAGAGGCTGTACACTTTACCTCCCAGTGCTGTTTTTTTTTTTGAAGGCGGGTTATGCCTCACAGTATGAAACCACTCAGTTTTTTAAGTGTATTGTGTTGTACATATTTTTGTTCACTCATTTTTCTTTATTGTTGCATTGTAGATATGTTTGTTTTCATGAGAATGAAATTGGTGCAGGTGGCTCACTGGTGTGAGTAGAAATTTTGTGAAACACTGCACCAATATTTAAATAGTCATGTGTTAGTTATATTCATTATAGCAGTATGCAAATGTTGTGTATGTATTGTGGCACCATAACAGGACAAGGATTTTTGGTGTATTTGGGACATTATTTTAATATGTCCTTATGTAGTAAACTAATATTGTTTTGACATTGAAATGTAATGGAAGATATGTATATCAGTCGACCATCACCACCTCAGAATTAAGAATTGGGTACGGATAAGGAGGCACACTTAAGCTAATACAATCACTATGAGTTGTTGGGTTTAATTTTGCCAATGTAAACAATGGTTTCCAAATAGGAAAAAATACACCCAAGGGGGGTTGTGGCGAGAAAGTATTAAAACCATGTATGTGTTTGTGTTAAGCGGATGAATCGGAACAAACCAATTGTCAAGAGTAAGACGCGAGGTGTGAGTTTGATCGTTGAGGGGAGTCTGCCGCTGACCGTCTGTAAGATTGGTCGTGAGTGGCTGCCCGCCCGGCACTATTGGGTGGAGCATACGAAACATTATAAAAATGCCAATTGCAAGCAGATAAAAAAATAGTGCTTCCTAAAGATTAGTACATTTGTAGGAGTTGAAACAAGGTGTTTGAATCAAGTGATGACAGTGTAGTTCAGAACTTGCAAACAGGAGAAGAAGTGCTGCATAGCCTTTATACACGATCGAGCTAGAGAAGTATAATTATTGGTGGGGTGGTCTTGAATGTGTGTATTTGGATAATAAATCAGAAGAATATTCATATGGCAACTTTATGACTTAGTAGTATAAGAACCTGCAATCACGTAACAATTTCCTCACCACCAGCCAACATTATCATTACAACCTGTTGATAATAAGTGGTTTCCTTCACTGATAAATAGTGAGTTCCCTTAAACCATTGTTAGTAAAATGTAAGCAAACATACATACTTCGAGTTTATTGATCCAACACCTTCCGAAGCAATTTAAACTCTGAAACGTATATCATATGATTTTTTTTACTCTTAATTAACTGAAAAAACCACCAAACAAATATTTCTACACATTATTTAATATTTAAAAGTAATTTGGAATGCTTATATCACTTCACAACTTCCGCACTTTCAAAACCTGGGCCAGTGATTGCTTTTTCCTTATCCATAATACTTTTTTAAAAAAATGTGACCTAATTACTAAACATTATTTCATGTAATTGGGAGTATATGGGACAGGAGACATATCCTAAACTCTAAAAATCAACTATCTGCTCTTTAGTGGGTACAAGTTCTCTCTAAATGTAAGAATATATCTTTGTGTATATATCATTGTATTTCGTATCTTCAGTTTTTAAAACTGTAATTTTGTTACTAAATATGAAAAATTCTCTCTTATCCAGAAATAATTTTAATATTTTGAGGAATGTTAGAGTTTATCAGTATAACTAAACATATTTTTCTTTAACTGTAAACATCTTAAACAAGTTTTACAAGTCTAAAATGATAAGAATTTTAGTGAAAGTAAGATAATGAAGTAAGTGATTATAGAAGTGTTTTCAAAGGGGAATTAGAAAATTTAAAGTCAGCACTGATACAATGAAGTTATTTTATTTAACTGATTTCTATAAAATAATTTTGCTGTAAAATTTAATGTAATCCCTTTTAAAGTTAAGCATACCTGACTGCTGCTGTTTAAGGATGGGCCCAATCGTGGCTTATTTTTCACATCAAAAACTGAACACTGTCCCATCCTTATACCTTGTGCATTTACTACATGAACCTCTTCACTCCCAGCTTTGGTGAACAACATGTATTCTTCCAATGGTTTCATCAAATATGAATTAACTTCAACAAACACATCTGGAAAGATGAAGAACGCTACAGATATTTTTTTTTTTTTTTTTACTGATTTCTTTTTTCTAAAATATAGAAACTGTTTTAATAATGGCACAACAAAACAAGCATATGGTGAAATGCAGTAATGGTGTGGTAGATATCAGAGCTGAAAATCTAAAAAAAAAACTTCCTGAAAGCTAGTTCAATAGATATAATTTCAATTGAATGAAATAATGACTCTGATGATGCAAGGAAAATAAGCTCTCGGTTCCATTAAATTAGATATTAAATATTCAAAGTAATAAACATGCAAAGTTTTATTTCTAGTAGAATAGAATGAAATACTTTAAAAAAAATTATTAGATAAACTATTTGCCTTCTTCTATGGCATTTCACATGAAATTAACTACTTTTTTCTTTTTAGCATAACAAGTCTTCTCTTTACTTTCAGTTTTAAAATGACACTGAAATTGTGGAATATTTTATAAAGGCCTAATTAAATGTTAACATAGATTTTAAAATCTCCCAACTCCCATGTTTAAAATCTCCCCAACTCCCATGTTTGGTCTGGGATTCATTAGTGTTCTGCTGCTCTCTCCATTGCTGGTATTGCTTTGTCACCACAGAAATAAACAACAGCCGGCACATACAGATCAAGTCCAGCCTGCAACAATTCAGACATTCATTTTCACGGCATATACCACTTTTCCCACAGAACCAACTCCTTCAACTCCAGGAGGTCCTCACTGCTACTCTATCCTTACCCTCTTTTCTTAACTCCATTTCCAACTCAAACAAATTCAGCACCATCAAAATTAGAGACATGAGGGTGAGTTGTCCAAAAACCTTAACATCATCCTCCTTCTGGCCCACAAGGGCTCTACCACCATAGTCATGGACCAATGTGATTAAGAGCATGAGACCCTGGAGACAGCTGTCCAATACCAGTACCAAATGTTCACACACTATAGACCTGACCATCTCCATATGAAATAATAACTTTCCTTGACATACAGGATCCCATACAAGGCTTCTCGTCAGTCCATTTCTCTCCTAACTCCTCAGACTCCCTGTACACCCACCATATACATTCTTTCCAAGATCCACAAGCCTGTCAATTCTAGGCGATCTATAGTTGCAGCATATGGGTTGTCCATTTAAAAAATTTCAGCCTTGGTGGATCACCATCTTCAACCTTCATCTTCACCCAGAATTACTCTCATATCCATCACATACCTTGATATGAAAATTGTCCTATGGCAGGATGCTCTTCACATCAAACCAAATAATCTGCAGCAACATCTACACTTCCACAATTGTAATCCAGTCCACATCAAATATTCCTTCTCTTACAGCCTTGTTATCCATGGCAGATGCATCTGTTCTGATGAAGGATACCTCTCCCAGTACTTCAGAAACTCTCATTTTGTGCTTTTACCCTACGGATCTTGTCTCTCTTGCTGTCACATACCTCCCAAGTAACTATTCTCACCCTGACCTACAAAACTAACCATAGTTATCTGCCAGTTCTCTCCTGGAATTGAATCAAGCAAATAAGTCTTGTAATGTGGACATGACTTCCTTTGCTCCTTTCGAGAGATGTGCACCCTTGCTCCCAAAATTCTACACACTGTCCAGAGCACATGTTCTAGCAGACTGCAAATCTTATGAACAACTTGGTACACAAATACCCGTTTTTAGATGTTCCAAAACCACCACGAGGATCTTTTCCATTCCACAGGTCTCACTGAAAAAACTACGGCATGCATCTCTATACCAAGAAATATTCCAATCCTAGCACAGGAGAAACCTACCCAATCATTAGACATGCTACTTGTTCCACAACTCACCTCATATACCAAGTGTCACCACCGCTCTAATTCATACATAAACCTCACTACAAAATAACTCTCAGACAGAATTAATGGCGACAGACACACAGTTCACTCCCACAATCTATAACTTCCAGTAGCAGAACATGCCAATAGCCATTTCACAACCTCATTTGCTGTACAGTGAGATTTGTCAGAGTTTTCCCAGAAATTGAAAAAAAAAAAAAGAATAACAGTAAATAAATTTAGGAGAATTTTCTTAAAATTATTAATACATAAATACATGTACAGAACCAAATGGCCTTACGTGTTTTCTCTCATTGCAGCCGTCAACTTTGGTATGTGATGGGTTAATTTTGTTTTCCTTTATTATTTATATCACCTAGAAGCCACTTCTTTTTTCTTTCCTTAATTTCATTATTAACAAATAAACAAAAATTGATGGGTTACTGTTAGTGGCATTTGAACTTTGGAGATGGAAACTTGCATACCAAAATATCCTAGATACCAGACATCCTACTGGCCTAAAACACCGATAAGTTTCTAACAATAACCCATCATTGTTGTTTATTTGTTAATAACTTTAATAAAATTCTTCTAATTTACTTACTGTTCTTTTTTCCCCAATATATATATATATAATATTTTATCCCCAAGAATTATCAAGAGTTTATTATAGTTTACACACACCAACTCTCCCACACTCTGTTCTCCATGAAGTAGCTAATCATGTTGTATGCTGTGGTGTGTTTCACACCCTGTCTTTCCTACTCCCCCAATCCTACATACATTAATCGGGTATTGAAAAGTGTATTTATGTTTTTGTATTTATCTTGCCCTCATATGTGATGGGTGATTTTCTTTACCCATTATTTGTAAAGATAAAAAATACTAAGAATGGTGATGGTTTCCGTTCATAACATTAAGACGAAGTATTTATGAATGAATTTCGAAAACAGGGAAAGATGGCGAGTGCATATGTAAAAGGTCATTTTACTTGATATTTAATGAAAAAAAAAAACCTTTCTGGTAGATTATGGGTTTTGAAACAAATTGGAGATAAGAAGGTATTTTTAGCTAACAAAAGCTTTCACAGGGAATTAAGATATGAAGCAAAGATTTTCAGATTTCAGTTTGGAGCTTTAAGTTTCATGGGTAACTGAAGGCATATGTATATATATTTAAAAAAGAGTTTAGAAAATAGCTATACCTTGTTAAAATTTGGTAATGTATTTGGGAGTAGTTAAAGATTTTGACAGTCTGTGTGGTGGTTCGGTTGTGAGACATTTATTTATTTATACATTAATTGGATTTGTACATTAAGAAATAATACTTAACATTAACATATAAGGTATGTACAGTAAGTGATTATATAAGTCATAAAACTCTTTTAATGTTAGAGATTAGTCCAGCAAGAGATCCTCCAAAGAAGTTGATGTTGGTAGTGTGTAAGTTAACCAGACTTACTATTCTATGGTATTTTCAAAAAGTTTTTGTTGGGTTTTACACCATCCAGCAGTCTTCTTGTTCGAAGATATTTCCTAGAGCAATTAAATCGGAATTGTCAGATTACTTATAGTGAATCAATAAGTCCATTGACAACTTTGTAGGAGAAGCATAGGTCTGTCAATTGCCTCCGACTTTGTAGGCCGTTAATGTTATAATGGAGATACACATCACGCACGTTTGTAATGTTTTCATCATGAGGATAGTATAACAGGAACTTACAGAACTTACGCTGAACTTTTTTGACACAGCTAATTTGTTGAGCTGTAAACGGTGACAATACTATCATATTCCAGTAATGGTTTGACAAAGGCAGTGAAAAGTCGAACCAGTGTATTAATGTTTTTGAATTCTTCCCCAGACCTACATATGAATCCCAGGACATGAAATGCTCGCATAGTTATGTAGTTAATATGATCAGAGAAAGTAAGCTTATCATCAATTACCACTCCCAAGTCTTTTATTGAGTTAACTATTTCCACACTTTGACCACATAATGAATAGTTAACAGGCAGAAGGTTGTGACATCAGGAAAACACCATGATAGCACATTTTTTATGTTAAGGTGCTACTTATTTACCTGACACCATACCTCAAACTTGAAAATGTCTCATTGTAGAATATCAATGTCATGATCACTGTATATTGCTCTGAAGATCTTCATATCATCAGCATATAGCAGATACTCAGACTTAAATTTTTCACCAATATCATTTATGAATATGCTAAATAGGATAGGGTCTAGTTGGGAACCTAGTGGTACACCAGAGGTAACAGTGTACTCATTTGATAAATGACCATTCACATGTAAACGCCTGTCAAAAAAATACGAACGAATCCAGTCCAAGGCTTTGGATCTTATCCCATAATGACTTACTTTACTGACTAGAATGTCATGGTTAACAATGTCAAAGATCTTTCTTAAATCAGTATATAGGGAGTGCACATCCTGACCTTTACTCAGAGCATAAAGTATGAAATTAAATGTAGTGGTAGAGATTAGTTGACGTAGATCTTCTGCCAAAGAATCCATGCAGTTTCAATGATGTTTTTGAATGCAAAAGTAAGCTGTGGCAGGACGATTTTCTCCAAAAGCTTAGCAAGTGATCATTGAATGCATATTGGTCTATATTTGCTGACATCAGATTTATCACCTGATTTATGTATGGGTCTAATGTATAATAGATTACATGTTGAGGGAAAATTTCCTGTTTCAAGAGAATTATTGAAGATGTGAGTGATAGGCTCATAAAGTCCAATAGCACAATTTCTCAATAGAGTGTTGGGTATCTAGCACCTTTATTAATGTTCAGTTGTGTGAGTTCATGAAATACATCATCAAAATGGACTTCAAATTTAGAGATATCTGCTTCTGGATATTTACTGCTACTGTGATAAATAGTTGGAGCAGGTGGATGATCTGATGGTTCTTTGTATATGGTCTTGAAGTATGATATGAACAGATTGCTGACCTAAGCACCATTACTCACAGTCATACCATTCCATGCCATGGTCAAATGAATGTCATCATCACTGTTGTTTATTTTTAATGAAACTGCAGAATTTGTTAGTGTCAGATTTCAAATCATCTTCAATTTTGTCAAGATGATTATTATAGCAAGATGCACTTAAATTTTTACATTCAGTTTGGAATTTGCTAAAGGCAGTGTAATTACTGCTGGTTTTTCTCTTCTTGCAATTTATATGAGCGATTTTCTTCTGTTGGAATTTAGATACCAGTTCCTTAGCAAACCAACATGGATAACTAGTATTTTTCTTAAAGCACAATGGGACAAAATTATTAATATCCCTGTAAACTGTCTTGTTGAACCATTTTACATTGTCATCGATATTGTCCAGTTCATATAGATCTATCCAACTGATACCCATAAAGTATTTATTCAGTGCAGCAAAGTCAGCACTTGTGAAGGCATAAGTAGGTGCATCATTTGATTTCAGATTTACTTGAAATTTGAGTAGCGAAGCTAATGCAGGGTGATATCTGTTCTGATTAATGATATTGGGTGTCTTATTGCTCAAGACATCCAGGTCACTAAAGCAAAAGTCCAGGATCCAACCATGATCATTGCGAATGTTGTTAAATTGAAGGCATCCAGAAAAGAGAAATTTCTCATTCACCAATGTTTCAAATTCTACTTGTGGTAAGCTACTATGAATATTATAATCATCAAATATCATGAGTCCACAATCTGGATACTTATTTCTGATGTAGGATATGGTTTCCAGATGAGTAGAGTATATATCAATGTGTACACATCCAACAATAATGTCACTGCCAAGACTTTTGAGTCTAACAAAAATTTACTCCAAATGATCACAATTTATTGCAACTGGTTCAACAGTAATACAATGCTTTACAGCAATAAAAACTCCATCAGCATGCTGATGAGTGCTAGTTGTTGAGTCTCTGTCTCTCCTGTAAATAGAATAACTATTTTCAACTACTTCACCATCCATAATGAATGACTGAAGCCACCACTCTGTGATACATAATATATCATATTGATAACAGGCCGAAGAAGTGAGATGTATATCTTTGTTGCCGACAAGTTTTGTTTTAATTATTTCTCCCGCATCTGCGACCAAATGAGCATCTATTAGCAGTGGGCTTTTTTTACCGTCTGTTTGGTGACCAACCCTGTGCAATTTCATGTCAGACACATCAGCAGCAAGCTTAGTCGGCAACAAATTAGCAATAGTTGCATGATCATCTTCCAGTCGCTCTTTACCAACCTGCTTTTTTGGCTGCGGAACATTGAAAGCAGTCACATTTTTCTCACATCTTTTTATTTGAAATGTTTCCAAAATAATATTATCAACATTGGAAGCACCACACTCAAATATCTTTAATTTGTTTTCCACGGCGCTGATTCTTTTTTTTAAGCAAAGCACATTGTTTAGACATGCTCAAATTCTGTTTAGAGATATTCTCTAGTTCACTTTTAATTTTCTTCAAGATATTTTCAATACTGTTTTTAAAAGGAGTAAAATATTTCTTAAAAACACACTCAAGTTTCGATACAACAGGTTCATCGTTATCGTTGTCGTCCAGAATATCACTTACCGTAGATGAACATGGGAAAAGCAAATGAACACAAATACACAAAAACACAGTTCACAATATTTTGGTTAGTAAACTTACTCATTTAGCAGGTGGGACATATGGCACAGGGAAAGATGTGTACACACCCAGATTTACCTCATGAATGAACCAAAGGTGAAATAAGACAAAAGGGTGGGGATTGCACCAATGAAGATGAAAGAAATTTGACCAAACATAATTGTTGGAACAGAATAAGCTCTGTGATGGCCAGTCAAGGTTAAAATATTTTTTGGCAGTATAATTTTTTTGCCAGTGCCCATTCATCATCTAAGACAGTTGTTGAATAGTGAGAATGAAGCAGGAAGCAGTATAGTGAAGATAGCTTAGTTGGTAAATTTCGTTAGTGTTACCTCAGGTAGCATGTTAAATAACAGGAAAGGATTCCCCTGCGATTGCATTTGAATAGGTCGAGATGGCTGGATGCATTCTGTATGTTGTAAAGTAGGGTCTACTGCAGGGAAAAGATCCATGTGGAAGTCTACGAGAATGAAGTGTTGTTCATACTAGGAGGAGTGCTAAAGACAGTGGAATGGGGGGAGGAGGGGAAGGCATGGGAGCAGTGGATAATATTTTGGTAATGATAAAACACATTTCAGAGAAGGAATGCATAAAGTCACGCCCATGGCGAAGGATCTGAATAATGGATTCCGGGCAAGAAGAGAATTGGGTGATGAATACTGGTCTGCAATCAGGTTTAGGAGGCACAGAACAAAGTTGTGGGTGGTAGCGTGAGAGATTTCCTTTGCATTAGATCAAGGAGGTAGGTGGAAATGAGGGCTTCAAATAGTTTTTGGGCCTAGACATATCTAAAAGTGTTACATGAACAGGATAGATGCATCTGCCATGGACTGCAAGACTGTACCGAAGGGAACATATGTTATGGAAAGGATGGTTACTGTTGTAAATTTGTTGGAATGATGTGCACAGAAGTGCAGAAGGTGGCTTGTTATAGGGCGATGTTCACATTAAGGAAGATGATCTAAGTCTGGGAATTGACGGAATCTGAGAGGTGTATCTGAACCAAACCAGGGGGCTGAGGGAGTGGTTCTGGAAGAGGTTGGCATAAGATGGGCACATGGCAGTGCCATGTATGTGGTGAAAAGCTTAAAGAATTAAATGATAAGTAATTTTTTAGAGAGGAAGAAGTTGGGTAGGGAGGTGAGAAAGGATGTTCTGTGCAGATTTTGTAGGGAGCACATATCATGGAAGTGTTGAATGGAATTGAGGCCATGACAGTGGGAGACGTTGGGGTACATGGAAATTACATCTATGGATACAAGAAAGGAATCTGGAACTGAAGCAATTTGGGCTTTGAATAGATGCTCCAAGAAATATGTAGGGAATCTTTGATGTAGGAAGAAAGGTTCTGCACAGAAGGTTAGAGGGGTTAATCCACAAAGGCTGAATTTCATTTAGTGCATGAAGTATATGCTGCAACTGCAGGTCACCCTGGATTGCCAGGCTTGGAGAGAAGGTATATGATAGGTATGTGTAGATTTTCAGGAGGAATCAGGATTGTGAAGAGAGGCCTTCTAAGGGCCCTGGAGGTCAAGGAAGGAATGAATTTCATTGTAGATGAAAGATGTGGGATCATCAGAGTGTCGACGATCTGGCTCTTCTTGTTCCTCGGCTGACAGAGTTACATATTATCAAAGATGTTAAGAAGGCAGAGAGATAAAATAACTTGTTTAAGGATACCATTAGGGACTCTCATTCTGGAATGGTAAAGATAAGCATAGAGCACCAATTCCTCAAAATAAGTAAAAATGAGCAGACTAGGCAATTAGAAATAGATGTTGAAGATATTAGGAAGGAACCAGGAAAGATAAAAATGGTGGCGCCTCTGGTTTGAATAATATTATTACAAATGTATTAATGATAGGAGGAAATTATCCCTTGAAGAATTATTTTTATTGAACCTTTACATATTATGCTTACTAGGGGACTAAAAAAAGGCCATACTGGTACTGATCTTTTGTAGAGGGAGACATGTGGGGTTTAAAGTTACAAGCCAATTAATCTGATTTAAGCAGTAAGGTGATGGAAAGCAATCACTGTAGTAATGTTGGTGGGGAAGGGAACTATTTTGTAAATAAGCAAAATGAGTTTAGCAGAGGATATTCAATCCCCCTGCTGGCTCAGTTGGTTACACCACCATGATGTTGTCCAGAGCTGACAAGTGGTTAGGCAGTTTGAAATCTGGTGGTGGAAGAATCAAGTCTTGGCTGGTAGGGCGGTGGTGCACAGTTCATAAAGATTGTACACCAAAGTCCTGGTTTAATTCTCAAACCTCTCCACAGTGTCTATGGAGTGAGAGCATATGGCATCATTGATGATGATTCATCCATTGGATGGGGATGTTAAGCTTGTGATTCTTCTTGGTACCTCTCAGAAAAGTAGGTTCACCATATCCCTTCTTTCATTTCTCATCCACAACACAAACAACACTCTACAATGGACACGCACACTATCACAGTCATCCACACTTACAACAATACTAATGAACACTGTCACATTGGTAAAGGCAACAGGAAGCTGCTCCAAATCATATTCTAAGATGTTCCAGTAGAGGGGTAAATATACCCCATGGTAACTGTTTACACCCAGACATGAGCAACACATTTATATAACAAGTATATGATATTCATGTGAATTTTAGTGGCATACATACAAGGAAGGAAAGGAAAATAACCCATAACTTATCACAGATAAATGAAGAGAGATCATGACAAACATAAAAACGTGAACTCACTTTACAATGATATGGTTAAAAACTTTAATCATATAAGAACTGGGACATGTGGCTTTTTGTGTTTGTCCTAGCCTTCCTGCCTACATCTGTGGTGACAAGTTATTTTCCCTATCCCTCCCTCTTTTAATGGTAGTTACTTTGTCACCATTATTGAAAATTTTGTATGAAATGCACAAGGAGGATGTAGCACTGGATCTCTCCATGAATTTTGTCAGAGTAAGCTATTAAAAGGACATTAAAACTGCTTGGGACTGGTTTCTTGAGGGTAGGGCAATTCGGGAAAGGCAGCAAGCAAACACTTAGGTAGCAAATGTGTTATCATAAGAGGTGTTAATGAAAAAAAGGTAGTGTATTGGTACCACACCTGTTTATAGTTCTAATGATTGATTGTATTGGTATAATGTTGCTGCCATTTTAATTTAGGTTGTTCTAGATGATAATGTTATGTAATAAGATTAAAATTGGTAGGGGCAGTAAACAGCTCCTAGAGGATTTCCACAGGTTATCTAGCTGAGAAGTTTAACATGAAGATAAATGTTAAAAAGAGTAGGTTGATTAGGTATATACAGGACTGGCACTAAGATTCTCAGGCCCTGTGTAATCATTCTTAGCTCCTCCCCCTGAAAATTTTTTTGCTTTTTAAACTTTGGTTTTCTGATAAATACAGAAAATTTTAAAGCAAAAGTGTTCAAAATCATAGTCGCAGATTTTTAAAACTTGCATTTGATGTCTGTTTAGAAAGGTGCACACCCCCTTTGGAGGCCCGGGTTACTTTCACCCACTTCTCTCCCCCCCTCCCCCCCCCTGCACCACCCTTTTCCTTAGGCTGGAACTGGGTATATACCTAGGAAAATAAAGTGGAAATAGAATTAGAAGGTGGAGGGAGAAATACATGTTGAAGATATAAGTGTAAATATCTTGGTATAAAATTACCAAGTGAAACAATTAACAATTTATCTGAAACATTGGAGTAATTCAAAATTAAAATTGTTAATGGGAAAAATTAGGTGTATGGTGAAATTAGATCAAGGAATTAAGATTTAGAAATTTAATGTAATGTGATACTAGATGTATAGAATGCAATAATAGTACATCACCATTGTTTTTTGTACTTACTTGACCAGAAGAAATGCTAATCACAACTTACTCAATTTGTTTCAGCAATCTATTGGTTCATAAGTGACAACCTGTATACTTTCAAAATTTCTTTCTCTAAAAGTAACAAACACCCAGGTAACATACAGCCCTCAGTTCAAACTGTCTAACAACTAGTAGCTTATCTCACAGTTTGCACTTTTTTCTAAAGCTATCTATAAATATATTACATAATTTTATTAATTTCTCTATTTGGAATTAATCCTTTCTTTATATCTCTGTTATTAACATAAGTACCCATTTTTACCTTTTCTAAGTTTAAAAATGATTTGAACATACTTCTATCTTGCTACACCAAAGTATATGGCTCATATTCTCAAAATATTGCTTATGTGGTCAGACATCTACAAAACATTTTCCCTTTCAGGATAGTAGCATCAGAAAATTAACCGAGTAGTATGTACATTTAATGAATGTATCTTCATTGTGTAACAAAATACGTTTATTGCTACACTGTGATGTGTTAGCTAATATACAGCTGCATTGTATACATACTTGAAAGACAACCATTGAAGCTTTTGTATGCTGTAAATCGAGGATCTGTTGTGTTTAATCCTCCAACCTGAACTTCATTAGAACCTTGATCACCTGCTGGAAGATCAGAGAGACTCAGTACACCGGTTGGCTCCAGGTTTATTTCTTCTCGGTCAATCTGAAATATTCAACAAAGCAAAGTTAAAATTAATCTTTCATGTATTGTTTGTGTATGTTTGTCATGCAGATTGTACCATTTCCCAAGAAAAAAACTAGCTCGAAGCAAGGGCGTAGCCAGGATTTTGTTTAGGGGGGGGCAGGCA
This sequence comes from Vandiemenella viatica, assembly GCA_031002005.1. NCBI lineage: Eukaryota > Metazoa > Arthropoda > Insecta > Orthoptera > Morabidae > Vandiemenella > Vandiemenella viatica. Next base: position 127,849,840 of record CM061920.1, read on the forward strand.
AGAGAAAACCGATAATACGTATGCTAAGAAACTTTTATTAATGTAATACATATTTATTCTATTAATTGAATAATTAATTAATATTATTATATTTTAATTAATTATAATTTAATTAATTAGTATATATAATTATACTAATAATAATTTTCGAGCTACTTCATCTGCAATTTTATCACAATTTTCTTGTAAAAGTTTTCCGTGTACACCAAGCATCCACAGACAGGTCACTTGGATCTCTAGAATATTTCTATCTTATTTAACTCTATCATAAGGTCTAGTTCTCTAAGACTTTCTGTTGTCATACCCTTGTCCTTCCATAGTTTATTCCATAGTGCGACTTCATAATCAAACAATTTTAACTTGTAGCATTGGCAGAAACATCATGATTTTTTTTTAAATCAACCAATGACTTACTTAAACTTTAGCTGGGGTGTAGCTAGGGACTGCAATCCAGCAATGCGGGATCCGGCATCATTTGGCAGTCTGGCGGATCCAGCACCTAATTAAGTGGATCCGCAATCCGTAAAATGGGGTGAAAACATGTTTCAGTCTTTGTCACCGTGTCTCCCTGTCGTCACTTTCCGGTCCGACTCATTTTTTACCAGTTGTATTGCCCCGTTTAACTGTATCCTTCAAGTTGACATTTGACTCACGGCAACAAATGTGTGTTCAAAATCAGCATACCTCTTCCGGCAGAAGTTATCAAGATGGCTCATAAAGAAGCGTGGTCACCGAGAGTAGTGGGTGAGCAACTAACCACCTGGCCTCGCATTCGAATCCTCATCCGGGCATTGAGATTTGCGGTTTCCATTGTTTCTCCAAATCACTCTAGACGAATGCTGGGATGATTCCTTCAGAAAAAGGCCAAATCCGAATTCTTTCCCATTCCTTGCCCCATGTCTATTCCCGCCTCTAATAACCTTGTTACTGACAAGGCGTAAAGCCATAAGCAAAATAAAAAGTCATAAAGTAGCTCATTAAAGTTATTTTCCATAAATTCTCTGCAGTCAAAAAGTAATTGTTAAAGACCTTATAATACTGTAAAAACAATAATTACTATGCAATTTCAATTATAAAACAATAAATTCATATAGGCCCCTAATTATATTAAATGAAATACATACATGAAACTACATACTAAACATAGTTACATGAATGAAATTATACCTGGAACGGTTTCTATGGATTTTTTAACATCCACCATCTTCTTCGCCATCTTTCTCGTTATATTTTCATTTTCGTTTAAATTTTTATGATAAATATAGGTTAAGCAAAAATTTATATCCAACACAACATCGGCGTCCCTCACGCTTTCTTCTCCAAAACATACCAGCGCATTCGCAAGCATGTGGCTGTCAATGTTCGGCTCCCCACAATTAACCAAGCGTTTGTAAAGGTTTGGAGTTTTCGGCAAGTGCCAAGCGTGTGGACCCGGGGTTATGTTCACCGCAAAGTAACACATTTTAATATTAGCTTGCTTAGAATACAGGGTTCGTGCACCACGGAGCATTGCATCAGTTTGGTCAAGGAACGACTGACAGGCTTTGGTGTTGCTGTTGAAACTGCTGTTATCGACAAAAGATCTAATGGAACAAGCGTCATGGAAAACGTTCTGCCTTCGTACCTGCAATTGTACTTTTCACACAGCACACAATTGGCAGTTGTCGATGTTTTATACCCCTCCCCCCCCAAAAAAACACTGAAAGAAATTGAGAGCATAGAAAAAACTTTCACTCCGACGTAGACCACAAAGACCTGGAAGACACAATTAAAGCACAAAGCATGATCATAGCACTGGATATTCCACATACTGAGGTCATTCCCAGATATGATGATCTCAAAAAAGTGCAGAAAGTTGTTAAGTTTTTCAAAAAGTTTTTTATTTATGACAATTTCAATCAAACCAACGAATGAGGAGGCAGAAAGGGTTTTCTCGGCTGCTGGCTATATATGTAATTCTTTGCAAATAAAGTGATAATTTCAGCACTTATTAGATAAACAGATTATTTTTCAAACTGACGTGATTTTTTCTGTGATACATGTAAATTGATCTAAAACTAAATACTTACTATAATTGACTATTTCCTAAATAACTAGAGTTAAATTTAAAACAAAGCTTGTAAAAGTGCATTATATAATCCTAAAACACTACTCCAGAGAAGCTATCAAGGAATTTAAATAAGGTATGAAAATAGATTCCTTTAAAAAATCGTATAGAGATTGAGCAGGGTGATTGGGACGACGTTGTTGGACAGATACAATGCGCCGGACTTTCAAATCGGTTTCAATGGAAGCTGCAGTACTGGTAGATGTGTTTAAAATATTTTAGCTCTCCGTGTCCGCGTCGCTGCGATTATCTTTTATGACAGACATTACTCCCACGTCGATCGTCTTTGATTTTTACACAGTGGCAACAGGTTCCTGTAATCCTGAGTATTCAATCCAACGCATATAATGAATTCTGACTTAGTAGCAGCGCACTATAACTGGTAAGCACCTTTCATCGCCGCATCATTTTCTTCCCTAGAAACATTCGACAGTCCTTTGTCAATGTCTTCAAAATTCTTGTTAAAAATAGCAAACACGTATATTTTTGAGACCAGTGAGTCTCATATAAAGCTGAAATATATGGCACGTTCTTTCTCTGTAAAAAGTTTATGATGTACTCTGTGGTACAAATTGTGTTCCATATTTCTGTAATTTGATTTAAATTATTTACAACCATGTTGTATGTGGCTTTTACAATGAAAATACAAGGCTATTTTTTATATTTCTGTTTAAAAAACTTTGAACCCCATCAATATCACCCGCCAATGTAGAACACGCCTCACATCCTTGGCTAACACAACTATTAGGCCCATGTCCTTCGTTTTCGAAAAACCTGTCGATTTCTAATGCTATAATTTGTCATTTAAATCCATCGGTTCTACGAATCTGAGAGATTTTTGGCGGGTTGTATTTCATCTTCGTCAGTAAAACTATTTTTATGAAAAGCTGTTCTTTCCCAGCTATATCACACTACTCATCTGCCAACCAAATATAAGTATAAGCCTTCTTTGCAGCCTACACAATTTCATTTTTAACGACCAAGCCGCACAGGGCAATGATTTCGTTTTGAAACTGTGGGGAGATATACATGACATTCTTCTTAAATTTTTCAATATGCTGTTTCAAAACCAGAACACTTGAATCAATTCTTAGTTTCAGCAGGTATTCAAGAACACCCTGATGTTGCTCTTTGCATCTTCAAGGCAAGTTATTTGTACGGTGTAACACAGAAAATAAACGATGATATTATAGATGACACGATTTATCGATTGTCTTCTACTTCCTTCTGGTGAGCAGTATTCATCATTACAGCGACCGGTATTTTCTCCAAGAAGTTCTTAACATCTTTAGCTGCTGATTGATGATAATGTGATGAAACATGTTTTTGCAATATTCATGGATATTTTTAAAGTGACAAAGTTTGAGTAACAAATTAATTAGACTATACTAGCAGAGGCAAGTAAGTCTGCAAGTAACAATGATTAAATTTTAATTTCAAACTAGTGGTTTTAGCATCTACAGAAAATTTATTTCCAGGAAGGTACCCAGGAGCTGGGCTGTAACACAGTATGTAGCAGTATAGGTACGCCCACAGAATGAGAAACAACTTGACCGTTGGACCGACCCAACTCATATCCGACGACAAATATACTGTAAAGTTAAGAGTAATAAATATTTTGTCACAAATTAGCTCTTAAACTATCAACTTTTTCACAATCGCTTGATAGTAATAAAAATAAATAAAATACAAACGAATGCAGTTAATTATAGTTATTAAATAAAATTCATACTTTTTGTATGTACTGTATGTAATACTATAATAAAAGCCATCGTTAGTCTTATGGAAAATACAAATTAATTACTTTTAAGAACAGATTATTAGCGCACTCTCTGGTTATATCACAGTATAAACGATCGGATGTGCTGTGTGCGGGTCGGGTCAGCCTGCAATCTATCGGTATTTAATCACAGTTAAGACGGGATGTCTTTGTTCGAGTTGGCTCGCCCGGCACACAGACAGTTTGTTGCCATGGAAAAAAAAACGGCTGCCTGTTAATACAATTGTACGGTGCCAAATTTTTTTGTGTAATAGCAATTGTGCAGCCTAATCAGACTCAGATGGTATCACCTCCATCACTACCACAACCATCACTTGAAACTCCAATCAACGAATCTATAGAATCGCCAAATGACAGAATCAACATAATACCTTTTACCTAAGTAAGGAGTAAGTTCTCGTTAAGAATGGCAACAGAAAATTGAATAGCAATAAAAAATATATATATATATATATATATATTAAACGGGTGCTATTACCTTATCTTTGACCATTCTTTCAGAGCTTCGCATAGTGCGTCAGAAACATCTGAAATTGGTCAAATCAATGATTGTTTTGAAACTCGAAAAAGGTAATGCAGGCTAGTACACGAGTCTCCAATTACTAGAAATCTTGAAGTCACAGCGTTTATCAGTAACTGAAATGCCTCCCGAAATTGAGTGCACTGGCTCAATTACTTATTTTAGAAACTCTACGATTGTTAATCTCGTAAAATTTATTTATTGTATCCTCGATGGCTTCATATCTAATGTCTTCCATGAGTTTCTTGCCATACTGTATTCAACTAAAATACAATTTCCATGTCCACCAAATCTTTTTTCGTTTAGGTTTCTAGAATACACTGTATCGGATCACAGTGAAAGTTGCAGCTATTCGCACACGTGAAATGTCCATGGTGGCTTCACAAAAAGACATGCCTGGATAGTTTGCAGTGCAAGCCGCGCTCGTCAACAGAAATGGTTCGCGCGGCAAATAACCGGTTTGGCACGCTCGAACATGGCTCGTGCAGCAGCCACTCATAATCGATACACAGCTTAGGGATCGTCCATACATCACGTAGCTCCATTTTGGCCTCCTGTGAACCCCCGTCCCCCCCACGTAGCCCAACATGGCTTTTGTCTCCCCCCCCCCCCCCCCCACGTAGCTTTTTCTCATAATGATTCCTGAAGTCATTTTTGTACTGTTTTCTCTTGTCAGGCTATCATAAATTACAAGCGGGGATAATAAAATGACAGAATTAATTATTCACATGCTTCTGTATCTTAATATGAAAGAAAAGCTACGTGGTCTGGCTCGGAAATCGCCCCCCCCCCCCTTTAAGAAGGCCAGCTTAGCTTTCCAGCCAACACCTCCCCCTCTAGACCGAGCCACGTAGTTTATGCACAATCCCTTAAGGCCGGTTCACACTGTGCGATTTTCACCGCAGTGGAAACTTAACCGTAGCCGCCTACAGAATTTGAGGTGTTTACATATTCGGTGGTAGAACTGTTGCTGCTATTACAGCCGTAAAATTTTCACTGCTATGAAGAGCTGGTAAAAGATGACGTTTTCGGACGTCAGTACCTTTCTTTTGATGACCTGAGTTTCATTTTGTGAAATTAGAAGTTAATTTAATTAATTTGGTGTTTATTACTTTGTAGTTAAGTTTTAAAATTGTTATTTTGAAGATTCCATAGCCATAGAATAGGAAAAGAAAAAGCCAAAGGAAAACAGAATATTTTAGGAACGACGACACCAAGTTTTTCAATTATTTTGGGATGTTTATTTCGACAGTTGCTTGCGAAACTTAAGTACGGCATTCAAAGGAGGAATACCCAGTTGATGAATTGTATTTAACATGTGGAAATGCCGGCAATCACCTTGAAGTAAGCAGATTTCTCATGGGCCTGCTATAAATAAACATTTAATTTCATATAACTCCAATCCACTATATTTATTTTATGTTAATTAGGGTGAAAACTTCTTGAGGTGAATATGAATAGATGTACAAGAAAAGTTTGAAAAATACACTATGCCATATAGCCTAATGGCTAAAACTTACATTTATTCAATGTGTAATCAACTATCAGTGTTGAGTTTATATTGCTTTTATACTTTCAAGCACAATCGACTAGTTAAACTTTTGTGATTAGATTGTAATCTGTTAAGTGTTTTAATAACTATTACTCTACAAAGAAAAATCGAAAGTAAATGGCGAAGATGATGCCGATGTTACTGAACACCTTGTCTCACTGTATTCGTCACTGCTGTGTTAGAAGAAAAGAAGAAGAAGAAGAAGAAGAAGAAGAAGAAGAAAAGAGGAAAAAATGTCGATCCACAGAATCTCGAATGTTGAAAGTTTTCCTTGGCAAATGTCTAAGATATAAGGACACAGTTATATAGATAGTATTAAACATCAAAATCTTTCTATAAAATGTGATTCAACATTTTTCAACTTCTAGTTGAAGCTCTAAAAATTTATGTAAATACGTGATCAAAAGTTTCTATCCAAAGGCATTTTTCCCCATTTTTCATTTTGTCAAAATCATTCCTAATTTCAAGGCACACTTCTTTCCAAGCGTTCCTGGTAGCATTCCGGTCTTTAAAAGTCAAATGTAGTGGCAGCGCACGGCTGCATATCTGCCGTTGACAGCAGCTCTGCCGTGGGTGTAAGCCCAGTGTGTAAGCTCCCATTTGATCCCTCGCGCCACTGCTGGAACGACGGCGACGGAAAACTTTCTGCCGCGGCCGAATCCGCCCAGTGTGTAACCGATCTAAGAGTCGTCAGCAGCGCCGTACGTGGCCCATTGTGCTGCCCCGCCCTCGCTAACGTCTGTTTTCCCGCAAATAGCAGTAGAAAGCAGGTTTAAATCAAACGAACCGAATTAATTTTTGAAAGTTACTTAACATTGTTTACTCTTCGGTTCGGTAGAACTTTGATCGAGCGCAAACCCGCGTCCAGCTAGGGGGGGGGGGGCAGCTGCCCCCCCCATGCCCGTACCTGGCTGCGCCCTTGGCTTGAAGCCATATCAACTAAAGTCTATTCAGAATAAAAAATCGAACCTGTGCTTCCACACAATAACCAACTATGGAGATAAAGAAAGAAACAAAATCAAACATTTATGAATCTGTTGTTGTTGTTGCTTTAGGGTGCATCAACATCGGGGTCATTAACACATTTATGAATCACTGAATCAAGTGTGCAATGGTAGAATTGATCAAAAATATGAATCATGAAAAACTTTCTCTGGTCATTTATCTGCTTTTCAGAGTATTCCTATATCTTATTAGGTACACAGATAGAAAAAAAGGTTTTAGTAAGATTATACAGTGGAGGAGAAATTATTTGTTCAAGACATGAAGTGTGAAAATCTTGGAATAAAATTTGGTAATAAGCTGGGATGCACAGGAAACGTTAAGCAGGTGGTATGGAGACAATTCAAGCTCTCGCTTCAACTGGAGACGATGTAAAAGGAGAGGGAATTGAGATAGTGAAGCTTGGTCAGACCATTGCTTGAATGTGGTAAAGATAATATTGGAATCACATTATGGATGTCAAAAAACAGAAGTTGGAGCAGCCACAAATGAGGGTAGCTAGATTTGTAACTGATACAGTAAAGGAGTCACAAAGTCTCATGTGCTTTGTCATAGATCATTTTAACCTGTTTACTTATAATTCACAGGTACACAATTTCAATACAAGAAACAGAAATAACTTGCACAAAACACAAACATTTCTGTCATTAGTACAAAGGGGAATTAATTATTCTGGGATACATCTGTTTAATAAACTTCTCAAGAGTATAAAACAGTCTATAGGTAATAAAGATATATTTAAAGAAAAACTGAGAGATTATCTTATTCACAAATCCTTCTAATCCATTCAAGAATTTTAACAAATTAATCAATTGTATTCAATATGACTTTTGTAAAATTCAGTTGTAAAAATTAATGTTTATTGTTATTCTCTTTATATGTCTTTGGAACATATACTTGTTTTTACTATCATTATGACTCATACTGTATGTATGGGTATTATCCATGATATGTTTCACATTCCAGAGGTCCTTCCCCAGCAGGGATCCATAAAACAACATTGATAAATAAATAAATCAATTGGAAGACAGACAGCTGATGAAGAGAGTACTGGAAATATTTAACACAGTTGGCAATGAGGCTAGAATGAAATCTGATAGAAGAATTAAGCTTTCCTTTTATTTTTTATTTGAAAAGGACTAGTCAGTGTCTCGTTTAACCATTCACCAGATGGCCAGTTCTGTGTACACATCTGACCCCGCCTGGTGTCTCACTTCGGCATGAATAAGGCCGTATGCCAAAATATTGCGCTTTTCTTGTGTTTGTTTTTTGTGTTTGTCATTTGCAGCCACCTTGATCTGTAGTAAGTTTTGGGTCATATTTCCCTATCCTTCCTTAGTTTTATATATATGTATATGAAAAAAACCCACAAGAGATGCAATATTTTAGGGGTTAACCTTATTCTTGTAAGAAGAGACACTAGGCAGAGCCAGATTTGCATATACTGATGTCCACTTGGTGAAAGAAGGTAGCATGACATGGTAAGTATAGGTGGTAGTAGTGGGGAAAAATTGGATCGATAACCATAACGCTGGAAGCGGGAGGTCAATAACATCAAATTACTGCATATAGATATAAATATTATAAACATTTTTTCCAAAACTTTAAATTGGAAAGAAGAAATATAAGCTCCATAAAACATGAACATTAATAACAAGTGATGGGTCTAATGGGAGGAACCTATTGGAGGCTGAGCCCTTCATGATATATATGTATATATTATTTATTTACTCTTATGATGAAACTAAGGAAAATGGGAGTGGCTTCTAGGCGATATAAATAAGAAAAGAAAGGAAAATTAACCCACCACATACCAAAGTGGATGGCTGAGATAAGAGGGAACACTTATGCTGACAAACAACTACACAATGTTTTGGCATCTGCCTTGTTCACTAGTAGAAAAACGGGCCATTAGACTCGTTACGTGTGTACACAATGAACGTTACCTAATGACTAACCGAGTAGTGGGGGAGGGTGGGGGAACGGCTAAGGATTAGACTATCGATATATCGGCATGCAATGTCTGAGATAATAAATCTTTCAAAAGATATCTGTTTTCAAAATTAAAATTCATAGAATAATTTTGGTTCAACCTGTTAGAGATTAGTAAACAAGTGTATCTTAGTATCAAATGAAAAAGGGGGGGGGGGGGAAATTAGAAGCAAGTTAAAATTTATTTCAGTTTAGTAGCTTTAATCGATTGAGATTTTTAGAATTGCACAGAAAATAATTTTTTACGCCGAAAGTATGATAGCTATGAAATTTTTTATTTGGATTGAATGCCACATTTATAAGTCTGCCTAACTACTGTAAAAATTTCAGACAGATAGGACTTTATTAAAGGACTTTTAAGTGATACTGATGTCACAATCAACAATCGCAGAAGAATACTTTTGTCCATACTGAGTAGGGACTCTTTTCTTGTTTATAAATACCACCCTGACCCCCTCCTCCCCAGGCTATCCTCGAGGTAGTCGCTGGAAATCACTTGAGCAGAACTCATGTCGGTTGGAGTAGCACTTAGTGCGGGTAGGCAGGCCGGCTAGGCAGGCCAGCTAGGCAGGCCGGCTAGGCAGGTGATCTCATGTTGAGGTGAGGCATGGGGTGCCATCTTGGAAATTTTGTGGTGCAGTGGAATATTTTCAAATATCCTCATGTGACTATAATTCAGTTAGGGGGTTCATGAGGGTTGGTCTGGATTGAATTACATATCACTACCTGCAGTCAATATATTTGGTGGTGATTTCTGATGCCTAAAGGATTGTTTGAACTTGTAAAATTATTTTCAAGAATATAGCAATGTTTTGAACTTAAAATTAGATGCAGTGACTTTTATTGATGAACATACGTTTCCAATATTGACGTTTTTTAATACTGTGATGACCGCATACTGTTCTAATCTAATTATCCAAGACGCACAACACAGTTACAGTTGAGGTGTTAACTGCTTAGTACAAGCATTTGTTCCTTACATCAGAAATGATATTCGTTCTCTCCAAAATCCTTCCTTTCCTTCAGCAGACCTCCAAACTTCAGCCAACGCCTAGTCCACAAATATGGACTTCGCCGCCACACCTGACAGTACCAAGACTCTTTCCCATGCTACAGATCCCACTGCAAGTTGTGCAAAGTACACCATACTTCCACCACCTTCACCAACCCCCGTCAATGAGCAAAGCTTTACATCAATACACACTCCAATTGTGAAACCACCCTTGCAAAGTACCAGATAACTTTTAACCACTACATGGCTTCCTACATAGGTATGACCATAATCCACTAGCCATACGAATGAAGGGCCACCAACAAACAGTATTCATCCAGAATCCAAATCACACAATAGCTGTCAATGCCATCCTCCATGACACCAATAATTTTTCTTGACAGTCTGCTATCTCCTCTGAATTCAGAAGGTAGTAATTTGGCTACAAGTACAAACTGGGCCACAGGCAATCGCCTAGTCTCAAGATAATTTATTTATTTAATTATTTATTTATCAATCTTGTTTCATGGATCCCTGCTGAGGAAGCACCTCTGGGATGTGAAACATGTCATGGTTAATATACATACATACAATATGAGTCATAATCATAGTAAAAACAATTATATGTTAAAAAGAAAAATAAAGACCCAGTCTTTGCTATAACTTACCCTTCTATCTATCCTTTCCAGTCTTCTATCCCCATTATATAACTTAAATCACCAATAATCAGAAATGATTTCTTTATATTTATTTATTTTTGCCCTTGCATGATTCATTTTAATATTTTTCAATGCTTGGTTATTTCCTTCAAATCATTACCTGCAAGCCCTGCTGTCTGTTTGAATTAATCCCCACTATTGGCCATGTTCCTTGCTCAAGGTTCGCTATGCGATTGACTCTCCTACATAATCCACTCTCTGTAATGTTCTAGTAGCTGATGAAGGGCTAGGTCCTGAAAATTTGAATGACTTTTGTGTTAGTGTCTGTTATGTGTGTACTCTGCCCAGCCATCATCTAAGGTAAGAGGTTTACATTTCCCTGTCCTGGTTTTTTAATTCTTTTCACTCCTCAGTGCCCATTATTTCACTGTTGCTATATGAGTAAACAATGAAATCAAAGGTGCTAAGTAGTGAAAAGGAATTAAATAAGGATAGGGAAATGAGCAAACCACTTACCTTTAGATTCAATGAAAGTTTCACAGGTGTCCAGCCGGATGATGTCATAAAACGTCGATGTTTCGACAACCTGCTCAGTTGTCTTCATCAGGTCTATTTAGATGTTGCTTCTCAAAATCACAAACAGACTGGCTTCGCTGCCGCCGAAATTCGAATGTTGTGTATAGAGGGTTGCCAGGACGCCCAATCAGCGCACTGGAACTGAGGGTATCAGTGTTGCGGACTGCATATGGAGCCAAAACGGTCACCCATCCAGGCGCTGACCACACTCACCGTTGCTTAACCGGTCTACCGCAAGCCGAGGGTATCAGTGTTGCGGACTGCGTATTGAGCCATACGCGGTCACCCATCCAAGTACTTGATGGATGTGGGGTGTGTACACACAGAAAAGAGAAAAAATACAAATGATACAGAAATTTTCAGGACGAGCCCTTTGTCAACAGGAGAACATTATGGGAGGAGACTGCCCCTATATATATAATAAAAGAATGAATGGCCACCGAAACATCCAATAGCCTTCCATTCCATGACACTAATAATTTTAAATCTTGTTTCACGGTCTGTGCTATCAGAGTCCTCCCAAACAACAGCAACACCTCTGAACTCAGAAGGTGGGAGCTTGCCTACCAATACAAACTAGGGACAAGACGACCTCCTGGTCTCAATTTGAGATAATACCCAGTCAGTACTTTTCCTTCCCTCTATGCCCACTGCCTATACTGAACCACCATTTAGCAGATTCTATTTTTACAATTACTTTTATATTTGTTAATTTTTTTAAACTATTCTGTTTTCTTATTTACTTTTACATTCTTAAATTTATGTTATGAACATTTTAATGTATTATTCTGCATTTTTTGTAACATTTTGCATTGTTTGTGTACTAGATCCAATTCACTGTCCCCGTCTCCCTGTCCTCTGTTTGAATTTGCCCCCACCATGTTCCTTACTAATGGTCATTCTGTGAGACTGTATCCTGCACCACCCTCCCTCCATGATGTTCTCCTGTTGATGAAGGGCCAAGTCCCAAAATATTCATTGTTTTCCCTGTTCTTGTGTTTTTTGTGTGTTAACCCCCACGAAACCATCATCTAAGGTAAGTGGTGGCTCATTTCGCTATCCTTTTTTTTTTTTTTTGTAAATCTATTCGCTACTTAGCTCCTATTATTTCCTGGTTACTATATTATATATATATAAATTAGGATAATAAACCATTACTTAAATAGGTGACAACAGAATTACATCAATTCAAGAAAAATATATAAACACACATTGAACTTTGTAATTATCCAGAACTCACTCTTCATCAGCAAAACAGTGTTCTTTAGTTGATGAAGTGTATATAGCTGATAATTACAACATGTCTGTGTATTTGTATCGTGTGCATGAGTCAATGGTGTTCTGCAGTCAGCAGAGGCAAGTGGTTATTTATTCCGCTTTCATAATTTATATTATTATTCTGTATTTCTTGCAACTTATTTCTCTCACCATATGGGAAACAGCAGCATGTTAAAATCTATGAGTCAATTATGATATGGAAAGGAAAGGTAAAATATACTCAGCACTTACCAAATATCAAGGAAGGGTAGCAGCAACAAAAGAAACCTCCACAAACACAAAAAAAATTACAATATGTTTGGCTTTGCTCTTCTTCAGATTGGAAGAAATACTAATTGTGGGAAAGAAAATTATCAATCTGTACTAGTTCTCACTTCTTCTTTACCATAATTATATGCCTCCTTAAAACCATTTTCCCTGAAAGATCTTAATTCTGGAACTGATGCCTTCTTATAAGTATGTCAATAGCCACCTCCATATTTAGCTCCTGGTTTATGTGATCTTATAAGACCAAATCTGAATCTTGTTATATGTATCACAGCTTCATAAGCATTTTTTTCTCTAAACCTTACAACACAGTGTCATTGACAGACTTTATTTTTTTTAAAAAATAACACATTTCTTTGTCCCCTTGTTCTTTTCTCTATCCCCTTTTGTACGGTCTCATTTCATCTCTTGTGCAGGTGTTAGTAAGTCTTTGCTCCCTAGTATTATTTATCCTATATAATTCCTTGACCACACCTTCACACCTATATGTATAAGTAATACCCTTTTGGAATTTCCATTCAGTTTTTCTTTTAGTGCCTCATCTTGTTCATTCTCCTCCGCATTATGTTAAACAGCCAATACTCTTATATTTTCCTCTGCATTCCCCTGAAACTATAAACAAGTAATATGTTTATCACACCATGAATACCTGTAAACTGTGGCAGTCATTGCTGGCCATTATGAAAATGCCCCCACCACCTCACCTTTTACAAGATAAGATCCAAAAATTTCTGGTCTTATTTACTTGCCAAATCAACAGAAAGTGCTTCTATTTGGAACCTAGTGCTCCAGAAAATTATGGATTTGGTTGAATTTTTTCTTGTTCATTACTAACCGCTAGACCCAAGGGAAAATATAAACTGTATGAATCATATCAAATATTTAGTAATGGAGTAATTGAGTAATAAAAATCTTAGCAAAGGAACATCATACTCTGTCAGAAATTTGTGAAACACTTCAAAACATCATGACAATTTTCCTTCTTTTTAAACTGTCAAACATAAGGAAAAACTTTATAAACTTTAAAGAGAATCAATGGGTGAGTGTCCACACAGTAGATGTACGTCAGAAGCATCAGTGAATAAAACATTACGACTTCCGAGGTAAATGTTAGTATAGATGAATGAAGTAACAGAAAACTAAACTACATGCTATGAGGTTGGGGTTATCAAAAATAATGGCATCAAAGATTTTTTCTACAAATCAGAAGCAAGAAGAGGTTAACTACACTCAACAGTTTTTGGAATTCTATTAAAAGAAGAAAATTGAAGTTTTACAATCCTTATCACAAGAGAGGAAATTCTTTACAAGGATCCTCAAGCAAAAGAGAAACTATAGAAGGACACCATGCTGGAGAATCTCCTTCAAAAAAAGGTGAAAGTGTCACAGGAACAAGAAAGATTATCAGTTTAGCCCGAAGGGCATTGAACACATAATCCAGATCTTACATTTTCCCGTTGTTAATACACTGTGCTATTTTAATATACAGAATAAAAGACGCTCATAGTCAAATAAGTTTTCATTTTGGTTGTGTTTAATGACTGTCTTATATTTTGATGCAGCTATGAAATGTAGTGATATAGTTTCAACATTTGCAGTCAATGATCAAAGAAATATTAAATCAGTTTTGCAGGAATCTTCTCTAAGCCAGCTCACCAGTAATTTTGTTGTATTGTCACTTTTTCGCTGGAAATATACTGAATGCCTGGCACCATTCAAAAAGTTACGATCTTCAACATTTGCTATTAGAGATGACCCTTCACGGTCTTCTCTAAATGTCAGATAACCATTGCTTGATAACGAAATTAATAAGTTGTAGTTCTTCCTGAGGAGGGGAAAAAAAAATGAATGTAAGAATCATTGTGAAGAAATTCAGCATTAAAAACTATTACAAATTCCTCTATTTTACCATAACAATAGTACTAATAATAAGCAGTAATGTAAAAACACTTACTTGTGTTCTGTTTGTAACAATAACAGCACAGTATTTGTTTTATGTTGGAAGCTACTGGAGAATGCCAACTGCACCTTGACCTGCATTACTGGCCCTGTTAAGTTATATTTCCTCTTGATGGCTGATTCACCCTCAAACTCTGAGCCCTTTTCTGTAAAATATAGAACCTTGAACATTCTTTTTTTTTTTTTAAATGAAAAAAATCAATGAAATAACATAACAAATACTCAAATACTTGAAGCTAGGTTGCTGAATGTTTTTCAAGAAAAAGTACCAAAGGTTTCCTAGCTGCAAGTTTAGCAAATTATATTTATTGATTAAACATTATGTTTCAATAATTTCAGAAAATTATAATTTATTTTTATATCATTTCTGTTAATATTTAAAATTTCACAACTAGGCAAAGCACAGACAATTGCTGAGAACTGAAATGAATTACTGAATTATTTACTTCTCAGCAAATATTTGTTGAAGATGATGTCATGAGAAAAGATCTGATTCAATATAAACTGGAATCAAGAGAAAAGAATACAGTGATGAGGCATGGAAAGATATTGGTGGAAGAAATGCATAGAAGGGAGAAGCTAACCATGACCACAGATTGGCACTCAATTTCAGGAATAAGGGTGCGGGAAGATTTTCTTTCATAGCTAAGGGGGTTAGAAATGGGAATAAGCTTCCAAGAGAAATGATGAATAATTTACGAAAAATGCTAAAAGAATCTAATGTTGAAATTAGAAGAGGGAAAAAGTAGGTGGGAAAAGAAAAGGAGAAAATGGGTGTGTAGGGCAATTACCACTGTTGCAAGTGCTCCGTCGCAATTAAATTAAATTAAATGATGAAAAGTACTGAAGTAAAATAAACATACACAGAATGAAAGTACAGTGGATTAGTTGAACAGCAAATACAGTCTTCCATACTTTTTAAGCTTGCCCTCTTATAATGCTTATATACTGTACATATGTATTACCAGAATTATTCAGCAATAAAGTTTATACACTGCTTTCTACCCACCATATCTCAAAAATTAGCCATGCACCAATAAACTGAGTATAAATCAGTAATTCTAAAGGCATCACATTGATGCAGTGAATTCCTCACATGGAAGGTGAGGAAAAAGTAAGCTCATCACTTATTACAAATGAAGCCATAAAAAGCCATTTTTATTTATGCGTTTGTTACTGCTCTTCTGCCTTCAGATGTGGCAAGTGATGAGTTTACTTTTCCTATCTCTCCTTATTTTGATGGCTTAAAACTACTTTCTTCCACATTATTATCATAATAATGAATACTACATGTATTAATGTCTTATGGTGCTGTTTTGAGTTAATTTTTTTCCTTTGCAAAATCTATCACAGACTTCTTTATATATTTCATTCACAGATATTGTTTGCACAACAACCAACAGTCCTCCAGAATTGAAGTTATTTACCTTTGTAGAATGTTAGTATATCTTTCGTTCTTGCTACTTTGAGAAAATTTGCTATTCTTACAAGCACCTTAGAATTTATTAAATTCTATTTTTCTTGGATACAGTGCATAGGGGATGGGGTAACCTCCTCAGTATTTGTAAAATTTCGAACCGTGTTGGTACAGGATATGGGGGATGGGAATCTTAAAGGAACCGATACTGCAGCTGATAACCGAAAATAGGGTGATTTAAAATCAGTGAAGTAACTCAACATGTAATAACAGCCTTAACTAAACAGACAATAATAGAAAACAACTGTTATACTCACCTAATTCACTTAAATTGTTAACACTCAATTTCTGTTACGTGATAACATCGTCATTTTATAACAGTTTTCGATGCAGTAAAAAGCATTAATAATAATAATTAAATAGTAGAAACTGAATTTTACAACATTTAACTCGGAATACATAGTTTAAAACCATTTTAAGTAGAAAAACATAAATTTTTAAGCAAACGGCACTTTCAAAAATTGAATACAACACTTTGAAAGCATTTCCAATATTAAACGTGACGATTGTTGTAACTTCAATGTTTTCTGAACATAGTGCTAAAGTTATTAGGTAGTTCTATAGAGTAAATAAAGTTTGACAAGAATTTCTAAAAGATACTGCACGTTTTCTGGCCTGTATTAATTTTTTTTTTTTAGCTAAGCGAAACAGTCATAGAATAAAATTACTTTCAATAAATGTATTCGATACCGAGGGATACCAAGCAAAATTTTATTTTACGATACAAGCTATACTTTCAGAGCTAATAACGATAGATTCCTTTTATTCTTCATTTTTTTGAAGGATTTTAAATGGCACCATTTCTGTGAAACTATTTTCAAACATGAACACACTGGGAGACCACCGGAGTCAAAATTTTTACGCAGTTAACAGAAAAATTAATTACGGCTAATCCATTAGGTTTTTGAAAAATACCCAACGGGGGAAAGTTGTTTGAAATATTTATCTCTAAATAATACTTAAATTTGGAAGCTAGACGATAGGTAGTTTACGAGCACTATATCCTGGGAGTCATGTGGTTTGGTCAATCTCGCCGTCCTATACTGAGAGATTTTGGCCATTTTTCTTCAGTTCTGCCCTGGATTTCGTGCGTGTTGGTTCCTTGCTGCTCGGGTCGAGAAATCGGTGTCTGTTTCATAACCATGCCGCCAGCAAACAAAGGTACTGTGTGGTGGCCATTATGGGTTTTTGGAAACAATGTAACTCGACACGAACAATGACTAAGTAACAAAAGTTTTTAAGGGGTCTTTACTGTCTGTCTTCTATGATTCTCAACTTGCAAACTTTAGAGAAGAACTTCCGATTGCCTTGATCAACTGTAATTGTGAACATTTGTGTTAATTTTTCGAACAAAATATAGATATAGTGAAACTTAAATAATGAATTTCTTTCAATAGTTTGATGAAACCCTTTTCTCTCAAAAGGATAAATTGGGAGTGGCGACCATTGTAATTAGCAGTTGATTTATTTTTCTAAGGTACATTCACGGTCTACAACATTTTTGAAAGTTTGGAAGCATATCTTGATATTCTGAAGAGACTAACTTAGAAGTACAAGGATCTAGTTAAGGGGTGCTATGCTGATATTAACCCCGATATGCAGTTTTTCCCCTTACAATCTACTTACTTTTTTGGGTGACTGGTGGCAAACTATTAAAAAATTTATTTCTGTGCTTATGTTTCCATCAACTCTGATCATATGTTTCTATTTCTTTGTTTTTATGCAGTATGTCTTATTAATTAGAATTTATCCATAAAATTATTTTTTTTGTACACTAATCAAAACTGTTTACATACCTTCAGAACAAGATTCTCCATAATATGAGGTATATTCACAATTGCAGGTGCTTTCACCTTTACTAAAATCTTCTATGCAAATTCCTTGATTTTTACATGGAATTTCATCACATTTCATGTAACAGCCATCTTTGATTCCTTCAAACAACAAAAAATCTGAATTAGTTCACAAAATACCCCACTTATATAACTAGGTTATTTCCAAAGTTAGGATTAATTTTTAAAATGATATCTTTTCTTTTATCAATACTGCATAATACGAATAGTAAAAAAAATTATAGCATCTTTTTTTATATTAGCCTAGATGTTGTTGGCTTTATACAGTTTACAGTATTAGTTTTATTATCCAAGACTATAACTCAATTTTTCCACATGGAAACATTTTAACTATAATTTAATAGAAAAGATAAAAATCAAATAAAAGTATATTGGTTCAAAATTTTAAAACTTTTTCTGCCATTACAATATATAACGCAGTTTCCTACAATACCAATAATGTTATCTTGTTGATAAAGGGCTAAGGCCCAAAAATTATATACGAGGGTTGTAACTTAAATAGTGGCAACTATTTATTCACAACCGATATAAAAGCGTTACATGTTTACACCTGTTACTGTCCTTCAAAATAGTCACCAGCGTTGTGTAGAACCCGTTGCCAGCGATGTGGAAGGCATTGTATACCGTTAGCAGAGCCTGTTCTGTTGATGGTACAAATGGAGCGATCTACTGCCTGTCGAATCTCTGGAACAGTTCTGAAGCGAATGCCACGAAGTGGTTCCTTCATCTTCGGAATCAAATCAAAGTCACAAGGACTTAATTCCGGGGAGTATGGTGGATGGTACAGTACTTCCGAGTCCCATCAACCGAACCAAGCAGCCACAGCTTGCGCTGTATGCGCCCGTGTATTGTCGTGCAAAATTATGGGTGGGTTGCGCAGAAAGTGTTGCCGCTTCTTTCGCAAAGCTGGTCGCAGGTGATGCTCCAAAAACGAACAGTAATACTGTGCATTGACGGTCTGCCGTGGGGGAACATAATGCATTAGGATAACACCGTCACAGTCGTACTCGAGAATCACCATACTGGGGCTCTGGCGCACTTTCAACTTTCGCGGCGAGCCATAATGACACCATTCGTTGGATTTACGTTTCAGTTTTGGCTCATACGATGTGGTCCATGTCTTATCCAGTGTTATGATACGGCATAAGAAATCCTCTCCTTCGCGCTCATAGTGCTCCAAGTGTGCCTGAGCAGCGTTGTAATGCATGCATTCCTGCATTTCCGTTAACTCATGCGGAACCTATCGTGATGCAATTTTTTGCATGCCCAGGCGTTCCTTCAGGATGCGAAGCACAGTCGTATGCGCTTATCCGGTTTCGTAGGCAAGCCCATGAATCATCTGGCGTCGATTGTTGTCCACTAATGCGGCAACAGTGTGCACTTCTTCTTCAGACACGCTAGGATGACCTGCCCGATGCATGTTGGCCACAGTTTGCCGACCTTCATTGAAGGCTTTTACCCAACGTGCCACTGTTCTGTACGGCAATGCCGCATCCCCACATGCCTCTTGAAGACCTTGATGACACTGTCGTGCTGTATGACCTCTGCCACATTCAATCTTGATCCAACTCCGTTGTTCCTGTTTCAAAAAGACAGTGACACCGTTACGTTAGACCGCTCGCTCACAAGTGACTGTTTTTCCCTCGACTGTGCGCACGCCGGTGACGTGGGACGGGCGAGTCCACTTGCTCGGAGGTAAGGTGGGTATGTCAACAATGTGTGCTATCAATGACAATAGTAGATTCAATTGCATTGTGTCTCCACAGCATTGTTGCCACTATTTAAGTTCCAACCCTTGTATATGAATACATTTTACTATAATTCAGCATACATCTTAATCATTATAAGAGGATCAAATGAGTACCCATTGATCGATACCACCTGACTGAGTCATTTTGTTAATATGAGTGTGTAAACAAACCAATACCCTTGCCTTATGTCCTCATGTAATGATTAAGGTTTATACTTAAATATTGTATGTTCATGTTTATGTATACGTCAAGGCTCTCCTATTTTCATCTGTGGTGAGTGACAGATTTACTTTCCCTATAAATATATTATAAGGAGGTGTGACATATCTTAGAATTTCACATAACGAAATTAGTTTCCAGAATAGTGAGCCCAATTGAAGTATAAGGTACCACCATTTTAAAGTCATTTTTACAGTCAATTTTAGTAATAATTCCAAGTCATGTATCTAATACAAGCAATAGTTAAAGTGTAAACAATAAATTCAAGAGATAAACTCATATAAAAAACTTGTAGAAAAACTTAACCTCAGATTTGGATATGTAGTATTTGGTTGCATATCATTTCACTAAATTAGTATTTTTCGTCATGTTAAAAGATGTTTAAGAGCATAAACAGCAAGAAAATAATAAAGGTTGTTGCTAGAAAATTTTTCTTAGAGTTTGAACATATTAAAACGTGATATGCCGGTAAACAATTTTGACGCATAATTTTCCACTCTAAACTCAATTATTCAGCTGTTAGAAAACACTTAGGAAGTCAGTTGATAGAAAGAAAGGAGCATAAATTCGATTGAAACAACATATTAAAATTTTGGAGTTTCATACAGTTTAAAGTTCGTTTTTGGATATTATATGATACAGCAAGACATGTGCTTCATGAAAAAGCTAAATATTTCAGTCTTATTCAGTAATTCATGAAAAGTAATTGTGTTCAGAGTAAAGGTTAATTAAATAAAAAGGTTTCTGAATAAGTTTCATTTAAATATATCAAAGCATTTAATTGTGATAAAGTAAAATAGGTTTTGGCACTAGTCAGTGTAGCTTGGTATGAATCACACTTGCATGGAATAACATTTTAGAAATTCATAGTAAATCAAGGAATGCACTTGGAGACAACAAATTTTTACAGTAACCATTTTTCAGTGTGGAAATTTATTTGAAGTTACTTTAGAGTCAGTATCTTTAATAATTTAAGTAGTCAGATTTTATTCAAAAGCTTTACTCCACTTTTAAAAATAGGAAATATACTTTATTTGATGTCAGATGGAAGGATAGTAGTTTGAGAAAGGAATAAAATTTGTTTCAGTTTGAGAGAAGTAATATTTCAAAAGTTATGGTAACTCCATCTAAATGTTTTTTTTATTATTTTTTTATTTTTTTCAGGGTTAACTATCAAGGTTACAATTTTTTTATTATAATAACTAAATTTGATGATTATGATACTATCTAGCAACCGCAAAAATTTTTAAATGATAGGAACATTTTTAAGGTTCAACGACAAAAGAGATGATGAAATATTGTTCGAGAATGGTCTGGTATCTCACGCTTTTCGTGTAACCCGGAAGCAGAATCGGTTCCCAGAGTCAGAAAATATAAATACCCCCTCCAGAACCTGGCCTACCCCAGTCTTCCAGAAACCATTAGCATGATGTGATATAGGCTCGCACAGCAGCTATGTATAGTGAGGTAGCTAGTTTGGACTCGTGGCGTGGTAGATAACAGACTTGTGCGGATATGTTTATGTTTTTAAATCATGGGTGAAAGAAACTTTAATACCTCATGTAGCTAAAAGTAGCTGAGGGGGCATGAAGTTGGTCTCGCTTGAATGGTTAGTCGAATTTGCAAACTTTCTTCTGTGACTTTGTCTGATTGCCTATTCAGTTATTGACTGTGCAAGATTCTTTCAGAATATAGTGAGTTTTATCAACAACCAACTCTTAAACGTTATTTACCTATACCTTTTCCTTAGCTTAAGGTAGAAGAAAAGCTGAGTGTCGACCTGTATATTGTAGCAACTCATAACTGGACTCCAAGGTTTCACACAGTTAAAGTTAAGACAAAGTGTTTGCCTAAACCCCAGTTAAAAGTGTGTTTATCACAGATGAAGACAGAAGGTCCAGATGAATACATATTTATTTATTTATCAATCTTAATATGAAAGATAAGTCTTCCCGCGAAGAATATGTATCATTTATCAATCTTGTTTCATAGCTTAGATAGGATAGGAAAGGGACATTTTCTAGCAATCAGACTATGGTGGCAGTACACTACTATGTGCATGAATTGTTACAGGTCTTAACAGAACACAGATGTTTGCTATACCTGATAATTTTATAATTAAGATGGATGTAAAAGTAACTTTGTTGGGATCCCACTGGGAATGAGAAGTTCAAAAAAACTAATAACAGAATGTCATGGACAATTTTCCTAAATTGTAGATAGTAAACTGTAAATATATAATGAATGAATACTTCCAACACAATTGTTTTTTGTACACGTTCATTTGTCCATTGAACGCATTTCATAGATGTTTCTGTGTATAAAGTAAACTAATTTATTTAGGCATAATTATTTTCCTTATATATATATCTGAGTTAAATGTAGAAAGGGAGTATTCCTGCCTCAATAACTTTCTGAAATAGAAAATTGTTTCATTTTTTTTTATTTACAGTAAGAAAGTTTTAA
This sequence comes from Vandiemenella viatica, assembly GCA_031002005.1. Taxonomy (NCBI): domain Eukaryota; kingdom Metazoa; phylum Arthropoda; class Insecta; order Orthoptera; family Morabidae; genus Vandiemenella; species Vandiemenella viatica. The sequence goes on from CM061920.1 coordinate 127,872,289, forward strand.
ATTATTTAATATCAATTATTTCTTACATAAAACCTATGTGGTTGTTGCACTTAATTCATTATGGGTACAGGGGTTAACTTGGATGTAAGCGCATAATTTTTTGTCAATTTTTAATCACTTGGAGAATTTTACCATATAAAATGATTAGTTTATTAATAATTTCTGAGAATTACTACAGCTTAAAAAGTACCCATCACCAGAAAGTGATAAAAATAGATATAATAAACCAAGCAATGCAAACAAAGACAATACAGACAATTATTGAAACAAAATATGATTCTAACAATGATAAAAATACTTTCGATATTTATCATGCAGTTTGACTGAAAAATGGTTAGAACATCATTGTTATTATTACAATTAAATCAACCATCAAGGGATATATAATTTCAAAGTAAAAGTATAAACTGCACAAAGTACTTTCCACTGGAACAGGCAGAGAATTCAAAAAAATTGGTAATGCCAAATAATGATGATGGTGAAACAGACCAGGAACCAAACTAGTTAATAATGATTGTGTCATGTAAAGTTGCTAAAGAAGTGGAACTAAAAATGGGAGTGCAACAGGATACTGTATTGGATCATTGCTATTTATTATTCAAATGAATGATTGTGTTAAAGGTATATAGTCAAAAGTTAGGGTGCTTGCAGATTATTATTATTTACTAGAGTAAGCCCATGACTGTTTTTTGCGTATCGTCATGGGTCTATTATAGTTCCAATTTTTATGATTAAAAATTATGACAGATTGATCTGATCTGGCCAAATATAAGCTTGACCTGTGTTTCACCCTTAGGATGAATAAAATCTCTTGAGCTTGAAGAACTCAGAAGCAGTAATAGAGGTAGGTATTAAACACGGACAGTAACGATTGCACTATTGTGTAACTGTTACAAAGGTCATACACTCGAAATTGCTTAAATACGAACTTGCCTTGTATTTGACCCTTAAAGTTAACTCTGCCAAATTAAAAAAATTAAAAAATCCTTTTTGTTTCGAAAGCATCACATTGTTTATTATTGAGACTAGGTAAACACACATAATGTAAACATTGATCATAGTATCTGTGACGGCCAGAGAACTTAATACACATTCCATATTATGAAACAGTTGGGCAACTCTGCCGAAATAAGTTGCCAAAATAGTACTTTCAATGACACATTTGGTCTAATGTCCACTTAAAATAAACTAATAACTCACATACAGCGAACATGAATAAAGACCAATAACAAAAGTGGTCACTAAAATGCCTAAAAAACAAATAAACCGTAATGCATAAATTTTGGTCAAGCAACAACATTAGTGAAAGTTGTAATTAAACTGAAATTTATCCTAAGCCGAAATGACAATTGGCATTCGTGGTACAGCAGAGAGTAATTTAATTTTTGTTTAAAAGTTTTTTTAAGTTGCTTCAATTAGTAACATGTTACTGAAAAGCAGATCCACGTTTTTTCAGCTGCAAAATTTATTAAATTTTTTAAACTATGAAACGCTATGAAAAGCAAACTTAATGAGTGTATTATGCCAATTAATTTGGTAGCAGTTGCTTAGTTATTAAATCGTAGACATAACCACGAATTCCTTCTAATGGTATCTCTGGCCACTGTTTTGTGACCGAAGGCTTACACATGACACCGTTCTCCAGCCAATAGCTATCGAGGTGAGTAGATGACCTTACGAAATTATATAGTAGATTTGTCGTATGACTAAGCAACTAATATAATACATATAGGTAAATATAACGACAAGAACGTTGGCAGCATTCACAAGTTGATGTTCAGTTCTTCCAGCCATTCTATGAAGGAAGTTGTAGCTTTGAAAACACCTACAAATTGTCCATCATAATTTCTTAGAGGGCATTCTTTCATGATATACTCCACACTGTGGGAAGGAGCACCGTAGTCACATGAGGGAGAATCCTGAAGACCCCACTTATACAGCATGGCGTTGCATTTCATGTGGCCTGTTCTTTGGCGATTTAGTTTTACCCATTGGTCTCTATTTAGGTGGAATCCCAGAAGTCCAGTTGTGGGATATTTAATATCTGGATGTTTCACAGATGCCAAATTCCAGCTTTGTCGCCATTTTTCCTTGACATCAACGTCAAATACATCTTGCCATACTGGATTTAAGACAAGTGGGGGTAACTCATTTAGGACCTCGTGGATTGGGAGATCCTGTGGATGGTCAGGATGGTGTACTTTTATCCATTCATGTGCTTGCAGATGAAATAATATTATATAATAGGATCAAAATGGGAGATTGTGAATAGCTGCACAGTAACCTGGACAGGATATCTAGCTGGATAGATCAACATGTAATGAAGATTAATGATAAGAAGGGTCAGTTTATTAGGTACATAGATAAAAATTAAAGACTGATTATGATTATAGGGAGTGCAAGAAATTGCTTGTTCAAGTCTTTAAATGTAAATATCTTTGCACAACATTTGACAATAAACTCAACTCGGCAAGACACATTGGTAAACTGGTAGAAAAAGGTTTCAAAATCTTCCATTTACTGGAGAGAGTGATGAGAGTGTGTAGTGTGGGCTCAGATTTTGGTTATCAAATACAGAAGTTGGACTGGCTGTTACATCTGTCTCTGTGAATTACTGCAGAACACATTCAGTAACTAATATGATAAAGGAACTGGAATGGAATTCATTTGAAGACACGTTGAGGATGAAGAGAGTGCTAGGAGTGTATAAAGCATTAATGAATTGGTGATGATGCATGGAAAGGTATTGGCAAAAGAATTAAGAGAGGTTCATAGAAGGGGAAATATGACAATGACCACTAGCAGGCACATGATTTCATTCCTATAGATGTGGAAAAATTTTCTTTTGTAGGTCAAGTGAGTCAGTGACTGGAATAAATTACCAAGAGAAGTAAGTGATGAATAATTTACAAAAAATGCTGTAAGAGTTTAATATTAAAATTAATAGATGGTAAAACTAAATTGGCACAAGAAAAATCAATATATTTCAATTTGTGATTAAACACAAACTCTGAGGCAACTTCTCTATGCACCTACTTTCCCATTAATTGATTAAAAAAAAAACTCTAATTATTCAGTATATTTCCTCAGCCACCAACTATTGTCCTTTATGAATTTAATTTTTAAACTTTTTCATTGTATTTGCTACATTGTTTAGTGTTTCCGTTGGTAACTTATTTCCATTCCTGATTACCTTCAAAAGAAAATTTTTCCCACTCCCTTACAACCAAAATCAAATTCCCTCCATGTGCTACTGCTATTCATTCCACCAATATTCATCCACACATCATCACCACTCCAAGCACTCTCTCCACCCACCTCCTCTTTCAATGACTCCCAACCAAATTCCTTTATCAAATCAATTACTGGTTGCATTTTGTGGTAATTTCGACAAACAAATCTAGCTGCTCTCCTATGCACCACCTCCAACAAATAAATTTGATACTAAAAATGTGGATTCTATATTACATCAGCATATTCAAGCAAACGTCTAACCAGAATTTCATAACCATATTCCCTCACTTAGCTGATTCATATCTTCATCACCTTTTCCAATAAATAAAGGATTTTGAAACCAATCCCTACCATTTGTTCAACTGAGATTCTATCAAATGTTATGCCAAGATATTTACACATAAGATCTTCAACAAGAAATTCCTCTTCCATTCTATACCTGAGCATTATTATTCAACACCTAGACCCGGATTTTATTGCTGACAAAGATTTCTCACTGTCAGAGAATATGAAGAATGATAGTAATACTTGTGATACAGATTTTATGTTTGCATTTATATCCACTGATGACATGTTTGAGAGCTAGTTAAGACAGAGGGGCAGAGTAACATTCTGCAAACCATTTCAAAATACCTTAGTCAGTTTGAGAATTGTTTGTTAAGAGTCACTAGGTGCGAGCCACTTCTATCATTTCCCATGCAAACTGTAAGAAAAATGTGGCTTTTGTATTACTGAAATACCTTGAGAGTAGCATATATTCTGAAACAAGGCTACAATGCTGACCAAAAAACAATCTGATAAGTAGGCCTATTTAAGGCAGAAGTATTTAGTATGTACAAATCTCACAAATATTGGAATTTTACATACTCTAAACTTTGGAAATAAAATTTTGTCGTCATGTATGGTAAAATGGCTTAGAGTTTTCTTAATAAATTGCTCCAAGTTTTAAATTGGTGAATGTAGCACTCTCTCCTGAATGTAAAAGTAAGAGATGAAAAAATTTGTTTGATATAGTAATTTTTTGTAAACATCAATTAATTCCTTCGAATGTATTGACTTCCATTTATTATTTATGCTATGTTCAATTATTTAACAGTACAAGTAGCAGCTGATTTTGTATTGCAGCATCCCATATTTTAATTAAAAGACAATCATTATAAGGATTATTATTATGATTATTATTTTCATTTGTCCCCATAATGGAGAACGATAAGCAATCCTGACTGGATGCGTTCAGTTCCTCTTTGGGATGTTCTTCTTGTTGGACCAATATTTTTTCATTCTTTCATTGACGGTTTTCTTTTCTTCAGCAGTCCAGATGTGTTCAGATTTTTCCTTTTTTTTCTGAAATAACTTCCCACGAGTTTCTTATTAAAAATCTCTGCGTCTGTGACATCTCCCTTAGCAATGCCTGCAGTCTTCAGGTCTTTCTCCACCTCCTTCATCCATGTGGTTGTTGTTTTTACTGTTTGTGTGTATTCTAAAATTTGTCTTGAGATTCTTTACTTCAGAGGTCTACTCAGATGTCCATAAAATGTCAGCCTTTTTTTCATCATGTCTGATTCTATGTTTGATATTTTATCTGTAGTTTTTGTAGTTTGAAGTCTATACTGTGCAACTTCATTCACTCTAGGTCCAAGGATTTTTCTTATAACTTTTCTTTCTTCTTTCTTGATTTGTTTTGTTCTTTTTTGTGTTCATTGCTAATGTTTCACTTGTGTATGTAATTACCGTGTTATAATGTCTTATCTTGATGTTGTCTGAATACATTTTTTGTTGTAAATATTTTGTACTAACCCCATTGCTTTCTTCATCTTGTGTACTCTTCCTTCCTGTGCTTTCCCTTGTAGTCCTGTTGGTTCTATGATTTCACCTAGATATTTAAACTGTTTTACCCTGCTGATTTCAACATATTTTGTCCTTAGTTTTTGCTTTTCTAGTTTGTTCCACATGAATTCTGCTTTTTGAAATGAAATTTGTAATCCTGTTTTTTCTACGCATTCCTTGAGGATTTCTATTTGTCTGATGGCCACTTCTTCTTTGTCTGTGATGATTGCTAGGTTGTCAGCAAATGCCAGATATGGTATGCATAGTTGTTTTCCCCAATTTTTATGGGTGCCTACAAGTTTTCTGCTTTCAACTATTTTTTCCCATTCTGTCATTACTTTATCTAGTACACTGTTGAAGAGTAGTACAGTAGTGACAATCCATATCCCTGTCTTACTCCTGTTCTAATTACAAATGGTTCAGATATTTCACCCATGAATTTAACTCTGGATGTGGTTCCAGTTAGTGTCTGTTCTATCAATCTTCTGGTTTTGTTGTCTAAATTCCTTTCTTTTAAGATAGTAAATAAGGATTGCCTATCTATGGTGTCATATGCTTTTTTTAAAGTTAACGAACATGCACACTATGGGTCTACTTCTAAGTGCCATCAATTTCAGTACACTTTTCAGATTGTGTATCTGTTCTGTGTACTATCTTTTTTTTCCAGTTGTTCTCGAGATCTTTTGAGTAGACATGCGGATAATATCTTGACTGGTAGTAGCGAAATCCCTCTAAAGTTATTCATGTCGGTTCTAGTTCCTTTTTTGAAAAGTAGGTGGATAAGTGCACATTTCCAGTCTGCTGTTATCATTTAATTTCTCCAAATTTCTTGTATTATTTCTGTAATCTCATTTAACACTTTGGGTCTTACATTCTTCAAAAGTTTTGCCACTATACCGTCCTCTCCTAATGTTTTGGTATTTTTGAGTTTCTGAAAGTGTATGTAAATATCTTCTTGAGTTGGGGGTTATGATCCTTTTGTTCTATTCATGCTTTCTTCTGTTAAAAATTTGTTTGTTGGCTGTGGGTAGTTCAGTAATTTTGAAAAGTATTTTGCTAATTCTGCACAATTTTCTTTGTTTGTTAGTGACAATTTCCCATTGTCTTTCCTGAAACACAGATTTTTTGCTATGTACCCTCTGATTTGATTTGCAAAAGTTTTGTAGAAATCTTGCATGTTATAAATCTTGATGTAACTTTCTATGGAGTTCATGTACTCTCTCTTGATTTTCCTTATTGTTCTTCCCATTTGTTTTCTGATTGTAAGGAACTCCTGGTGTGTGCGTTCTGTTCTGTTATTATTAAAATTTAGAAATGACTTGTTTCTATCTTCCAGTGCATTATTGCATGTTGTGTTCCACCACGGATGTTTCCTCCTCTTTTTAAGTGGTATTAGCTCTCTTGCTTTCTGGATAATTTTGTTTTTAAAGTCTGTCCAGTTTCTAGTTGGTTGTTTCTACCATTCTTCTCTTAATTTTGAGGTTTTAATTTCTTTCACATCGATTTTCTGTATGGTTGGGATCTTAATGTGAATTCTCCTAAGTGTAAACTTAATTTTGATTCTTGTTAAGTAGTGATCTGAATCTATGTTTGCCCCTCGTCTCACCTGAATGTCTTGTATTTCTTTTTGTTCAGTATATGAGATTGCCACATGGTCTAACTGATATTCACCTATTGCTAGTATTGGGGACCTCCATGTTTTCAATTTTTTGGGTTTCTTCTTAAATGAAGTTGAGGTAAGTTTTAGGTCATTTTGTTAGCATACTTCAATCAATTTTACTCCATTTTTATTGGTAAATTTGTGCACTGGGAATTTTCCTGCTGTTTTCCTGTATTTCTTCTCTTTTCCAATTTGTGCATTGAAATCCCCTAGTCAGATTTTTGTATCACTTATGACATATGAACTGTTGACGTATTATGTGACGAAATAAACTAATTGAAAAACGAAAATCCTACTTTTTACTCTTAAATTTTAAACTATATGACAAACTGTTATTAGATTCTCTTATTCTATCTTTCGAGCCTTCATTTGTTTTCTTACGATTCCTTATCTGTTTAAAAAACATACTTTGGGTTTATTCATGATTTTAGTCAGAATGTGTTTCTCAATGCTGAAACATATTGTAATAGTTAAATTTGGATTATCTCGTTCAAAACAATTACATCTTAGTTTTCTATAATTTTCATTGTGTTGTTGGTCAAGCACGTGGTGAAATAGACTTTCAAACCTCTGTATCTTTTCTATTAAATTCCCAGGCCATACAAACCATATAAAACAATAAATGTCTTTAATCATACTACCTGTGGAAATACCTTAACTTATTAAATTTTAACATTTTGTTTTTATGTTTCCTTATGAGACTGGATTAATTTCGACTTAAAGGTGGTTTTATTATTAAGGTTCCATTTATATTATTTATTTGCTTTGAATTTACCACTTTCTATGGATTTTAGGAAACTTATTCACTTGTAACAAGGTCCTGATACAGACTTTTTCTTGCAAGAATCATATTGTCTTGTTTGTGAAAGTTGTAATGAGGTTTAGCTATGGCCTTAGGTCTAACTGATAACATTATTAGGCTGATTTAAAAATCATTAGTATTTTTTTTTTTTTTTTTAATGGCATTTGGCTACTGGGCCATACAGCCAGCTCAATGTGATTTGTTGCTATCAATTATTGACACAAGGACACTACAACACGGACAAGAAATTCACAGACACAACACTAAACACCCATGCCCTCGGCCGGAATCGAACCGGTGACATACGGTACGCGGAGCTAGCACTATAGCCCCTACGCTACCGAGGCCGGCAATCTTTAGTATTGAATCTATGTTCAGAGTTTTCAAATAATTAATTTTTTATTTTTGTATGACAATGTAAAGAACTCTCTAAATTTTGAACATTTTTCAGATTCATAATTTTGATTATGTTAAATTTAGAGATAATAACTGGAACCTTTTTACTTGTTGACTTGTGATTAAAAAAAAAAAAAAAATAAATAAATAAAATAAAAAAAAAAAAACAAAATAAAAAAAAACGAACAGTTGATATTTTGTTACAAATATTGAATCTTTGATAATTTTTAGTGACATTCACTTTTAAAATAAAGATTCATTGGTTTGTTCAAAAGTAGATGCTTTCAGATAATTTTTTTGAACATTTATTATACCTTAAAACTTAATTTTTTTGTGCTTGTGGTATGTATAGTATAATTACAACAAATTGTACTGAATTTGTATCTATCTATTGTTTACAACTCACCAGTGTAAACAACTAGGTCATAAGAAAATAACTGACCAGACTTCATCTCCATAGACTGCATAGTTCAAATTATGAGCCTCATCATAGTTAATAGCCTCATCCTGCCCTTCGATTACACTCACAAACAGTTTTTGTACACTGAAAGTTCATTCCTCACTCCTCAGTTTCTAAACAACAGTTTCAGGGGTCTGTCCTGTGTTCTGTGGCCACCTGTACTACACTATTATGTCATAAACCTTACAAGTGCACATACGGCTTCCACAACATACCTGTACTACAATGCAACTCCATTTTTCCCATGATAATGTTGTAGCCACGGCTCATATTGATACTCCTGCAATATTCTTGTACTGTTGCAAGTTCTTTACAATGAGTTTTTTTTTGCAAGGTTTCAGGTGTCAGAGGGAATAAGTGTTCAAAGGCAGTTGTTATGAACATAAAGGGGTCCGTGAAATCAGTAACCAAGGAAGAGGGAGATATATGTATAATTATAACAAGTCAACGTTTCAGAACTGAGAGAATATTTTTCAGAAAGGTTCAATGTTTGGAAGGAAGGCATTGCTACAGTATAAAGTATATGAGAACAATTCAAAGAAATAGTAAGAATATGTGAAGAAATCTCTGCCAAAAATCCCTATTGTGAATCTTTCTTCCACCCCCCTCTTCGAACTTGAACTATCAGTTCTTTCAAAGGGTCCCCTACTCCTATTCCAGGAATTCCTTATGTCAACCCTCTCATCGCCTTCCTTCCTATATTCAATCCCCCTCTCCAACAACCTGACCTGTATTGAAATGCGGGTGATGAGTAAGTTTCAAAAAATAAAAACAACATAATCCTCCCAGCTGACAAGGGGTTGACCACTGTGGTCATGGATTGAAGCGACTACACGGCTGAAGCCCGCAGGCAGCTCCCTGACACCTCCACTTACTTACCTCATACCACTGACCCCACTAATTCAATCTGCACAGAAATCTGCTCTTTCCTCAGTCTGTAAGGTCCCTTAGAGGATCTTTCACACCATTTCATTTGCTTTCTGACTCCTAAGACCCCCCGGACCCACACCTTGTATCTTCTGCCCAAGATACATAAGGTGGGCAATCCTGGACGTCCTATACTTGCTGCCTTTCGGTCTCCCACAGAACGCATTTCTGCATTCGTTGACTAACACCAACAACCTTTCGTCCAGGCCTTCCATCCTATATCAGACACCCCCCCCCCCCCCACTTTTTAGAGCGTCTGTCAACAGACCCTACAACCCTACCAACAGATTGCTTCCTGGTCACTATTGATGTATCATCACTCTACACCAAGATACCTCATGGCCAGGGCCTCAGTGCCATAGAGCATTACCTTGACAGTCGACCCCCGCACACCTTCCCTACCACTCATTTCCTCACATCTTTGGCTCAATTCATCCTTACCAAAAATTTCTTCTCCTTCCAATCTCAGGTCATCAGATTTAAGGCACTGCTATGGGCACCTGCATGACACCTTCCTATGTCAACCTTTTCATGGGCAGACTAGAGGAGCATTTTCTTCAAAAGGTTACCCAACAACCCAACGTGTGGTTCAGGTATATAGATGACATATTTATGATCTGGACCCACGGTGAAAACCACCTTCTTGTATTCACTGAATAACTTCTCCTCCTTAAACTTCATCTGGTCCTACAATCAGACTGATATCACTTTTCTGGATGTAGACATCTCTGTACAGAATGGTCACTTACACACCTCTGTCCACATAAAACCCACTAACCTACAACAATATCTCCATTTTGATAGTTGCCATCCATATCATACAAAACGTTCCATTCCATACAGCCTAACCATTCGAGGCAAACACATCTGTTCTGATCATGAGTCCTTTACTCTCTACACCAACAACCTGACCCAGGAACTCATAAACCACAATTATCCTCCAGAACTAGTTCAAAAACAGCTATGAAGAGTCACGGACTGTCCCCCCCACTGACACAAACAACCTAAAGCCAACCAGAACCCTGTTTTTCTCACCCAGTTTTTCCCTGGCCTGGAATCGCTAAACTAAATTCTTTGTTTGGGCTATGACTTTCTTAGATCCTTTCCTGAAATGTGCCACATTCTTCCCACTATCCTTCCCACCACACCCCGAGTCACCTCCAGCAGACCGCCTAATCTAAAAAACATTCTTGTACATAAATGTCAACCCTCTGATGCTTCTAAACCACCGTTTGGATCCTTACTTTGTAAGAGACCCCTTTGCAAAACTTGCGGTATGCATCCACCCACCACTACCTATAGCAACCCCACTACTGGTGAAACCTACCCCATAATAGGTCATGCTGCTTGTACAATCATCTTATTTACCAGCTCACCTGACACCATTGTCCAAGTTCCTACATTGGCCTGATCTCAAACTCATTTTCCATCAGGATGAGTGGTCACAGACAAACAGTTTACTCCAAAATCCTGGACCTCCCAGTTGCTCACCACGCCAGAACTCACAACATACGCGACCTTAATAACTGCTTTACAGTCAGAGCCGCTAGAGAACTTCCAGACACTACCTCCCAATCTGAACTCCACAGGTGGGAATTGGCATATCAACAGATCCTGCAGACTAGACATCCCCCAGGCCTTAATTTCCATTAATACCTTCCATCCTCAACCTGTACACCCATCACTCGCCAGCACAATAGATTCATATATTTTTCAAAATTTTTCAATTATATTTTTATTTATATTTTTTATTACTATTATTTTTTTCAACCATTTTAATCTTTCTTATACTTGTAGTTGTATTATTGTTGCCCCCCCCGCCTCCCACCTCTGAAGGTCTATTGCATTCTATGAGTGGCTGCGTCGAATGCAAGTCTTGTGCAAGCCCAGCCAACTAGCTGTGTTAACTTGAAAAAGGGGTTTTCACCAGAAATATTGTATTTTCTTTGTTTGTGTGTTGTTTTGTGTTGCTGCTGCCTTCCTCCCTTCAACTTGGTGAGTGCTAGGTGTATTTTCCCTTTCTTTTCCATGTCTATATATATATATTTTTTTCGTGTACCAACGCCGCTGGAATCCCCTTCTTTGGTAAGCGGTGGTTTTTTATCCTATCCAATGTTCAATATATCCGCTTTTAGCGTCTTTGTTTCCTAACAATTTATATATATATATATATATATATATAAAATGGGTGAATAAGATTGTGAATACTTTTCTAGAAATTTGTAGGTTTATGTTTATGGAACTAGAGAGGTTTATGAATGTCAATCTTCTAAACCATATGTCTGAGTAAAATGAAGGAATTTGGTAGGAAAGTCGAAATGCAGGGGAAAAACTAAAAAAATTAAACAGAGAAAATACATTCAAGCAAACTGAATGTCTAATTTAGAACCATCTTCATACCAGGTGACTGTAATAACCTTGTAGAAAGGCACAAGGAATATTTTCAAGGTTAGATGGCACACCCAAAAACTTTAACTATGCCTCTATTGTTGGAAATACTAGTTTTCATGGCTTCAGGAAACTAACTACTTGCTTCTTCGACCAGCTATAACATTCTGATAGAATTAGATGATCTACCAACCTGGAAGAAAACAACTGACAAATGTCTTTGCATACTTTTGATCTTACTGGCATCTTCCAACAAGAACAAACTCTTTTCTTAATTCATTATATTAAATTTTTCCTGGTTTGTGTAAGATTTAGGTCCAGGATTTTCTCTTATAGTCAACAACTTCTCAGTTAACCGGATGGCACAATCTACTTTTCTATCCTTTCTTTTGTAATGAGTAAGGGATTGAGTATTAAAAATTTATGTTTTGTGTTTGTTAACTGTTGTGTTTTTCACTGTTTCCTTTAAATTTAGTAATATATATTTTTTTTCAGCCTCCTAACTTTATTTTCTGACTAATGTAATTTCTCATTAATTATTTGATTTTATTCCTTTAGGGTACAACAAGCAAAGCATTCAGAGTAGATATAAAGAAAGTTCAAGGCCAATTTGTGGAATGAAGTTCATAACATATGTAGAGTTTTATGATGAACTTCGAAACTGCAGGTTGGCAGGTAATGGAAACCTATAAGAGAAACATATACTGAGACAAAGAGTTTCCTCACCTGATGTGGGAAAATTGTAAGAAACTATTTCAACAGGATTGATTGCAGACAACTGTTTCCATTCTTAAAATCTTTGACAATACAAGGTACATAAACAACAGACAAATCCAACAAGAAGCTTTGCAAAAATTTAAAGATTTGTTTGTTTTTACCTCTCTGTCCATATGTAAAACTGCCATCAACTGATTTAAGCCCAATATGCCTAAGCATCTCAGGTCCTGCCATTTCTACAAAGCTGTTGAAAGCTGAGAGAGATATGAGAGGTGCACCATTAAAACTTTACGGAACAGTATTTTAATATTAAAAGGAAATAAATGAGTAATTTCAATAAGTAAACATGATGTAGTGTGTCTGTTACACGATACACACTGTATGTATCTTGTTACAATATGTTTAAATGTCCGACAATAGAGTTTTTCATTTTTTTGGTTGTTAAAGCTGTAAGAAAATAGAGTAAATATGAAGCATTCCTAAAATAAAATGAGAGATGGTAGGAGAGTTATTTGATATATATATATATGAGCAGATAATAATTTAAAAAATACATGAAATGAAGATACAATGTAAAGGCCCAGAGAAAGACCAAGGGATAGATGGCTAAGAGGAGTGTAGGATATGAGGTGAAGGCAGGAGAGGACTGGATTAAAGTGGTGGCAGCGATTTAATGAGAAGAGAGAAGAAAATGGAGAGACTTATGTACAAAGAAGCCCAGCCAGCATCTGTATACTGTTAATAATAATAATGCATAACATTAAATTATGAATTTCTTAATGTCAACATATTAATCCAATTTCTCTTTGAGCCATTAAGAATGATACATTTTAACTCTCATTAGTATGCAATATAAAGTTACCTTTTAATTCTTTTCTGCTAGAAAAATATTTGAATGATTAAGGTGTACAACTATGTAATACTTACCACTTTCAACAGCATTTTCTTCTATGCTAAGATCTACCAGCTGATTGTCAATGGAAAACCCACGAATACAGCCCACGTATCCGGAAAGAGTTACAGCGGCAGGATTCTTTTTCAAATCAAGAAGTCTGTATCCACCAATATTAATCTGAAAATATTCTGTTGGTGGGGCTGGTGGCCGCTGTGGTGACAGAACTTCTGTTTTATCAAAGAAGATAAAAAAATATTCTAAATTATTTATTTTGGTTCAATTGCAAGTCAAACAAAAATTGGTATCATATATAAATATATATATATATAGGTAACAATGAAAGGAAAGAAATGCCGCGAGGCAATATTTACATGGAAAAGAAAGGGAAAATACACCCAACACTCACCAAAGCTGAAGGGAGGAGGGCAGCAGCAACACAGCACAACACACAAACAAATAAAAAACAATATTTCGGGTGAAGAATCCCCTTTTTCAAGTAAACAGATAGGTGGCTGGTCTTGCGCAAGACTTGCGTCGGACGCAGCCACTCATAGAACGCAACAGACCGTCGGAGGTGGTGGGGGCAGCAACGATAATATAACCGCGAGTATACGAAAGATTGAAATGATCAAAAAAAAATATATATACATATATATTAGTTATTAAAAATATATATAAAGAAAAAATATAATTGAAAATTAAAAAAAAAAAAAAAATTATGAAACTATTGAACTATTGTACTGGCCAGTGGTGGGTGTATAGGGTGAGGATGGAAGATGTTAACGGAAATTAAGGCCTGGGGGATGTCTGGTTTGAAGGATGTGTTGATATGCCAATTCCCACCTGCGGAGTTCAGATTGGGAGGTAGTGTCTGGAAGTACTCTAATGGCTCTTACTGTGAAGCAGTTATTAAGGTCACGGGTGTTGTGAGTACTGGCATGGTGAGCAACGGGGAGGTCCAGGTTTTGGGAGTAAACTGTCTGTCTGTGACCATTCATTCTGATGGATAATGAGTTTGAGGTCAGGCCAATGTAGGAACTTGGACAGTGGAGGCAGGTGAGCTGGTAAATGAGATGGGTGGTTGTACAGGTGGCATGACCTATTATGGGGTAGGTTTCACCAGTTGTAGGATTGCTATAGGTAGTGGTAGGTGGATGCATACCGCAAGTTTTGCAACGGGGTCTCTTACAAGGGAAGGATCCAAACGGTGGTTTAGGGGCATCAGAGGCTTGATATTTATGTACAAGAATGTTTTTTTAGATTAGGCGGTCTGCTGAAGGTGACTCGGGGTGTGGTGGGAAGGATAGATGGAAGAATGCGGCGCATTAATTTTCAATTATATTTTTTCTTTATATATATTTTAATAACTAATATATATGTATATATTTTTTTTGATCATTTCAATCTTTCGTATACTCGCGGTTATATTATCGTTGCTGCCCCCACCACCTCCGACGGTCTGTTGCGTTCTATGAGTGGCTGCGTCCTGTACATAAATATCAAGCCTCTGATGCTCCTAAACCACCGTTTGGATCCTTCCCTTGTAAGAGACCCCGTTGCAAAACTTGCGGTATGCATCCACCTACCACTACCTATAGCAATCCTACAACTGGTGAAACCTACCCCATAATAGGTCATGCCACCTGTACAACCACCCATCTCATTTACCAGCTCACCTGCCTCCACTGTCCAAGTTCCTACATTGGCCTGACCTCAAACTCATTATCCATCAGAATGAATGGTCACAGACAGACAGTTTACTCCCAAAACCTGGACCTCCCCGTTGCTCACCATGCCAGTACTCACAACACCCTTGACCTTAATAACTGCTTCACAGTAAGAGCCATTAGAGTACTTCCAGACGCTACCTCCCAATCTGAACTCCGCAGGTGGGAATTGGCATATCAACACATCCTTCAAACCAGACATCCCCCAGGCCTTAATTTCCGTTAACATCTTCCATCCTCACCCTATACACCCACCACTGGCCAGTACAATAGTTCAATAGTTTCATAATTTCTTTTTTTTTTTTTAAATTTTCAATTATATTTTTTCTTTATATATATTTTTAATAACTAATATATATGTATATATATATTTTTTTGATCATTTCAATCTTTCGTATACTCGCGGTTATATTATCGTTGCTGCCCCCACCACCTCCGACGGTCTGTTGCGTTCTATGAGTGGCTGCGTCCGACGCAAGTCTTGCGCAAGACCAGCCACCTATCTGTTTACTTGAAAAAGGGGATTCTTCACCCGAAATATTGTTTTTTGTTTGTGTGTTGTGCTGTGTTGCTGCTGCCCTCCTCCCTTCAGCTTTGGTGAGTGTTGGGTGTATTTTCCCTTTCTTTTCCATATATATATATATATATATATATATATATATATATATATATATACACAAAATAAGGGATAGCAAAACGAACCACCATGATGGTATCATGGGGTGAACACATAAATAAGCACAAAACACAGGAAAAACAATGAATATTTTGAAACTTGGCTCTTCGTCAACAGGAGAAAATCAAGGAGGGAGGGTGGAGTAGGAAACCGTTTCACAGAATGACCGTTAGTCAGGAACATGGTGGGGGTAAATTCAAACAGGGGGCAGGGAGAGGGGGCCAGTGAATTGGAGCTAGTACCTGAGAATCCAAAATGTTACAAAAAGTGGAGAAAAATATATTAAAATGTTCATAACATAAATTTGAGAAAGTAAAAGTAAATAAGTAAATAAAATTGAAAAATATAATGATAATAATAATAAAAGAATCTATGTAGTTAAACATCACCTCTGGTATGTGGTGGTTCAATATACTGTAGACAGTGGGCATGGAGGCAAGTAGAGGACAGAGGGAAGGAAAAGTACTAACTTGGTAATATCCTAAATTGAGACCAGGAGGTTGCCTTATGCCTAGTTTGTATTGCTAGCCAAGTTCCCACCTTCTGAGTTCAGAAGAGCTGCTGTTCTTTGGGAGTAATCTAATAGCACGGACCTTGAAACAAGAATTAAAATTATTAGTGTCATGGGAGATGGCATGGATAGCTACTGGATGTTTTGGATTCCGAGTGAAAGCTGTCTGACGGTGGCCATTCATTCTAATGGCTAATGGATTGGTAGTCAAACCTATGTAGGAAGCCAGGCAGTGTTTGCAGGTTAGCTGGTATTAAGTGAGAGGTTTCACAGGTGGCGTGTCCTATGGTAGGAAAGTTCTCGCCAGTGATAGGGTTGATGAAAGTGGTGGAGGCATGGTGAATGTCGCACATCTTACAGCAGGGTCTATTGCATATATATATATATATATATATATATATATATATATATATATATATATACAGGGTGATTCAAAAAGAATACCACAACTTTAGGAATTTAAAACTCTGCAACGACAAAAGGCAGAGCTAAGCACTATCTGTCGGCTAATTAAGGGAGCTATAAAGTTTCATTTAGTTGTACATTTGTTCGCTTGAGGCGCTGTTGACTAGGCGTCAGCGTCAGTTGATGCTAAGATGGCGACCGCTCAACAGAAAGCTTTTTGTGTTATTGAGTATGGCAGAAGTGAATCGAGGACAGTTGTTAAGCGTGCATTTCGAACGAAGTATGGTGTTAAACCTCCTGATAGGTGGTGTATTAAACGTTGGTATAGACAGTTTACAGAGAATGGGTGTTTGTGCAAAGGGAAAAGTTGTGGACGGCCGAGAACGAGTGATGAAAATGTAGCACGCATCCAGCAAGCATTTGTTCGCAGCCCAGGAAAATCGACCCGCAGAGCTAGCAGAGAGCTGCAAATTCCACACAATCAACTGTATGGAGAGTCCTACGAAAAAGGTTAGTTATGAAACCTTATCGTCTGAAATTGGTTCAAGCACTGTCTGCAGCTGATAAGATTAAAAGATTCGATTTCTGTGATTTTATCCTTGCTCAAATGGAAACAGATGAATCTTTCGTTTCAAAGATCGTGTTTAGTGATGAAGCAACTTTCCACACTAACGGGAAAGTCAACCATCACAATGTCCGTATATGGGGCACTGAGAAACCGCGGGAAACAACTCAGTATGAACGTGACTCGCCTAAGGTGAACGTTTTCTGTGCCATTTCAGCCAATAAAGTTTTTGGTCCCTTTTTCTTCGAAGGTGCTACTGTAACTGGACTACAGTATCTGGAGATGTTAGAGAATTGGCTGTTCCCTCAGCTCGAAAAAGAAGCACAACAATTCATATTTCAGCAGGATGGAGCGCCACCACATTGGCACTTATCTGTCCGTACCTACCTGAACGTCAACTACCCGAGGCGATGGATTGGCCGCCAGGCAGCCCGTGACAGAGCACTTCATCACTGGCCTCCAAGAAGCCCTGATCTTACCCCCTGCGATTTTTTCTTATGGGGGTATGTTAAGGATATGGTGTTTCGGCCACCTCTCCCAGCCACCATTGATGATTTGAAACGAGAAATAACAGCAGCTATCCAAACTGTTACGCCTGATATGCTACTGAGAGTGTGGAACGAGTTGGGGTATCGGGTTGATATTGCTCGAGTGTCTGGAGGGGGCCATATTGAACATCTCTGAACTTGTTTTTGAGTTAAAAAAAACCTTTTTAAATACTCTTTGTAATGATGTATAACAGAAGGTTATATTATGTTTCTTTCATTAAATACACATTTTTAAAGTTGTGGTATTCTTTTTGAATCACCCTGTATATATATATATTTACAATACAGATTTAATGAATTTATTTATATGAAATATTCATGTAGAAATCCTATTCAAAATCAATAGCATACAGAGTGATAAGAGAAGAAGTGGAACAATATTATTTAACTAAGTAAGCATAGGAAAAATAATACCATCACTTACCAATGTTGGAGACAAAAGGGCTGCAAAGGCACATAAAAGAAAGCAAAGATCTCTTAACTAAAGCTTCAAGTAGTATGAGTTAATGTGTGAACTCCCATTACCCTTGCAAAGTGCTTCATGCCTATGGTTATTGAGTACTTGTCTCTCTCTCTCTTTTTTTTTTTTTTTTTTTTTATTTTTTTGGCAAAATGACAATCCTCCTGACTCTAACATTGGCAAGAATTAAGTTTAATTTCCCTATCCTTATTTGTCTTCATATCATCATCAAACAGTAATCTTGTGTGTTCTACAATAGTAGAACATAGGAAAATGTAAAGTTATACGATCTGTTCACAGAAAGAAAGATGTGTAATTTTAGATATAGGAATATTATAGTTATAGATATACGCTAGTGATAATCATCCTTGAGGAACACTATAATTAAGATATACATGGTTATGTGAGTAAAAAAGAGGATATATATGAAACTGTTGCAAAGACATTTCTGTATGCAGTAACATGCAATAAAGAGCTTGAAAATCATTAACCTTACTTACAAGAAAAATAAGAATTTCACTCACCTACTTCTCTGTTAATCCATGGATTATTGGAGTATTTTGTCAGAAGGACAATTTTGGCTTGTACAGATTTGTTTCTGTGATTCACATTCATTGTGGTTACATCTGGTGTCCTCATAACAGCAACTTGTATTGATTTGCCACTGTTCAAACCTGAGATAATGAAGTCAATTTTTATCTTTATTTGCATCATTCCAGTAAGGAAATATTTTAAGATTTATGTAGGAGTTAGAAAACTGAAATTTTAGCATCTTTTTTTTTTTTTTTATCACGTAACCAACAATTGCAAATTTAAAAATTACACACACAAGTAAATAATTGAAAAGATTATTAATAATCAAGCAAAAAAAAAAAAAAATCTGAAGGGTTACCACTCTAATGTAGTGGCAAGAGTTAGTACTTGCCACAATCCTAAGAGGATGAGCTCCTAGTAGGGCCACCATTGATGCTAATATGTATTGTAAACAATGAACCAAAGAGTAAACTAAAAAGTGGGAGGAGCAGCTCCACAGCTATTGTGAAGGACCGGACATAGGGTATAGCAACCTGAAGAAACAGTTTTGTTTTAACAATGGTAATGAGTATGGCACGATATTAATTGTGAGCAGCACTTTGTAAGACGAAAAAGCTTGCACTGGGGTTGGTGCACAAAGCTTGAATCTTAGCTCTGACCGTGCGTAGCCTTGAATATTACAGTTCTGACTTTACAATGGTAACCAGGGCACCACTTAGCTTGTTTTCCACCAAAAGCTAAGGAAAGGTGAAAGTTAAAATGATGTTCACGAGTCCATTGTTATTTGAATAACTATATTATTCAGATTTTACAAAGTCAAACACTGTACAGGCGATCGGACAAGTTCACAGAATAAAAGTTCGATTAACCGTTCGAGACAGACCACACCCCAAAGTTCAACATTATGACTTTATACTGATTGTTACTTGTAAGTAAGTAAAAGTTCGTCACGCCCTTCCATTGTTACACTTCGTTTGAAACTGACCAATACTTAAGATATCCCGAGGCACCACTTGGTATAAATACTATTTCGATACTTCCATCTCACCCACTCTATAGCATAGTAGTGCTGTAAATGAAAACTGACTAGCCGGAATGCGCTACATGTTAACACGCGCACAGTTCCTGAATGACTGAGGGTGACTAATTGAATGCATGAGTCTATATTATATCGCACTCCCCACTTCTCGAATATTCCTGGCGTCTCTGCTCTCTCACGAACTGTGGGAAAGGATTATTTTCCTCATTCACATGGGTAGCTTCTGGTGGCTCATCAGATACCAAATCGCATGTCTGAAATCCTTGCATCATCTAATTTGACCTTGACAACTAAAGTAATTCTATCTCTCTGAAATTTTGCAAATCGCTAGATCGTATAGCAAACGTTAATGTCATGTGGCGGGTTGGGATGTGACCACATCTTTTCCCCTGCCATATGTCTCGCCTCTCACATGATTAAGACTCATGTCGAAATATTGTGCAATTTGTTTATGTTTTCTTGTTTTTACATGTTCGCCTCGCCCTCCTGCCTTCATCTGTGGTAAGTGACGGGTATCTATTTATTTTTCCCTACCCTACACTATTTTCAGTGCCTCGTGGCAGTTTCTTTGCTTCCATTATCCAAAATATCAACTAGGTTTAGATACACCAAAAATATAAGGATATGAATGCAGTTAATTAACATAAATTTGGATATGAGGGCATGGTGACACATATTAAGCCATGTACTAGATATGATCCGTGAATGGAAAGAAATAATTCTTTTGGAAACTGTCAGTGGGCTTAAATTAAAAAAGATGGGATGATTAATTTAATTTCAAAGGAATATATGCAACAGTGGAAATGTCCCTTGTGTTCAGTTTTTAATTTGATAAATTTTTGTTCAGAATGAACTTTAATAATTTATTCCAGTTCTGGCTCCCTTACCAGCAAAAGAAAATCTCCCCACAATATACATCTTATCAACTCTCTGCACTCTGTTTAGTCACCCAAGATTGTAGCAGGAATGTTTATGGGTTTGTCTTTGTATTGCTCTCATGCACTGTTCATAACTATAAACTATTGGAATGAGTTACCAAGAGAAATGATGAATAATTTACCGAAAACTTTGAAAGAATTTAAAGATAAAATTGGTAGAGGGCAAATGTAGGTGGGTGCAGATAGGGGGAAGATGGGTGTGTAGGGAAATTGCCACCGGAGCCTGTGCTCCATTGCAATTAAATTAAATCCCATTACCTATGACCATTAAGACTGGTAACTGTTGGTATAATACTTTAATACTCACAAAGTTGCTTGACTCTTAATGCAGTCACCATCCAAAGACTTTTCTCTGAGAATATAGATAGTCATCTGTTCAAATGAAATGTCAAATAGGTAAATGAGTGTGTTTAACTTTACACTGAATGAAAACACTAACGTTGCATTCACAAGTTCGACTTTAATCAACCAAAAACTTTCTCACCAACACAGCCTTTGATTACATTATTGGATGTTCGAATTATCCTCAGATTACAAGTGCTAGCAAGAAACACAAACAATGGTCTTTTATACTTCATGAAATATTCTCTAATAGCTATGTGCACTAATGACGATGAAGTTTACCATTTTCTCCTTTACTTTGAAACAACGTACTCTCATAACATCACTTAATAATACCTCCTGAAACTGGTAATAATGAACAATGCAACACAGACACTGTACTCAATTATTCACTGTCAGGAACCAAAGTGTTCATGTGGTCCCCAAAAATCAGCATACTGCTCCTCTCTTTGTCACTTATATTACCTTAATTTACCAATCCATGACTGTCCTCTCAAAAACATCTTATTAAAGTAACTCGTGCCATAACACTTCAAAGTTATCTTACATTGTTGCCTAACTATTATTTATTTTCTAAATTCTCCTTGAAAGACTCATAATCCTCTCAAACTCAAAGGAAATATTCCTATTCATCACCATAAATACGGAAGTGCCATCTTTGTCCGACCAGATGTTCAGATCCTGTCCACGGCCTTCACAGAAGAGAACGACATCGAAGTCCTCACCATTGAGCTTAAAAACTGCAGAATCTCATCTTTATATAAACCACCCAGCAGTAAATTCACTGTCAAACCACCGTTTAATTTCCATAATCAACATCTGCAGATTGTTATCGGAGATTTTAATTCTCATTGTACTGCTTGGGGCTACGACTTCGATGACGAGAATGGCATTGCAGTAGAAGAATGGGCAGATGTAAATCAACTTACTATCGTACATGATCCCAAACTGCCAGCATCTTTCAACAGTGGGAGATGGAGATGGGGCTACAACCCTGATCTAATATTCAGCAGTAATCACATCAGCCAGCAATGTGTGAAGTCTGTCTGTAGCCCAATACCAAACACGCAGCACAGGCCAATACTGTGTGAAGTGTTTGTGACAGTAAGACCCCAGAGAGTTCCATTCCGCAGGAGGTATAACTTCAAGAGAGCTAACTGGTCCATTTTCACAGAAATATTGGATGCGGCTGTGTCTACTATTGAACCATTACCAGAATCATATGACACATTCACTGCAGCTGTGAAAAAATGCTCCAGAAGATTCATTCCCCGTGGTTGCCGATCATCATATATTCCGGGTCTCACCTCAGATCTAGCTGCCCAGTTCATGGTTTATAAAACACTTTTCCAAGATGATCCATTTGGTGAAAAGACAATAGAAGTTGGTAATCAACTTATCTCATCTCTAAGTGCAGCAAAAAGAGACCGCTGGATCAAAACATTAGAAGAGCTGGACCTGAAAAGATATAGTCACAAGGCATGGAGACTTCTAAAACGCCTCAACAATGATGCATCGAAGACCACTGGACATTCCAATATAAACGCAAACAAAATTGCATATCAGCTACTCATGAACGGGAAGGAGACTCATAAAAGTGGACAATCTAAAAAACAAAGAAAAACGAACAGAAACAGTCAGGAAGATATGAACAACCTCACTGAGCCCTTTAGTATGTCAGAATTGGAAAAGATTATTCATGAGTGCAAAACAGGAAAGTCGGCAGGCCTTGATGACATACGATCAGAACACATTAAGAACTTCGGATATAAAACCAAAGAATGGGTTCTACAGCTTTTTAACAAATGTATGAGCTCATATCAAATTCCGAAGGTGTGGCGGAAGACGAGAGTCATTGCGCTGCTGAAACCTGGAAAAGAAGGAAACAATCCTAAAGATTTTAGACCTATAGCACTCTTGTGTCATCTCTACAAAATATTTGAATGATTAATTCTGAATCGTATCCAGCCTGTGGTTGATCCAAAACTTATTCCACAACAAGCTGGCTTTCGTCCTGGCAAAAGTTGTACTGGGCAACTACTGAACCTAACTCAGTTTACAGAGGATGGATTTGAGACCCGTAAAGCCACGGGCGTGGTCTTTGTGGACCTGTCAGCAGCATACGATACTGTTAACCACCAACTATTACTTGACAAGGTCTACAGTCTGACAAAGGCCACCGAATTAACCAAACTCATCGCTACTCTTCTTCAGAATCGTAGGTTTTTCGTTGACTTTCAAGGACAGCGCAGTAGATGGAGGGCACAAAAGAATGGCCTACCTCAAGGTAGTGTACTGGCCCCAATACTTTTCAACATTTATACAAACGATCAGCCATTACATCCAGCTACCAGAAGCTTCGTGTACGCTGATGACCTAGCTCTAGCCTCACAGAGCACAAAACTTGAAGTTGTAGAAAGAAATTTGTCTGCTGCTCTTGAAGGCCTATCAAGCTATTATAAGGAAAACCACTTAAGACCTAACACTTCAAAAACTGAAGTGTGTGCCTTTCACCTAAAAATAGGAAAGATCAGCGTAAGTTAAAAGTAATGTGGTCAGGTATCGAACTGCAGACATGTAACACCCCAAAATATCTGGGAGTGACACTTGATAGAACCCTCACATATAAGAAACACTGCATGAATTGCAAAGTGAAGATCTCTACAAGAAATAACTTACTGTGCAAATTAGTTGGATCACAGTGGGGCAGTCAACCACAAACTATACGTACATCGGCAATGGCCCTTTGTTATTCTGTTGCAGAATATGCATGCCCAGTTTGGTACTCATCATCTCATACCAAACAGGTGGATGTAGCCCTCAATAACACTTGTAGGCTAGTGACAGGTTGCTTAAAGCCTACCCCAGTTGATAGGCTTTACCAGCTTTCGGGCATTGCACCACCCAGTATCCGGAGAGAAGTTGCTGCGAACAAGGAGAGGACCAAAGTAGAACGGGAAAGCGCTCATCCACTGCACGGCCATATACCACCAGCCCAGAGACTCAAGTCCAGGAAAAGCTTCCTCAGAACATCACTGGAACTAATTGGGTCACCTGAAAAGGCAAGAGTACAGTTATGGAAAATGAGGGTTCCCAACATCTCGGGACCACTGACAGTTGCAGAGCGCTTGCCACCTGGTCATGAAGAAGACTGGAACGTCTGGCGGTCTTTAAATCGATTGCGAACAGGAGTGGGCAGGTCCAAGGAAAACCTAATGAGATGGGGTTATACTGATACTACCAGTATTAAATGCGAATGTGGAGAAGACCAAACTATGAATAATATGCTCGAGTGCCCTATGTGTCCATCATCCTGCAACAACGAAGACCTGTTTCAAGCAACACAAAATGCGATTGAGGTTGCGAAGTACTGGGCCAAGTGTGTTTAAAGTTGTTGATTTACAAAATGTATTTAACTGTGTATTTTGATGTTTTTGTTACGAGAAAAATAATAATAACCATAGCAATTACGTCTCATTAATTCAGCTATACCTTAAAGCCTCTCATTTACTTCACACAATCCCATTACTGCTGGATGTCCCTGGAAATGATTACATATAATTGCAAATCTTGTCTCATCACAAGACCCAATTCCTTTATCATTACAGTCACCCATTGCGTTTTACAGTAATTTCCCCAGGCAAATATTTATGTTCCCCTTTGTACCCAAAGCTGGTTCTTTATTTGAAAACAATAATGTGAGTTCCATACATCCACACCAAACTCAAGCAATGGACTAATAAAGGTTTTTTATTCCAATACCTTCACTTCTTTGGTACATTCTCTAATCATCCTCTCCATTAAACAAATGACTTAGAAAACATTGATAACCGTCCTCCCAATGTATCCAGCCCATTTACTATGAATTGAAATGACAGCATATTTAAACTTTAATTCTCTAACAAGCTATTCCTCCACCATCTTATATCAAAAAAAAAAAAAAATTCTATATTTTAATGTTTATAATTTTTCAATTTATTTTCAGTCCATGTTGACCTACTTATCAATATATTCTGTCTAGATCCACCTGAAATGATTGAGATTAGTCCCTTTTATGAATCCTGATACTTAACAATATGTCATTTTGAAAAAATCTAATTTCATACTGTATGCATCAAAATAGCAATTCATTAGAATAATGTACAGCAATGTTCGCAGTATACTCCTGTTTTCACTTTCAATTCTTTTCATACTGCATTTCCTAATCAAATTCTTTGCTTCCTACCACTTTGGAATTTCTCCAGTGAGCCAATCACTTATTTACGAACTTTTCATGGCTCATTCTCTCAGTTGAATTTGAGAGATCCAATTCTACACTATCATCTTGTCCTTCAGTGTAATCAATGATTTCTATAACTGAAATAAATTACATGCACCTGGGATGGTGCCATCTCCTAGTGTTATGTGCCAATATTTTGTCCAAATTTCTTCAGCATTCTTCTAGGATGAAACTGAATTTAGATGTGTTTTACATTCTCTAATAAGCACAAATGATGGTCTAGTTACCTCATAACACCTTCAGGACCCATTTCTAATTTCCTAACATGCTCATTTCTACAGGATGCAGTATGGAAACATCCATACTTAGATTCCGATCTTTTGAATGAGCATTCCCTCCCCCCCCCCCTTTCTTGCTTCAAGGTACTGTTTCAAATTTGGAATTGGTAATAATGACCCATTTTATTAAACGCCAAACCTTTTACAAATTTACTTCATAGGAAATGAAGAAGTTGAAGTAGATCAACACTCTGCGAACATCGAATATTGAGTCGAGAGGTAACACTTGATATACAGCGTTTCATACATAAACATAGTGACTTATTAAGAATGTTCAAGACTGCAATGAACAAAATGGTCTCAAACAACTACAAAATAATAAATGGGGCTGATAAAAGACCAATGGGCGAGCATGAAAGACAATTCAATGTGCCTCAAATAAATGAAGTGGCGGTAGTAATCGTGGATAATGAAAGTAGTTATTGGCACATTGTCGTGCAACGAAGGAGCAATCACTTGCACTGTATTGCAGAAACTAATCGCATTTATGATGCCCTGCAATATCCACTAATATTCTGGCAAGGTGAAGATAACTACTATTTTAATTTTCAACAAGTTAAGCCAAAAATGAATAAAACTACAAATAAAAAAGTAACTTCAAAACAATTTTATGCTTATTCCATAACAGACAGAGAAAATGAATATAATCATGTAATTAACTGTTGGCAATTATTTCAACAGTTTATTGCTGATATGTATGCAAAAATAGAGACAGAAAGACTGCTCTACATTTGCCAAACTCAAAGAAAGTTACGAACAGATAAATACATTCATTTGTGGGATGTGATAGCCAGCGATGGTAATATTAAAAATCTGGGGCAATTAGTAATCTTACCCTCTAAGTTCACCAGTAGCCCCTGAGATATGCATGAATATTCCAAAAATGCTATGACTTATGTGATGAAACATGGCAAACCTGATTTTTTTTTATAACTTTCATGTGTAATGCATCATGGAAGGAGATGAATTACAGTATGGACAAACACCACCAAATAGACGTCACAAAAGCAAGTCAAATTCATTGATATGATTGTGAAGAGTCGCATTTTTGGAGTTGTCATTGGCTGGATGTATTCAACTGAATGGCAAAAAAGAGGCTTGCCACATTCACACAATTTAATTTGGATAAAAGAGAAAATTCCAAATCATATCGATGACATTGTCAAGGCTGAGTTTCCAAATCTGACTGAAGATCCCGTGTTGTATGAAATAATCATAAAAAATATGATACATGGACCAAGTAGAGTACTTAACATGTGAAAACCATGTATGAAAGATAACAGATGCTCAAAGCAGTATCCGAGACTAGTTTTAAGTGAAAAACAAATGGGTGAATATGGTTATCCAAAATATAGACGTTGATCACCGAGTGAAGGAGGATTTACAGCAAAAATCAAGTTGAGAAATGACCTAGAAGTAGAAACTGACAATCAGTGGATAGTGCTATACAATCCATTATTATCGAGGATGTTTCAAGCACCTATCAACACAGAATATTGCAGTTCTGTCAAGTCAATTAAATATGTGTGGGTAAATATATAAACAAAGGAAGTGATATGGCTGTCTTTGGAGTAACAAATGAAAATAAATATGATGACATTTTGTGATATCAAATGGGATGATATATCAATAGTAATGAGATAGGTTTGGCGAATATTAGGTTTTCTGATTCATGACAGAGATCCAGCAGTTGTTCATTTAGCAGTCCATCTCAAGAATGGACAATAAGTGTATTTTACAAGTCAAACTGCACAAAGTTGCAAACCATCCCACCAATAAGACCCCGACTACATTTTTCGAATTGTGCCAAAATGACCCATTTGCAACAACAATTTTCTATACAGAAGTTCCCGATTATTACATATGGAACGTGTCACGAAATATATTCAATTGACGGAAGAGAGGAATTCCTGTAGAAGGATTTGAAGGAGTATTCAAAGGTAATGCTATTTGCCGAGCATATACGGTTCATCCAAAAAATGCAGAATGTTTTTACTTACGTCTTCATGAAGTACGTGGACCAGCATCATTTGAATATCTTCAAGCAGTAGACAGTTACATTTGCGAAACGTACCGGGAGGCATGTCAGCGCTGCGGTCTATTGGAAAATCATTGGCAGCAAGCAATGAGAGAGGCCGCAAAATTAGCAAGAGCGGATCAAGTACAAGAGCTTTTTGTAATAATTCTAATAGCGTGCAATCCCTCAAACCCTAATGAACTATGGATGAAATATTGCGACAGCATGCGTGACGATATTTTAAACAGTGTGCAGAGAGACAATCTGGATGAACATACTCATAATGAAGCACTGATAATGTTAGAGAATCGATGTTTAGCAATGAGCAATCAGAGTTTAATTCAACATGAAGTACAACCTCCCGGGAGAAGTGAGTTAGACATAGTTAGTTCAGAATTGATGAAATAGCTCAGTTATAATATAAAAGAAATGAATCGTTACATCAAAGATAATGAACTGAAATTAACCCAAACACAATAGAATATTTATGACAGAATCATTAATCATATTGAAACTGGTAAAACCTTTCTTGTTAATTTGATCTTAGCTAAAATTCAACTGAAAAATCAAATCGCATTAGCATTGGCATCATCTGGAATTGCTGTCACTTTAATGGAAGGCGAGAAAACAGCACATTCTGCATTAAAATTACCATTAAATGTAGCCAAACAAGAGAATCCAGTCTATGATATAACCAGATCAGGTATACATGGTCAGATTTTATTGCGATGCAAAATTATAATATGGGATGAATGTACAATGGCCCACAGAAAGTCCTTCGAAGTGCTAGATAAAATATTACAGGAATAACACAAGTCTAACGGAAGGAATTTTATTGCTACTATCAGGTGATTTTCAACAGAGATTGCCGGTAATTCCAAAATCAACATTGGCTGATGAAATAAACGCAAGTTTAAAGCGATTAATGTTTTGGGATCATGTTGAAAAGTTATCTCTAATAGAAAATATGTGTGCAAAAATTACAGGAGATCCGAGAGACCAAGCATTTGCTGAAAATCTTTTGAAAATTGGAAATGGTACCTACCCACTGGATCTTGACTCTAGTAAACTTATTTTAACAGAAGAATTGTGCAACGTGGTAGATACGAAAGAAAAACTTATCGAAAAAGTGTAGTCACTTATTTTTTTGTTTTAAACTACTTAAACAAAGGATTGTTATGTGAGCAAATGATTTTAGCTACAATGAATGATGTAGTGCAACAAATAAATGAACAGATAGAAAATATCATACCGGAGGAACAAAAAATATATACAATTCAATGAAAGTTTCACGGGAGTCCAGCCGGATGGAGTCATTTGCAAAAAATATATAAATTGATAGACACAACTATGGATCAAAATGAAAGTGTGAATGTTCCAACAGAATTTTTAAATTCATTAAGTCCGCCCCATATGCCATTGCATATATTGAAGTTAAAAATTGGATCGCCAGTTATACTATTACGAAATCTTGATCACCTAAATCATGTAATGGCACAAGATTAAGTGTGTAACAACTGCTAAACAACATCATTGAGACAGTAATCCTAACATGAAAAGAAAAAGGAAAATTGATTTTAATACCAAGAATCCCACTAATTTTAAATGATTTGTCATTTTTTTTTCAAATGGTTACAATTTCCAGTCAGATTAGCTTATAGTATGATTATAAACAAGGCACAGGGTCAAACTTTCCTCTATTGTGGAGTTAATTTGAAAGAATCCTGTTTCTCACACGGACAACTTTATGTCGCTTTTTCACGTGTCGAACAAGCAGAAAATCTAATATCTTGGTTCTCCGGGTGGAGCCGCGTCGATTCGACGCGGACATACAGTGACCGTGGAAGCCTTCGTAATCATAAGCAGTAAAACTATTTGTATATACTCCAGGCAGTAAAACATCAAATATAGTTCATAGAAATTTATTTCTATAAAATTATTCAGTATGTAGGATTTCTGTATACTTAATGTGTAAGATATTTATGTAGAAAACCAGTAAAAATAAAACAAGGAACAAATATCTTTTAATGCACATCTTCTATATTAAATATAAAAAAACCAAACAAATGTACCAAAAAATAAAACCATGCGAAATGGGTTGTCCTCAGCTAGTAGGTTAATAATTTTGAGAGGTTAATAGGAGACAGATAGGAGTTAGTAAACATAGAGTGATACACAATACAACACGCAATGTTACTGTAAACTTTGATATCAAAATGGTGAAAATTAGGTTGTCACAATTCATAAAGTGTAATCAATTTTTGGTAGAAATAATATTCTGAATTCATCGGCTGTAAAGAGAATAATCAAAAAATTTGAAAGTACTGGTTCAGTTGTTGGTGTAAAACACATGACATGAGCTTGTAATGGATGTTTAGAAGACAACATCCTGCCAGTTTGCAAGTGCGTGGCAAATAATTCAGGAACACATTTAAACAGCCATTCTTCACTGTATTATCACTGAAGATTTGTATCTTCATTCTTTCAAAGTTCAATTGATATCAGAATTTATGCCAACAGTCCATGCACAGCAAAGCGAGTTTACCAATTGGGTAATTGAACAACAAGAAGAGAAAGAGAACAAAATCATTTTCAGCAAAGAGGTTCATTTTAACCTCAAAGCCTTTGTTAAATGAGGAAACTGCTGCATTTGGGACTCAGAAAATCCACCAGTGATTCATAAGAAACAAATGCATCCCCAACGTGTCACTGTTTGGATATGACTAGTTTAGTGGAGGAATCAGTGGACCATTTTTTTTAAAAATTAAGGCAGGTAATGCATTAAAAGTAAATGGCAAACATATTGTAACATAATAACCCAATTCTAAGTGCCTCAGTTTAATGATATTAATCTTTCAGACATGTGGTTTCAGCAGGACAGTGCCACTTGCATTTTGCTTGTGCAACATTTCCTGCTGGTGACCAGATTTTGCTGCCTTGATCTTGTGTTTTCAAACCTATGGACTTTTTAGCTACGGGGTTTTCTGAAGTCTCAAATTTATTCCAAAAAACCTTGAGCCACACAGACATGAAAATCCAAAATTATACATGGTATCAATGGAATAGTACAAAATTATAATTGCAAATTCTTCCAGAAGAGTATGCATGTGCCAACCGCGCCATGGTGGTCATTTACCAAATGTGTTTCATACATAATTCTCAAATCAATACATCCTTGAATACTTTGTTAAGAAAACCATGTTTCATTTAAAATTTGTACCTTGCACTCTTATTGTAGCACCCTTTAGAAAATTGTAAGCCTATTATTTGAACACAAGATAGCGTAACTTAATTAATTCAAAACAGGAGGCAGTGCAGTTGATTCACAAGCTGAGAAAAGCAAATAAATTGCAAAAGATCAAGGAAGGGAGCACAGACTATATCTATTAAGCAAAAAACAATACACTCATGAAACAAAGGTTAAAGCAATAAGTCGTCAATGGAAATGGCAAGAGAAATTCCTTGAATATCGCACAAAGAAGATTGTAGTGATGATTGAAAGGTAAGTAGTAAGAACGGAGACTTTCCTGCTTTCTCATTGCAGTGAATTCTTCACAAATGTACTGCTGGATTGTGTTGTTTTCACAAAACATTCTGTAAAGATTTCACTGCAAAAAAAAAAAAAAAAAAAAAAAAAAAAAAAAAAAAAAAAAAAAAAAAAAAAAAAAAGTTTACACATAATAACTGTCTACAAACAAGAAACCAAGAAAATAGCAATTAATAAGGAAGTTAAAGATGATACGGTCAAAAGGAAGAATGAATAAATGGTGAAGGGGCATGAAGACACAAGCAAGGGGATACGAGAATTTCAGAAACCAGAAAAACTGTGAAAAATTAAAAAACCGATAGTAAAGAAAGAATTAATTTACCTATCATTAGTGTTAAAATATGTGAAAAGTTTAAAATTGCCCTTACCAAAGAGTGAATTGAATACAAGGGAATAAAACTAGAACTGGAAAACGAACAAGGAGCAGAGACTGCAGATTAGTGATGGGCAAACCGATTCTTTTTGATGAATCGTTTGGAATCGATTCACTCCTCGCTGAGAGTCGATTCTTTTAAACGACTCCCCCCCCGAAAATGTATTCTATATTCGCCACTGGCTTGTTTACGAGATTTTCGATACAATAAAAGAAATATAGGCGGAAGAAATTTCGGAAGGCGAAAATACGGTATTTTTTTATTGTGATAACGATTTAGTCACTGAGATTAACTGTGGCAATGACATTGTCTCACGAACTCTTAGATACTGATGTTGAATATGGAGCTTATACACTCAGATGAGTGAAGCGAGTTATATAAAATCCTGGATACATACTCTTAAGATAATCAGAAATATACCCTAAAATTCAATGAAATAAAGCTACTGGTTTAAAAAATATTAAAATATAATCTGCAACTCGGTAAAAATCCTGCCCCCAGTGACAAATAAATACCACAAAGAATGGAGACTGATGTGCTCATTCTTGGCAGCGGATGCATTATTAATAAAGACTAGGCAAGATTATAAGTGTAAATGTAAATAATAAATACCTGAAACGTGAAACTGGACCGGTGACTTGAATATAGTGAAGCACAAAAAGCAGGCTCTCCACTAACTATTTGAGCGCCCTTGCGCAATACCGATTATGCCGCCCCCTGTCTAACTACAACCAGTGGTGGATCTGGGAATTTTCCGAACCGGGTCAACAAAATGTGAGATTGCCACACTGTGAAATTTCAAGGCTTCCAGCTAATTGTTGTCAAACCTCATTACTGATTCTAAGCCTTGTTGCAGATTGTAATTGTCGATTGAGATTGTTGATTTTGTAGGTGGCATGTTTGTTACACGTCTCGCTAGAGGGCGTCCATAAACCACGTAGATCAGTCTTGAGAGGTGGGTGGAGGGGGTTGGAAGGTGGGATTCCGAGCCAGGCCAAATAGCTTTTCATTCATATTATTTGTCACACTTAAAATGAGATACAGAACACTCAACACCATGTAAATATTTATTTCCGTCATGGAAAAAACTACGTGGGGAGAGGGGGGTTAGAGACAAAAGCCACGTCGAGTTACTTGGGGGGAGGGAGGGTTCAAAAGAAGCCAAAATGGAGCTACATGGTTTATGGACGCCCCTTACATATGCTCCAATTTTACTCCATAAATTTGGCAAATTTTTTTAATTTGCCGGATGGTGCTTTTCTTAAGTTAAACAGCGTATCACTAGCATTTTACCCACAAACCAATAAATCAGTGTTTGTTTAAATGGCATAATTTAAATTTTACATTTATTTTCTTAGTTTCAGTATTAGTATTTTGGGGGACGTCCAGAAATTACGTGAGGCTATTTTCCGGAAATCTAGACCCCCCCCCTCCCCGTTGGTGAGATTTCATGAGATTTTCACGGAACCCCCTCCCCCCAGTTGTTCGACCAGGAGAAGTTTCGAGACTTTTTTTAGCTGTCGTGCTCCCCGAAAGAATGATACCCCCTCAAAAGCCGGTTTTTGGCCTTGTAAACTGGTATTTTTTACGTTTTTTTAGTTCTACACTCGTTCAAGTTCAAAATTTCATGTGAGATATCCGTCGACCCCCCCCCCCTTTGGTGAGATTTCGTGAGATTTTCCGGACCCCTTCCCCCCCCTCCCTAAAAAGTCTCACGTAATTTCTGGACGCTCCCCTATATTCATCGACGGCACTGTTCCCCAACGTCTTTTCGTTTAACCTTTTTCCTCGTAGAAACCTCACCAGCTGGAACAGTATATATGCCGCTTCAGCACCTGCTAATTTTTGTAATGGTCCAATTCATAAACTTCGTTCATTTCTATTGCAAAATGTTTGCATTATCCACAAAATTAAGAACTGAAGAACAACTAAAACACTGATGAAGTTCGTATGATAACCGGACGCGCTCCATCGCAATTAAATTCAGTACTCGATGCATTCGCAATTTGAAAAACCCACGCAAAATGGGAATAGCAGATGGCTCTGAAATCGGTATACTTTTCCCTGTCCTCAAATAATCGGGAAATACTTTATTTGTGGTAAAATATAAAAGTTATAGGACTTATAATTCATTGATAATTTATTTGTAAATCTAAATCTGTGTTGTGGTAGCATCTATAACAGTCTGGAAGGAAACCAAAAACTTATAACTAGTTCCAAAAACACTAGAAAAATGTGTATTTAAGGAAATAAATTCCTAAATTTAAAAAAAAAACTTTTTATTTCTGTAATATATTTTTAATTTTCCTGTTCTAAAGATAAATATTCTTTATTTCCTTACAAATAAGTTGCCAAACCAAGAAACACGCCGTGGGAACTAAGATTGTGAATCGAAAGGAATCACGAGTTACGCAGATATCAAGAGTTAAAAAGAGCCGAATCCATGGAAGAGTCATTAAGACAGAAGTGAGCCGAGAGCGAGTGAGCCGAGAGTCGTAAACATTGTCGAGTTAACGACTCGGAGTCGACTCAGAACCTGGACGAGTCGGTGAGCGATTGCGCAACAACGGCTCCGCTCCGGAGCTCCCTCTTAACAACTCTTGAGTGAACCGTGACTCTTCCAAGTGAGTCGATTCCGCAAACGATTCTTTTAGACGAGTTGACTCTTTGAATCGATTCACGATTCTTTTGCCCACCTCTACTGCAGATATAATGACTGCAGAAGATAAAGAAAAACCATTAGGGGAGAAAAAATGGCAACTTCTCTGGACCAATAAGCTTGGTTACATATGAATAAATATTGTATGAGAATGGCTGAGTAAATTATTCAAAAGAAGAAGAAGAAATTTCAAAAGACAGAAATTTGGCATAAGTGATGCAGACTTAGAAGAAACAAGGCAAGAAAAAGGTATGTTAGATTTGTTATGAGATATGTGTCACAAGCTCCATTGACAAGGATAATGTATTATTGAATTTTAAAATCAAGTAGAAGGATAAGTAACATGGAAGAATCAAGTGGGTTCTGAAGAG
This sequence comes from Vandiemenella viatica, assembly GCA_031002005.1. NCBI lineage: Eukaryota > Metazoa > Arthropoda > Insecta > Orthoptera > Morabidae > Vandiemenella > Vandiemenella viatica. The sequence continues at coordinate 127,906,865 of CM061920.1, forward strand.
TGAGGGTCATCAACCTGATTTTAGAGGCAGACTGTTATGATGACACTGGATTTTTTTAATTTTTTTTTTTAACTACTTTACGTCTCTCAACAGTGAGGTCTTTAGAGACGGGAATGGATGGGGGCAAGGAATGGGAAGGAATTCGGCCATGGCCTTTTTAAGGAAGCATCCCGGCATTTGCCTGGAGTGATTTGAGAAACCACGGAAAACCCAAATCTGGATGCCCGGATGGGGATTCGAACCGCCATCCTCCCGAATGCGAGGCCAAAACGCTATCCGTTATACCACCACGCTCGGTATGACACTGGAAAAGAATTTAGCAAGTCATCTCATTTTTTGTGGCCATTAAGTAGTTATATGATTCAGCCCATGTAAAGAAATCATTTCGAGAAATACTGCAGGAAACATTAGAACTGTTGTTCAGAAAATGTACAAAACAGAGGATTTATGTAGGAGATAAAAGTATTTATACATTTTTTCAGTCAACCATGTTATGAATACCAATGACTCATAAGGAACTTCCTTTATATTAAGAAAGATACTCAAAGAATTTAGAAAATGGGAGTTGAAAATCAATTTTGAAAAAACTGAATATTTATTCAGGGAGCAAAATGTAAATAATCAGAAAATTGAAGTTCATTACATTAAGACCTGTAAAGAATTTAAAAATCTTTGTCACTTGCTGGAAGATGATGTGAAAATATACAACATTATCTAGAACAAGGAAGCACAGCCATTCAGGTACTGAACTCCCAGGTTTGATCAACAAAAGATGAGATTGGAAGTTAAAGTGAGGTTTACGAATTCATCATTGAATCTACAACATCCTATATGCCTGAATTTTGATAACATTGTAAAAAGAACAAAGAGCTAAGGATAATAGAAATGGACTAACTCAGAAGATAATGTTGAATGTCCCATTGTGAGCGCCTAAGAAATAAAACATTACAGAGGAAGCCAGACTAAATACAATTGCTTAGATGAAGCTGATGCGGTTCAAAAATGTAATGAGAAGGGGGAGGAAAGATGGTCAAAGATGATGCTGCATTGACAGTATACTTGAAGAAGAAGAAGAGGATGTGTCCTGTTTTGAGGGGGGGGGGGGATGTGCAAAGAATGGCTGAGGAAAAAGAAACACAGTAAGAGTGAGGTTCTTGGCACTGGATATGAAACATGCAACAACAGAGTTAGACCTACATTAGACCTTACTTATTTTTTTTTTTTTTTAATTAAAAAAGGACAGAGAAGCAGAATAAATCTAAGAACAAATTTATCTGATAAATTAATTGCTACAAGAGATTTGCGACAAAGATATAGATTCACACCAACATTACTCAAGGTATATTTTAAATCAATTCTTAAATGGAGATGATCCATGTCACAATACATCAATAACTATCTGAAATGATAAGTAACAATAAAAGGAAAGAAATGCCGCGAGGCAATATTTACATGGAAAAGAAAGGGAAAAATACACCCAAAGGCGTTCTATGAGTGGCTGTGTCCAACGCAAGTCTTGCGCAAGACCAGCTACCTCTCTGTTTACTTGAAAAAGGGATTTTCACCCGAAATATTGTTTTTTCTTTGTTTAGTGTTTTTGCTGCCCTCCTCCCTTCAACTTTGGTGAGTGTTGGGTGTATTTTTCCCTTTCTTTTCCATGTAAATATCTGAAATGATAATTTATACATATATATTCCTGTAGTATTATTAGCTGGTAATTTCAATTTGCTGTGCATTCCACTACACTGATAGTTTATCACGGGGTCTGAACCAAGGCGCACTGTATAATAATCATATGAACAAAGCAAATCCTATAAAAATTCCTAGTGACACTGGAGTTTCAATCCAAACACTTGAATTTCCCAGACGTGTGCCTTAAGGACAGAGTTTTGCCAATAACTAAATAATTTTTGCTGAGAACGAATATGACTTGAATTAAATGTTTAGAAAGTTGCAATATGAGTACCAAAAATGGGGTTCATTATGAATAAAATGGCACTTTAGTAGCCAGAAGTGCAAAGTTGGATCTAGCATGAAATACAGCAGTAAGAAAATGCAATGATTCATGTATGTGTGTGTGGGTCACAGTTATTAAAGATAGATGGATTGAAACTGAATTTAAAAATTGTATCACAGCAAGCAGAGACTAGCATACTGTGTTATGAATTACACAAAATAAAAGGGAAACAAAAAATTAGAATATAAAAGACTTTTGTAGAAATTCTTGCAGCATACAGAGTGAAGCTAGTGAAATAACTGAATGTTTAGAGAAGATATTAATATAAATTGAAAACAAGAGATGGCATATCATAGTTGTAGGCTTATGCTACTGGACAGTACAAAGAATGATAAAATTCATTACCAAATAGGTTAATATCAATGAATCAAAGCAACTAAGATGATATGATCATCTATTTCCCATGAATGTAGATACATCCACCAAAAAAGATGTAAGAGTGGGTTTCAATAGAGAAAAGGACTTTCAAGAAAAACATGCCTCAGTGGATACTGCAAAACCAAGATGGGAGGAAACAATTTTGATAGACACCAGGATGTGAGAAATGACTTGAATTTTCTAAATATTACAATAAAATAATAAGTAAATTATTAATAACTTTATAAAAATGTGCATCCTAAAGGGAATATTTGCTTACCTGGATATTCCACAGTGATGTTGTATATTCTATTGTCTGAATTGAACATAAAAACTACATACTGGCCATCTTGGACATAAAGCTGCACAAAGTTGTTTAAATGGTCATTTGCATATAAAACTAAAGAGTTTTTGTCATATGTTCTGAGATTTATTAGAAAACTCTTTGTAAGTATAGAAGTAAATATATCTTTGTATTTATCCGTTGGTGATGTCTGCAGATAGTTTTTCTTAAAGTATGACTCCTTTGTCACAAATGTAAGACCATTTGTGTTGATGTCTGAAAAGGAAGAATTAACATATTAACGAATAATATACTGATAATTTGTATCAGATCCAATTATAATAGCAACCAATATCTTAATTAGTCTCAAGGCGTGAGAAAGAAATTCCTGATTTCTTATTTTTGCTCCAATCTTTCTGAAACTCTCCCAATTTGTAAACTGTTTTATTCTGATTACTGTATATAATTACAAATTTTGTCTTAAATTGCTTTAGTAAATTGCTGTTAGTAATTTTTTAAGATTTAATATAGTTATTTGATTGTAACTTTTAAAGTACTTAATTCCTCACAGATTTTTACGTCACTGGAATTTTTTTTTTATTATTTATTTATTTCTCGCTTAATTTGATACATGTGTCAGCTGTATGGCTATTTTAATTTTATTGTAATTTTTAGTTTTCTTATGTTACATTTAGACTTTAATTCTATGTAGGCATGCTTGCTGTACCGCTAGAACCTTCATATATTAATGTCACCATTTTCATACTATAGCCTTTAATTAACCTTGCTGTTTCCTCAGAATTCTCTGCTTTATCCTTTGATATCTGTCTCACTTTTTGCAAATGCTTGTTTTTCATGTTAGTTTGGCACATGGCAGATTGTAATGCATACTATCTGAGACTTGTCTATGATGTCAACTATAGACTCTGATACGAAAATCCAGATTTTCAACCTTTAATCCTAATTTAAATTTTAAACTGGTATTGTATTATTTTATTATCTAATTTCCTCTATCTTTTACTCATGTTTTTAGCTTGCTAACTATTTTATTTATGAAATTGAGTTTCTTTCTCCCTCTAAAGAACGTACTTCTACTATATTTCCGAACTATAATTTTCATAAGAATGTGTACTCCGGTGCCGACAACCTAGTGTCATAGTTAAATTTGGTTAACCTCTTTAAATGAATGACAGTCTACTGTGTTTTGAATTGTTGACTGCCTCCATCATGAGGACATGGTAAATAAATCTGTAAATTGCTCTATAATCCTTAATAAAAATTTCCACTATAGAAATGTTTCCTCAAAATGTTTTTCTCTTCATGTATTCTTAGAGGAAATGTTGGTGGCAATTTCTATCCAACTTAATTTTACAACTCTTAGTTATACGTGTTATTATGATATGGATGTTATTTTAACTTGAAGAGGGTTTTAACTAAAAGTTTATGCCAATATCATTTATTTACAATGGTAAAGATGTTGATTTATCCCCCTTTTATGGGTTCTGGAAAGCTTATTAATCCATAACAATGTATTCACTCTCTGTATCATTTTTTGATTTGATGTTGCGTTAGAAAGTATATTCTTTATCGTGTTTGTTATTGTTATTCAGTTTTTAAATAATATGTGTAAGGGACAAAACCACACATTGGGGTGAAGTATCGATTTAATCACCTTAACTAACCTACAACTTGCTTTAAGTTCTGTCAAAATTTTCACTAATAAACTGCATTACCGTGTGTGAGACTGGATAAATCAACTATAATAGAATACGGCTTCCACTTCCCTCCTTATTCCTTAGGGAAGAAAATGATACTATTCACTATTAGAAATATGAACTGGTCAAGTCAAGAAGTTTTCAATATATTTTTAAAGTCACATTTAAAAATAACAATTACAGTTGAAGTTGGCTAATCGGACAGATCATCTCCAAAAATAGCAAGTTATGAAGAGGAATAAACACCAGACTAAGCCCCGTTAATTAAATATCAAAGTCTCATCGTCACTGTTTACACTTTGCCTATTTGAAATATTCTGTCATGGTTGTCGGTATTGCATACCGGGTAAAACTTCCGGTAACCACTTTCGCGGACCAACACCAGCGCCACCGAGTGGTTTCCTCGAAACTAACTAACACAATGCTGCCCTCAAGACTTCTGATACAAGTGACCTCGGGTTCGTCCCCGCTCGGCGTTATATACCTTTCGACGCATGACGCCTGTAGCATCTTGCTACCAAAAATAGTTATGAAGAATATTGTGATCCCCAGTGTTCAAAATTTTAGAGTGTGTAATATGCGGTGTGTAGCTTTGTTGTGTTTATGATAAATTTAGCTCTAAACTTATTCAGTTTATTGTAAAAAATTTGAATATGTGTGTGGAATAGTAACTGCCTTCCTGAAAAATGTCGGCTAATCCCCTCGTTGACACTTGGCTTTCACAATTCTGGAAGTTTATGCTGAATAATAAATTATTGTGTTTAAACCCCTTTCATTTTGTTCTATGACTGCTCCTGATTTAAAGACTGTAACTTTTATTATTATCGGTGGTGTATTATAGAAGCTATTAAACTCACAAAAATTGAGGTGATAGCCACCCAGCAGACATGTTAAAAAAACTATTATCTTGTTCATTATTATTAAAGTGCTGCTTATTTCGAAAAAATGTTATCGTCTGAATTTTTCTTTAATTTTATTACAAATTTGAAAAGTTATTCTGTTTACTGAAGTGGTCTTAGTTGTTCACAATTCAAATTTGAAAGTTGCCACGTTTTTCTTTACGGCGTAATTACTTTAAAACTGTTCATTATACTGGGTGGAATGCTTTAAAATTTTTATATGTTATACAGTGTTCTTTATTAATATATAAAAATTATTTATTAGCTCAGGAAATTACAGAAAACGTGTTGTTTAGTGGTGTTGAAAATGCAATTGTGTTCAACAAAGTTTTAAAATTGTGTTTACCTTATTTACACTATCTAAAACTATTGAATTTTAGGGAATTTTACTTTCTTTCAGTTCATTATTACTATAAAAATACTTTACTGCATCGAATAGTGATATGGTCATGTAACCAAAATCAATTGTTTCCAAGTTTAATAACTGAGGATTTCACTGATTCAGGTTAGTTTAAAAGTTATTTACTATTATTAACTGTTTATTTAGAGCTTGTATTATATGTTGGATTACTTTTTTGCTTTTAAATCACCATATGTTCTGAGACAGACTGCAGTATCAGCTTCTGTATGAATCGCATCTCCCATATCCTGTAGTTACAAGATGAACAATTTTACGATACCCCCTCCCCTATGCCTTGTAGCTAAGAAAAGTAGAATTTAACAATTCTTAGGTGCTTACATATGCCTGAATCTAATGGAGTGCCACCATAGAATATTAGAGATCGACTGAAATGACAAGTTATGTGTATGAAGATATTTAACATTGATAATGAATCACTCAACCAATGATGTTACATTCAATGTGATTGATCATCTAACGCAAAATAACAAATTTTAAAACTGACAGTTAAAGGTATCATTGAAAGGCAAAACATTCATATTAATCAGATTAAGTCAGTATGGAATATGATTCCTACAGTGATCTAAAAAGGATGATGGAGAAAGGTGCTGCAAGCAAACCATTGGAATGAAGCTGAAGAAATAATGCTTCAACCAGAATTTTTTTTTATGAGTGAAAATGTTTAAAACAGAATTTCTCAGAATAAGAAAGGTATTAAGCACCAGCTGAAAGTGAAGTTACTAAAACAAATATAAACCAACAGATATAAATTTTTGTCATGAGTTTAACTGTTTGAAAAGAGAGGTGGCACAGCTGCATGGACAATAGTATCTGTTTGGACATTTCATACATTTCGGTGCTGCCACAAATTCTGTGACTAATAAAATTTGTATTTCACAGCAATTTTCTATATCACATGAATCTTTTAAAAAATATGATGTAGCAATTACATTATGCACTTAGTTTTGGGCTAAAAAAGTCAGCATCTACTGGAAGGTTGAACACAACACAAATTTGTTATTGTGACACTGATATCAAATAGTAAATATTAATTAACTTACTTGTTTCACAAAATTGGCCAAGATGTGCCCAAGGATTCTCACACACACATTCATAGGAACTCCACAACTCCTTACAGATTGCTCCATTTTTGCATGGGTTAGGATCACATGATGGTTTACAGTCCTTTATTATTTCAGACAGGTGCACACTCATATAGGAATAAATGTCCAGAACTTCTCCATTAACAACAAGTCCCCGAAAACATCCAATCAGACCTTGTTTTACAGTGCTCATTTTTAGAAGATCTCTGCAGAAAAATAATCATTATTGCAATACAGAAAACGTAAAGAAATATAAACTGTACTACTGCTGATGGCAGGGTAATACATGGTCACATTCACTATTTCATATATACAGTCTTGCCTTCAGTGAAAGAAATTAGCCAGGTGGATGAGGGCAAATGTAAATAAAAACATTATTATTGTAATCTAACAAGGCCTTAAGCCATTTAATTAAAGCTCTAAATTTTGTATCAAGGTTAAAACTGCACTGGTGTTATGTCTTAAGTATAAGGTTTCTAAAAGAGAATATAAATATTTTGATATATGGCCTATATTGGGAAAAAGTTCTTTAAAAGAAGTAACTTGAAATATAAGGTTTTGCAGATGAATCAACCAATGACGCTATGAAGGAAACTGAACAATAAGATTTGAAATGTATAATAGAACAACCATTATCCAGAAAAATGAGCAAATAATAAGCATATAAAGTTCTCAGCACTTAAATAAACTTAATAAAAAGTATCAAACACTTAAAGTAAATACTAAGTGAGATACTGTTAGTTGAAATAAGTGAATATTTAAATTAAAGTGACAAGTGATTTATATGCTAAAAGAAAGAGGATTTATAAATAAGAAAGGTTTATTTTAAATAACAAAGGATAGGGAAAATGACTCATTACTCACCAAAGTTGAAGGCTGCATCAAGTGAAACACATTTGAGATAAACAAAAACATACAATATTTCAGCTTTACACGTTATACATGTGCTAGGGACTGAGTCATATGTTTGGGAGGTGTGCACAAACCAAAGTTTATCACATGACTGATTTAATTTCATTTTAAAATATAAAAGATTACAGAAGTTATGGAACTTCAAAGGAAGTTAATAAGCATGTGACAGTTGTAAACACGAGTTTTGGTCAATCTATTAGTATAATATGCTAGATGTATAATGTCACGGCATGACGTCAATCTATGACGTTGCGCTATGACATCATGCTTTACGATTATATTCTTGGGAATGCGCATTATTTAATAACATTTCCAAGCATCAATGAATAAATTAACCCACAGAACACTGAAATAAAAGTATGTATTGCGTTAAAAACGAAATATCAATCATTAGATGCTTATATTTACGTAACATTTTTTTGATATATAGAAGCATTCCTTAAATTCTTTGTCCATAGATATAAAAGATAAAAGCTTTGTATTTCGAGCATCGGCGTTTCGAAAAGTTTGGTTAGAGTATTACTTAGGATGGATCAGAATTACAACTGGCATTTGACGCTACGGCAAAGGACATGAATAATTTTGCTTTTTTTTTAAATAATTTAAACGATTATTGAAATCATTAATTCGTTTGAACGGAAATAGTTGCCCACTGATTTCGAATTGTGCAGCCTACACTACAATTAATAATATAAGTTTATCACATTTATTTTAATCTTCTTTGCTTTCACTGAGTAATATTACTGAGGCAATTATTTACGCAATGTGTAACTATGTCAGCTATTCGAATGTTGTAATATCGGTCTCAATCATGTTGGAGATTTTTGTTTTTTTACGTTTCTTTTTTGTTGACGGTTTTTGTTCAAATTTAAGTTGTTGCATAGTCACTGTGTCTCAACAATGAATTTTCGTTTTGGTTGGAAAACTGTTGCACACGTTTGTTTTGTGATATTATTGGCTATGGTAAAATAGGAACGAAGCCCAAAGAATTGTGTGATTCGTTTGGAATGTACCACATACTTTCCTGTGGTCATACCTTTTAAGAAAAAGTGTACTTGAAAGCAAAATGCAACTTACGTTAGACATGAAGCAACATGAAAATTATGAATTAACACAACACAAAACCACCAATTCACTTCAAATTGTCACATCAAAGATAGCATCTGTACAGCAACAACTGTAAAAACGCTGGCAATATTTTTTTGATAGGATATGAATATATTCCTACATTGTATAATTCACTTCTTACAACAACTTATTTTATACTTATGTTGCGATACATGACATCACCATCAATGCCTGTGGGATTGAAGCTTTGATTTTGTAGTGGCAGTATTAGCCGAGATTGTGGTTAGGTTGAAATTCAGCCTGGACCAAAATAAATAATGAACCTTATCACAGCAAAAGCATGTTGAATTTAGCTATTATCAGTTAGTTAGACAGGTTTCATAAGCACTATGTCACGTTTTGATGTCATGCGTCACAGTGTAAACTACTCCCGTATGTGGTTAGTTTTAAAATGCAACCTGGACCAGAATAACAAGCGAAACGTTTTGTTAGAGTGCTAGGCAATAGGAATTGCATTTTTTTAAAATAAAAATTCATTTTATTTCAACAATTGCTAAGAAATGAACTGCTACAACACTAAAAGAAAAGTATGAATTTTGTTTAAATTGTCATATTGATTATTAGTTGTTGTTTTTTAGTGTTATCATTACTTGGTTTGAATGAAAGAAGTTCCAAATTGTTCGCAATCTATGCAATATAAACCACAATTAAAACTAATATTACGTGACATAACGTAAGTTGTTAAGATTGATCTTCATCATAGATAATAAGAAAGTTGTAAGAATCTGTGAAGATTTTGGATCAAGTTTGTATCTCATGATGCATGATCGGTATTAATGCATGATGACATTAATATGCGATACAGGGAATGTATAAATTCGCATGTGAATGAAGCTTTAATTTTCTACCGGCTATACTGGTGAAGATTATAGTTAGGCTGAATCGCAACCTGGATCAAATTGACAACTGAAACTTTTTGCTACATCACAAGGGACGAAAAATTACAGCATATTGAGCGTTATTTTATAAAAAAGAAATCAATTGCCAGAACAGTCCGTTAAATCTGTCATTTTTGATGGGCTTTGTGGCTAGTATTTAATAAATACAGGTGATAGTCACACATCAGATTAAACTAGAATTTGAAAGTGATTCTTAAAAAAGTTGAATGATTTATCAGAGACTGAAGAAAGCGGAATGAAAGTGTAAATTAAAAGAACAAAAAATAATTCAATTCAGTAATTTATTAAAGCTAAATTTGGCATATTTCGAAAAAAATGTCATAATATAGAATATTCAGAATCATTTACTTATCACCTGTCAAAATTTGACAATGATTGGTAAGATTTGAGTGAGCATGGTGTAAGCAGATTCACAGGGATGCATGATGCAATATGGAATATCCTGGTTGCTCCCAGGGGCAAGTTATTTAAACCCATGAATTGTTATCCTCACAGCAGTAGACTGGCAGCCTTTATAGCATGTAGGCAGAATATTTGTTGCTCACATCAGGATACAATAGTGAAGTTTCTGTCTTAGAATTATTTCAATGATCCAGTTCCAAGAAATAGAATATATTTTGGCATCGCATTGAACTTTGAAATATTTACTTACCAAATAAATAAGAGCCATTATTATTTCATGTGAAGAGAACTTTTGCCCAGTACGCAAGACTAAATTTAAAAGGTGGTTACATTTGTAAACTTTACAGAATGACTGCTGTAGTTGTGAATGCACTGAGCTGTAGAAGTTAACCTGTATCTTCAAACAGGATTGATTTCTGATTAAACATTTGTTTTCTCACAGTATGACTTCTGATATCAGCAAAGTGAAGTTTCAAGAACGTATTGTGACTTGAACTTTATGTATGGTTTGTTATTTTGAACTTCTTTCCAAGGCTGGTGCAATTATTCTCAGGTCCTGGGTAAGCGTTCTTAGCCCTTCCCCCCCTCAACAAATATTTTTATTTTAAACTTTGTTTCTTTTTTGATAAAATCAGAAAATTTTAATCAAAAAAATCAAGTAATGCCTTTTTTTAAGACAGTTTTTTTTTAGTTATATTGGTATTTAGTCAGGTGAACCCACTTCGGAAGAATGGGCCCGGGATACTTTTGCCCCATTTAACTCCCCCCTAACGCTGGCTGTACTTCTTTTATCCAGTATTTAAGTGGACTATTTTGAAATCCCATGTTATGTGTTGCGATTGATTTGTAGAAAGAACTTTCTGCAGTAATTAAAATTTTATAAAGTTTACTTGAGTTACTTAGTCATAGCTCATAGACTAAAAACATTTCAACGAAACAAACCACCCAATTTCCTGTAACATTATGATGAATAGATTCATTCCATTAATTCATTTGTTTCGTGGTGACAATGAAAGTGCCATTAAGCAATGAAAATAAGGAAATAGAGGGAAAAAGCAGGACGACCAGACGAACATGAGGAGGGGTGTGCATATACAATGCCCTATTGCACGAGATAATGCCTTTGAAGTGTTTGTCTGGTCCTCTTACATTCATCTGTGGTAAATGACGATTTGTTGTTCCTCATCATCATTTGGGACCATCTCCAGTTTCCTGGATAGGGTTTACAAGCCTTCCATTGTTTCTGTCTTGGTGGATATAGACAATTGTCTTCCACTGTCTAGAAATGTTTCTTTATCCATTACAGATTCCCAATTCCAGCCTCTTGTCTCTATGTCCTCCTTTTGTTGGTCTGTCCATTTTCTTTTTGGTCATCCAATTGGTCTTTTGCCAATTATTATTATTATTATTAAATAAACATTTGGTAGTCTTGTACTCTTTATTCTTTTAACATGCCCAAACCATTTAAGTCTAGATGACCTAAGTCTCACTTCCGTAGATTCCTTTAAGTCTAGGTTTGATCTAATCTCATCATTCTTTATATGGTAAAGTCTCATTTTCTGGAGGGCAGTTGTAAGAATCTTATTCCTTATTTTCATCAGTTCATTTAAAAGTCTTTGTGATGGGACAGTGAAATATTTGGTGGTATGAGCTTATGGATTTATATAAAGTGGCTATGAAAATTTATGTTGTACAAGCATGCATTAAATAAAATATGTACAGAGAATAGTTTATGCAGGATTGACTATTAAACTTCAGGTTGTTTTGACATCTTTGGAAAAAAAAGAAAGAGAAAAAAATTGGCATTTAACAATGAATTTTGATTTGGAAGAGCATGGATGCTGTCTTCTAGTGACATTCATCCCATAATAAATTGGTGATGTATTGTGCATGACTATATAATCGAAATTACTACTTCATAACCCATAGAAATAAGCCAGCAATCTCTGAAGCTAAAGAAGTCCAATAAAATTATAAACTGTTGTAGCAATTGGATTGTTGGAGCAGTTAGTTGATAAAGAAACATTGAATTCAGCAGTGAAAAGAAGATATTTTCAATCTCCAATGCACTTCAGGGCCATAAATGTCACATCTTCCCTTAATGATACCAGAATGATTTTAATTATCCTCTAATCTAATTTTGTTAGTTACTTCATCATGAGCACAGATGTATGACTTAACAGTAAACATGTAATGTCTTAAAATAAGCTTAGAACAAAACTTACTCTGGTGCTCCTCCTATGAACATGCTACCTTCAAATGGCCCGAATTCTTCCTCAGGCAACAAATCAACCATCTGATTTTCTGTGTTTATCATAAATCTAACATGGTGTTCATTGTAATCAATCCATATCTTTTGCCACTCTCCACCATTTAACTTCCTTCCAGACTTTATCTCCAGTTCCCTGGATCTTCCAGTGTTCAGGGTAAAGTTAAAAGTAAGTGTAAAATCTGTAAAAATAATATAATAATCACAAGGAAAATGGTCTAAGGCAGCGAAAATAAGAAAGGATAGGTAAAATAAGCCCAACAGTTAAGATAAATGAAGGCAGCTGATCTGCAAAAAAACACAAAAAAATATGAACACAGTATTTTGGAGGTAAACCTAAGTATTGTCAGTAGATGAGACATGTGGGAAGGAGATAAGATGTGGTCACACTGGAGCTCAAAATGTCAACTGGTAATCAGAGGAATAGAACAGGTGGGGGACAGGACAAGGACTGTATGCCTGAAAATATTATTGCAGGGAAAACATTACAAATGCATTGAACATAAAATGATGTACATGTAAATTTAAGGGTGATAATGTTAAAATAGAGAATTATAAATCATATGTAAGAGAATAAATAAATGATAATAAGTGCTCGGTCTACTGGAAAGGCCTTATCAGAGTTTGAGCAGGGAGATCCTTGGTATCAAGGGTATGTTGGTAAGCTAGTTCGCAAATCAGCGCAGTTCAGAGGGAGTGTGGCCGACAACAGTTATTTAGATTGTTCAAGTTGTGGGAACCGGCAAGTGCTGCCACTAGTTGGTATAAGTTACTGGTGTAAAGTGTTTGGCTATAGCAATTCATTTTGATAGAAAATTGGTTAGAAATGAGGCCTGTAAATTAAATTATACAGTGGAGGCAGGTTAGTTAGTATTTGAGGAGACTGATGATAGAGGAATGGGTACTTTGAACATTCGCTGTAAGAAGTGCTGGCTATTTTTATGAAAGAAGTGTCACATAACCTTACTTATGTCAATATACCTTCAAAAAACAGTTTAACCCTGCAGTAGTCACGCTCTGAATAGTCCCATCAGATATGGCTTGAGTGGACTACATATGTAATCCACGCAACCAGTGCAGGGTTAAAGGGTTCTTAGAACACTTAAAACCAACAGCACATCGTTTTAGAAGGTGCATCCTCATTAAATTTTGCCACTCTTGCCCGAGCTTTGACAAAATTCTTTTTTCACATTTGATATTAACATTTCAACATTAGGGAAATTTAGTCTTACTTCCTCGGCAATCCTATGTAATCCATGAGCGAGATGAGTTAAATGCACCATCGAAGGATACAACATCTTCAGATCTTTTCCTGCCTTTACCATGTGTGGTGCAGCGTCAGTCACAAATAATAAGACATGTACTTGCTTAACTTCACCCTTCTATAACAGTTTCATGGTGTTGTCGTAACATACTGCAATTATAGACTGGTTTATTGATTTAAGAACTTCACAGTCCAGTAAAAATATATCACCCGGTCTGTCAGCAAGTAGGGATTCAGTGATAACATTAACAACATATCTCCCATATGCATCAGTACTTTCATCCACTGATACCCAGATCTTATTGATTCTTATCTTAGTTCTGATTGTCTGCAATACATTTTCATAACAAGACGGTAAATAGTTTTCCTCAGTGTTGATTCGGTTGTAGTCTGTGTTGTGTATTTCTCCAAGAAGGATTTGAAATGTTCATTGCTCACTTTATTAAGTGGGATTTTGGCTGATACCATCATTCCACAGAGTTCTTTAGAAAAAAATTGACAATTTGGAAGATGAAAAAGCAGTAGATGTATCAAATAAAAATTGCTGTTGTCAAGCTGAATGCTGTGATACATTATTCTTGTATCTTGATGTATTGCAAAGCTGCTGCACATGAAATTGCTCTTTTGCAGTCACTTTAGTTTCACATAATTTACAGAAATTATCTCTTTCAACTGTACTAAAACATTCCACTCCAAGTTCCTTTACTTTCGTAACTTTGCACTTTTAGAATTTTTTTTTTTCGTCATGGCGGTACTCACTGATCCACTGCAGATTTAACACTGATTGAGAATTATTTTCATAAGTATTGGTGAGTGTGTGAGTGACCGAAGGTTTTGTGCTTGTCTCGACATATAGTGTCTGGTATGCGGAGAATGCCTGACCTTGGTAGGGAGGGTTATCCCTGTAAGCAGCTGTCTATCTGTACTGAGGAACATAGGAAGGCAATTGATTCCTCTCAACTCATCGGCAGGTCCCTGCAGTGGACTCATCTCCCGCGTTACGATTGCAAGTGAGACATTGATTGACGCGGCTCGATACAGGCATGCTTCTGCTGCATTGTCGAAATTAAAAGGCAGGTGGAACATTAACATTAGAGAGTGAAAGAATTTATAACTTTAATTCTTGACTGGTGGATTCTGACCAATTCAGTGACAATTAGTTCTGTTTCTTTCTCCAATGTTTAACAGGAATACATTTCTGTGAATAATTATTTTAATTTCTTTTAATATATAACTTCTATTTAAAAATTACCAGATTTTTCCTCAAAATATGACCACATGACAATAAAAATTATTGTAATGTGACCAAAATTAGGAAAATGGCCTGAATATGCATTTATATGTTACATAAAATCAGCATTTCAGCTCCAAAAAGAAGGCAGGAAAAAAATATGACTTGTCCTGAACATCTGAACCCTAATAATAAAAAAACATACTGATAATATTATTAATTTAATTAGTACCAGGGGATTTTCATATGATGGCATACAAGCCAGGGATTAATTAAAACTTTATTTCAGCTCCAAAATTGGTCAAGTAGCCTGGAAATAAAACTGATCAAATTAAAAATGAATGAAATATTGATCAAACTGTATTCACTTCTTTAATTTAATCATCTCATAATTCCACCCCAGAATCTTTCTCTTTTTTGTTTGTTGAGTTTTTGTAATCTAAATAATACAATATTGGGTGTTGTGAAACCAAAGTTGTGCGAAACTTATTATCTACCTCAGAAAAAGCCTAAAAAATTCATATTAAAATATTGCCACATAAACAATAGACCAACTCGTGCTGGTGAAGGCTGCTGCAGGATAGTACAATTGCATTCTGGCGCCACATAGTGCCACTGCAACACTATTGCTTTGTTTCTATTTGCTCCCGTATTTTTGTATAGTGCATAATACTGTCACTCTATCCTGGCAACACTGACACTCTGCTTGGAATTGCACTTTACGGATCTCCACTTGATTATTGTGGTACACCTGTTCACCCCCCCTCCCCCCCCCTCTCCTAGCCACCTACATTGATGATAAATATGGGGTTTAATTTTTTCACTGTAACAATATATGATTGACACAAGCTGCAGGCAGAATTTATTTTTGTAACTTATATTTTTCTACTGTTTCACTTACCGCTAGTCAGAGCTACCATGAAAGAAGGATGATGTTTCCTTATTGGGGGTTGATATAGTAATATAGCCTTTTCACCAGTTGTTCTAAAACTGAATGAGATATCACCTTTTCGCCAGCCAGGCACCTCTATATATGATTGGCTTGACGTAAATGTGACAACATATTTTTGGGTATCTGAAAAATTGAAAGAAATATGTTGTTATGTAATCAACTTTTAGTAGCATATGAAATATAATTATTCCATTTTTTTGCTTCTTGATTATAGCAAATATCCTGTTAACAAAACAAAGATCATGTTGTTAGCTACAATATTCAATGAAATGAACAATTCATTTCTTTGTAACCATTGGAACTAGGATTAGGTATATTTACTATTATACCATATGGGAAAAGTCTAGTGATTTTAGAACAGTATGTCTAATACTTAACAAAACAGTAATATTATTTTCTCAATCACCTACAGCTACAAAAGTCCCATAAGAAAATTCGTTACATAGCAATCCATCAGGGTTTTCCAGATAACATGTGATACAGCACAATGAAATCATTTTCATAGTTCCGAGTATGAGAAATTCATTAATCAGTTACTCATATAATTCTCAAATTTATAAGGTGGTAAGTTATGATGAAATCATCAATGTAGGGAAAGAGAAAACTGAGTCACACAGTTTATAAATACATTCTGACACGTATTTCCAATTTTAAATTGCATTATAAAAATAATGTAGTATGAAACAGAACATTGCTGATACTATTTTAGGAAAGCATAGATTTTTTTTCTTAAAGACTGAAAATCAATTTAAAAATTAACAAAGAAAGTTTATCAAATTTTAATGACTTATAATGGTGTTAAATTAGTGATTTATTGATAAAAAGAGATATGGTTAAACACAGTGAGAAAAGAATATCGAAGAAGTCCATCTTACTTGTTTCTACACATTCAAGTGGTCCTAGGGTTATGCGACCTTGTGAGTCAAAAACCAATTCCTTTTGCTGTAAAAATACCATTTCAGTTATTCCTAAGCTTTCTGGTGTTGTATACAAAGCTTCATCGGAGTGCCAGCGCGCTGCATTAGCATCACAATTGCATGATAGCTTTGGATCAATACAAGTCTTATTCACTGTTGAAAGAATGGAACATTTCTGTAAACACCTTATAACTAAAGAAATGCCAAAGTTACATTTAATTCACAACAACAATCAAACATAAGTACCAGCACATGGACAGGTTCCTTTCCTTACATCACCAATATAATCAACAATGTGTTTTTTAGCTGATGACAGAAACCATGTTGCAGAATGCAGTTCCAATGGTGCCTTGTAACAATCATATTTGATATACTGACTGCAGTGCAATGAATGTGAGATCAATTCTTGTAACATTTCTGGGCTGAATTCCCGATATTTGATTTTTAGTTTAAAGTCTTTTTCTGCTAGGCTACGCACATCCTGTAAAAGAAAACATTTTTAAAAAAAAAAAAAAAATTCAAGAACAAACAGGCAGATTGTGTTTATTACAGCTCCATTTTGTACCTCATTAGATATGAGAATTATCTTGTAAGTAAAGAACCAAAATTTTTACAAATGTGTTGTTACTAGTGTAGCTAAATTAATCTTAATCTATAGAGTTATTTACAATTCTACTTAGTAAAAATTTCTTAGCATATATTTTTCCAATCACTCTGCAAGCTTGAAAATTCCCTTGCAGTAGAAATCCATACCAGATTCATGAAGAACCTGACACACTTTGTTTTCTTGACACACATTGTATCATAACTTTGGCTTCTCACCTATTACTTTAGAATTGCAAAACAGTAAAAATAGTAGTGTGAAGATAACATTTTGGGACAAATGTGGGTACGGAACAACTTTCCATTCCTTTTTCTGAGTTTACTCTGTGGTGACAGGAACAGAGTAAAACCATGTGTTTTCCTTCTCTGGAATTATGAAATTTTTTGATGGACTAGGCATGCAATTGGTACATGCACCACACTATGTTCTTTTGCAAGTTTTGACCTCATTTAACTCAGAGTTACAGATTTGTCTTATATAAAGAGGTAATCAACTCTCCCCATGTTGCATTTCACGGAGGCAATACTAGGACAAAGGACAATCACTACAAGGCTGAGTTCACATTCTAGTGTTTCCATCTTTTAAATCCTTCACCCATCTGCTAGCATTGCTGTGCCCATACATACATCTTCATAAACACACTGAAATCCGTGATGAATTTCACCAGAGAGGATTTTATTGTTGGTCAAAACAGCCATTTTATATCTACTGCCTGTGGTCACAAAGTAGAAGCTACTGATATAAAAATAAATCAATTAATTGGGAAATGTCTGTAAATTGAGATGCTACTCCAGATTTGTTTACAGTCATGACTTTTGATTTGTAAAAAAAGTAAAGAGCTTAAATGAATCTCACTCAATCAGTGTTATCCAGCATGCTCCAAAGAACATTGAAGATTAAAAGGTAGAATATTAAAATTATTGAAGGACCAGTGACCCAAGGATGAAGGTGAGACAGATCCCACCTTTTTTTTTTTTTTTTTTTTTTTTTTTTTTTTTTTTTTTTTTTTTTTTTTTTTTTTAAATATTACGCTGAATCAAATTTAAGAACATATATTTAAAAGCAAAATGTAAATAAGAAATTGAATGCTATCGAATTATTATGAACTTTATGAAGAATCTCTGAGAAGGGACCTTGCAAAATGAAGCAATTCTTATTAATCATAATAATAACCATTTTTTCTGGACCTGAGACTCTGGTAACAAAGTTTCTCATCATCTGCACAATCTGCCTATGTCATATTTGTCTTATTATATAACCTGATAATACTACCAGTAAAATGGAATAGATTAATGTTGAATCTAAATTACAAAACATTTTACCATATTTCACAGTAAAAAATCTACGCTTTGTAGTGAAGATAAGTTTTAAAATCCATAAAAATTCTCCCTCAAATTGGGATTCAAACTGGAACCCTCTTAACAAGTCATCACTAACTGCAGCACTACCAAATCCAATCGTATGCCATTTACTTTCATTATCCACTGCTCCCTTCACTCTCATATGTACATAAAACAATTCTCTTATGCTTCAATCTATTCAACACACCAAACTTGGTCAAATTGAATATAGTTTTAGTATTTCTCACACAATTTTACCCTAGTCTAGACTCCTTTAATCAAACCCTTCATTATGGCAATAATCTTGTTAAAAGACTCTGGTTGTGGATTGCTTGCCAGATTCTGTTAAATTTTGATGGTTAGTGGTACCATTACTGAAGATTGCTAGGATTCTTTAAAATGGCCACCAAACTTTTGTCATAACCCCACAATAGTTAACTGGTAGGTTCATTAATAAATCAAAACAGTTGATGATCAAAAATGTGTGTAGTTTTCAAAAATTACTCTTCAGAAACTAATGTACCAGAATGTTTCGTAATGAACAGGCATCAGAACTTCCAAATCCTTTAAGAGAAGCTTGCTCATTTCTTGTAGGTAGGCACACACTCATGGCAATCTTTCACTATCCCCCAATAAAATAAGTAATAGATATTCAGCTCATGATGGAGAAAAGCAAAGTCTATTCCTAACATCGGAATTTTGATATCAACAGACTGAGCGTGGTGGGTGAACGGTTAACATTTTGGTTTCGCATTCGGGAGGACGCGGGTTCGAATCCCTGTCCGGGCATCCAGATGTGGGTTTTCCATGGTTTCCCCAAATCACTCCAGGTGAATGCCAGGATGCTTCCTTCAAAAATGCCATGGCTGAATTCCTTCCTGTTCCTTGTCCTCAGTCCCATCCCATGACCTTAGCCGTCGACGAGGCGTAAAGCAATAAGGAAAAAAAAAAGGATGTCAACAGATGATCAGACACATCAAGATATACATTTTAAGTCCACGCTCTCATTGTTACTAAAAAATATTAAAGTCCACTAGTTACATATTTCATTGCTCGACTTGTACACATATGTCTGCTCGCATGGGAGACTGATAAAATAATGTGCTGAACAAAGGAAACATGGCCACTTATATACTGGCTAAATGTGGGAATCCCTTTCTTAAGCTGCCAACTTACGTGAATCTAGCTGAGAATTTGATATTTTGTAGCCTCGGTTTTTCTCATTCTTTTGTTCTCTCACAACTTATGACCTAAATGGCTTCATTTAATAGTTATAGATTTCTAAAGTTTAAAATCGGACAATCATGAATAACTTTAAAATTATTTCACCTCCTTGAAGATTCTAGTATCAAATCACTCCTTAAAATTTTCCTGATCTTCTGACATATGGGGCTTTACTGAACTCTTTCTATTTTGGGAGAAATTCTTGTTGAACTGAAACTACACTCTAAAATTCCTTCTTTGCTGTCATAATGAAGTAATTACAAAAGCCTCTAGAATTTATTTCTCCTGAACCACAACTCTCTTTGAGATAGGGAAAATAATTCCTTAAAAAAAATTCCTCTATCTCCTAATATTTTTCTCTTACCCTTAAAGACATTCTTTATCATTTTCTACTGATAAATGTGTTGAGTGAGTTATTCGATCTCTTACCTCACTCAACGAGGAAATACTGATAATGGAAACTGTGATCTTATTTTTAGCCCTTAAATTTTGACTTAATCAAAGCACTAAAACCATATTCATGATCTGCGAATTTATCACCTGAATATAAATTTAACCATATAGATCAACCTTTTACAAAATTTACTATCTTTATTTATCTAAAAAGCCCACTTAAATTCTGACTATGGAGTCTATTATCATGAGGGGGAACCCAAAATTAACAGAATTGCAATGCTGCGCATTGCGTACTTGAAGTACCCTGTTGCATCGCCAGAGGGCTGTTGTAGGACATCTGCTGAGTCATTCCGCCAAGCAGCGTCACCCAACAGCAACTAGTATGGTTTCTCTGGCAGTTATTTGTATGTGTATATATGCTCTTAGTAAAACTCAAGTGTACGAATAGTATTCTAGTTTAAAATGAGAGAGATGGCCATTGAAGATTAGCCCCTTTCTGGTCGCCCTTCAACTGCTTGAAGCGAGGACAACATCAGAAAAATCCTTAATCTTATCAATGAAGATAAACACAGGACAATCAACCAACTCAAGGACTTATCTGGGATGTCCTGGAGTTCAATTGAGAACATTTTGAATTTTCATTTGGGGATGTGAAGAGTGGCAACAAATTTTGTGCCGAAACTTCTCACCAGAGATCAAAGTGGTCATCACATTCAAGCCTGTCGTGAAATGAAGGATGCGTTCAAAAACAATCCAAAAACTTTCAACAGAATCATCACAGACGATGAGTCATAGTGCTGTGGGTATGATCCAGAGAGTCAACAACAGTCAAGTCAATGGAAGTCAACTGGCTCAATTTATCCAAAAAAGGTCATCAGGTAAAATCAAATGTGAAGACTTTTTTTGACATCAAAAAGGGATCATACATTCAGAATTTTTCCCTAGAAACTAGACAGTAAACCAACAATTCTATTTGGGAGTTATGAAAAGGCTGCATGGAAGTTTGGTGGCTTTGTGGAATTCCAGTGAGTGGTTCCTGCATCATGACAATGCACACATGGCTCTCAATGTTCGCCAGTTTTGGCCTCAGTGAAGATGACATCCTGACCCACACACCATATTCGCCAGATTTACCACCCTAGAACGTCTTCTTGTTCCCGAGGATGAAAAGGGACTTAAAAGGGAAGCGGTTCGCTGATGTCGAAGACATAAAATGCAATAACTGGACTGAATGAGGACAAATTTAAAGATTACTTCCAACACTGGAATGAACATTTGGACAAGTGCATTACCTAGTACCTAGAAGGAGATTAAGGTTGTAATAGAAAAAATGAAGGAAATACTCTGTATAAATAAATTCCGGTTATTTTTTGGTCTCCCTGTGCATTGTAATTGGGTTCTCATTACTAATCTGTCAGTGTAACAAAATTTAAGCTACATTTAAAACTGAGTGATCTTTCTTAATGAAACAAGTTTCCTTCCTGGTTGCAGCATCGTTGGCACATGGAATGAATGTCACTAAATTTACTATAACTTTTTTAATAAATTTCTCTGGCTATACTTAATACACCATAAAATACTCATAATTTTCTGCTTTCTTAGAGGAAAAAGTAAGCCAATTCACATTTAACCTTCCTAAAACTTAAGCTCCGTATGTTCCTGATTGGTATCGAGTCTCTAAAGTGGTTTATTATTATGAAAATGGTTATAGAAATGATTTGCTATATGACTGGTATAAAATAAGTTTCTTTCTGATTCATTTAGGAGATATTGTGGATATATGAGAACTTTCTACATTCCTTCCCTGAAATACACATCTTTTTCTAAAATTCTATGCACTGCTTCTAGCATGAACCACAAATACTTAAGTCCTGAATCTTCCAAGGTAATATATGAAGCTTTTCCTTGAAATAGGCCTCTCCGTAACTTGCAGCATGCATCCAGCCACAAATACCTATCAGCATGGACCAAGCTAATAATTATACAGAAGTATTGTCAAAAAATTACCTGGCAATAACATCTCCTGAAAGATATTGGAAACGAAACCTGGGAGAGTAGAAACAGTCCACAGGAATGATTAAATGGAAAATTTCACAGAAAAAAGATAATATTCACATGGAAATGGAACTAAGATCATAATTTTTGGGCTTGTTGAGAGGAGTCAAGTGAAAGGACACATAGAAAGGTGAAGAATGTCAAAAGGGCTTAGTATTGTGAACCAACTAATGAATGAAAATGGCACAGCAAAAGAAAAAAATATTGACAAAGTAAGCAACAGAAACACCACCAGACTCTCCAACCAGTGAAGGATTTTGAATCATTTTCCTATTTGTCCTGTCCAGTTGAGTTTGTTATCAAATGATGTGCCAAATTATTTACATTTCAAGTCTTTAGCAAATAATTCATTCTCAAGCTTATAATTATAATCAACTTTAGTTTTTATATAAGAGTGGAGGCATTATCAGCATTGGATATAATGTTCTTGGAAAACAAGCCGACACTTGACAATGGTGGCAGAGGATATGACCGCCGAAAAGTTGCGCTTTACAAACATTCTCACTCGGCTAGATTCTCGAGAACATTTCATCTATCAACTTTAGTTTTCGAATTGTGTACCTAACAAACTGACTCTTTTATGCATGTATCTTCACACCAAATTGAGCTACCCAGTTAGATATGCTGTTCAGATTACCCTGCACCCATTCAAAGTATTGTTCCATTTTGGTCCTATATAACATTATGTCATTTGCAAACAACCTGACTTCTATACGGTATATTGGCCATCCTTCCGCAATTGCTTGTTACACAATTGGGTATTTGACTAATTCTTGAAAATGGTTTTAAATTGTTTATTGGTACACGTTATTCACAGAGTGAAGAGATTTTTAGACGGCAGTGCATTATTTTGCGTAAAATTCAAAGTTAAAATTTAAAGAATTTAAAAGCCCGCCAAAACACTCCTTCGCTGCCTGGCGCGTGCATTGACAGTCGTGACGTCACACGTCTGTAAACTCTGCCGCTGCGAATAGAGCGTTTCCTATTACCCAAGCTTTCAATTATTTTTATTGTTTGTTGCTGGTTACTTCTTGTTATTAATGAAAGTTCGTTTTGAATATAAAGGCGAAAACAATTTGTAAAAGCCTACAGCGGAAAAATATTGAAAGTAGACACCTTATTTGTGGGGCTAGCTATAGAAACAACCACTGAGTTTTATTCTGTGGAGCTTAAAAATGCGACAAGGTCACTTACGATATTTCAACCAATGCCCCATACAGCTGATGCCTTTTCTAACGTCATATTAATTAATTTTAAAGTTTAATTTAATTGCATTGGAGCACACGCTCTGGTGGCAATTTCCCTACACACCCAACTTCCCCCTATCCTGCACCCACCTAAGATTTTCTGTGAAGCTCATTTACACCGCGATTTCGTAGAGTTAAATGTAATACGTTGTTTAAGGCGAGAATTATTATGGTTAGGGTCCTAAGGTTCGATCCTAGCTTCGGAATATGTTCAGTTTGTTTTCTTTTGTCATTTTCTTTGGATACTAGTTGCTGTTTGTTGCATCGCAGAATTATTTTTCCCAAAAGCCCACCGAAACATCAATTTATTTTTTTAATTTTTTTTTCTGAAGGCTTCACAACAAGTGAATTACAACCGTTTGAAACAACCAAAGAAGATTGCAAAAAGGAAATTGGACGTTACTTGAACACCATAAACAGGTTTTTTTTTTCGGTTGTATCTTAAAGTAAAAATTCCAACGAAAAGGACACAACGCGTTCCGGAACTGTTGCAAGATTTCCACAAGTGATGTCACTTCTAAAATAAATTCCCTTATTCGCCGCTGTGCACCTGTATTTTTTGCATGATATTCTCTCTCTGGCAAGTTTAAAAATTAAAAGTTTTGATGTATGGTAGCAATTTGTTTCAAATGCTTGTATGTCGCTTAGCAACTATTATGAATTCTTCGAATAAAAACATAGTACTGCAATAAACAGCAAACAAAAATGGAAAAAATGCACGCAAAAAATATTATCCCAACCAAAGTTCAAACGTAGGACGTTCTGAATTCCATTACCACTCTTCAGTCACACAGCTATCAGGACACTACCTCTTAATTGCTTCTCTTTATGATAATAGCAAACACTTCACAGTTTCTTCGTGCGAGATGAAGTGAAACGAGGTAGGTAAATGAATAAACAAACAAATTCAGTTTCATTGACAAAAAAATATTATTTATCCATAAGCCTTAATCTGCAATTAAGAAAAATGGCCCACAACATCCAGTTGTTCTGAGCGTGCTGAGTGAGCGGTTAACGCTCTGGCCTCGCATCCGGGAGGACGCCACACAGTGTGATATTTCCTAAATCTAGAGGTACAAAAGCCAGTTTTGATAATAGTCTACACAGGCAGAATAGTTATTTATATTAAAAGTAGATAAACCACATTACTCGGAACAAAGGTTTATTTTCCACGAATTCACTCCTAACAATAGAAAAAATAGTTTGAACAAAGGGGTTCATGTGATCCACTGATCAAGCACTCCAGTCCGCTGCGCCATTTGACTGAGCTTGGTCAATGATTACGTTGTGTTTCTGTGTGTTAGTAGTGACTTGTGTGTTTCTGTTGCTTTTGGCGATCCTCAAGGTAAGTTTACACATGCTTTTTCCATGATACATTAGCATCATTAAAACAGAGCGAGATTATTTTTAATTAAAAAAAAACTACTGAGCCAATTTCATGTTGCATTATAGTTCATTATACCACATTATATCGGTCTCTTGCTATATTTATTTGAAAGAGCTGCTTATTAGCTTCAAGAAATATCTTCATTTGTTTGCGCATATTTGCGACACCAATACAACGTTTCTTTATTTTCACTGCACAAGTTTCGCGTACAGAATTTTTCGACGTATGGTTTGCTAATGCACAACAATGAATCTCTAACTTTCAATTTAAATATAAATGAGTCTCAAATTAAAGCTGTTACATTTTTAAGCTCAGCAGAATAAAAGTCAGCGGTGTTTTCTATAACCAGCCCCACAAATAAGGCGTCTATTTTTGATATTTTTCCGCTGTAGGCTTTCACAAATTGTTTTCGATTTTGTTTTCAAAATGAAATTTCATTAATAACAAGAAATGACCAGCAACAAACAATAAAAATAGTTGAAAACTTGGATAATAGAAAACGCTCCTTTCCCAGCCACAGCGTTTACAGACGTGTGACGTCACTCAAACGACCACCTATCCTAGAGCGTTTTCTGTCACGTGACCAGAGGTAAGAAAAGTATAATTTTTATTTCGCTTTTTTATTAAAAATAATCCACTTTTCTTTTCAAAATTGAAAAAATTAGCTTCCTGAAGCATTAATCTACGAGATTGAGCTCAATTTATAATATTTTTTAATACTGTCAAATAGCCTATTGTAAATGAAAACACCATCTATTAGTAACTGGTTTTATTCATATAGGTTCAGACGCTTTTCGCCCTTGTGTGTGGGGCATCGTCAAGGTTTTACTGTTCATGAGACAAAAAAGTGTAAATTTCAATAGATTTTGAAACAGTGGTATGGTTATCTCCAAAAAGGGTAACAATAGCTATTCTCATAGTTATGTGGAAACATAACTACAGTTCAGATCAAAAAAAGTGCAAATGGAGCTATTCCTGACTACCATGTAACTGCCACAACCATAAGTCTCACTGACGATGCCCCATTCCACAAGAGTGAAACGCGTCTGAGC
Source organism: Vandiemenella viatica (assembly GCA_031002005.1). Lineage (NCBI taxonomy): Eukaryota > Metazoa > Arthropoda > Insecta > Orthoptera > Morabidae > Vandiemenella > Vandiemenella viatica. The sequence continues at coordinate 127,932,918 of CM061920.1, forward strand.
CTAAATGAATAATAGACGGTGTTTACATTTACAACCTGACTTCTGATAATAAACCATTAACACCACCATTCATTAGAATATTGACTAGCAATGGTTGCAATATGCTACCCTGTGGCACTCCCATTTTCACCTTCAATTGATTTCTTCTATCCAGCACATCACTTTTTTCATCCAGTTCAATAATTTTTTTAGCACCATTTTATAGATCTCTGTGAAATGCCTGAGAAAGATCTGGTGGCATCCCTTGTACTTTCCATCTAAAATATCTTGCATATAGTCCTCTTGTAGAACTTCACATGAATATAATTGCCTAAAGCCATGTTATTGATTTCCTCCCAGACATTTCTGATGTGGTTGCATATTAATCTCTCTATTAATTTACCTACCACAGATGCCAAACTGTCTGGCCTGTAATTTTCGACTCTGTGTCACCACTCCTTAATGTACTGGTAATACATTTTCTAGTCCTCTGGTAATCTTCACATATCCAGACTCAATTTAAATAATGTTTCAAGATAAGGTACAATAAGGTATAATGTCAGATCCTGCTGTCTGTAAAACATCCACAGTAATGTGATCTATACCAGCCCCTTTTATGATTTTTTTTTTTTACACCCTCCCATTTCTGAATCAAATACCCTAATGATCTCATTAGACTAGTTACTTAATGTCTCTGCCTTTTTCAAATCCTCAATAACTTCTTTATCGTCCTTATCTATAATTGTCTCAACATTCTCCCTCCCCCTCAGTTTCCTAACAAAGCCATAGAAAGATTGTGATGGAGCCTTAATGTCTAATGTAAAATGTGGCCATCTCCCTACACACCCCACATTCTCCTTTCCTCCTTCAATCTACTTTTGCCCTCTACTAATATTTACTTTAAATTGCTTCATTGTTTCTGGTAAATTATTCATTACTTCTTCAGTCCTTTACACCCTTTCCTAGGAATGAAATTTTCCCACAACCTTATGCCTGAAATCAAGTGCCAGCTTGAGGTCATGGTCAACCTTACCCTTCCAAGCACCTCTCTTAATTTTCCCTCCAATATCTTTCCATGCTTCATCAACAGCATAGGTCTTGTACACTCCCATGCCTCTCTTCATCCTCCTCCTATCCTCCAATGAATCCCACTCCAGCTTCTTTATCATATTAGTTCCCGATTCTATTCTGCGGTAATTTCCAAAGACAAATCTGGCAGCCCACCTCTGCACCCCCTCCAACTCCTGTATTTGATACCAAAAATGTGGATCCCAAACTACACCACCATATTCCAGCAGTGGTCTGACTAAAAGTTTTATACCACAATTCCATTACTTCTCTAGTCCATCACTCTTTCCAACAGGTGAAGGATTTTGAACCATGTCCCTATTACTTGTCCAAAGTGTTCTGCCCAGTTCAGTCTGCTATCAAATGTTATTCCAAGGTATTTACATTTCTAGAATTCAATAAGTAGCTCCTTCTCCACTTTGTAATCATAAACAACCTATAGCTTTCTATCCGTGTACCTAATAAGCTGGCTCTTCTATGTATTTATCTTTATCCAATGTTGACTCACCCGGCTAGTTATTCTGTCTAGATCACTGTGCAGCTATTTACAGTCTTCTATCAATTTGATCCTTTTATATAACATTATGTCATCTGCGAACAATCTAACTTCATTTAATACTGCATTTTTTACCCTAACTCTTCGCTTTCTACCTTTTAGGAATTCTTCTACCCAGCAAATCACCTTTTTATCAACTCCAATAATTTTTCCTTATTTAGCACCATTTCATAGCTCACACAGTCAAAGGCTTTTGAAAGATCTAGTGTTACACTATCAACTTGATCTCCCCTGTCCATTTCATCAGTGTGCTAGATAGTTTTTGTTTTTATCTTTGATTTTCCTGTGTAGGCGGTGAATCAGCAGTCGAGCTTCAACAGCCGTTACCAGCAGATGCCAACTTTTGTGTTTAATTTAAAGTGTAATAGATAGCTTTTGGTTTTTATCCTTAAATTTCTTATGTAGGTACTGAATCTACCAGTCGAGCTTCAGCAGCCATTAGTAGCAGTCGCTGATTTTTGTGTTTAATTTGTAGTTCTGTTTTTGTCTGTTCCATGTGACATGGCTTGTGCAATGTGTTCCGGTAGGCGTCTGGCTCTCGAACAGATTCTTAATACTATGGCATCTCTTCAAGCGCAGGTATGGAGCATCCTAGACAATGAGCAACAGTGCATCGAAGAAATTCTGCAGCCAACTGTAGTAGTACCAGAAAGTATGGATTTTCAAGTACCTGTTGCAGAAAACGCCTGGCATCATGTGGATCGGAGAAAGGTGTCAAAATTCCCAATCAGCCGTCAGGGAAATGATATCTTGCCACTAAGTACTGCGTTTTCCATGTTGCAGGAGGCTGAAGATTCGAGTGTGAATGGCCCAGAAGTGCAGCAGGGAAGATTTGCTCGCAGACCCTGAGCAATGCCAGGAAAAGGTTTACTGGTCATTGGCAGTTCCAACATCTGACGTCTGGAGAAACCACTATGGGAACTTGCCGTGAAGAATGGTGCAGACCCTCATACTAACATTCATTCTGTTTGTCTTCCAGAAGCAACCATACCGAGTGTCATGGAGGCCATTCCAAAAGTGATTAGAGAATCAACCTGCCGTCTGTTAAGAGTAGCTTGCACATCGGTACTAATGACTTGTGTCATGTTTCTGTTCCATATATACACAGACCAGTGACATTAATGTGACCACCTCTCAAAAACCAGAATAACCACCTTGGGCAGAGCGGACCGCTGCGAGGCGTGCAGGAAGAGAGTCAATTGGGTTTCTGAAGGTGCTCACTGGGATATTGAGCCATGCTGACTCCAGTGCTAGATTACGCGGTTGAGGATCCATGGCGCGAACAACCCGATTGAGGTGGTCCCACAGATTCTTGATTGGGTTTAAATCCAGTGAGTTTGCTGGCCAGGGGGTAAGGTAAGCTGATCCTGGTGCTCTTCAAAACATGCACATACACTGCGAGCTGTATGACACTTCACATTGTCCTGTTGGTAGATGCCATCATTCTGAGTAAAAATTATTCACATGTAGGGGTGGACATGGTCCGCAAGGACAGATACGTACTTGTGCTGATCCATCGTGCCTTCCACAATGATGAGTTCACCCAGTGAATACTAGGAAAACATTCCCCAAACCATAATGCTCCCTCCTCCACCCTGGATCCTTCCGGAAATTGTTGCAGGGTGTTTGTTTTCAGACGTTTCACGCTGTATGCGCCTGTTGGATGGAACATAAAACATGATTCATCGGAAAAAGCCACCTGTCGCCACTCTGTGGATGTCCGGTTGCAGTACTGGCGTGCAAATTCCAGCCTTCGTCGCCGATGAACAGCAGTCAGCATAGGTGCATTAACCAGGTGTCTGCTGCAAAGGCCCATGCGCAGCAACGTTCGCTGAACAGTTGTTGAGGATACACTCTTGGTAGCCCCTTGGTTCATCTGGGCGGTCAGTTGCTCAACAGTTGCTTGTCTATTTGCCCGAACCCATTTCCGTAGCCTTCGTTCGCTTCTGTCATCTATACATAGCCCGTGGTGCACCACATGTTCCACGCCGCTGATTTTGAATAGTGCCATTTTGCCATGCATGGTATACTTTCACCACGGCGGCATGTGAACAGTTCACAAAATTAACCGTTTCCGAAATTCTTCCACCCTTGGCCCGAAAGCCAATAATCATGCCCTTTTGGATGTCGGATAAATCGCTATGTTTCTGCATTACACCAACGATTGAAATGCTTTCCAATGCCCTAGGACATCCTTTATATACACTCCACTGTAATGTGCTGTCATTTGCCTTCTGTGATTGGTTATTTCGCGTTGAAGTCGAAAGTAGGTGGTGGTCACATTAATGTGACTGGACTGTGTAGTTAAATCCATGGACAAGTTGGTCCAGAAGGCGTATAAAGCTGCGTGGGAAAATTCGGTTTCATTGCAGTTCTCAATTTGTAGTGTTGTGCCGCGCATCGATTGTGGGGAGGGCGTATGGTGGAAGATTTTTAATTTGAATTGTAATTTGCAGGAGCTGTGTTACAGAAACAACTAGGGCTTTGTCAACCTTCGACCGATGATAGCTTCCAGCTGGGATGCATTTGACAAGTCGGGCTTCCACTACACACCGAGAATTGCAACCAAGGTGGCTACTAAAATATGGAACCGCCTTGATATGAATTATCTTTTAGGAACACTGTGAGGCGTGGGGATCCTTCAGTTCAACAAAGAGGATGTGCCGATAACCTAGATGCTGGTGCTGGTAAATACGGAGCGAATAATTTTAATATTACAGGTCCAAATACTTCACCTGTTTCCCATCAGAATGCAAATATGAAAAATGCGAATTTAGAATCCACAATTAACAATACAAAGTATATAAGTATAATGGTCCTAAATTGTCAGAGTATTAGAGGGAAACTAGCAGATTTTCCCGCCACAGTTGCGACTAATGATGTCGATGTAATACTAGGAACCAAACGCAGGTTGACGACAGAGGTTGAATCTAGTGAAGTATTTGGCCCTCATTTCAATGTTTTTTGGAAGGACAGAACTGTCTCAATGAGCAGGGGTGTATTCGTGGCCATAAACAAAACCATAAATTGCTCCGTCGTAACTGAAAATTTTTGTGAGTTAATATGGGTCAAGGTAAAAATTGGTTAAAATTTAAAGTTCGTAATCAGGTCATTTTATCGACCTCCGGATTCTGATTTGGCTAACACGGAATACTTCAGAGAGTCATTTAGTAATATTTACAAAAAATTTCAAGGACACATATTGATCGAGGGTGGTGAGTTTAACCTACTCTCGGTTAAGTGGGACACATACACATTCAGGTTGGGCAGAAGAGATAGGTTAATAACATTCCTGGAATCATTTGCAGAAAGATCTCTTGAACAGATGGTCGAAGAGCCAACGCTGTGTGACAAAGATTCCTCATCCATTCTGGATCTTTTTCTTATTAGCAAACCTGATATTGTAGATAAAGTTTGTACAGAAGCAGGCCCGCCGTAAGCGGGCGTGTAAGGCGTGCACCGCACGCAGGCGGCACATCAAGGGGGGCAGCAAAACGAGTGATCGACAGTCGATGCCCCGCGATAGTTGCCACTCCATTGTCGCTGCGTTGATTGCAGCGAATTATGTACCAGGCAACGACCACCAAAGAAACCAAAGGCAGTGCGTTCGGCCGGAAAGGTCATGGCCTCAGTTTTCTGGGATGCAAAAGGCATTCTGCTGATAGATTATCTTCCTACTGGCCAAACAATCACAGGGCAATACTATGCAAACCTCCTAGACCAATTACAGGAAAAGATACGCGAAACAAGGCCTGGTTTGGCAAGGAAAAACGTTATCTTTCATCAGGACAACGCTCCGCCGCACAAAAGTGTTATTGCCACGGCAAAACTTCATGAACTGAAGTACAAATTGTTGCCACATCCACCTTATTTGGCACCATCAGACTTTCATCTACTCCCCAAGCTCAAAAATTTCCTCGGTGGATGGAGATTTTCTACAAGGGAAGAACTGACAGCCGAATTGGAGAGGTATTTTGCAGGCCTGAAAGAATCTCATTTTGGAGATGGGATAAAGGCATTGGAACATCGCTGGACCAAATGTATTAGTCTACAGGGAGACTATGTTGAAAAATAAAAGCAGTTCCAACGATGTAAGATACTTAATTCTAATACATTCCGAGAACTTTTCAAACCACCCTCGTATAGCCTACTAACTGAGATTCACATGAATATCTTTGTCTATCGCCATCTTGAAAACCACTTATGTTCCTCACACAAACTTCTAATAAGATTGCATATTATTCTCTCCAATAGTTTACCTACCGCTGATGTCAAGCTGAATGGCCTATAGTTTTCGACCCTGTTTGTCACCCCTCCTTTATGGACCGGTACTACTATCGCACTTTTCCAGTCATCTGGTAAACAACAAGTATCCAGACTCAAATTAAATAATGTTTCAAGGTAATGTACAATGTCCCATCCTATTATCTTTAAGACATATATAGTAATATTAGGCGAAACCGAACAAGCCTATATATAGGCGAAACCGAACGAGCCGTAGCCGTGATGATACGTGAACATAAGAGTCACACCTGCCTGAGGCATCCCAAGAAATAAGCTATTGCTGAATGACAGATGAAAGAAGAACATGAAATACTGTGGGAAAATACAAGAGTTCTAGCTAGAACTGGAGCTAATCTACCAAGAAAAGTAAGAGAGGCTACTGAAATATTCAAACACCCAAATAACCTCAACAAGGATGGTGGTTATGGTCTTAGCCAGGCTTGGAAATGTGTGTTAGATAAATAACTAACTCTGTACCCACAGATATTAAATCATAAACAGCATCTCTGGATAATCGACAGTACAAATATGTAAACAACTAACCACGCCAGTCTCCAGCAGGTCCAAGTCTGTAGCAGATTAGGCAGACGGCCCCTGAAGAAGATCTAAGCCTTGGTTGAAACATCAGGAAGATGAGGAAGGAGGAGTATTTCAATCCAGCGTGAATCCCGTAAGCAAATTATATTAATATGACGGCTGCGAAAACAACAAAATCTTTTATAATAATATTCTTCATAAACTCATCCTTAGCCAGTTTCTTTGACATTATTAATTCCTTGGTTAGTTGTTTCATGACTTCCCTACTGCCTTGCTGTTTCCTAACTCTGTTGTGTTCTTGTCTCACCTCCCTGTTATAGTATGAAGGTTCTGTACTTCTCTTTCTTCTCTGTTTTGGAATAAACATTTCTTCTACATTTTTTTATTATTTCCTTAAACTCTTCCTACTTTGTCTCCAATGAACTTGTGCCAATCTTCCATTTAATAAAATTAGTCCTGAAATATCATTTCAGTTCCAAGATTTGTGCCTTTTTATAATTATATCTATTTCCCTGTTCAAAATTCTGGCCACTAGTTTACTGAATCCCCTTATATCCATCAGGACTGCATTGTGATCACTTATTCCTTCAGTTACTTGGCACCCGATTAGGTTATCATCCAGATTAATTAGAAAAATATCCAACATGTTTTGTCCCCTCGTTTTTTTGCTCAACCACCCATTTAAAGACTCCTTCCTTTACTAAGGTATTTGCAAATCTCTGTTCCTTAGGGTTATTAATATTATTTCCTACCCAGTTGACACCTGGTAAGTTCAAATCCCCACCACTAATGACCATTCTATGTTCACTTCTGAACTTTGAATATGAATTTAGTTTCTCCCCAAAAGACCCTCATCTTTATCATTCATTCCGCTATGGTAAGTAGCCAACATCCTGACTTTCCAAAAGACCCTCATCTTTATCATTCATTCCACTATGGTAAGTAGCCAACACCCTGACTTTTTCTTTTTTATTTCCCCAGAAGTCTACCCCAAGTATCTCATGGTCATGAACTCTGAACATCAGTGAACTGTAATAGTCTTTGCTAACCAGTATGAATTCAGATCCCCCAGTTGCTCCTCTATCTCTGCAGTACATTCTGTAACCATCGGGAAAAACATCATTGTCTAGTACTCCTTCTTTTAACCAGGACTCTAGCCTTATAACTACTTGAGGTTCATGTATCTCTATTGTGTTTACAAACTCCATTACTTTGTTCATTATACTTCTAAAGTTTACCAGTAACACTCTTATCACAGGCTTTGTGATATTTCAGCACTAACATTCACCTTCCCAGATGTGCCCCTTCTGTTATTGTTTCAAAAACTTCTTCTATTTCTTTAGTATTAGTGATTTTTCTAACTATGGATCTACACTCAGTACCTCTATGATTATCTATTTTTATCCCCTCACCAGCAGCCCTTAATCTAAAAAAGGCAAAGTCCTGACACCGTCACCACTGGAAGTGGGCTCCCTCACGGCCCTAGCCAACAGCTCAGAAAGTTTCACTTTCCCCTCCTATTTAGGTGTAGGCAATGCCTAGTGAAACCCCATCTACCAAATGGTCTCCACAGACACAACCCCATGACAGAACTAATGCTGTTACCAAGCAACATCTCCCTTTCCACATGTACCCGCCTCAAAGCGTGGTTCAATTGCGGCTGGTCATGGTAATTTAGGACTTGCCTGAGGTCCACCCTAGTGTGCTGTGCCTCCTTCAATACTCTCTTCAGCTCACTCTCTACACTATAATTGGCATTTTTATTGATTCTGTTCCCCGCACCTCCCACTATCACTACCCTATCCTTGGTGAAATCCTTACAAAGTGAACCTATATCCTCTATTACCTGATCTGTAAACTTCCATCAGCAAGTTACTACATGAAGTATGTGCCAATATTTGTTGCAAGAGAATGAATGTGTATTTCACACTTTAGATTATAGAGCATAAACATCTGAAATTTTTCAGAAAGATTTTTCTCTGATGTTTAATAATCTCTAATTATGGCTAAATATTTTTTATTTCATGTTCATTTATAATTAGTCCATCTGTACTCTTTAATTGTTTGTTTGAAAGTATTCTTAATGAAACTTCAAATATTGTTTATTCAGTGAGCTAACAGTACTTCTGATCCATCAAAAAAAAAAAAAAAAAAAAAAAAAAAAAAAAAAAAAAAAAAAAAAAAAAAAAAAAAACTTATCAGCATCTTCAGCTAATTCATACAAGCAATATGAATCATAGTGGAACACTCCAATTAGGTTAATGTTTGATGTTAACATGTTATGAGCCACAGAGTTGAATGCTTTATTATTTTAACTGACTGCACAAAAAGCCAAAATGCATGTATAATTTATTAGATATTTACATTATTTTTTAAATAATAAGGATTAATGTCTATGTCAGATCACGTATAGTGGAATTTATATCAGCATCCTGTCAAATACAGACTGGTGTTATTTCGTTGCTTCTGCTTTATAATAGAAACTAGCATTTGCCCGCTGCTTTGCGCGCATGTCCTTTGGTATAATTTAGAAATTGGTAGTCCTATCATTACCTTCACGCCACAATATGATGATGGATTCTTATAGAACTCAACGAAACAAATCAAAAGTAAATAATAAAATTTTTTGATATCTCGCTAGGTTCTCGAGCTATATTGGCTCAAATATTACGTAGGTAGGCTGATATGCTACCTGGACCAGAAGGGTAATTGGAAGTGCCATAGCTTTATAATTTTCAATACCCATTTTTGAATACATACTTCTCTACAAAAAGTGTACATAAAAGTAAAAAGAAACGTACTCTAAACCTGAGATGACAGATATTTAACGATGTGGTACAGAATTAATTGTACAGAACAGCCATCTCCAATATGTTATTCACGCCAAATATAATATCGAAGTAAAGAACAAAATCTTTCGATATCTAAGTTAGGTTTCTAAATATCTTAATTCAAAATATTTCTAAATTCATGACACAGAGGGAAGTATTACTGCTTGTCCAGCCCGCACATCATCCTAATCACATCACTTTAGACATAACGTATCGCTAAAACTAAATGTCTCATATTCTTGCATAAGAATGCTCCTGGCCTCATTTTAACAAATTAACAAAACCTTTGACACATGATATGGCTGGAAGTAAGTGAAATGTCGAAATGTCTCGCCTTAAGAATACATCGTAAAATTACAGTGCCTCAGAATTTTTTCTTCTGACACAGGCCACATTTCGACCTAACCTCACAATCTATGTGATGCCTACTATATCTCCAGCGAAGTCTGGAAACGACTCATTGAATTATATAAAAAGGCATCACCAAATTGCAGCACAAATGGAAATTTTTCTTCTGGTACAACCAGTGTATTATGGCCGAAAAATCAAGTGAGCTTAAACTATTAAAGAAACCTTAAAACCACAAAATATATATGAATCGTGTAAAAATATGGATAGGTGCAAACTTTGTTATTATCCAACGAATATGCTTTATTAAATACATCCAAGGAATTTATTCACATAATTGCATCTTGAAAACTTCCAGCATTCTTAAATTCAATGTTACAGAGTGCAGAAACTATCTTTGGCGTGAATAATGAATTTGTTCCACGTTGCTGCCGTCAAAAACCCAATAGCACATTATAAGTTCCAACTCTAAGGCGATAAAAGCTTCAACTTTACAAAATTAGGGACATGATGGTTATATTTTAATAAAATGAACAGTTTATTCTACCATGAGCAATATTATTACAGAATATTTGCACATAAGAAATACGTACCGTTACCTGTTAATGTTTATTGTAGGCACCATTGTTTGAGAAAAACTAATTTCTACATCATTATCACACATTAGTGGGTTTCATTAATATTGTACGGCATTCAGCGAAAATTTAAAAACATGACGTACCAGAGACAAAATTTGTTAACTGTCAAAGATGTTAATAATCATGGCAATTTTGCTTTTATAAATTATGTATTAATGACATTTGATACATTTGAGTCTCATATTTCATTAATATTAATGTTTTAAATTTCGGATAACAGATTAGATAAATAGCCGAAGTCAAGAAACGAAACATGGTCCGAAAAAAAAAGAGATTGTGATTTTATTGTCAGTTTTTCTGCAAGGAGTGAACATCACAACTACAGTGTGATCTATTTATTATAATTACCAATCTAGAAATGAATTTAAATATTTTCTCCTTCAGTTGGTACATATAAGTCATTAGCTATTTCTGCAGATTTTCATTTAGACCATTAGCTGTAAATATTTGAAAACACCATCCTAATTGCTGTGGTAGTTTCTGTGCGGATCCCGTTCAAATAAAGAGACACATGCAGCTTGCTTACAGACTTATAATAGTATAAATTTACTTCTTCCGGGTACATTTAGCACAAACATAAAATATATGTTTTCTTAAACTCTTAATTTTTAGTATGACTCTTTTTGCTATGTAATTCCTGTCTTAAGTGCAGAATGTATACATTCACATATAGCTAGTCAAACTAATAAAATCATATTTCACTTACAGTCTGACTTGGTAAGTTATGTTCCACAACAGTCTTTGTAGCATCTTCTGTTGACTGAAATTCACATTTTACATGTGCAGGAGGAAATCTTCCATTTCCATCAATATCTATCCAGTAAACACTTGGTTTTGTATAACCAAGTGTGCTAATTCTTCACATGTTTTTCTATGAATTGCTGGAAAAGAAATGTTTATACCTATCAGAATTATAAAACAAAGTGTTGTTAATTTGTTAAAGGAAATGTATTAACTGAACATATTCTTAAACTATTATTGAAATATTTTGATGGAGCTATTTCTTACACACCTTCATCTCATGAATTTTTGCTTCATATTCTTTCAATTACTGAAATAACCTGTTCAGCATATCCCCCATTCATTTATTCCAGTCTTTGACTCCCTCACCCACAAAAGACAAGTCTCCTAATCCCTAATACATGAAATTAAGGGCTAATTTGGATCATGGTAATTATTGGCAAGATACTTACACATTTCAAATATTGTCTACACCTGTCAATTGACTCCAATTTCTTCAAAGCCAGCACCTATATCACATCAGTTACTGACTGTGTTCCATACAGGATATAGCTGTCCTAATTTTTGGCCTGTCCAATCCTGTAATTGATATTCATCATGTAGGTACCTTATTACCATACTATTGTCTGACCAAAATTTTGTGTAGCAATTCCTTAATCTCCCTTGTACATCAACTAAGCACTCTATCTTTAGTAGCGTCTGCCTCACTTGTCCAATATGTTTTCAACAACTGAGTTTATAATCAAATAATATGCCACGATATTTACACTTAATGACTTAATGAGAAATTTCTCTTCCAACTATCTATTTACATATTGAGCTGACGCTTTAGAAATTCATCTTTATTCTGTGTTTACCTAACACACAACCCCTTTACACAAACATCTCCCTTTCTAATCCTGCTATTTGGCATTACATCATCTGGAAACAACCTAACTTCTGAATACAAATTACCAAAACGGTCATTCAGTAGAATAATGATCAACAGTGGTACCAATACCCTGTGTTGTTGAACTGATTAATAAATGGTTTACAGCTAATGGCTTGTCTTTAAACATTGATAAAACTCAGTATATGCAATTCAGTACATCACACAGATTAACACCAGATAAAGGCATAAAATTTGCAGGCCAGTCCATTCAAGAGGTAGAGAGTGTGAAAATTCTAGGTTTGTATATTGATCATAATTCTAATTGGAAAGTACATGTTTCTGACTTACTAAAGCAATTGGGTGCAGCCATGTTTCAATTCATACAATTTCAGCTATATGTAATCTCTGTATGAGGCAGCTAGTTTATTTTGCTTATTTTTACTCCTTATTGTCATAAGGAATAATATTCTTGGGCAATTCTACCCATAGAGACAAAGTGTTCAGAGCCCAAAAGCATGTAATAAGAATTATGTGTGGGGTTAGCAAGAAGTTAGGGATTTTAACATTAGCGTGTGAGTACATATACACATTAATGTCCTTTGTAGTCACAAATTATACTTTGTTTGAAACAAATAGTGAAATACACAACTATGGCACTAGAAGTAAAAATGATTTTCACAAGAATTACAAGTCATTGTCATTTGTACAAAACGGGGGTTGGATATTCAGGGATACATATCTTCAATAAGCTCCCAACACATATTAAATGTCTAGCAGATGATAAGAATAAATTCAGGAAAAAATTGAAAGAATTTTTAATTGACAACTCCTTTTACTCTGTCGAAGAATTTATTTCTAAGGTATCTAAAAAATAACTGCCAGTAGCTTGTGTAAATGTAGTTTACATAATTAATTTACCATATATGCTATGACTGTACATCTTCTGGTGTATGTATTATTATGTTATGGAATTGTTTAATGTACCATGTATGCTATGAGTATACATCTACTGGTGTACTTATTATTTTGTTTTGCAACTTTCCACATCCCACAGAGCCAGTCTCTTATATTGGGATCAATGGAAAATGAATGTATTGTATTGTATTGTTTGACTATTGTTTTTACTTCCATCTATTTTCATACCGCATTTCTCTTTGCATGACTCTCTAAGTCTAACTACTTATGAATTTATTCACCCAAACAGTAAATTTTTCATTCAGATCAACAGCTTACTCTATCAAATTCCTCAAAAAAATCCAGTCCCTTACTATCAGCCTATTAAACTGAAATTTCTTCCGAGATTCATGTGAATAATTCTCAGAAACCAAACTTGCTTCTTTATAACCACTTTTCTTTTGCCACATACATTTTTGATGTGGTTACATATAAAGGTACCCACCAATTTACCTAATAATGAGGAAAGTAATGATAGCAGGAAATTGTTACCACTTGCAGGAGATACAAAAAAAGGAGACTTTGTCAGTATGCAGTGTATATCCTTCAACAAAAGAATATGATATGTCAAGTACAGTACACCATTTTCTTCTTTGGATGAAAGGAATCCTGCCAATAATAATAATTTTCATGTCTGTTTGAATCTTTTTCATATGTTGGCACTATCTTGCTAACATATGTAACCAACTTTGGTTTTTCCACTTTCCCAGTCTTTAGAAAAGATACCTGCTAGCAATGGCAGAACTAGCGGGGTGGGAGGGGGCTAGGAAGCTCAAGCCCCCTCCCCCAAAAATATCTAGATCCACCCCAACATCGTAATTTTGTAGATTTTGAGACCTTTCTTTTTAGCTCTACTGATCTTGACTGGCATGACTATAAAGCCTACCCTAACCGGACTCAAGGACACCCCTCCCCCCCCAAACGAAATCCATTCAAGTCCCCCAGACCCAAATGAAATCTGCTCAAGCCCTTACCCCAAACGAAATCCACTCAAGCTCCCCAAACCAAAACCTGCTCAAGACCCTTCCAAACCAAAATCCTGGATCTGCCACTGCCTGCTAGAGTTAATATAATGATGGACAGTTAATAAGATTGTACAATTAAATTCTCAGGTTTTATTCACTGTTGAGATAATGGTAACTATTCTTAATAAATTAGTTCTGTTCAAAATTAAAAAGGTACATCAACATTTTGGATTCCTGAAACATAGTTAGTTGTGATACAGTAGAACAAACAACTATGTGCAATGAGTTTTAAACCTTGCATTTGTTTTTGTATTATCGCTGCAATATCCTCGTGACCAACCAGACACTGGATTTGATGCTGAATGTTTGTTGTAGCGGTAACAACAACTCTTTCAATGTGCCGGTGGTTTTGAGTTTAATTTAGAGATCTGAAACACACCGTGTTCATCTTGTGTCTTTGTTACTGGTTTCTGTGTTGGTAAGTTCTGTTGAATTTAGTATTTCGGTTTTTTTTTTTAAATTTCTTTACGTCTCTCAACAGCGAGGCCTTTAGAGACGGGAAAGGATGGGGGGCAAGGATGGGGGCAAGGAATGGGAAGGAATTCGGCCATGGCCTTTTGAAGGAAGCATCCCGGCATTTGCCTGGAGTGATTTGGGAAACCATGGAAAACCCAAATCTGGATGCCCGGATGGGGATTCGAACCGCCGTCCTCCCGAATGCGAGGCGAGAACGCTAACCGTTACACCGCCATGCTCGGTTAGTATCTCGTAACAATATTAGTCACTCCATCTTTCAAGACGCATACTTTGGAGGAATTCACTGTTAATTAATTTAATTTTTGTCTTAAAAAATTGTAACAAGGGTGAACCAAAGTATATATGTTGAATAGTTTTCATCTAAACTCAAAAATTTTAACTCCATACTTTGTGGAAATATATACAAACAAATTTATGCTCGTCACAGTTTGAAATATATTTAATCACGGATACAAGTTGGTAAAGTTACGTATGTGGAAATACATATTAATCTCTGCAATTATTTAGCGTAAAGAATATTAGTTAACAGAAAAATAATATTTCTTCATATATAATCATGAATGATAATACGAGTACTAGTAATGGTGTGGCAGGCAATGCTTGTAACAGCCTAGTTCTAGGGGTGGAAACAAATGTCATGTCACCAGAAGCAACTGAAAATGTTTTAAATGCACATAGCACTCCAACACATATGCAACAACATTTACCTCCATTTATAGGTTTCTCACCGTTGAGTGAAAATAGTTTAAATACTTTAACTGACCCATTAAGGAGTGAACTAGATGTAAAATCCCTTATATTAGGATTGTACTAAAAAATTGAAACACAATCCATTGAGTTAAAAAAAATCACCTGATCAACAGTCATTTGAAATCAAATCACTAAAAGCTCAAACAGAAGAACAATCAAATAAACTAGAACAACACTCTGTCACGATGGAGAAATGGTCGGTAGTTTTCCATTCGGCAATAGGAGACACCATGACAACAAAGTTGTAGAATATGAGTCAAGATGTTCAGCTACCAGTCAAATTTTGCAAAGCACAATCACTGACAAAATAGAAGAAACTTCATTATTTCTACAAAGTCAATTAACAGCCTCAAATCTTGACATTCAAAGACAGGTCACAGATAGATTTCAGGTGACAGAGGTACAACTAAATACATTTCATGGGGAAATACTCAGAAAAACAATACAAAAGAGATGAGAATATCGATAGTTGCAGAAACCAACATATTGACTTAATTTACTTGCAACACAGAGCTAACACTATACACCATCAATTGGAAGAAATATACCAAAAGGTGTTTACCAATAATAAAAAACTAAAGAATAGATTTTTGGAAACACAGAAAACAGAGGGTAAAATAAGGTAGCTATTGCAGTCAATAGGAAGTCTGCATTTACCCAGGGGAGTAACTGAGCATTTTGACACAGACAAATTTTCGGGTCAGGGTGCTAAACACACAGTCTGTTTTATAAAGAGTTTTGAACAGTACAGGACATTTAACCTGTCTGATGATATATTGAGGAAAAATTGGAAATGTAAAAAAAAGCTTGTTCAGTCGCGTTCTAACCGCACACAATTTTTGATGGGGGAAAATAATGAATTATTAGTAAATGAAAAAGTATTATGGGGACAAAGTTAGGGAACAAAAACCTATACTTTGGTTCATCAGAATAAACTATTTTTTGCGAGAGACATCAAACACATGTCTTCAAAAGGTTGACGTTTCATATGTGTATTTTTTTTAATAATAATATTAATAATAATTAAATGCACATGTTATTTATGTATTTAAAATGAAAATGAAATTATAATGTAACATTATTTGTAAAAAATACCCCAACATCAGCCATTATACATATGAACTGCTTTCAGAGCGCCAGGCTGAAACGACAAATCTAACAAATACAACACAGGCTATCCAGATAGTAACTTACGTTTGTGCCCAGTGTGGAAATGGGTGGGATCACATGAATTATTGAAATGTGTATTTGAATAGAAATCCTGTGAGTTGTAAGAAGCATTCATCGATTGATTTTTACTGGCAAAAAACCTCAAACCAACTGAAATTTGGTGATATTTGTGATACGTACAGAGATGAAATAACGAGTGAAGGTGGAGTGAGGCAGTGATGCAGTCAGTTTAAAACTGGTAGCACCATTGTTTATGAGGACAGCAGTGGTCAGCCTAGCCTTGTGACTGACAAACTGATAATGAAAATCAAGGATAAAATTTGTGAAAATTGTTACTTTAAATTACGGAACTCTCGATTCATTTTCCCCAAATTTCATGAAGTTTACTGCATGAAATTGTGTTAGAGAAGCTTTGTTATCACAAGTTTTGCGCAAGATGGGTGCAAAAATCTTGACAGGAGACACCAAAAAACATTGTTCTGCTGTATCACCAAATTTTCTCAAAGCCTACATCGAGGATGGTAACGAACTTCTCAATTGTGTCATAATGGGAGATAGACATGTGTAAATCATATCAATTGTGAGGCAAAAAGATAGTACATGCTACAGGAGAACACGGGTTCTCCCAGAAAACTTGTAAAATTGTTGCAAACATTGTCAGCCAGAATAATTATGGCAACTGTATTTTAAGATGCTGAGGGAGTGCTTCTCTTTGATTTCCTTGAACCTGGCACAACAATTAACTCGGAAAGATACTGTGAAATATTGACAAAACTAAGGCGAGTGTTACAAAAGAAGCAAAGGGTATTCAAAAGTGCTGTGTTTTCATGACAATGCATGTCCATACATGGCTAATCTTAACTGACAACTGGATGGTTTTGGATGTGAGGTGTTTGATCGCCCACTGCACACTCCGGATCTGGAGCAGAGCGGTTACCACTGTTATATATCTATTATTATCTTACCTAAACCGTTCAGCAGGAGGCCTATTACATATAATGCATATAGCGAATAACTTTTATAATCGTTTTCAATAGTAAATCACTTTTCATCTCAGAACATAACCTTTTTATATGTCCATTATCTTGCTAAAACCATTTAGAAGGGGGCAAATCTCACATAGGTGTATAGTGAAGAACTTTTATAACAATTTTCTCAACAAGACAGCACTTTTTAAATCAATTCTAAACCATTTTCTAAAAAGACAAAAGACTCAAATAAGGTTGTTTTTCAGTCATAGTGAATTTTGTTGCATTCATTTCCATTAAGGAAGGATAGAATGATGATCACTTTAAGGTGGTTTTTGTGTGCTTTTAAGATTTATGTAAGGAGATATTTCAAACATATATAATTTGATTTTTTTTAAAAAAAAAAAAAAAAAAAAAAAAGAGCTAGGAAGATAAAAGTAGGCTTAAATAAGAGATAAGAATTCATTTAACATTAATAATATAACAGTTCAAAGTAATTTGAAATTTAAAATAAGAAAAATGAAATTCTAATGTCGACATGTAATGGCATCACCATGTGTGACTTTTAGAAATTAATAGCTCTTAAATGAGAATAATTACGAGAAAATTTTCCATGACTTAGAAGACTGGGAATAAATTAAACTATAACATATAAAAATTTCGCGAAAATCCAAGTAAAATCAGTGCTCCACAGGAATGGGGGAGTATGGTAATTCACCAAGGGATAGGGTTTCCCCGCGGGAATATACCATTGTTCAATGGCTATTCAGCAATAGATTAGCCAAGGCTAAAAAATCCAACCAACAGAGGGAGTCAGGAACAGTTTTTCAAGCAGGCAGTCGAGGTGAGAAGGGCTCCGTGATGGGCAGCGAAGTATGAGGTTAGCGAGTTTGAAGATGATGTGTTTGAAGATTTTTAGTAGTGGTGAAACGGGGAACCTAGAAAACTTCAAGTTGTTATAAACTTTACAATAATAATCAGGACAATGGACTCTGATGTTGTTCCAGTATGCCATAGGATGATGTTTCAAATCTCAGGGGAATTTTCTGAAAGATGGCAATCAGTGTGTGTGAGTGAGGTCAATCTGAATTCAGGGAGACGATAGTATCTATGCTTTACCAATGTGGTACCAGCACTTATACAGAATTCAAGAATATAAACTATGCCTAATCAAGATCTGTTTTACTCCATAAACCTTTATCTCTTGGGGTAATTACGAGGGATTGTCGGCCAAATAATGAACCTATGCAAGCATCATTTAAAAGTACCAACAACACGATCAAGCTCAGTAGAAATGTTTGAATCCCCATCAAACATTTATATACAACAACACCTATTTCCAGCAATGAAGACCTCACTCGCAACACAGCACATCGTCAGTGATGCAGAACTTCATGTCATGTCATGGCAGATTTCTACAGAGACAGCATTGAAAATCTTGTGCATCGTTGTTATAAGTGCCTCAATTTAAATGCCAACTAAGTAGAAAAATAGTTTAATATTGTCTCTTTATATATACATATATTAAATTAGGATAGGGAAATGAGCCACCACTTGCCTTTAGATGATGGATGTGGGGCGCAAACACACAGAAAAGAAAAAAATACAACTGATAAAGCAATTTTCAGGATGAGTCCTTTGTCAACAGGAGAATATTATGGGATGTGGGTAATGTCGGAGACTGCCTCACAGAAGGACTATTGGCCAGGAAAATGGTGGGGGTAAATTCAAACAAAGGAAAAGTAGAGGGACAGTGATTCAGAGCTAATACCCGAGCATAGATAAATATCCAAACTAATCTCTGGTCGGTGGGAAGAGCAAAATATAATTAAATCTAAATATGAATATTTAAAAAAAGATCTATATGTATATAAAGTTTTAAATTTTATTTAACCAAATACTGTATGAAGTAAACATCCCTTTAAGTTAGTGGTGGTTCAATATAGGTAGTGGGGATGGAGGCAAAGAGAGGATTAAAACAGGGTAAACATAAGTAAAAATAATAATAATCATAACTGGGTATTATCTAATGTTGAGACTAGGTGGTTGCCTTGTGCCAAGTTTGTACTTGTAGGCAAGTTCCCACCTTCTGTGTTCAGAGGAGCTGCTGCTATTAAGGATGACTCTTGATAGTATGGATCTTGAAATAAAAGTTGAAATTATTCGAGTCATGGGTGATGGCATGGGCAGCAACTAGGTGCTTTGGGTTCCGTGTGAACAACGTCTGTCGGTGGCCCTTTATTCTTATGAAAAGTGGATTTGTGATCATACCCATATATGAAGCCAGGCAGTGGTTGCATGTTAACTGGTAAATTACATGGGACGTTTGTCACACATCTTGCTGTGGAAGATTATGTTAGGAGATAGCCTGAAACAATTTCTAGGAGGGGCAGGGAAGGTTTAGGGACGAATGGATCAGAGATCCTAGAAATTGTTTCAGCAGGTCTCCTAACCTCAGCAAACTTCTAGTCCCCAAACACAATCTACCTCATCCCAACAGTCAGCCCCAAGGCTCTTTCCCATGCAACAGACCCCACTGCAAGATGTGCAACATAAATCATGTCTGCACCACTTTCACCAACCTTGTCACAGGGAAAAGCTTCCCTATCATAGGATAAGCCACCTGCGAAACCTCACATGTAATTTACCAGTTAAAATGCAACCACTGCCTGGCTTCATATATAAGTTTGACCAAAAATCCACTTTACGATAAGAATAAAGGGCCACCGACAGACAGAGTTCACAAGGAACCCATAGCACCCAGTAGCTACCCATGACTCGAATAATTTCAACTCTTGTTTCATGGTCCATGCTTAATAGCAGCAGCTCCTCTGAACTCATAAGTTGGGAACTTGTCTACAAGTACAAACTTGGCACAAGGTAACCACCTGGTCTCTAGGTAATACCCAGTCATTATTATTATTATTTTTACTTATGTTTACAATTTTTTAATCCTCCATTCCCACTACCTATATTGAACCACACTAACCTAATGTGATATTTACTTCGTATAGTCTTTGGTTTTACCCCCACCATTTTCCCGATTGGTGGTCTTTCTGTGAGGCAGTCTCCAGTTGCGTCCACCTCTCATAATGTTCTCCCGTTGACGAAGGGTTTATCCCGAAAATTACTTTATTATTTGTGTTTGTGTCTTTTCTGTGTGTTCACGCCCCACATCCATCATCTAAACGTAAGTGGTGGCTCATTTCCCTATCCTAATTTTATTCCTTTCCGCTACTTCACAACCAATCCCCTAGCTATCAGAATGAATGGCCACAGGCGGACAGTCTATACTAACAATGAGTCCCATCCAGTTGCAAAACATGCCAGTTCCCACAAAATCAATAATTTGAACATCTGTTTTTCAGTTAGGGCAATCAGAGTTTTCCCTAACAACATGACCCCCTCTGAACTTCGTAGATGGGAATTAGCATACCAGAATATCATTGACACCAGACATCCTCCTGGACTCAATCTCCAATAAACTCTGCCCACTAGACCCAGCACTTATTATCTATACCATTTACGTTTTTTGTATTTCTGTATTTACTATTATCTATGCTATTTACATTTATTTTATGTTTCACTTATAGTTATATATATATACCCACCCAGTTATTATTCACCTCTTTCAATAATGACATATCGTCATCAGTATCGATTATCGACCCAATATTTGAGCTTACTCTCCCCCCCCCCCCCCTCCTCCACCTAAACTACCATCCGTGCCTAAGACGCCATTCACCAGTCGGCCGTCTATGTGTACACATGGACGGCGCCTGGTGCTTCACCTTCTGCACGTTTAAGGCTGTTGTAGGCCGAAATATTGCGTTTCTCTTGTGTTTGTTTTTTGTTCGTCGTCCCAGCCGCCTTCATCTGTGGTAAGTGTTGGGTCATATTTCCCTATCCTTCCTTAATTTTATTATATATATATATATATTAATTTTTCATATTTAGATTTAATTATATTTTGCTCTTCCCACTGACCAGAGATTAGTTTGGATATTTATCTATGCTCAGGTATTAGCTCTGAATCATTGCCCCTCTACTTATCCTCTGTCTGAATTTACTCCCACCACTTTCCTGGCCAACAGTCTTTCTGTATATATATATTTATATATTGCGCAAATTAATTGCAACATGCTGTTCCAAAAATGAGAATTCTTTATGCACAAATATGTTTCTTCAGTTCACCTAATACTGTCAAACTGATAGTTGATATATCCAAGGTCTTGCAGCCTAGAAAATTAACCCATGCTTGTGTCCTTTGTAGTGTGCTGAATCATGTTCTACTGTATCGTTTATATTAAATTTAGCAATGAAGAAAATTTTCTTGTTGAATTATAACGCAGATAATATATATAAAATTTAAATAAGGAGATAGATAGCTGCCATCACTTGTAGATATTATGAAGGACTGACAGAGATACAAAGAACAGTGGAATTTTCAAGGGCAAACCTTTTTGAACAGAAAAAAAAAAATGAGTGACTCCTATGCAGTATATGTATATGCTTTGTTGATAAAGGGTTTACACCAGAAATTACAATTGGTTTGGGTGTTTCCACTGCTGTGCAGAAAATCGTTAATCCTTTAATCCTTAATTAACGAAGTTAACAAAATTGCAAAAATTTAACGTTTAAGCTAACCTAAAAAAAAAAAAGGTCTTCTTAACTTCTGTTAAATTGAACTATCATTAACTTTAGTCCATTACATTGGTAGCTGATGTCGTTTGGAATGTTTGAATTGCACGCCATGCCATGCTCGTAATTTTGATGAGGTGAATTGCAAACGAATAATAGGAAATATGAAGTGCGAGTGTGAGGCATATACAATTATTATGCTAGGCATGGTGTGGGTGTGAGCAGGAAACCTAGAGTAATGGAGCGTTTCTATATTACATCTTGAAACTGGTGCTCACTACTCGTATCTAATTCAATAGGTGATTGATTTTGATAATTTTATAATTTATCTTTTTTACTGTCAGGAAAATTTCACTTGAGGAGGTGGCGAACAAAATGTAATAACTACACTTCTGGTCGAAACATGTTTTTTTTTTTTTTAATCCGGTAGATTTGGTCCACTGAATCTGAACTCATTTTCAAACAAAACGGCATAAAACTGTACTAAAAGTGAGCCCAAAGATTGTGATTTCGATCAAAACGGCATAACTACACTAAAATTTCAACAATTTTGAAGACACGAGACCGATTTCATACAAATTCGTCCAATGCCAATCAAAACAAAATAAATGACATGCATTATTTTGTTGCATTTCCAATGCCATTTTGAATGACACAACACTAGGATTTACGTTTAGTTGAAGTAAACTTAATAAGATTAGTATAGTATAGATCTCAATTATTGTTGTTTATACGATGTTAAAATGTCTTCTGAAACTATGAATTCAGGATCGAAGTAAAAAAAGTAAGTTTTATGAGATTTATTATATAATCCCACTTTTTAACAATATAAAGAACTGAGTGACGTATACAACACTTTAACAGGAATTAGAGAGCTCAAGCGTATAAAAGTAGAAAAGCAGGCAGTAGTCGAAGAGTCGAAGGAGAAAAAAACTAAAAAGAAGGAGAAAAAAACTAACAAGAAAGGTAAAAAAGTTGTGACAGTAACAAAGGTGACAAAGATTGTCTCCTGTGGTTTAGGAACCTCAAAATATTACAAAGACGAGATTGAACATGGACCAGTAACAACATTAATAAAAAAGGGAAAGGAGCATAGAACCACATTAAGAAAAATGGAAATGAAAAATAAGTTACAGGAACAAAAAGCAAAAGACGTTTTGGTATTGTTACAAAAGCATTTCGGAAGCAACTGGGAAAAGTGTGAAAAACTAAGTTGGTACAAAAACATTTTAGGAAACCCCCAGGAAAGCAATGATAGTCAGACGGAAGATAATCCCCCTGCAAGTATGTCTTTTAGTTTTTTGCTCATCCTGTAAAATTTGAATTATTGAAATTATTACATTTTGTTCGCCACCTCCTCACTTTTTAGTTGCTATTGGTTTGGTGTTCATTAGTGAAATAAATTAATGTGACATTCATTACATGATTTCGTCTTGGAAACTGTAGCTCTTTTATCAGTTAGTGAAAGCAGCAATGCTAACGATAGCAACGAGAATATAAAAAATCCTTGGCTACATTTATGTGATTATGTTGCACTTAAATCAAGACTGGGAGAACAGTTGATTTATGAATTCAAACTGTGTTTGCCTAAACTTTCTACAATCAAGGCACACATGTCTAGTCTTAATAATCTTAAACAATGAATGAAGAAGATGCATATATCCAAATATGAACAGTTTCAAGAAAAAGAAAAAACAGAGCCAACCATCCAGCAAGGGGAAGAGGGGGGCTGCTGCCCCCCTCCCCTCCCTAGAAGAAAAAGTAAGTAGCCTTCAGTACGCTTCGATGAGTGAAGAACTGGCTCAGGAGCACTTTTGGAGAGGAACGATTGACTGGATTAAGCCTGATGAGTGTGATTCAAAATTTTGTGAAAGAACACCATGAGATATTGATAAACAAAGTTGTGAAAAATTTTCTGAAAATCTGAAACAATTAATGTTCACATAAAAAATGAACTGAGTTACGATCTTAATTAAATACATAGTACCATAGGTCCTTGCATTACTACATTAATCAATAATAAAATAGTTTCCTCAATAGGTTTGAGTTTCATTTTGTAAGAAATCATCATCTTTCAGTCCACCACCCCTCTTCCTCAAAACCAATATGAGTTACCCCCCTACTTCAAATCTTGCCCCCTCTAGCTCTGATCCTGGATTTGCCCTTGGAGCCAACTCGTGGCAAAAAAATAAAAATAATTCAAGCCTTCTTCAAGTGCTGTGGCTTCTTCTGATATAGATAGCAGCTGAATTTTTTTTTTTAATTTCTATTTTTATCATCGCGATTTGCTATCAGAACCATCGTATTCCAAGCTAGTGTGGACCGATGTATTGCAAACTTTGCATTGCCAACATGGGTCCACTACATATTGAAGAATCCAACAAGTTTGAGAAGCTGGTGAAAATGTTGAACCCTGGTAAAAACTAAATTTCCAGAAGGACATTTGGTAGGTGTATTGTTGACATGGTACATAGCATATTGGTATTGCTTACAGTAATACCTTTTACAATACATAAACATCAGTTCCACTCTTGGATTGCTAACTTTTAATGGTTAAATTAAACTTGCGTTAAATTTGCAAAAATGTAACGCTTTAATGATTATTGAAGTTAACTTTTAAAGTAGCAGATTAATGATTAACAAAGTTAACTTTTCGATTAATTATGTCCACCTATGGGTTGTTGTGGGCAGACAAGGAATTTTAGGCTACAGTTTTAAAAAGTTAATACTATTAGGTGAATGTGATTGCGTATAGCAGAGTTGGAATCAGGGCGTGTTACAACAGAGAATCCAAACAGTTAGAAGCTGTGGAATGTACGCAAGAGAGTAGCAACGACACCAAAGTAAAACAGATCATCAGCAAAATTAGGAGTTAGCAAGACGTCAGTTGGAGAGAGCTGGTAGGATAGGAATTATTCTGATTGGCCAAAGGCACTCCCCACTATGATAGTAAAAGGGAGAGGGGGGGAGGGAGATCTGCACAAAACTGGACTGTTAAGGCTGAGGAGAGGTCGTCATCATGGTCTGCTGGATCTTCATCGAGCTAGTCAAGTATCTAGGAGGAGGTGGTCATCAGCGAAGGCAGCTGAAGAGTATGAGTGATGCAGTGGGAGGACTTCACAGCCAGAACACAGGTGGTAGCAAGCCAACGAGCTATGAGCATAGTAGTCGGCAGAGATTGAAGTAGCAAGAATGGATGATAGGAAGGAGGGATACAGAAGGAGTTAGGAGAGGCCTTGATGTACATAAAGACTGTAATAAAGTGTATATATTACTTATCTTTAATGAGAGTTTTAGTCAAGGTACTACTGCTCACATGACTCACAGTTTATATATACATATCCTTCTTGGGAGGTGCAAGGCAAACAAAAGAAAAAAAATTCGCTCATCCACCATAGTAAGATCATTATTATTGTTTTCTGTCTCCTAACCAGGTCACATCATGTTGTGCTGATGAAAGGTTTACATTAAAAAAAAAAAAAAAATCAACTTCCATGTTACTGTCTATTTGCATCAGCCTGCTGTAATCTTTGGTAAAGGTTGGTGTATTTCTCTTTCATCTAAATTAGAAGGTATTTGTGATTGTACGCGTCTGTGGTTGGAGTCGATGGATTCTTGGATGTACAGGTGACACTGTGCAGCAAGCGAACATAATATTGCGGCCTTTGTAGTATAACAGATTACCTAAAGAAAATAATAAGAATAATAATTACTCTGAGAAAGAAATTGGTAGCTATGGTAACGTTTAGAAAAAGGGGTAGCAATAAGATCGGACGAACTTGAAAAAAAAGTTCGCTTTGAGTTTTAAAAGTTGCTGCTAGCAAAGGACCTGTATATCTTCGAATCTTTAAGTATTAGACAATGTGTTAATATAAGCGAATTAAGTCATAGGAGTTTTACTATTTATTTCAAATATGAAAGACAAAACCGAGCGACTAACTAAAGCTCGTTGATAAAGAAGAACATTCAACAGCAACGGGATAACGACTCTACAACAGTGTCTCCGGTGGAGAATTCGCAACTGCACGATATATACCATCACAGACTACAGACAACTGTTCGTAGACGTAAAACCTATGGTGGTTGCAGTGGCTAACTTACACGGAAGAAGGCGTAAACAAACAACGCATCCTGCCATTGTTTATGGAGATATGTGATTTTTTTATACTGCACTAAAGTCAGTGCACTGAAATTTGCCATACAGTACAAAACTTTGATTGTATGAGAATTTATCACTCATAATTTTAAAAAAATCAATTATTTTCTTGACCTAACCTATCATTCATATTATAAACTAACAGTCGTTGGATTTCGTCTAAAGCAAATATAACTGTGCATGCTTTCACGTGAATTATCTTAATTTAGTTTTGAAAGATACCACATAATGAATAATTTTATATGAACCAGAAAGTGGTTGCTTTTGATTTAATGTTGGTTTTAAATTTAAGGTTAATACCCCACCTGTATGTAAAGGACTTATTAGTAGGTTGTATTACTACCTCCTGCAACTCCTTTTAAATATGCAGGAGCCCAAAGATTCTAGGGAAGTGCAGCTATCGAACCTTTCTGAGAATACAATGATAAACTTGTAATGATGTTTCTGAAGATTTTTATGAGTTCCCTGAAAATACATCATCACCGATTACCTACGTTGAAACACTGGTACTGAGTAATAATAACGGACCAGAAACGGGCATGAATACTCAACTATCTTCAGATATTTCTGAGTTGAAACAATTAGTATTAGGCATCTCATCACAAAATAGACAAATACAGTCCAAGATGGCCGAAAAAATAAATGCGATATTGGAATAATTTAGACAAGCACATTCACATTTAAAATTCGAATTGGCTGCAAATAGACAAACACAGTCCGAGATGGCCAAAAAAATAATGAGATATCGGAACAATTTAGACAATCACAGTCACAGTTAAAATTCGAGTTGTCGGCAGAAATTACAAAATCGCATGAGAGTTTAAAAAATCAGTTTACTTCACAGTTTCACAATGTTACTACTCAAATAGATACTATTAGAAAGGAAGTAGAAGCTAGTAAAATATTTTGTGAGAAAAATACATATGAATTAGTAAACCAAATCGACATTATAAAGACACACAGAGACACCGCTGACCTAGTCATTATGGATATAACGCTAAAAGTGAAAACTTCAGAAGTAAACATCTGTATAGTAGAACAGAGCTACACAAAAATGGGGAATCAAGTGAGGAAATAGAAACAGACCTCAATACATTAGCTACACAACAACATGAAACTCGCACAGAAGTAGTAAGACAAAAAACAACCATCACCTGCATAGTCCAAACCCTTGATTCAATAGGAGATAAACTAAAAGATATGGAAACTGAAGTCAATACCATACAACAGACATTACAATTACATGACTTGCAATTATCAGAGGTACATGTAAAATGTAAAGAGCCACAAAATTTAAACTCTTGTGGTAATTTGAATAAAAAACCATTACTTCTAATAATAAAGTAGAAATTATTAAATTCTGAGATAATGGCAAAATCCACCCTGTTACATTCATAAAGAACTTTGAAGCCTATAGGACGTTTCAAAATCAGAATAATACAGAATTATTATTATTATTATTTTTTTATCAGCATCTGAGGGGTAGAGCTCAGGTATGGGGAGAGCAACAAATTCAGAAGTGCAAAACCTATGAAGAATTAAAAAACAATTTTTTGATTCATTTCTGGTATCAGGAAAGGCAGTACAATGAAAAAAGAGAACTATGCAAGGGGAGATGAATTCAAGAAGGGCGAGACTTGTACTTAGACTTTTTTGCCGGCGAAGCAGTGAAGAATGATTTCTTTACTAATCCACTCCCTGAAGAAGAGATAGTGAGACATTGTAAGCAGGATGCCTGATAAAATACAAAACATCTTTACGACACAGAATATTAAGACCATTGAAGAAGCTGAACAATTATTATGTAGGCTTGACAATGGACATTGTTACAAAACTTGTAGGAATAACGATCATAATAACAATAGCTTTAGACAGCAAAGGGATTATAAGAAAATTTACCGATACAACGAAGGAGGGTATACAAACAATCAGTATTTTAGTAACTGCCAACGACTGGATAATAACAGATATGATAGGCATGAACATTTAGGGAACAATAACCGCTATTCTGCCCAAAGCTAAATTCTGGTTCTGAACAATTTTTCTCCAACAAAGGTAGAGTTAATGTAAGGAATATAACCCAAAGAAGATGGGATAGCTTTCCAGGAAAACACTAAACCTCAAGTGAATGGGGAAAGCATTGAGATCACACTTAATTCATGTGGGAACCAAGAAGGGAGTCAAGAAAATAAATAAAAAAAAAAAATAGAAAATGCCGAAGTTATGGTCCGGACAGAGGAAAAAGTACAAAATGGACCCACCCATGAACATAACATAGTATCTGTTTACAGTGTTTTTCACAATAATCCGAGAAAAGCCTTAATGGAGGAGGAATTGAAGATTGAAGAGCAACTAGTTAAAGTACCAGTTATTTTAGCAACAGTATATGGTCAGAAAGTGGAGGTATTACTTCATTCAGGTGCAGAAATATCATGTGGTTCAGAAAGTCTATTTGAAATGTTCCAAAACCTGGCAACACAGTCAGAAATTAAAAAAGAAACCTTACCAGTCAGTGGTATGTCTGTATTAACTGCAACAGGGGGAAGAAGTAAATTAATAAGGAAGCAGATACTCTTACATGTAAACATAAAGGAATACTTTTTTGATTTTGTTGTCTTTGTGGTACCTGGACTTACGACTGATTGCATTCTCAGCATAGACTGACTGAAGTCCTTGAAGGCTGTTATGGATTTTGAACACGGATCCTTGATATTACCGATACAAGATGGAAAATTACAGATACCTACGAATAATTTTTAGAAAGATAAATATGAAACTACAGTTCGCGTATTGATGTGGGGAACTGCAGTAGGGATCTCGAAAGAGAATAAAAAAATTTCATGAGAAAAAAGTTAAGTTTATAGTCAGAACAATACGACCAGATATAATTAAGAAAGTTGGGGAGAACAATTTAATAGTTGGAGAGGATCATATTAATTATGGAAAATAAAGAAAATTTAAGATACATTTTAAATGAAATCAGTGATGTGTTTTCGGACACACCAGGACTTGTAACAGGTTATAAATGGCATTTTACTGTCAATTGCAAGACTCCTTTTTTTTTTTTTTGGGAAACACTATACAATACTGATTGCTACGAGGAAACAAATGGATGAGGAAATGGAAAGAATGATTAAATGGAAGATTACAGAGAGATCAAATAGTCTGTTTAAAAACCCCATAGTAGTGACCAATTGTTTTAGATGCAAGAACCTTAAACACAGTTCTAGTAACAAATTGCTGCTGGGGGAAAAAGTTGCTAACTTCTTTGGACCTTACAGCATCTTATTGGCAGATTCCAATAGGGGAACCTTCACAGAAAAATACAGCGTTCCTGTACCAGAGCCGTAGCTACCATTTCAGAGTTTTACCTCTTGGATTTTTTTTTTTTTTTTTTTTTTCCCAAACTAAACTTTACTAAAACATACACATGAAAACCAGCATAAACACTCAATCGAGAAATTAACAACAACAGTTCATTCCCCTTTTCGTTATAAACACACACCACCATTATTCTTAACCAATGCCCACCAAGCCCGAACAGGCGTCTCGAAACCAGAACCTTCATCTGCTGGTCATCTCTTGTTTCTCTCCCTTTTCCGAAGTCATGGCGAATCAACAAACTGCAGCCATTTCCTTGTCATTCATTGGTCGAGAAACTATAGCTGGTGTTCTTTTTGTCTTTGAGTATCTCATCCAGATAGCCCCCGAACTTAATTTTATATTTCGCCGTTTTCTTTAGGCTCCATAGTTTTATTTTGAGCAGTAGTCAAGGTATTCTTCCAAATTCTGGGAAGTCTTCTGCAATATATCCTGCATTGACTGACTTAGGATCCATACTAAACAATTGTGTTTTTCTGGAGGCGTAATCTTTATATCCGGCTTTGCTAGAATTGTAGCTAGTACTTCCCCGGGCGGTTTTTGTAAAATATACGCTGCCACATGTTTTGTCCACATCCAAATTGATTCCGCTTTTCCACAAGAAAAAAGGTGTATAAGGGTATCTGTGTTCCCACAAGTGTCACATCTATCGGTTGCCTTAAGATGTATGTGGTGTAGCTTCTCGTTGGTAGCCAGGGTCTTGTTGACTACTTTGTACCACAGGGTTTGGTTATCAGATGGAATTGTCCTATTGAAAATGTTTCTCCACACGTTTTTCCAGTTAATATTCAGGTATTTATTTTCTATTTTGTTGCCACGTTTATGCGCCATCAAGATCGTGTATATCTGTTTGGAATTCTTGGGTAAGTTATCCTTTCGTGCTGCTATGATGTAACTGCATTCAAGGAAGTAAAACCTGATATGATGGAATGATTTATTGATGTGGGCTATCGCCACAGGTGCCGTTATACTCACTGGTTTGTAGTGTTCCAGTAGCTGAGCCGTAATTGTTTCTTTGTTTACAGAAATTTTTCTCATTGCTTGTATGAACATGGCGTTTGCTTTGATTCTTGCGTCCATTAAACCCAAACCTCCTCTTAGTTTTGGCGAGGGTTAGTGTCTGGAAGTTAATTTTGAATATTTCACCTTGACTCAAAAACCAAGATATTGCTCTCTGGACATTTTCTATTATTCCATTAGGTGCAGGGAACACTTGAGCAATATAACATTAATTTGCCTAGGACCGCCAGATTTATTAGATTTGTTTTTTGTATGTTATTTATCTGTCTGGTTTTGTGCAATTGTAGTGTGGCTCTTGTGTTGTTTAACACATGCCGCCAGTTGACTAGACTCATTTTGAGTGGGATCCGTTTCTAGCCACACTTACAGGGCCTTATGCTTGTTGATTTGTTGGAATCCATATGTATTTACCATGTTTTCTGTTCTTAATCCAATTAAAAGAATGCCAGATTTGTTCATGTTGACAGTGGCACCGCTTTCCTTGCTGAAAATCCTTATTTGGTTGTTAACTGTGACTAAATCGTTATTGTCGGCTACATAGAAACCAATGTCGTCTGCGTATGCTCTTGTAGTATATCTTATGCCCTGGAATGTTATGCCTTTTGTCCTGGAATGGATGCTCCGTAATAGTGGTTCCATGTATATGGCAAACAAGACCATTGAGAGCGGGCAGCCTTGTCTTACCCCTTGACACATACTGAAGTTTTTTGAGATAAACCCGTTTACTAGGACTTTTGTGGTTGCCCCGTTGGTTAGTTTCTTAATTGCTGATACGAATTTTATTCCCATTCCCATTTTCCTCATGGTATTGTATAAGTACTGATGTTCGACACGATCATATGCTTTGTCGAAATCAAGGAAAAGGATTCCCGCTCTTTGCTTCAGGTTATCTGCCAAAGAGATAATGTCTCTGTATTCCAAGATTGCGTGTTGAATCCCGCGATTAGGGATCGGGCCTGCCTGATACGGGCCAAGTATTTTGGTGAGTAGTGGCGTTATTCTTCTTTTCAGGATTCGAGTCAAGATCTTGTAATCAGAGTTTAGTAGCGTAATGGGTCTCAGGTTTCTAATGTCCTTTGTATGTGGCGTTTTGGGAATAAGGACTATTATGCCTTCCGTGAAGGCTTCAGGCAAACGTACTGTATGCCATATTTCATTGAACATTTCAACCATCTTGTGGGAAATGACATTCCAGAAGCATCTATAAAATTCCAGTGGAATGCCGTCGTAGCCAGGTGATTTTCTTGTTTTTCCTGCCATAAGGGATAACTCTGCCTCTTCTAAAGTGATATTACTAGAGATTTCATTTCGTTCATCGTTGTCGAAGGATTCATTAATGTGGTTTAATATGGAGTCTCTGTCATCCCTGATTATAGTGGGGGCATTATAAAAGACGGAAAAATGGTTCCAAATCATTGCTGGAATCTCTTTTTGGTTGGTTATTCTGACTCCCTCTGCCGAAGTTATATTAGAAATAAATTGAGAGTTTCTTCTTTTTGTCGCCCTATTCAAATGGTATAGCGAGGCCTTCTCTTTCTCTACGACATCCGCGTTATCAGTATAGATTAGGAGGGTTTTCATTTTTTCGGCCTGTATTTTGTTGATTTTGGCTTTATATTTTTTAATCAGTACGTGGTCTTGGGCAGTGAACACGTCTTTTTGATACAGATCCTTCAGACATCTGTAGTAAAATTCCATGGTGTTGTTTGTCCAGTAATGTTTTCCTTGCGAGTAGGCAATAATTGCTTTTCTGATTCTCGGTTTTGCATGGGTGACCCACCAGATTAAATTAGAACTATACTTGTGGCAATTTCTAATACTCGAAAGCCAGGCGCTGATGACGGTTTCCTTACATGCTGTGTCTCGTAGAAGCGAGACATTCATCTTCCAGTATCCTTTACCTCTCTCAATACAAATTGGGTCACTCTTGATTCTGCATAGATATGCACAGTGATCGGAGAAACTTAAAGGTGCTATTTCATCGCTGCTAACTGCCGAATTTAGATTATTAGATACATAAATTCTGTCAAGTCTGCTTTTAGAGGTCGAAGTAATATGTGTGTGACTGATTTGGTTTCCATTTAGTATCCGAAAAGTGTCTTTCAGGCCTAAACCTTCGATCATTTTTATCAACTCTTGGCAGATATTAGGGTTTGGACTTTGATCGCTTCGGTCAATAACACAGTTGAAGTCGCCTCCAGTTACAAGTCTGGTCGGTTTCCTCCGCAGTAAGTATGGAATTTCTGTTTTGAAGAATTCCGTTCTTTCCGTTCTTTTGTTGGTGCCTGATGGTGCATATAAGTTGATGATGCTTATGTCATTGATGCATATTGAAATCCCCCTCCCGGAAGTTAAAGTTTCCTGGTTCTTGTAGGTGAGTCCTTCCTTGATTAATATTGCTGTACCGGTTTTACTATGGGGGTCCAAGTTTGTTATGCATTGATATCCAAAGATTTCAAATTCACTAGATATCACTTCTTGCATCAGTGCGACATCTACTTGACTTTGGCTAAGATATTGTTGCAAAGAATGCAGCTTGATTATGGTTGTTATGCGGTTGATGTTAACTGTCGCTAATGTTAAAACTTGGTTCATTATATTGACGTTATTGTTACGTAGCAAATGAAAAAACTTTATTGTTGCCGGAAGGAGCATATATATTGATAATGCGGATAAATAAGGTACCTGTGTTTTGAAAAAAGACGCTCTTATGGCCCTTTTATTGGTACCTGAGGGTACGGAAACATTAACGATGCAACAGTCATTGATATGTACTACTATCCCTCTCCCGGAGATTAGTATTTCTTCATCCTTATAATAATTGCAATGCCAGTATTGGTTGTTTGGTCAATGTTCAAAATAGTATTGAATCCAAAAATATTTAATTCATTTGTTAACACTTCTTGTAATAGAGCTAAGTCTAT
Organism: Vandiemenella viatica; assembly: GCA_031002005.1. Taxonomy (NCBI): domain Eukaryota; kingdom Metazoa; phylum Arthropoda; class Insecta; order Orthoptera; family Morabidae; genus Vandiemenella; species Vandiemenella viatica. The sequence continues at coordinate 127,966,237 of CM061920.1, forward strand.
TTGATTTTTGTAGAGAAATTGACTTAGGAAGTTTAATTTGCTATGGTTCGAAATTTGGTTTATGTTTATTGTTGCAATGGTAACAATTCGTGGCATTTATGGTTGGAACTGGTATTACCAATCTGCTATTTTAAACGTCTTCAGACCATAATTGTTTTACTTGAATGTCTTTCTGTGAGATCCTTCGTCCAAAATTGTATCTTTTGATTCCTCTTTAGTCGTAATTTCTTCTACTTCCATTTCCATTTCCTTTGGATTGTTTGTACTGTTCATAGTGTTTCTTTGTATTATTGATTTCCTTAGTTTACTTCTAGATTCTTGTTGTAACTCTTTCTGTTTGGTTTTCGTTATTCTGGTCTCCTTTAACTTGGGTCTTATATCTTGTGTCATCAGAGCTATATCCAGGTTCAGTAATCTTTGCGTCTGATGAGTAGACTAAAGTATCTTTGGTGTTATCATCTTTGTTATACTGTATTTTGGTAACTGGGATTTTATTTATGGTCGATGTTGTTTCTGTGTCACTGTTGGTGTTGACTTTTAGTCCTTCTTCTGCTTCTAAATTTGTTACATCTATTTCTTTCGTCATAGATTTTTCAGATTCTATAATAATCGGGTTAATAAATGGTATTGATTCTGAATTGCAATATCCAGGCGGCATTTCGATTTTCTTTTCTTCCTCCATGGTATGAAAAAGTAAGTCTTCTGGTGAATTATTTACTCCAACTTTCCCTGACACTGCATTCGCATAAGTTGTTATATGATTACTAGCTAATCTGTCATTAATGCTGGAAGAAGGACCTACTTTTTTTCTCGGGCATTGCTGTCGTAAGTGCTCCGGCGAATCACATAACGCACAGGTTCGTGGTTGTCCATCATATATAACAAGGGCTTTATATCCGCTTATGTTGACGTAGGACGGTATGTGTTTTTTGAGGTCAACACGTAAAACCCTAACCCCATTGTTTACCTTGAAACGCATGTTTCCTGCCCATTTTTCTCCATATACTTGCATGACATTACCATAAATTTTCATTCCTTGACTGATACAGTCATTTTCTACTTCAAAAGGTAAATTATACAGTTTAATCGTGCGTAATCCTATGCCTGCAAAAGTTATGCGTACATGACTCACCTCGTTATTTGTGTGTGTGAAAACCATATCACCATTGGTCCTTTCCATTACTTGTATACATCTCTCTTCATTACTTAGTTTAACATAAACTGCATTTTCCAGAAAATCATATTGCAAACCGAGGACATCATCTTCGCATAGTTCTATTTGATCGTATAGCCATTGGTCAATTTCGTATACTTTTGGTCTTGGGAAACCATATGAAAAACTGAATTTCAAAGTTGCCTTTCTTATCGTCGAATCCATAATACAATAAGGGGTGTTATAAAACTCTTTAAACAGTTACTTTATGTGTGAAACTTGCTGAATTAAGTACAAATACCACGACAGTTACGTGCCGTAATGTAACCATACACAGCACCAAAGATGCTACTAGGATTAAACAACGCAGTATCAAATTTTATCAGGGCATTAGACCTAGTCCTTGGCAAAGAGCTACTGAGCAAAGTATTTGCCTATGTGGACGATATAGTTGATTGCGACTGAGATAGTTGCAGAACATTGGCGAAACTTTGAGGGAGGTTTTGACTGCTTTAAGAAGAGGTGGCATGACTACAAGGATGAAGAACTGTGTATTCTTGACAAGTAAAATCGAATTTTTGGGACATATAATTACCCCTACTGGCATTACTCCAAATGAAAAAAAAAACCTTAAGGCAATCAGAGAGTTCCCTAGACCAAAAAATAAAGAGCAATTAATAAGTATTTTAGGGCTTTGTAACTATTATCGCAAATATATCAGGGGACAAATACTCACTTCGAAAAACTAAAAAAGAGTAACTCTTACTTGCATTGGAATGAGCAATGCGAAAATGACTTTCAGGAGGTTAAAGACACCTTGCTTCAGAAAGTGAGTTTATATGCATCAAATTGGGAGCTACCTATCTGTGTCCAAACAGACAGCTAGGAAATTTTTCAACAGATAAAAGAAAACGGAGAGTTAGTCGCGCACAGTGCCTCGGCTGACGGAGGTGGCGTAGAGACTGATGGACACTGCTCGACGCACTGTAACGCACCGCCCCCACCACCACCATCGGAGCGACCCGGCGGGAGTGGGAGGGCGGGGTCGGAGGGTATAAATATCGATGCGCGAGGAGCAGTCCAGCAGTCGCGTCCTGGACTGCGTTCCTCATGCCGACCACTGGACGCTACCTGAAGATGATGGCACGGTACGCCACCGAAAATTCTTACATTTACGACCAAATGACCCGGCTGCACGTCCGAGAGATCTTCAAACAACATTAAGCATGCTGGAGAAATGCAGTGTGTGCTACCAAATGGACTCAATGAACTAGTAGCCCTAGACATTTTTGGCCCACTACCAATGTCTCATGGAGATGTAACACAAATATGTGTCATACTGGATGTTTTTTCTAAATATGTAAAACTATATTCACTAAAGAAAGGTATTGCCAAAGTGATTTGTTCCAGAGTTATCAATGACTACATCCCTCATGTAGGCAAACCGAAAGGGGTATTGACAGACAGTTGACTGCAATTTGTAAGCAAGGTATGAACTGAGTGCTTTGAGAATTTAGATATTGAAATAGTTAAAACTTCTTTCTATCAGCCCTATGGAAATTCAGTGGAAAGAGTTATGAAGGAATTAGGACGTTGGTTTTGAGGTTGCCATGAGAACCACAAAAGATGGGCATATGAATTAAACTCTATAGAAGATGTTATTAACACCATTCCTCTTAACTCTACTTTGGTAAAACCTTTTGAACTCATGTTCAAAAAGAAACCTCGTCATATTGAGTATCAATTCATTCAATTCCCAGCTCCCACATATAGCTACTCAGACAAACTTAAGGTAGCATGTGAGGAATTGAAGAAATGTGCAGATAGATGGAAAAGAAACCACGATACGCGAATAAAACCCATGGTATATGACATTGGGGGTTTGGTACTAATCCAAACTCATTGGAAACCCTCAGTGATAAACAATTAAATAAAGAAATTTAAATTTTTATATGAAGGACCCTATAAAGTAATTGGTAGAGGCAACAAGAACTAGTACATAGTAGCCTGCCTGAATGGGAATAAGATTAAAGGGAGATATAATGTCATTGCCCTCAAACCTTTTAAACAGACAGTGTCCAGTTAAGTTGATGAGTGGATGTACCGTTCATTAAATAGGTTTTGTAATTGAGAAGGAGAGTTATATTAATTAAAAGCAATTGACATTTCTTAATACAAGTCTGTTACCATCATAGCTAAGAGATCAATATAATTATATATTCAAAAAATAATAATAAACAAATAAATAACAGAATTAGATGCAAAACAAAATGGAAATATTTTGTTGGCTCAAAGGGGTAAACTACAATACTTAATTTCATTCTGGGATGACCCTCAGCTTGATGCTTTAAGAGAGATAATTGAACATGTTTTATGTTGTTTGCTGTTATAAGGAACTGTTATGAAAGTATTTAGAAGCAGAGACCACAGAAGGGGCATAAATTTGTCACTTGTTTTGTGAAATATGCCGGAATATTGCCTCAATCTTATGATGCTATTATATACATTTAAGGTACGCGCACACTACAGCAGGCCGCATCACATCGCATCGGGTCGCATCGCATTGAGCGAAAATGCTGCAACGCACATCTGGACGCAGCGAGTCGCATTTCTTTCATTGTAACCGCCTTCGGTTCTCGATGATTATTCAGCCGCTTCTCCACTGCAAATGGACATAGCAGACTACGGGCTCTTATTTTTATACATTCATTGAAGAAGAAGAAAATTAAGCATAAAAGCCAGTGGGTTTAATTTAAAAAGGAATTTTTCGCATTTCTTAGGAACATTAGATGACAAACTTGTTACAACAGTTATAACAGTTCTACCGAATCTCTCTACCGGTTCTCTTTATTTTTAATGCAGAAAAATGAATGTTTTTCATGGTTTTAATAGCTGTGTTATGTCGTTGTTATATAATAAGATAAATAAAGTAATACTAGCCACGTGCTGTATTCATAACCTTTTGATTAACGATATTTGAATTGGGTTTCAGAAGGTAAGAACGACAATGACAACAAAGAAATTTCAATATTTGACTTACACAGGTTTCTATGTTAAATCAGAAATCATTAAGATTTGGAATAATTTCACAAAATATTTTTAAACAATTAGGTCAATTGGTAACACGAAGCTTTACAAGCGGCATTCAAAGAAAGTGACAGAAATTTATAATGCACACGTAAAATAAACAAAAAATAAAATACGAAACATGACATTATACCTGGTTGTTTTGACTAATTTCCTTCCAAATATTTTTATTATTATTATTATTATATTTTGCGTCTTGTAAATCATAAAACTCTTTGAAAGTCATTACTAATGAGATGCAGTGGTCTTTATCCATTACGTTTGAATAGTTTACGTTAAAACATACAAGCAAAGAACAAGTGAGCATGAGCTAGAAATTTTATAATTTTTTCATCTTTATTAAAGTTCTTAAAGTAATTAAATGTTCAGATTGTAATTACTTTTTGTTTTGTTTCAAAAATCATCCACCATCCTGCGTGCAAATATGCAGCCAATTTTGTTGAAGTAATGCAGTTAATTCACAGAAATAAGCACATACAAGTTACAAAAGTCAGTACTGTTGGAGTTCCTATCGCAAACCTGCTCGCGACTGAGTGCATCGAGGCGCACAGGTGGAAAAATACGCCTAGGGAAGCGATCCGGCAGTGCGACGCGACACGGCCTGCCCCGCCCCGACTCGACCCACCTGTGGTGTGCGTTACCCCATTAGAATCAGTGTTAAGCGATTGCTGACGCATTTCTGCGATGCGATGCGACGCGATGAGGCCCGCCCTAGTGAGCGCGGACCTTTCAGGTCCAGGGACCTTCTTTTCTGTGAATGAATATTTCATTCAGGAACTCACGTGTAGCTAGTTACAGGGGTGTTACATTTGAAGAATCAGTCTTTTTATTTATTATTAATGTATATATTTTAAAAGAAATATATGTATAGGTCAAGTAATTACAATGAAAATAAAGTTAACCATTGTAAATATCTGTTAGATATGTACTCCGATGTGTCTGCAGCATGGGCACCGGGAGGGGGGTGCAAGGGGGTGCACTTGCACCCCCCTGCTATGAAATAAAATACTCACAAAAAGATTAAGAAACAAAAATTTTATTATTAAATTCACTGTTTGAATAATAACTTAAAGTGCCTAGGTTGTTGTACAAATTTGTTCACAACCTTGTCAATAAATTCAGTATCCTTAGTTAATGAGTAATAAGTGTTATGTATAATGTATAAAAAAAAAACCAATGCACCTCCCCTAAAGTAATCCTGCCGGCGCCCATGGTCTGCAGGTTAAAATATTTCGCATTTTTAAGCATTGATGAATTGTTTCTGTTAACAGGAATATTGGTTGCACCATATTTTGTTTTCATAACCTTTAATGTAGCTGATAAGAGAAATGATACCAAAATATTATTGTTACAGACATTTCATTGGCATACAGTGGTGTCAGTGTAACAAGAGTGGACTGATGACGGCACTGCACTCCTGTGACAGGACAGTGCAATGGGGTTCTATCGGCCTCATGTCATTGTTATTATTGTAAAAAAATCATATATGTATTGTAATTATCAAAGCGAAGACATAATGGTCCTCAGTAAAATTTTACCATAATATTTTTTTTAACAAATATATATGGTAAACTTGGGGAGAGCTGTAGTATAACAGATTACTTAAAGAAAAGAATAAGAATAATAATTACTCTGAGAAAGAAATTGGAAACTATGGTAACATTTAGAAAGAGGAATAGCAATAAGATTGGACGAACGTGAAAAAAAGTTCGTGTGTTCGCTTTGAGTTTTAAAAGTTGATGCTAGCAAAGGATCTGTATATCTTCAGATCTTTAAGTATTAGATAACGTGTTAACAAAAGGGAATGAAGTCATAGAAGTTTTACTATTTATTTCAAATATGAAAGACAAAACTAATAAGCATTAAGCTGAAAGTTCATTCATTTATGAGTTCAAAACAATTTTGTATCCCAGCTCTGACACCAAGAGAAGAACATATAAAAATACAACATTAAAAAGTAGTACAATCTTATAAAACACGACACCTTCTTCTTGGACAGAAATGAATTATCAAATGGAGATATGTGGCCTTATATACTTGTTGCTGATTTTGGCCATGGAATGCAACAATTACATATCACTCTGCTTTAAGGGAACGAGATAATTTATCAAACACTAGAATTTTCTCAACTGCATGAGATACAAACCCGGAAAATACGTCAGGTTGCATTTCTACTGCAATGCAGGAAAAAAGTAATGTTGCCATTCTTTATCAAATTTCGCCACCATGCCAACACAAGAGCTGCATTCTGAATTCTGACTGAGTGGTTTCAGGTCGCAGTGAGAGAGGATACGTTAGACTAACGACTACTCCATCTTCACCTGTAACTCACTAGTCTACTTTTTTTCACTGGCTTGATGACTCTCGATGCAGCCTCTGCAATATTTATATTTAAACTCCATGATGAAACAAAAACAAGGCTGGTACCCACTAAGCTACCAACTTTGGAAGTATAGGGAGTACCATTGGGAGCTTAAATGCAAAACATGTTGACCAAGTCCTTCATGAAACAGCTTGAATCCTCAGCCAAGCAAAACTTTGATGAAGTCACCGACTGTCGAAAAGAGACTAGAGCTAAGAAATTTACACCAGCTCAAAAATGTTGTAGTACTGCTGGCAAACAATAGTAACACAACTGTATATTATGAAATCTAAAGATTTCCACCTTAAATTTGCAAGTCTCCTGGAAGAGAAGACATAAACTTCACAGGGTAGAAACCCTCAACACTAGCTGAGATTTAAAATAGCATTGCATGTTAACAACTTTCCGGCAACTGAACAAGATACAAAGACAAAATTAAAAAAAAACTCCACTCATTTCTACAAGTTGCCAAACATCCATGAACCAAAATTTCCTCTGTGACCAATCATAAGAACGATCTGCTACCTGAACCACCCACTATTTGCCAATAAACTAAAACCCCTGAAGGGCATCACTCAGTATTTAGAAACATCTTCGTCAAAATCATCTCGAGACTTAAAGCTCAAGAAATGGACAACCTAGGTGGCTTTGATGTGGCATTGCTATGCACAATTGTGCCTGTGAAAAAAGCAGAAGCAGTCATACGCACTAAACTATTGGTGCACAACATTTCTGAAGAATGAGCAAACTTGACCAAGTTCTGTCTTAAATCTATTCCCCTCCCCCCTCCCTCCCTCCAATATGCCAAATAGTTTTATGTCCATGTGGAAGGAGCAGTCATGGGCTTACAGCATTCGACAATATCAACCAACATCTTTATGGAGGCACTGGAGATGGAAGTTTTAGACATCGCGCCCACGAAACCATGTCTATTGCTGTGTTACACTGACGACACGTTCATTATGTGATACCATGTATGCAGTGTCCTTGATGTTTTCCAGGATCGTATGAATAAAGCACAAACTAAAATCAAATTTTCTATGGAAATGGAGAAATAAGGACAGCTTCCATTGCTAGATGTATTAGTAGCAAAGTGTGACAGTGGGAATCTGGGACACTCAATTGACTGGAAGCTTATACTCAGAACAGATATATACATCCCACACTGTACCACCATTCAGTGACAAAAAGAGGTGCCCTCACAACCCTGTGTTTCTGAATGGTGAATGTTTGTGACACTGAAAGGCCACCTAGAGTTGGAGGCACTGCTGTACACCATTAGTTCCAATGGGTAACAAAGCCTATCCATGAAACAGCTGTGGCATTAAAAAGAAAGATGTCTGTAATGGTTTTTTTAGTTTGTTATATGGTTATAATTGAGTTGAAAGAGGTCTTTGTTTTAGCCACTGAATTTAATATTCCTTTTTTAAACTAATAGCTTTAACATCTACAAACTTTATAGATCACTTCATGTTTATTTGAAGTTTGCAGGTTTGTTTCACAAAGCTACTCTTACTTAATATCTGAGAACCGAAAGCATTTGTTCTCACTCAACCTAAATTGTTAACAACCAACTTACTTCTTTTATTCTTTCTTTAAATTCTTCCTCGATTCCAAAATATTTTCCCACAGTCAGCCCTGTGCAAATTAATCTTTTTATGTACTTTATCTGATTCAAAATTATTTGCAGGCTCAGACTAAGAAATATTTAACTGTTCTATCACAAGACCCTGCTCACAACCATAACCTTGAGTACTGCCAATAATACAGCCTCCAACCTATCCACTGCTCAAGAACGCAGATTAGCAGTTCTGTCCTATGTGAAAGGTGTTACTGACAAAATCTGCAAGTTGTTAACAGAAGTCAATATAAAACCAATATACAAAGTGCACAGCAAGACTAGCAATTCATTTGTCAAGGTAAAGGATAGATTACCCACACTACAAGTCACCGGGTTCTACAAAATTGCGTGCAACTGCAGCTAAGTTTACACTGGAGATATAAGACACACAATAAATGACAGACAACAAGAACACATTCGGCATTACAAATCTAATAACATAGAGAAGTTGCTCACTGTGAAGCATGCAGCCATGCCATCATAAAAAACTAATCCTAGTCTGCTGTTGCAAAAATATTAATGACGATCAAGAAGGGTACAGAAGGGATTGGAGATGATCAAGACCCAAAATAACAAAAACAAGGACAATAGGATCAAGTGTCATGACACTTAGCTTTCTTTGGTGTGGAGAGAGCAGGTCATGTGTCATCCTCAATCATGCCACACCGGGCTCCACCTGGCCAATAAAATAAGTGAAGGATTAGGCATCCTGATTGGCCAAGTGGACAAAACTCACTAGACACATTATGGGCACACTAGTTGATAACACAGTTCTGACCAAGAAGACGGCCAAAGTACGACAGCTGAAATGTTGGCTGTTTATACAATGATGTGGTGTCACCTTGACAGCTAAGAGACCAGAAGGTATTTATTAATAGTTTTTACTTTCCAATATATGCTAAAACAATATTGTGGTAGTTTATAAATACTAATCCTAACTACAATTCAACTATTTGGAATACATTTAGGGTAGCATAAAATCCATCGTTTAGACCGATCATCAATAAAATTAATATCCTTTTGATAAATCTAGTACCATTTCGTTTGTTTCCCCTGAACTCTCTCATGTTATCTACATTAAGTCATAACAACCCCATGTTTATCCTGTATAAATATACTAATATTTCCAAGCTACATTTGAAAATTAAATTGTAAATTATATAAATTTTTAATTATATCATCATACCTTGCTAATATTTCTGGACCATTTTGTTTATATTATTTTCTTTGTAATTTTTGTGGATTCAATAGTTCAATGATACTAAACTGAATATTTAAATGAAATTTTGTATTTAGTTAGTAACATGATGAGATGACTGCAATAGATTTTTGTATACTTTTTTTCCATTTAGGATAAGTGCTGACCTCAGTACGTTTTAGTTTTAAACAATTAAGTTTGGTAATTACAAATGTGTCCTAGAGGTAATGAAAAGCAGAAGCTTGGGAAATAAATTTTAATTAATGTATTCTGAAGATAGCTAAATAAATCTATAATAATCCTATTTTTATGGAACATGGTATGTAATAATAAATGCCTTTTTCAATTTTCGTCTTCTTGCCAGGGTTTTCATCCTGTTTCCAAGGTCCATTTAACTATTAGTTGTGACAATCCTATTTGCCAGCCGGCTTCCTACTAGTTTGTTAGAACGTGTATGTCTGTGAATGGTATTATTAATTTTTCTGTGATCAGTGATCTTTGGCTGGTGAATTGCATTGTTACTGAGATATAAATTGTAGATGATCTGGCAATTTGTCATGAAGATTAAAGACTAAAAATGATAATCAAGATGGCTGGTACATTGGCTATAAGATGTGGAATAGATCCAATTGCATTATTATATGAATTTTAGTACTTTTAGTACATTTGAAGCTAAATTTATTGATAGTATATCATTCATTTTTATTTTAATTGTTGTACTGATCATATGCCTTTATAAGATTACTCACAGTCAGACAAATGAAAAATGAATTTTTTATTTATAGAGTCTACAGCAAAATCAAAGATAAGTAGACAGTTTTACCTCCTACTGGAGAAGCTCTTCAAATAGACATGATGTTTGAAGCTAGTCTCAGCTAGTCTCAGTGACTGGTATGGGTAGCCCATCAGAAACCAAACACTTTGCCAGAAGATTAAGTTAGAGACTGGCTTCAAAAAGTTGCATTTATTTGATGTGCTCCCCCACTGAGAGGTCTCAGAACATTAAGATAAACTGTTTCTGACTTTTGGTGACTGAGACCATCAAACTCAATCACGAAAAATAAATACTGTTAATGAACTGAAATCTCTTCTTTCATATAACTCTTTGTTTCAAGAGTTTATGCCATTTGATGGAATCATTAGGGTTATTTAACATTTGCTAAGGTAGACATACCTCTTGTGCATCACTAAATGAGAAACAGTGCTTCAGCCACCACTCTCTCAATGGTATATTCTGACAAACATAAAATAACTTATCAAGAAAACAGTTCTTTTTAGGGTTCCTTAGACTGAGGGAGGATGACCCTGAGGAGGAAATTCAGTTGCGGATAGCCAAGATAAATTTAGCACCGCGTGTTAGGGGTAGCTTAAAAGAATCCCGAACATTAAAAGTTCTAGTAGTTAACTGCAGAAGTGTTTGTAATAAACATCCTGAACTCGAAAACGTTATTTGTAGTACAGATGCTGATATCGTAATAGGCACAGAAAGTTGGTTAAAGCCGGATACAAGTTCCGCTGGAATTTTCTGTAAGGATAGGTTGCATTCCCAAGGAGGTGGTGTATTTATAGTTGTTAGTAAGTACCTCCCATGTAGCGAAATAGATGTCCATACTGTCTGCGAAATCATATGGATCAAGCTCAATGTAGCTAGGACAAAACTTATGATAGGCTCCTTCTATCGTCCACCTGATGCAAGCGTAAATATTGCCGAGGCCTTGAGAAATAATGTAAATAATATAGCACGGCAATTTCCGGACCATACAATAATGCTAGGAGGTGATTTTAACTTCCCAGATATCGACTGGACTAATTACGTTCACGTTACTGGGGGCAGGGATAAAGCAGCTTGCGAAATTATTCTAGACCTCTTCTCAGATCACAATCTTGAACAGCTCGTAACTGAACTCAACGGTAACGAAAATATTTTAGATATAGTTGTTACAAATTGGCCTGAACTATTCACGGATATTTCTACCACCGCAGGAATAAGTGATCACAAAGCTGTAATTGCTACAGTAAAACTAACAACCACGCGCAGAAAGAGAAAAGAGAGGATCGTTTACATTTTGAAAAGGCTTCAAAAGAATGTTTTAGAGCGTATTTGAGGCATAATTACCACACCTTCTTAGTAGCAGGAGGCACCGTTGAAGAGAGGTGGCATCGATTCCTACATATACTCGGGGAAGGTATGAACTTGCATATACTGAAATGAACAATCAGGGAAGAGAACGATCCCCCATGGTACACACGGGAGGTTAAAAGGTTACTCAAGAAGCAAAGGAAGATACATGCATGATCAAAAAGTACGATGCATTGGACTGATTTAGATAAGTTAGAGGAGATAAGGGGACGTGTTAAGAATGCGATGCGTGAGGCCTTTAATAACTTTCGTGAAAATTCTCTCTCTAAGAGCCTCACTGAAAACCCTAAGAAATTTTGGTCGTATGTAAAAAAAGTTAGTTGTAGTGGGAACAATAAGCCAGTTCTAATAAAAGACGGACGGGAAGTTGAAGACAGCCGCGACAAGGCTACCGTATTTAACACCGAATTCAAAAATTAATTCACGCAAGAAAACATGGAAAACATCCCCACTTTACCACATCATGTGGAATTAGAGATGGATCCGACACAAATTGATAGCGTAGGAATTGTAAAGCAATTAAAACTTCTGAAGTGGGGTAAAGCGCCGGGTCTCGATGGTATACCGGTAAGAGTATTTTCTGAATACGCGGAGGATATTGAACCATTTCTGTCAGATATATTCCTTAAATCACTAGAAGAGAGAAAAGTACCTTCTAGCTGGAAAATAGCCCAGGTAATTCCTGTTTTTAAGAAAGGAGAACGGAGTGATCCTAGGAATTATTGACCCATATCCCTAACATCGGTCTGCAGCAGAATTCTGGAACATGTCATATGCTCGAACATAATGAAGTTTCTAGATGAGAACGAGTTACTTACACCATGTCAACACGGATTTCGGAAGAAGAGATCATGTGAAACACAATTGGCCCTATTTTCCCACGACAGAATGAAAGTTATCGATGCAGGTTCGCAAGTTGATGTAGTTTTTTTGGATTTTCAGAAAGCTTTTGATTCTGTGCCACACAACCGACTTTTAGCGAAGATTCGAGCTTACGGTATTTCGGCTCAGATTTGCGAGTGAATACGTGATTTTCTAACTGGTCAATCACAGTATGTCGTTGTTGACGGGGAAGCCTCTTCTAAGATAAATGTTACTTCGGGCGTTCCTCAAGGAAGTGTAATAGGTCCACTTCTTTTCTTAATATTTATGAACGATCTAGGTGACAACGTCAAATGCTAGTTGCGATTGTTTGCCGACGATGCGGTTATCTATAGGGAAATAAGGTGCTCTGACGATTGCTTAGAAATTCAGCGTGATTTGGATGCTATTTTCGATTGGTGCTGTAAATGGCAGCTTACACTTAATTGCAAAAAGTGCAAGGATATGCGGATAAGTATCAAGAAGAATCAGTTTGTTCACAAGTACAAAATAAACAATTCAGCTGTTGACAGGGTTGATTCCGTGAAGTATCTGGGGTTGATAGTACAAAGCAACATGAAATTTGACATGCACATAACTTCCGCCGTAGGCAAGGCTAATTCTAAATTACGATTCATAGGTCGTATTTTGAGGAATTGTAATGCTCAAACAAAGGAGATAGCTTATAAAACACTAGTGCGTCCGCATCTGGATTACTGTTGTGGGGTTTGGGATCCGTATTGCAAGGTTCTGATTGACTCAGTTGAGAGGGTGCAGAGGAGAGCCGCTAGATTCGTGACTTGTTGTTACAGCCCTTATGAAAGCGTCACAGAATTGATACATAGATTGGGCTGGGATAGTTTGAAAGACAGACGACGTAGTGGCATTCGAATTTATTGGAGAATATGCGAAAAAATTTAAATTTCGAGTGCAATGAAATACTTCTTCCGACAACTTATTTAGGTCGCAATGACCGGAGGGATAAGATTAGAGAAATAAGATGCCGTACTGATACTTATATGTATTCCTTCTTTCCTCGCACTATTCGGAATTGGAATGGGCGGGTTTAGGATTGGTGCTTAGCACCCTCTGCCACCCACAATGTTTGTGATTTGCAGAGTATGAATGTAGATGTAGATGTAGAAGAAACATTTCACCAATGGTGCTACTCCTCTAACTGAAGTATTAGCAAGAAAAAAATGTGACTGTTAAAATTCTTAATGGACAACAAATTTGATGTTATTGTCATTCAGAAAATCAGTATTACCAGTGGGAGACAACTACAAACTAGAGGTTACATTTATAGATACACTACTAATGGAGTAACATACCACAAGACATCTGGGGTGGCCATATATAATTTCAAAGACATTAAGGAGACCTCAATGATTTCTAAAAATGTGACAACAAATATGCAAACAATTATTATACAAATGCATGATTTTTGATAAGGGTATCAGAAAAAGTTTTCATACCACAGAAAAAATCTATTAGGATGCTGTGTAGGGTAAGGCCGATAACTTCTTTTCAGACAACTTTTTAAAAACTCAATATTCTAACAATGATTTCTCAGTATATATATTCTCTCATGTGGTTTGTCATAGAACATTTTAACTTGTTTATATCTAACTCACAGGCATACAATTTCAATACAAGAAACAGAAATAGCTTGCGCAAAACACCAACATCTCTGTCATTAGTACAAAGAAGAGTTAATTATTCTGGGATACATCTGTTTGATAAACTTCCCAAGAGTATAAGGCAGATAATAAAGATTTATTTAAAGAAAAACCGAGAAATTATCTTAATGGCAACTCATTCTACTCCATTCAAGAATTTGAACAAATTAATTAATTGCATTCATGACCTTTTGCAAAACTTAGTTGTAAAAATTAATGGTTATTGTTATTCTCTTTATTTGTCTTTGTAACATATAATTGTTTTCAATATGATTATGACTCATATTCTTCATATATGTATTAACCATGACATTTTTCACATCCCAGAGGTCCTTCCTCAGCAAGGAACCATGAAACAAAATTGATAAATAAATAATAAATACTTTAGTATCAGCTGCTTGCAGTGAGAATTCAATCCATGAATTATGTTTTTAATCTTCAATGAAAGTGTAATGCTAAAAGAAAAGTAACTGCTAAATTATGCTACCTTTTACTTGGGCATGTAACAATATAAGTTTTTATTAAAGTTTCTATCAATATACCCAGTAAAATGTTTACAAAGCTAAATAGACTAGGTTATCCAAGGATGTTGATAACAGTGTTTGATTGACCTCTACAAACCATAACACCTAATGATTTCTTCGAGCATAATCATAGCAAAATCTAAAAGTTGTATTCAAAATAGCTACCACAAATAATATTATTATTAATTTTATTGCGATGGATCACATGCTCTGGTGGCAATTACCTGTCAACTAATTACCCCTTTTTATTTTATTTTTTATTATCTTATATAATTTTAGTGTTAAATTCCTGCCTCATCTACTTTTGTAATTTACAAATTTTAATTTCACATTCCTTCAGCATTTTCGGTAAATTATTAATCACTTCTCTTGTTACTTTGTTCCAATCGCCGACACCCCCAAAAATGAAAATTTTTCCACTTCCTTATGCAAGAAGTCGAGTGCCAGCTTGTGTGTTCATGGTAACCTTTCCCCTTCCATACACTATTCCTAATTATTCGACCAATATCCCTCCAAGCCTCATCCCCAACATATGCCTTGTACATTCCCAGCACTCTCTTCACCCTTCTCCTGTCCTCCAATGACTGCCAATACAGCTCCTTTATCAAATCAAATACTGACTAGGCCCTGGGATAATTTCCACAAACAAATCTAGCTGCTCTTCTTTGCACACCATCGAATCCTTGTATTTGATACCCAAAATGTGGGTCCCAAACTACTCCACCATACTCAACCAATGGTCTGATAAAAGTTTTGTAACCCAATTCCCTAACATCTCTGGTACATCTTCTCATCATTCTCTCCAGTAAATATAGGACTTTATAACCCTTTCATACCACCTGCCCCAAGTGCTCTGCCCATTTGAGCTGATTATCAAATGTTATGCCAAGATATTTACACTTCAAGTCTTCAACAAGCAATTCTGGCCCCACCCTATAATCATAAACAATCTTTAGTTTCTTATGTGTGTACCTAATAAGCTGACTCTTCTTGCAATTTATCTTCATTCTGTAAGGGAAAAAGCCTTATACCAGGGGCGAAGAATAGGCTTGGTACCTTAACTGAAAGTTCACTTGATTAGAAAATGTTCTCTGACTTTACGTTGATAATTTTAAATGACCATGTTGTCTGCCTGGAATTCTCAACTGAAATGCTGAAAGGTCACCACTAAATTTGTTTAAACCACAAACTTAGAAAAGGTTTCCAGTCTAATATGAAATTACAAAAAAGGTTCACTTTGATAAAAATTGAAGTTTATTCTTAAAAGTAACATTTTCAAAAATTGCATTCTACAGTTGAGTAGGCGATCAAACAAACATTTCCATAATATTGCAGATTGTGGAGAGAAAGAATACCAACCAAAAACCCCTTTTAGAAAATTTACAAGTTCATGGTAGTTGCAAAGAAAATCACCATGGCCGACACATGTTCCTAGCCCAGAACAGCCAGTTCCGGCTTTAAACTGACTCACACCACTACAACTGATGCAGCTTCACCTTACATTGCGTTCCCAGAGTAAAGACAACACCCTCCCTGGGGCTACTGAATATACCTTCGCCGCTCACCACATTTGTATGGGCGTTTATCAAAAATAGTGAAAAATGATTGTGATTATAAAAGGTGTTCAAATTTTAACTGTATACAATCTTTTCCTCAAGGTACATAAAAAGTGTTTAGTTAGAATTCCTGAATGATTAGTTTGCTTGTAAATGAATTTAGTTTAAATGGTGTAGTGATAAGATTCTCCGACAGCAAATGGGGGTTACCCTATCTCTGCCTGGAGTTATTCAATTTTTTTGGAAATCCTGCTGAATTGCAAATTATCTAAATTAAATTAGTGCCAAAATGTTCTATATTAATTCCCGATCCCAGTGATGTAAATTCTATTATATTTGGTGTTAAAATAGCAAAGTTATGACTTTAACAAGAATCTGTTTAAAAACTTTTTAGCAAACACTTGGTTTTTAGTTCATAATTATTAAAGTATTGTTTATATCGACAAAGTGAAGTTATCGGAATTTTCTTTGAATTTAGTTACGTGTTTAGGAAGTTATTTTATTTATGGAAATTGCTTGGTTCATTCGTAAATAAATCTCAAGTGCAACCACATGTGTTTAATGACGAAATAACTTTAAAAATGTGTATAAAATCCGTTCTACTGCATGGAGTGTTCTGAAATTTAAATATGTTATACTAGATTTTTGGTTCTTTTAGAAAATCTACTTTTTAGAATGAGAAATTACTGGATACATATGATAAAAAATGTTGGAAGTGAAAGTGTATTTATAGAAGTGTTTAAAAATTTATTTACATTATTTACGTGATCTAAAACTACGGAATTTTAGAGAATTTAACTTTCTTTTGAATTATTATTATTTTAAAATTACTTCACTTCATTTAAAAGTTACTGAAATGCTCACGTAGCAGAAATCTATTGTTTGCAAGTTGGATAATAATTGATTACCCTATTCCAGGTTAGTTTAAAGTTTCTTTATTATTAAAAAATGTTTATTTAGCCCTTGTGTTAAGTGTTATGTGTCTTTACTGTTCCTGATCAGTTTATTTAATGAATTAGCTTGTGGTATCAGCTTCTATATGAAACGTTCCTCCCATAACCTACACTTGTAATGAAACCTTATGTTTGAAGGAAAGCTTTCTTCCTCCCTTGTACTTGAAGAAAACTAGAATTTATCCAAATTCTAAGGTGTCTACAATTCCATGCTAAACTACCCATTTATATATTTTATCCAGGTCATCCTGCAGCAGTTCACAGTCTTCTTGTGTTTTCATACTATTGCATACTATTATGTCATCTGCAAACAACCTAAATTCTTACTGTCAACACAATCATTAATTAGAATAATGAACAGCAATAGTTCCAATACGCTACCCTGTGGCACTCCCATGTTTACTTCCACCTCTTTTGATAATGTATTTCATACTGCAACACTTTGCTTTCCTCTATCCAGATTCTTAAATGGTAAAAAAATTAAGAAATGTACTGCGACTTCTGGAAAGTGTAAATGTTTTAGAAAGAGGGAAATCATCAAGAGGCCAGATTTCTGGAGTTACTCAGGTAACTGGAAGAGCACCAGTTTACAGAAAACTGTCTGAAGTTACACCACACCAAATTGCGTCTCACTTCACTGCATATGAGTACTAGCTGAGAAGCAACACACCAATTATGACAGACACCAACATCAAGCCTTTTAATGTGGCAGATCATTCAACATCATTAGCATCTTTCTTCAATATTTCCAATACTAAATTGGTGTTGAAAGATCTTAAGAGTGACCAGGGGGGATATGGTATTAGAAAACATTTATACACTCAGGAACAAATGTAAAAAAGTGGTTTTCAGCATTTTATAAAGTTTATTCTACTGTTAAGATATCTTCCACTGGCGTTCAAAAAGGCAAATATATTCTTGGGTTTCATTTACATAAATTCCAGCAGGAAGATAAAAAATTATACATTCATAACCCTCTTTAGATGTTACAATAAGCTTTCTGAAAGGCTTATATATAACAGGGTAAGCAGTGCAATCTTTACACATATTTCTGTAGACAGAATTTAACTGCTATGGCAAACTGTTATCACTTAAAACTATATGCAATCAGGATTCCCAAGGAAGCTGAAAACACTCAAAACATCTGTTAACTTTTCAGGTACATTCAATAGTGTTTGGAAGAACCTTTTCCAGGTCATACTCTTAAAAAAATATCACCAATAATTGTCAACTTGTTAAGATAGAAAAAGTTTCAAATGATTAATAGAAACAACAGAGAGATAATAGTTATTATTAACTCAGGATCGTTCTGTCAACATTAACATTTAACTCATATTTCTAATCTACCAGACACTCCATGAAGATGATTCTTCTATGTTATTAACATAACTATGGCAGTACAATGTAAATAACTCAAGAAGATAAAACAGCTACTGATGAAAGATTTACATAAGTTGGAGTTCAGGGAATGAAGACTGGAACCAAGTGGATACTGGGATCTCACTTTAAACTAAACAACAATTTAGTGAATGTGAAACCAAATTTAAGTTTATATAGATGAACTCTTAGCCAGAATTGAACTTCAAAGTATATTGTAATGACCTTTGAACAAACACTGTCCTTCAAGAGAAACCTTCAAAACTCTACTAAGGTTGTAACGTAGTTGGCCTTGTGGGAATTATTGGCAACTGAGAAAATGAGAAAGGGAGAATGTTTGGTATCGGTTTTAGTAAGTTACCCAAAGTGATGTTTCCCCCAAGAGATAACACTATCAGGTGTAGAAGAGAATGTAACAATCATATTGGTAGTAGTCACAATGTCGTACGAATTTTCTGAAGGAAGTTATGCGCAATCTTAAAATTGGAAAAGAGACGCTTTGTACCAGTGATGACACGACAGCCATTAGGTTCATAGAGGTATGAAAGAATGATAGTAAAAGAATTTAGATACAGGGATGAAAGTATCGAATCTTGGTTTAGAAGTACAAAATATGGTTTCAAACGGAATTTAAAGTAAATATGATGAGTTTTAAGGTACTTTTTCAATAAAGGAAAAACTAGTAAGTCAAGAATAAAATAAGGAGTCAAAAGAAAATTACGTCAGATTAAAGGTCTTCTTGTGGAAAGATGATGACAGCAGTTTGAGATCGCTGAGTTGAGTGGAAGTATTTTAAAAGTAATTTCAAAGCGAAATCTGTTAAAGCATCGTAGCTAACAAGATCGTATAAAATGGATAGAAATGAAAACGGACAAAGGGGAAAGAAAAAACTAGAAAAAACATCTAGGAGGCACCCTATTTTTATGAAAGCGCAATTTTTTAAGTAAGTTTGGAGGAAATTTTTTATCAATACAATGCACTCTCAGTATAAGATATTTAATTTCAAAGTATTTAATCTGAATTCAATGATGGCCACCAAGTAGGGATGAAAACTTCTAGAGACGATATCTTTTAATGAAAGGTTTTTAGAAGGTAGTGAGATACACCAAATTAATTGTCAAAATATGTAGGATTTCTGAAAATTAGAACAAACACGCTAGAACAAATAGTTGGGACACTAGATCTAGAAAATAGGTTTATTGAACTTCGAAAATTAATAACAACAATAGGAGAACAGATATGAAAATTTTTATAAGGATAGAAATTGCTTAGAATGATGAACTCTGCACTATTATGAAGTTTCATGAAAATCAGGAAAACTTGGGGGAAAGCCTTTGTGGCCTGACTAGTGTTGCAAACTGAAAAAAAACAAATTGTTTTTTTTTCAGCTTTGTGAAAAAAAACATGAAAAAAAACCTAGCACCCGTGTTTTTTTTCTAAATTTTGTTTTTTTTCAGAAAGCAAAATATTTGATAAATTATAGTTTTATTTAAGGAACTTCCATTTTACAAGTGTGTTTTAAGTCTTACTGAATCATATAATGTCTCACATAATGATTTAAAAGTGTATCTATATAGGTAACATAATTTCATTCATCCTCTATGTCAGTACCACATTCACTAGTATCAGCACTACCAACACTAGTTCGGTTGGTGTCGGAATTTTCTGTCTCTTCTTCTGTCTCCTCTAACTTCAGAAATAGTTAAATTTTCTTTTACTGGTTGTTCTTGTATTGTACGCAAAAGATTTTGAGATTGCAATTTTAAATTGTGAGCAAAGTACACACTGTGCATAAAGACTGCGCCGATAGTTCTGTATTACGGTCTTTTAAGTTTGAATTAAAATCTATTATCATACAAAATAGGAGCTTTATTTCTTTTCAATCGTTTGTTTACACCAACGGTTGTAAGGAAACAATTCATAATTAGGGACCGTGCACAAACTACGTGGCTTGGTCCAGAGGGAGGAGGGGTTAGCTGGAAGGCTACGCTTGGCTACGTGGGGAGAGGGGTGGGGGGTCCGAGCCAGGCCACGTAACTTTCCTTTCGTAACATTTTTCACAGTTAAAATGAGGAACTGAACTCACAACAGCATGTCAGTATTTATTTCCCTCAGTTAATTATATCCGTATGTAATTTACAATAGTCTGACAAGAGAAAACAGTACAAAATGTCTTCTGGAATCAAAACGGAAGAAAGCTATGTGCTTCGTGAGCGGATGGGGGGGGGGGGGAGGGGGGGAGGCAAAAGTCACGTATGGCTACGTGGGGGTTCACAGGAGGCCAAAATGGAGCTATGTGGTTTATGCACGCTCCCTTACTGACAATTTAATGAGTCAGTACCACTATACTCTTAGAGTTAACAAGTATACGAATATAAGGAAAGCCCAATAAGGCAAAAAAAAACCGTGGATAAATTTTAAATTCCTAATTTTTTTAAAAGATCTGTAGGTAATTTTGTATGGCTGGCAGCACTATTTCAAATAGCAAGTATCAACCCAAACAATGGGGAATGGGGATTCCTTCTTGCGCAACCTAGTCTCTTCGGGAAATCCCCGTTCATAAAGAAAATTTCAGTCAATTTTGCCAATATTTTCGTAATTTTTTTTCCCTACTGAACCAGAAAAATATAGTAGATTTTAAACTAAGATAAGTACTTAGAATAAACTCTAAAACAGTCATTTTAAACGATAACTGCCTTACAAATTTGAAATTTAGTAGTTGTGAAAAAAAAACGTGTTCCAGAAAAAAAACATGTTTTTTTTCAAAGTTTTTTTTCATGTTTTTTTTCAAGCCAGAAAAAAAACCGTTTTTTTACAACACTAGGCCTGACCCAGAAGAGAGAGAGGTTATAGAGAGAGAGCATACAGAAGATGCCAGATGAAGTGGAAAATTCCATCAGGGATAGGGGAGTCTATATAAAAATCCAGAAGGGTGACCTCTGCCGCATTAGTCTCAAACAGGTTAGAGGGTGAGCATGTGAAGTGTGGGCTGGCGTTATGGTCAAGGACAGCAGTGTCGGTGTCGTGTCGAGCAGCGTAGCGTAGACCAATCATTAATAACCAGACTTGGAATATTCGTAGACAGCAACTACAATATTGAAATGGATCATTGACTTAACAAACTTCTTTTCCCTAATTTAAATTTGTCAATTAGTATGATTTCTTTTGAGGTTTCAAGTGGAGTGAACTTTTATTGTGTCTGAATGGAGTGTAGATAATTATTGTGGCATTAATCTGCAATTTTCGGAACAAAGTCTTTCTGGTAACAATTCCTGTTGTCAGAGTAAAGATGTCTTTGAACTTTGAACAGTAAAATACTGGACTTTAAAATCTGTGTTGCGAACAATCTTTTAATATTACCCTTCATTGGAAAATCCCATAATTAAAACCATTTGGGTTGGCGACTGGTCTAATTAAATTAAATATTGCAGATATCATAGTATAGGAAAGAAATGAGTTTGGGACTCCTCCCCCGCCAATATTTTTTTTTCCTACAAGATGCTGAGGACTTACATCCCAACTGCATTGGTTTCTAAGCTAACAGCAACAATGTCACCCAAATTTCCCTAATTAACTGAATTTCTCAGACAATTTCATGAGAACTCAAGAAATTATTCTTAATGTCATCTTTCTTTGTGTGCCAGAAAATTTAACCTCATAAGGGAAGGGAAAGATTAATAGATAGCAGAAACATAAATATAACTGTAATCCATTTTCCCAGGTGAGAAATTGTTGAAGGATGCCACCTCCTTTGCGGAACATGGACTGCACTCTTTAGAATAAGAACAGATCATGGCAGATGTGGAGGTATGCTGGCAATATCAGTGTGGAGCCCTGATTCAGGTCACCCATCATATTGCTAGTGCATATGCTGTCCAGATATTAAAAAAAGGCAAGAAGAATTTTTAGTGGCAACTCTAGAAGTATAGAGGTTTGAACAATTAGCAATTCAAATAATAGCGTAAACATTGATGGTCAATATCTCTATCCTTTTGGTGCTGAGGGTGGAGTCCTATGGATTTATTAAAACCTGACATTTTTGCCATTTTTTGTGGTTTTTATCACTTAATGAAAGGATTTCTATATTTAAGGCCACCGTCACCTACATCTATCTACCAAAACCACAGGCATGCGTGCTAATCACCTGTGGCAACATTATGGAAGTTACTGCAAACAGCATAGACAGTTTTCGATGCAATAGTTATCAGCATTAAGAATGTTGGGTCTCTTCTGTATTTCTAGAGCTTACCTGACTCACCTGGCCTTAATCTGCTCCCTTTGGTCAGAACACTGGTCTGGTTTTGTCAGATAAAATTGAATGCCCACTGTTGACCTACTGCTTATATGCTGAGCTACAGTTGACTTGCTGACAACATTGCTATCACTTATCTAGTGGTATGTTGGTCTTCTCTGGTGGTACTTCAGTGTTAGGCAAAATGAGGAGGTCAAGTGTTGCCATAGATTTATTGCAAGCAGCAAGACTAGAGCTCTTTGATAGGAACATAAGTCTTAAATTCCTTGTTTCAGCAACCATGTTCACTACACCACTCTTTGAATGCATGAAGACATAAGGTTTCCAAAATTCCACTACAAGTTAAACATAAATGGTCTGGTTTTATCAAAAAATTCTGGATTCACTGCCCTATTTTATTACATATACTTTCACAGTGGATAGATTACAAGTGTGTGTTTTTGTGAGATATGTAAACATGGCGATTGCTTTAGACATGTTGATCCTCCAATGAAAGCCAAGGAAAAATTGCTGAAATTTAAGTTTTAATACCTGAAATTCTGTGTGATTTCACCAAAAGAAACAAGAGATTACACATATGCATTCACTCTTTTTTTTTTTGTCAATGCCTTTGTCTTGTAAATGTTTGTGTTACTTTATTACTTCAGTTAAGTATGTGGATACCCATTTTAGCCATACAGTAAATAAATAATTAAGTAAAGGTACATGGATTTATCTTTACTGCTAAAGCTGTTCTTGTAACTTTTTTTACATATTACCAGTCATTTTTCACAAATTTGTATTCTAGAATAAATGAAGTAATTTGAAACTTGATTTAATGATAAAAAATTATGTCATAATATATTTACCAAAGTGGCAGTTCTTTCCTATGTAGCCTGTGTCACTACAGTCACATAAAATATGATCATTCTTAACCGAACATCTTCCACCATGTTCACAGGCATTTGGCCTTTTACAGGGATCCACTAACTGACAGTTGTCAATTGATACCTCACCAACTGCATGTTTTGTTCGGACAATGTATCTGGGCTCAATTTCCTCTCCATTTATTCTTACAAGTCGTACACAACCCACCAAACCTGTAATATCAAAAATTAAAAAAATCAGAAATCATATACAAAGTTAGATTTGTACAAAATGAATAAGTAAAGTAAATTCATTATTTACAAAGTAGGAGGCAGGATATCAGAATTCACATTTTCCCTCATTAAAGACAAATGTAACTGCACAATAGTTTCAATGATTCCTTATTCATGTGAAGAGGGATACAAAGTAAACGTTACGGGGTTAAAATGTGTTGTAAATCTTATTACACATGGAAAAGTGTGCTGATTACATGTATGAGAAGTCAATGAATAAAAAACATCTATGCTTGGTTTTATAATTGAGATTCTAAGTGGCTATATGAGCATAAAAGCTGAGCACATAACTGCTTAACATTCAGTTACTTTGTTGGACAGTAAATATTTTAATTTAAATGATATTACAAGTACCAATAAGAATCCTGTCACTTCAAGGAAAATAAGTAGCAAAGAGGGAAGCTAAAGATGGGCTTATGAATATTACTGGTGTAGGAGGATCACTGAATGATGCATGCAGAAATTCCTATGGCTATGTTAGAAATCTGAGGGAATGATAGGCATTTCAATAATCTAGATATGGATGGAGAAAAAGTTACTAGGAATTTGAATTTGGCAGAAATACTGAGTGACTGGTTTAATGCTGCCACTAGGACTATCACTCTGGGATGGTGTAAATCAGAGGAATGTCACCATGTATGCAGAAACAAACAGGAAATTGTTGATAACACTCTCGGGATTCTAGCCGCGTCAAATAAAAGTCGACTGGCGACGTTTCGAGAGCCGGCACTGCTCCCATTGTCAAGCCCTGCTTAACTAACTAAAACTGCCTAGCGGTAGTCTCTATATAGGGCTACCAGACGGGAGAGGAGGGGAACTCGCGCGGAGGGCGGGTCTGCATGGTGACGTCATGTTCCGGTTGTTGTTATGCCCAAATATGGTCCGTTCCCGTGTGTTTCGTAATTGTCTAATAACTGGCCTCCATGTTTGACTTATGTTAAGTCCTTGATCCCGATTTATCACATTGTTATTAACTCTGATTTCAATCGCCTCTTTCACGACACTATCCCAAAAATTATTAGCTTGGGAGAGGCGTGTCGTCTTGTCAAAGCACGGCTCATGACAGTTTTCAAGGGCGTGCTCTACTATAACCGATTTTTCTTTCTGCCCCAACTTAAAGTATCTTATATGCTCTTTGCGCCTTTCATCGATCGTTCTCAAAGTCTGTCCTATATAGGAAGAGCCACACTCACAAGGAATTTTATACACTCTAGGGGCCCGGAGATTTATACAATCTTTCGGTGTTCGTAATAACTGACGGATCTTAGGCGGGGGCCGAAAGATGGAGCGGATGCATTGCTTGTTGAGCAGCCTGGCTATTTTTGATGTCACCGCTCCACAGAAGGGCAAAAAGGCACATGGGGTTTCTCGTTCCCTGTCATCCGTTTTGTTTTTGTTTCTTCTTCCGATAATCGCATGTCGAATTTCTTTGGAACTATAACCATTGGCCCTAAACACGCATTCTAAGTGTCGCAGCTCTTCTTGTAGATGCTGATTGTCGGATACCGCCTTTGCCCTGTGGACCAACGTATTCAGTACGCCGCGCTTCTGAGATGGGTGATGAAAACTAAGGGCATTTAGATAACGATCAGTGTGTGTGGGTTTCCTATAAACACTGTGCCCCAACCTTCCGTTCGGCTTTCGACGTACCAATACATCCAGAAAAGGAAGTGCGCCATCTTTTTCGATTTCCATCGTGAACTTGGTATTGGGGTGAACGCCGTTGAGATAGTTCACAAATTCATATAGGGCTGGTATCCCATGAGGCCACACGAGGAATGTGTCGTCAACAAATCTATAAAATAATTAATAAAGCTGGATTGGCAGAAGAAACAGTGAAGAATTTGACAGTCCGAGCCCCAAGACCACCAAGATTGTATGGCCTACCAAAAATACACAAAGAGCATGTTCCGATGCGGCCGATAGTTAGTGCCATAGATTCGCCGACGTACAGGTTGGCCAAATACCTCATACGTCAGTTAAGTCCGTTTGTGGGTCAATGTGCACACCACGTTAAGAACTCTGCTGCGTTTGTGGAAGTGGTTAAAACAATGAGACTAGAGCGTGACGATATTATGGTCAGTTTGGATGTCACATCGTTATTTACGCGGGTGCCGTTAAGGGAAACAATCGAACTACTTAGTGAACATTTTGACCAAAAACTCGTGGAATTATTCAGACACACGCTCACGTCGACGTATTTCGTGTACCAAGAAAAATATTACGAACAAACGGACGGCGTGGCCATGGGGTCCCCGTTATCCCCAGCGATTGCCGATTTTTACATGGAACATTTTGAGCATGTAGCTCTTGACGCGGCCCCTTTAAAGCCCAAATGTTTTTATAGATTTGTTGACGACACATTCCTCGTGTGGCCTCATGGGATACCAGCCCTATATGAATTTGTGAACTATCTCAACGGCGTTCACCCCAATATCAAGTTCACGATGGAAATCGAAAAAAGATGGCGCACTTCCTTTTCTGGATGTATTGGTACGTCGAAAGCCGAACGGAAGGTTGGGGCACAGTGTTTATAGAAAACCCACACACACTGATCGTTATCTAAACGCCCTTAGTTTTCATCACCCATCTCAGAAGCGCGGCGTACTGAATACGTTGGTCCACAGGGCAAAGGCGGTATCCGACAATCAACATCTACAAGAAGAGCTGCGACACTTAGAACGCATGTTTAGGGCCAATGGTTATAGTTCCAAAGAAATTCGACATGCGATTATCGGAAGAAGAAACAAAAACAAAACGGATGACAGGGAACGAGAAACCCCATGTGCCTTTTTGCCCTTCTGCAGAGCGGTGACATCAAAAATAGCCAGGCTGCTCAACAAGCAAGGCATCCGCTCCATCTTTCGGCCCCCGCCTAAGATCCGTCAGTTATTACGAACCCCGAAAGATTGTATAAATCTCCGGGCCCCTGGAGTGTATAAAATTCCTTGTGAGTGTGGCTCTTCCTATATAGGACAGACTTTGAGAACGATCGATGAAAGGCGCAAAGAGCATATAAGATACTTTAAGTTGGGGCAGAAAGAAAAATCGGCTATAGTAGAGCACGCCCTTGAAAACTGTCATGAGCCGTGCTTTGACAAGACGACACGCCTCTGCCATGCTAATAATTTTTGGGATAGTGTCGTGAAAGAGGCGATTGAAATCAGAGTTAATAACAATGTGATAAATCGGGATCAAGGACTTAACATAAGTCAAACATGGAGGCCAGTTATTAGACAATTACGAAACACACGGGAACGGACCATATTTGGGCATAACAACAACCGGAACATGACGTCACCAAGCAGACCCGCCCTCCGCGCGAGTTCCCCTCCTCTCCCGTCTGGTAGCCCTATATAGAGACTACCGCTAGGCAGTTTTAGTTAGTTAAGCAGGGCTTGACAATGGGAGCAGTGCCGGCTCTCGAAACGTCGCCAGTCGACTATTATTTGACGCGGCTAGAATCCCGAGAGTGTTATCTACAGTGCTGCCGCCGCGAAAACGTTCACAGTTATTAAACAGGAAATTATTAGGGAAAGTGCAAAGTGGGCAGTGTAGCTAATGTTACTGCAGCTTAATCAAAGATAGAGGGATATAATATTTTACCTTACCTTGAAATGTTTATCTAGATAGAGTATAGTGTCTTGCTGCTTTTATTCTTACACTGGTTTCTCAGTATATATATTCTCTCATGTGCTTTGTCATAGATCATTTTAACCTGTTTATTTATAATTCACAGCTACACAATTTCAATACAAGAAACAGAAATAACTTGCACAAAACACAAACATCTATGGAATTAGTACAAAGAGGAGTTAATTATTCTTGTTTAAATCTATTTAATAAACTTCCCAAGAGTGTAAAACAGTTTTCAGATAGCAAAGATATATTTAAAGAAAAACCGATAATTATCTGATTGGCATCTCCTTCTACTCCATTCAAGAATTTGAACAAAATAATTAATTTTATTCAATATGACCTTTTGCAAAACACAGTTGTAAAAATTAAGGTTTATTTTTATTCTCTTTATTTGCCTTTGTAACATTCTGTATGATTATTTTCACTATGATTATGACTCATATTCTTCATATGTGTATTAATCATGACATGTTTCACATCCTAGAGGTCCTTCCTCAGCAGGGATCCATGAAACAAGATTGATAAATAAATAAACAGAGCTGTTAAGAGCAAGTAGTAATAGTGCATATAGGAGTGACAAATGAGATTGAAAAATACAGGCTGATTAGTTTGACATCAGTGATAGGCAAAATAATATGCAACTACAACAGAAATGTCTTTGGGAAACAAACTGGTTTGCAAGTTAACAGAAGGCAAGGATATTGATGTGATCCTCAGTGGTTATGTGCAGGATATTTCAGATAAATTGGACAAGGGTGTCAAATTGTTAATTCAGCACTAGATCTTTCTAAAACATTTAACAGATTGAACAGAAAATGGTAATAAAGAGAAAATTATTGGGAGTGGATGGCAAAGTGACCTACTGTGTAGAGTAATTATTAAAAGCATTAGCAAATGTAATACTGAAAGTTGAAATGAATATAGAAGTGCTGCGGATAGGGAATTAGGACCACAGTCATTCTTTATTCTAATCAATGATTATGTTAAAAATTAACAGTCAGAAGATAGTTTGCTAGTAGATGACATAATGGTATATAATATGATCAAAATGGAAGAAGGCTGTGAAAGCTGCAGGGTGACTTGATAGAACATATAACAGGATAGGACAACATCGAATGAAGATAAATACCACGCACGGTCAGATTTTTGGGCACACAGATAAAAAAACTAAGGTTGTTTATAATTATAGGGTAGGGACAGAATTACTTATTGAAAGCTTGAAGTGTAAACGTCTTGGCAAAACATTTGACAACACACTCAACTGGGCATAAAACATTGGGCAAGAGTTATGAAAAGGTTACAGAATCCTTCGTTTATTGAATAGGATGCTGAGAGGATTTACCACAGAAGAGAGGGAATTTGGTTACAAAACTTTGATCAGATCATTGCTTAAATGGCAATGTAATTTTTAAACC
The DNA here is from genome assembly GCA_031002005.1 of Vandiemenella viatica. NCBI lineage: Eukaryota > Metazoa > Arthropoda > Insecta > Orthoptera > Morabidae > Vandiemenella > Vandiemenella viatica. Next base: position 127,995,193 of record CM061920.1, read on the forward strand.
ACATTTTGGGTATCAAATAAAGCAATTAGAGGGCCTACAAAGAAGAGGAGCTAGATTTTTTGTGTGCCAATTACTGTAGGACACACTCAGTAACCTATATGATAAAAGAGCTGCATTGAGTGTCATTGGAAGATAGGAGGAGGGTGAAAAGAGTGCTGGGAGTGTACAAGGCATATGTTGGTGATGAGGCTTGTAAAGATATGGTCGAAGAATGGAAGAGAAAAGATGATCTTAAACAAGCAGTAAATTTCAAGCATAAAAGAGTGTGAAAATTTTCTTTTGTGGGTAAGAGTGTCAGGGACTGGAATAAATTACCAAGGGAAGTGATGAATTATTTAACAAAAATGCTGAATGAACGCAAAATTAAAAGTCGCACATGGCAAAAGTTAATGGCAAAAGAATTTACACTCAAAGTATATATGATAATAATAAAAATAAGAACTGGGAACATGTAAATAGATCAGTAGGGGAGTTGCCACTGGACCATGCATTCTATTGGAATAAAATTCATCTCAGTAATGAAGTTAATTTGTCATTAAATGTGATCCGTGCTGGTGATAAATACTGTTAAACATTTTATTAAATTACAGCTCATTCTTGTAAAGAAACATCTTCTACTTTTGTGAATGAATCCTGTGAAAAGGGATTATTGCTAAAGGGAAAGACTAAATGTGACTGTATAAACTAAGAGAAACTATTCTTTCCACTGACGACTGTTAAACATTTAGCAAACATTACAGACTAGCTAAAAAAAAAAAAAAAGAAACACTAAATGGTGACCATGTTTCATGGTAAAACAGAGACAAGTTGGAAAGGGTAATTTGTTGATGACCTATGTGAGAAATTGCTGCTCCATGTATTATCAGCAAATCCAGAGAGATTACACCTTTGCATAGTCTAAATCTACCACAACAACCAGATGACAAGAATCAGCCAACTTCCTAAATCCAAATAAATACTTTGGAACTGTTTACTTATGTTTGAATGTGACTTTCCTCCTCTACTCCAAGGGTGACACAAAGTATACCTTTGCAAATATATACAAATATGCAGTAACATTTGATTCGATAAATAAAACATTTTTTTTTATAACTGGAAATATTGCAAACTTATTGCTTTACTCAGTTGCAGAACATTTCCCTTGTTCTGGAATATTTTCAAAAGTGTTGAATGTCATTGCATATCAGAATTCATTCCTTGGGGAAGTTATTTTCATTTAACATAATATAAATACTTTTTTTTTGTGGGTATGAGTAACTATACTAATTTCAAAAGGGTCAGATATGTTCACATAACAACCAATGTGATGGAACCTGCCATAATAACTCCAGACATTTCAGAAGATAGTTTAGTTAGTGTGAGAACCTGACAACTCTATCGATATTGTAGAATTTTCATTCCAGTTTGTGTTTTTTCGCCATTTATTGATAACAATGTAGGAACTGCAATTGTCTTCCTAGAGAACACCCATAACATTTTATTGCAATTAATTCACAGTTAGCTAAACTCAAGTAACAAGTTGTCATGGTCAGCTTAGCTCAAGTCACAATTCGTTCCATAGGCAACCAAAATCTGCTGATTTTATCTCTGCTTAGGGCAATATCTGGGAAATTAAAAATGCATTTTGTGATAAAACTGAGGAACATACTTCACAATGGGTGAAAACCATTGAGGAATTGTGTCATGCTAAACATCTGAACCAGTGGTAATATCTAAAGATATGCAGCACTATTTTAATTAGTTCTGAGGCAATTTTAAACCTACAGATAGTTAATCACTTTTATAAGGAAGATTCGCAATTTGCCAACATGGAATGGTTACATGTAGAAATGCAAGCGACAGTGAAAGATCAGTGGCAAGGAAATACTTCCATCAAATAAGGTAAATGTGAATGCGCTGGTAAGAGCATCCAGGCTACTAGGTGGTTTGAGTGGCAGTAATGTTTTTACGAATACTGCTAATGTTTTGAAATAAAATTGATCTACATTGGGTTTCGAACAGTCAGTATGAGATGGAGCAAAATGTGTTACAGAAGAAAATGATTTGCAACTTTGATACTTATGCTGTGGTAGAATGCTTGGGTGAAATTCATGTTGGCCTTTATCTGATGCAACTGGGTATATCATAAGAAAATTTATTGATTAACTGCAAAGTGAAAAAATCATTTTATTTTGTTAAGGTATGAAAAATTATTTTAACAAATGATATGTACAAGTGAAATTGTAAACATAGGAAACAGTATGATATTTTTTACAAGGTTGCAAGTGAGGCTTGCTATCTTATATATGTAGAAATTTTTAAGTATTGAATATTTACATGGAAAAGAAAGGGAAAATACACCCAACACTCACCAAAGCTGAAGGGAGGAGGGCAGCAGCAACACAGCACAACACACAAACAAATAAAAAACAATATTTCGGGTGAAGAATCCCCTTTTTCAAGTAAACAGATAGGTGGCTGGTCTTGCGCAAGACTTGCGTAGGACGCAGCCACTCATAGAACGCAACAGACCGTCGGAGGTGGTGGGGGCAGCAACGATAATATAACCGCGAGTATACGAAAGATTGAAATGATCAAAAAAAATATATACATATATATTAGTTATTAAAAATATATATAAAGAAAAAATATAATTGAAAATAATAAAAAAAAAATTATGAAACTATTGAACTATTGTACTGGCCAGTGGTGGGTGTATAGGGTGAGGATGGAAGATGTTAACGGAAATTAAGGCCTGGGGGATGTCTGGTTTGAAGGATGTGTTGATATGCCAATTCCCACCTGCGGAGTTCAGATTGGGAGGTAGTGTCTGGAAGTACTCTAATGGCTCTTACTGTGAAGCAGTTATTAAGGTCACGGGTGTTGTGAGTACTGGCATGGTGAGCAACGGGGAGGTCCAGGTTTTGGGAGTAAACTGTCTGTCTGTGACCATTCATTCTGATGGATAATGAGTTTGAGGTCAGGCCAATGTAGGAACTTGGACAGTGGAGGCAGGTGAGCTGGTAAATGAGATGGGTGGTTGTACAGGTGGCATGACCTATTATGGGGTAGGTTTCACCAGTTGTAGGATTGCTATAGGTAGTGGTAGGTGGATGCATACCGCAAGTTTTGCAACGGGGTCTCTTACAAGGGAAGGATCCAAACGGTGGTTTAGGGGCATCAGAGGCTTGATATTTATGTACAAGAATGTTTTTTTAGATTAGGCGGTCTGCTGAAGGTGACTCGGGGTGTGGTGGGAAGGATAGATGGAAGAATGCGGCGCATTAATTTTCAATTATATTTTTTCTTTATATATATTTTTAATAACTAATATATATGTATATATTTTTTTTGATCATTTCAATCTTTCGTATACTCGCGGTTATATTATCGTTGCTGCCCCCACCACCTCCGACGGTCTGTTGCGTTCTATGAGTGGCTGCGTCCTACGCAAGTCTTGCGCAAGACGCAGCCACCTATCTGTTTACTTGAAAAAGGGGATTCTTCACCCGAAATATTGTTTTTTATTTGTTTGTGTGTTGTGCTGTGTTGCTGCTGCCCTCCTCCCTTCAGCTTTGGTGAGTGTTGGGTGTATTTTCCCTTTCTTTTCCATGTAAATATTGCCTCGCGGCATTTCTTTCCTTTCATTGTTACTTAAGTATTGAATAGTTAGAACCTGCAATTTTTATGGAAAAAATGGTGTTGTTGGTTTGATAACTCTAGATAATAGTATGCAGGTGGTACCTGCACTGTTCGCCCTTATGCCCTTAAGCATCCAAAGGAATATAGGGTGAAGTACACTGTGTTCGCCAGTCAGTTTATTTGAGAAGGTTTCTGACACTGATTAACTATTAAATGATAATATGGTGAAAGAGAAAAGTTTCTTTGTGAAATTCAGTGTGATTTACTCACTTAATGCCTCCAAGAAAAATGCTACCAATTCATAAGTATCTGCAACAGCAGTTGACTGTAATAACTCTTCATTTCTTAAAATTAATCTGACTACAGGTTTTCTTCAAAGATATTGTCTCGTTCTCACACCAACGATCACTCTTCACTGTATTTGAAATATTTACAGCACACAAATTTTATAGTTCCTTTTCAGTCCCTTGAAAGTTCACTGTTTCTCTTCTTGTATAAATGACATGATGTTCAAAATTCCTTTCCCAATTTTAAAAATCAACATGCACAAAAATTAATCAAATATTCCACTTACTTTTTCAGGATTTGCACTGCTTTGATCGATGTATTACTACCGACATTTTGGCACCCAACCTGGGGCCTTCATCAGGGCTATTTAAAAGTGAAGTATCACTTGTGACGGTTTTCACCCACTCCATTGCTGAGCTAATTGTTTTGGTTATCGGCAGTGGGTTCCAGAGATGTTGTTGTCGTTAGAGATTTTGTGTTGCGATTGTCCATGCGTGCACATTTCCACATTTCACTTAAGCCATAGCCACCGTCTTTATTGAAATATTTGGGTTGTTTGAAAATTTCTATCGATTCTCTTATTTTCCGTTCTAGGAAACCTTTAGGTTATGCTATTAATTCTCTCTTCTCCCATTAAATTTTATGATCTTCTTATATCTGATGTTCTGCTACAGCTGATTTTGTTGTTTGACCGAGTCTTGTGTGACGACAATGTTCTTTTAGTGATACAGTGACCACTCGGGAAGTCTCACCAATATACACCTTTCTCAGGGTATCTTGTATATTCCACTTGCTTGTAATGGTGGTCTGCGATCCTTCACTGATCTTAAAATGCCTTTTATTTTGTTCTTTCTACTAAAAACCGGTTGAATATTGACTTTCGTCAGCACTTGATTAATATAATGCCTGCTAAAAGTGTAAAATATTGTATGCACCAAAATTGTTGCTGTAGAGCTTACTGTCGTCAATACAACCAAATGTCACCCACTCATTGCTTGCTACTCACCAGCCTGTTCTGTTTCACTGTTGCAACAAGAAAACTTGGTGTGAGCACTCACTGCTTGTATTTATAGTATCACTGAAAATTGTGACAATGTTTCATGAAATTTCATGATGTTTTTGTGTGTCATGTGACATTCTGGACTACAATTCGAAATCCTAAAATTTTTCCAATCTTTTCCATATTTTTATACCAGAAAGACATGATTACTCTATGACATTTTTGTTGTTACAAATAATCGTGAATATGCCTTATTTTCCGATGATGATTATCCAAAGATTATGTTTTCTTTTGGCATTTTACACAGTTTGTAAAACTTCAAATTAAACTCTAAAACTTTTATTTAATCATTCAAATCTTGCTATAATATTATTTCTTGAATCATCCCATTGATTTTGTTGATTACCAATTTTCAGTAACTCAATAATTTATGATCTCCCTCCAAACTGTTTATTTCTTTCACATCTAACAATAGTTTCACTTGACCTCTTTGTTAAGCTGGTTGATGAAACTTCACTCATATCTACCTAAATCCAGTTTTTTTTTTTTTTTAACTATTTTATTAACATTCCTCTAGTTTCTTCTTGCAATAATCTCTTTAATAACTGATTGTGAGATGTCTCCACTTTTGAAAAACCATTTCATGATGTAAAAATGCATGATTATTAAAAATATCTTTTCAAGTCAGCTGTTTTTCTCCTCAAAACACTTGGACTTTTAATCTTTCAAATAAATCTATTTACTTTCTCAATCATTACCATATACAAATCCCACTACATCCCTTTCCTATTGTTTATACCCAAACATTTTGTGAGAAAGTTTTTGATATATAATAATATTATTAACTCAAAATATGTCTTGCAATACTTTATTCAATCAAAACTCTCCCAAAACACGTTATGAACATTTTCTATAAAATATAACCCCATGCACAATGTTTCAATAGCTATCTGTACTGTCTTCATCAGGTGAAATGCAAGGTAGAATTAATTACTGTGACATAGCATCACCGACTGTGATTGTCTCATTGTGATGGATCAGATAAATATTTCATAGTTTGAGATTGTGGATTTACAGATTGATGTTGTTTAATTTTGCATCAAATAAAATAAATGAAAAGATTAGTTTGTGCAGGTGTTGTATTAATTTTAATCCTCCTTGTTGTTGGTCTTATCAGTATTGGACTTCGGTTTTTTTTTTCTTACAACCTGGTCGCCAGGGACAAAAGTCCCACTTTAATCTCGCTCTTAAATTTAGCCTTCCAACTTATTCATTTACTCTTCTCTATTTAAATAATAATAAACTTTCATATGATTCATTGACATTTATTCCAGTTGCATTTCATTAATAGGTATCCGAAGAATACAAGGTCCTTTCCTCTCCGTAACTATTATCAACTCAAACGCACACTATCTTTCGCTCTCACTCGCTCTCTGTTGTCGTTACTCTTGTCGTTACTCTAGTCGTTACTTTGCTAAGCGGAAAGATGGTAAACGTTCTGAAACAACGCAGGACTTTCTGCAAGAAATGCAAGAAACATAAGCCACATAAAGTGACACAGTATAAGAAATCCAAAGAAAGACAGGCTTCCCAAGGACGTCGTCGATACGACAGAAAACAACAAGGTTTTGGGGGTCAAACTAAGCCCATATTTAGAAAAAAGGCTAAAACAACAAAGAAAATTGTCCTGAGGATGGAATGTACAGAATGCAAATACAGAAAGCAAGTGCCTCTGAAACGTTGCAAGCATTTTGAACTTGGAGGAGATAAGAAGAGGAAGGGGCAGATGATCCAGTTCTAATATTATTTTGTACATATGCCAAGTTAAATAAAATGTGAAACATTTCTAAAAAAAAAAAAAAAAAAAAAGATGTGTACATATAAACTCTATCATATTGGAATTTACTATTATTATTAAGTTTTAGTTGGCATATTGTTGTTATTCAGTGCCACAAAACACTTGTAAATAGTACTGATTGTTGTGGCTGAGCACAATTCAACTGTAATGATAGTAAAAGTTTATAACCACTAAGTGGAAGCGGTCACTTACCAATGTTGATGATCTCAATCAGATGTGCAGTCTTCGGCTGTCACCACAGCATACCATTACATAGAAGTTTATTGTCTTTCTTTTAGGAAATATATAGTTTGTAAGATACACCGGAGCATTAGAATGAATAGAATGAGTTGAGAAGAAACAAGGTGTTGTTATAAGTAGAGGTGTTTTGCATTAAGAAGTAAAATATCATATAGAGAGGGTACAGCGGCACGGTCGGGACTCAGTTCCTGTGAATAAGGCCACTATCTAGGCATTGCCTTTAAATGATACTGAAAGGTTCGGGATTTGGTTAACACAGGTATAGCTGAGGTCCAGGTAGAACCTTCAAATGACTTTGTTGTTACATCTCATAGCCTATATGTGAATATATTCAAGATGAAGTAGAGTGGAGAAAGTTATTACTTATGGGGAGAATATAATATAATGTAATGTATTGAAGAAATAAATAAAAATGAAACTGTGATGATGATGCTAGATTAGCAAGAAACAATGGTGTCCCAGTTGTATTAGCGTGGGTTGATTGTACTGGTCCAGGGACCAAACATGTGATTTAAATAATATTGCCGGTTATACAACCGTAAAATGGTTCAAAAGGATCGGTCTTATGAAGAATATAATGTACCAAGGGTAGTTAATAGAATTTTTGAATGGTATGCTTGGAAAACAGGCGGAGGCTATGACAGTTAAAGATGATGTTATTAAAAAACAATTCTGTAGTATAATATTCCTATTGTAATTTTGGTTTTTAAGTGATAAGAACAGTAACTTGTCGAAATGTGTGTTACAGACTATAGGACGTTCCAACCAGTAGCGGCTTATGGAAAACCACCAGGGAAAGTTACCTCAAGATGTCGGTACTCGTGATATGTAAAAAAAAAATGGGTTATTAGCCAAATGTAAAATAAGCTCTCCTTACCTAAAACGTGACAATTACAGGAAAGTTTACCATAACCATTTATAATGGTATGGATGTCAAATGGTATGGTAAACTTGGGGGGGGGGGGGGGCTGTAGCATAACCGGTAGTAATAACATCCTTGAGGTAGGCGTTCCTTGCCACGGGCCAGGGAGTACTCTTAGAGAAGTTTCCGTAGCAACGAGACACACACAGAGACGGGGAGATTACTTAGCAGCAGCTAAGGAGAGCTTGTGAGGAAAAGTTCGATTGTATTTTATGAATGTATTTAATTTAAAATAAAAGTTGTGATTAATATTGTGGAAAAAGGACTAACAAATTAATTATTTGATTAACTGCACAAAAGAGATCGTCCGAAATAATATAAATAGAAGTACATTCTTAAATACGACAAGGCGCATTTCTTAATAAGTAATACCAAGCAAATGCTTATAAGAAATGCGATACATGGTTACGAATTTATTTTATAATTTCTACATGAACACATTATGCCACACAGGGCTGACTACGAGAAACAAATGTTTTTGAGACTCATTGGAAAAAAAAAGAGAGAGGAAAAAAATGAACGGTAAAAAAGAAGTAAGTTGGGTTGTTAACAATTAAGTATGATAGAGAATGGATGCTTTTAGCTCACGTGTGCTTTTGGCCCTCAGGTATTTCGAAAGAGTAGCCTTGAAAAACAATCCTATGACCTTCATATAAACATGAAGTCCGATACGAGTTCTAGTTGTGGTTGTTGGAGTTATTAGTTCCAAAGATGCATTAAAAACAGTGGGAAAAAAAGACTTCTTTCAAGTAAATTTTAACTGTAATAAACTCAATAAAACAAGTTCAGAGCCTTATTTAAATGCCACATCATGATTTTGGTTCATATATGTATGGAAGGTGGAGGCATATGAGGCCCACTGTGGAAGCTACTCTCCCACAATCTCCTGCATCATCCAAGCCTGCAACGGACAGTGTCTAAGCCCTCTTCCTAGAACCATTCCAGTACACGATTATATATTGCTGTTACAGTTCATGGTTTATGGGCTTCCACACAAAATGAGATCACCATCTCTGTTCATGGTATTGTTGCTCAACCTCTCTAATTATCGACTCCCATAAATAGGTCTGAGTTAAAGCTTCATTTTTGTTGACTGAGCCAGAATATTCACAAGTGTTGTTGACTGGGGGTGTGGGGAGACATGATTGATTCTATACTTCAAAAAATTAAATAGTGGAAAGTTTATAAACATGGAAACAAAACTATTTTTCATCACACGAAAAATAATAATGAAACCAGTATTTGGTGGAACTTACCCTGGTTAAGTTTCACTCCACTTCCAATTGTTAAGTTGTCATAAAATGTTAAGTGCTTATTTATTCGTTGATTGTTCTTGTATGTAAAATCAGCTGTGAGGTTCAAGTAACCATCTTTGTATTTGAGTTCAACCTGGAATAAGGCAAGTATTAAAAACTTTTTAGATGAGAGTTTGACAGTACCAAAAAATTTTTGGAAACATGTACTTACAGTATGCCAGCTTGAATGGGTGGTGTACTTTACTGTTGAAAGATGAGTAAAATTCTTTGATTGTTCCTTGAGTTCAAATCTAATTTCATCATTCAGCAGCTTTAACTGATAAAGAGAAACAATTATTTGGCAATAAGAATGAAGTAAGAGTTTTACTATAAGAAAAAAGCACGGAAAAATACATTGTAAATTTAGTATCTTCTTCAGTACTATAGCTACTTTTTGCTAATTTTATTACATTTATTTTTAATTTTTTTTTTTTTTTTTACTGTTGATTATTCCTAATCTCCCTTGATACTTTATTCCATACAGTGATTCTCTTTCTCACAAATAGTAGCTATCCATGTTCAATATGTCTGGTATCAAGTACTAATTTATGCTTTTATGTTCTCTTCCATACTACTCCCAAGTCTTAATCCAATATGTATATGACCATGAGATATCCTACCACTTTTTTTTTAAATACCTATTTATTAAAATATCCCCCAAGTCAACTACCTTATCATATCAATTGTATATCTTGTATGGTAGCTTCCTCAGACAAATTTTACTGATCTTATTGTACATCCTCTCATTATCTTCTCTAATAGATATACTATTTTGAATCATTTCCCTACCTACTCTCCAATGTGTTCTGTCCTGTTGAGTTAATTACTGAATGATTCCCAAGATATTAACATTTTATGCACAGAACCAGATAGTCCCCTTCCACATAGTCATAGTTTTCTATAGATGTAGCTAATAAAAAGACACTGATTTTGGCATTTATGCTATTGTAAGTTTTAAAAATTGAAGGCAATCAGTGAACCAAATTGACAGGTGAAACAAGTTTGTCCATTCTGTATGAGCAAAATCATCCACATCCTTTGAGAGTTAATTAATACCATGCAACCAGTTTATTGGTGAAGATATGCCACAGATAATATAATCTGCAACTTGGAACTCTGTAATGCCTAGAGATGTTTCTTCCATACTCTTCCAATGCAACTATTTTCCTCTTGTACACCAAGTACATTACATATGAAAATTAAAATGAGACTTTTTACTTTCACATTATATGTATTTCATCAGTAAAGAGCATTTTCAAGAAGCAGTAGATTTAACATTCAGAACACAATGTAAAACTTCTTGCTTGCTTTGGGTTGTAGCAGAAAGCAATTAGCCTTAACTGTGATCGTGTCACCTTAACGGAATCTTTTTGACGGTCACAAATCCCTCATAATTACCTCAAGGGATAAAGGTATGTTCTCAAAAACTCTAGACTTCCTGATAAATTATATATTGTTCAAAAGTTCTCATACACAAACTTGGTACCAATGTAGGGTCTAATAGGAAAGCATCATACTTCTATCCGAAATAAATTATTACAGGTTAATCCAACCTCGCACAGTAAGCAACTTCCTCCTACCCCCTAGATGTGAAAGTTAAAAGTTCACCATTGTTGCATCATTACTAAAATTTTCTACATCTCCACAACCGACCTACACGCCACCATCGCCGTTCAATTTCTGCTGGATTACTGATGCCCTCTGATGCTAGCTTGGCCTCCTTATATCCATATTGTGCCCAACTGACTCAGCATACACTTGATTTGACAAAGAGAAACCTTATTCCGATCATTCTGAAATGTTGTTATGTTATGAAGCATATTTTAAATGTCAATTTTAGTTATGAGAGTTTTCCTCCTAGGTGTTGTGGATTTTGAGCTAAAGTTGTAAAAGCTTTAATCTGTCATCATTCCTACAATTCCTCAGCCTGTGAAATGATTCTGTTATCAAAATATTCTCTAAGAATTTCCTCAACGTTTGACATATAACATGTCTAGATCCCAAATGTATTTTATAGTGAAAATCTACTCTGACTATAAGTGCAAAGTCAACTAAAAACTTTGATGTCGACTATCTCCAAATATATGAGTGTTGCCGATCTGTAATATATCTCAAACTTTGCTAAATTTGATTATCTGATAGTAATATTATTTCATCGTTATCTATTTCCCTTAATGCTAATCCTTTGTTTTCAAAATGATGCTTTGTAGCAGCCATGACATTTAAACATTAATTTCCCTTTTACGGCTTGAAAATTGTCAGAATCTTTACGAAAATTATTCTGTGTGTTCAGTGAAAATTTCCCTTTAATTTAAATGTCATTTTTATGCCCTCAGACCCATATATCCGCAGAAATGCTGAATTGCAAAGTCAGAAAAATCCCTAATTTTGTCCAAAAACATACTTTCCTGTTTGTTATTGACTCTATCTTATCATATGTTGCGTATTATTTTATGCCGAATATTTTGAACTATGAATCTTTACTGTACCTTGAAAATTAAGTGAAAACAGTTTCTTGTGCAATATTTTCCATGTGTTTGCGAGATAACTAAGTTCACGAAATATCCTTAATACAATTTTCTAAAATTCAAGTGTTATACCTAATTTGAATTTTCATCCCGTTTTACACCTCTGAAAATGAATGTGGCCAAAAGGCTTCTAAAAAATGAACTTTCTTTATAGTACTTTTGAAAACTTATAAAATAGCTCAAAATCTCCTTACTAACATGTTTTCTGACACCCATACTACTGGAAAATGTTTCTAAAACAATTTGCTGTTTGTTTTAAGTGTTTTAAGGACACTTTAAACGGTTTTTGAAGGTATACTGACATAAGTAAGGTTATGTGACAGCAAATAATCTTTCTTGAGTATACAATCTTCAATCAAATACCTTAAATCTTTTCCGTTTGTAGGATATAGTCATACTAGCCATCCTACCAGGCAAACAATAGAATTTAAAATAAGTATACTAAAAAACTCTAAAAATTGTATATCCTCTGACCAATTTCTTTTTCTTTTTGGGGTGCGTAGATAACATCAGGAAGAATAAGCAGAAGACTTATAGAGAAAATGACATCATGGTGGCACAATAGAATGAAAGAGGCAATAGGCAAAAGAAATAAAGTAAAAAAAATCTCTATCTAAGGCTTATAGAAGGAACAACAGTAACCATATAGATAACAGATTGTGAAAGAATATAGAAGCAGCAAATTGGTCACTAAGAGAACTGTATGGGAAGAAGAGGAGAAAAGCTGGAAAGAGTTTACATTTAAACTGGAAGAAGATAGTAAAGCGAATATGAAATTGTTAATCAGAATTGTAAAAATCAAAAGTTTTGATAAGGAAACAATTAAAGCAATAGAGACACCAGATCGAAATATAGTTTGCAAAATGAGAAGTATCAGGGAACCCATGAGACAATCTTCTTAATGGATCCAATGGGATAGATGATGAAGAAGCAAGTTGGGGGATAACAGGACAGAATTGGAATGAGCTATTCATAAGTTGAAAAGCAGTAAGTCAGCAGCAGTCGACGAGATTACAGCCAACATTATTAAAGCTGCTGGTCCACCAGGAATACAATGACTGTATAGATTCCTCTGAGCAATATGGAATGAAAATCAAATACCAGAAGACTGGACAAAATGGGTGATAATTCGAATATGAAATTGTTAATCAGAATTGTAAAAATCAAAAGTTTTGATAAGGAAACAATTAAAGCAATAGAGACACCAGATCGAAATATAGTTTGCAAAATGAGAAGTATCAGGGAACCCATGAGACAATCTTCTTAATGGATCCAATGGGATAGATGATGAAGAAGCAAGTTGGGGGATAACAGGACAGAATTGGAATGAGCTATTCATAAGTTGAAAAGCAGTAAGTCAGCAGCAGTCGACGAGATTACAGCCAACATTATTAAAGCTGCTGGTCCACCAGGAATACAATGACTGTATAGATTCCTCTGAGCAATATGGAATGAAAATCAAATACCAGAAGACTGGACAAAATGGGTGATAATTCCTATTTTTAAGAAAAGGAACAGAAGGAAAAGTGAATATTACAGAGGTGTTGCCCTCCTATCCCATGGCCTCAAAATTATGGAAAAGATCATTGAAGCCAGAGTGCGAACAATATTAGAGCTCATCTTAGAAGAGGAACAAAAAGGGTTTAGTGCTGGAAGTAGCACAACAGATCTAATATTTGTATCTAAAATTTGTCTTGAGGCTGCTGGTAGGAAAACATTGGGAAAGAGGGAAAAAAACTAATTTTTATGTTTATGGACCTTGAAAAGGCATATGATAATGTTCCTAGATCTACTATCTGGAAAAGTCTAAGAAAACTTAATATGCTATAGTACCTCATTAGATAGATCCAGATGCTGTACTGTAACTGTAAGAACTGTGTCCACGTTTGGGATGGTAACTCTGAATGATTTAGTACAATCAAGGGAGAACAAGGGTGCCCTGTCACCTCTTCTATTCATATTGGTGATGGTTAACATCTTAAAAGAACTAAAGAGAGTAATAAATAGAGATCTACAGGCATTGATATTTGCAGGTGATGTGGTAATATGGGATGAAATCAAAGAAGGAATACAAAACTAGCTGAATATATGAAATAATAAGTTTGAAGAACATGGAATGAAATTGAACCCAACAAAAACTGTAACACTGAAAAGGGGCCAAAAGAATCCAGACTGCCACATAATATTTCAAAATCATCATGTTGAAGGTGTTGACCTATTCAGATACCTGGGGAGCATAATGGTAGAGATGAGTTAGAAATAATTTTCAGAGTAACCAAAGGGGCAAACTTTTACCGTATCATGTGGGTCTTACTATGGGACATGAAGGTTCCTGGAAGAACAAAATTAGACTTGTACAAACCGTATCTCATTCGTACTCTTACGTATGCTCTGGAATCATGTACACTATCGTCAAAGAACCTTAGCAACTTCAAATCCTGTGAAATGAAGTTTCTTAGAACTGCCCTCCAGGAAACAAGACTTGATAATATAAAGAATATAATATAATAATTCCATATGGTCATAATGACCTGTTGACAGGGTTTATATTGGCTGCACATTCCACCTTAACCTAACTCGGGAGTCCAACTGGGTACAGTGGACCTACAGTTTAACATGGAATCCAAACTATAGAAACTTTCTGGTGTACTTCACAGTACCAGCAAGCTGTGTGAGAGGTGAGGATCAGTTTAAAGGCCTGTGAAAATCACCGTCGAGACAGGAATTCAAACCGGGGACGTTTTAATCCCAAGTCAGACACCTTAACCATTGAGGCACTAGACCACTCATATGAAGAATGATGAGATTAGATCAGTGGTTCCCAAACTTATTATGCCCACAGACCCCTTCAATAGCAAAACCCTGGCCATGGAACTCTTAGTGAAATAACTCTATATGACTGCATAATAGAAAAATTAAACATTAAGGTTCAGTAACAATGGAGTAGAAAGAAATTCCTTGAGTCGATATTTGTATGGAAAGGAAAGATAAATTATACCCAGCAGTCACCAAAGTTAAAGGGTATATACCTGGGAAAGGGATAAGTCCAAAATATTGTGTTTGTCAAATTATTTTGTGTTGCTACAGCACTCTTCCCTTTACCTTTGAAGAGTGTTTGGTATAATTTATCTTTCCTTTCCATATAAACTTTGCTAATTTAATTTAGATGTCTTGAATGATAAATGGCAACATAAATCAAAGTATCATCAAACATCTTGATATTTAAAGTAGCAGTTATTGAAATTATAACATTTTTTTATATATACATATATATCAATGAGATTTGTGAACCTGATGGGATGATGTGAGATTAATTGTGTTCGGCTTTATGTTTGTGAGTAACATCCATAAGTCTCTGTGAGAACTAATTTCCAGTCAGTTTCTTTTCTTCACATTATTGCATTAAATCCACAATCCAAATTACTAGCAAGATGGGAAAATGACCAACAGCTTCTGTACATAGATCCATAGTGCAGGATATAAAAATGGTATCTGTTTCTGAAATCAGAATTTGTAGTGTCTTTTTTTTCAAACATTTGTTTCAGCTTCCATCTGAGTCTACTTTCAAAAAAATCCACCATCCAACCAGGGATAACCAGTGGCTGTGGTCAACATGAAGATCTGTTAAGTGCTGACAATAAGCAGACAGATCTTCATCATATTTTTGCAATTCTGAAAGGTTTTGAAACTGAGAGCTTTCACCTCTTCCCACCTTTTGTTTGAATATAAAAATTGTGGAACAAACACTGTTATTATGCTTTTAGTTTTTATTAAATTTAATTGATCACTTTGTAGCTTCTAATTCATTTAGTTAAATTTGACCAATAAGTAAATATTCAAAGCTATGACATTTTTTGAATTACTTAAATCGAACAGAAAACCATTGCCTTTAATTTCAGGATTTCCAACGAGTACAAAGTACATAAATTCGATCCATAGATGCACTTTCAGATAATCAACAAACTTCCACATTAAGTACTAATTGATTATGATCTTTATTATTTTCCAAACAAAGCTGACCAAATAATCACTCATTTAAGCCATTCTTTTTAATTTTATTAATTACTCTAATGATATAGTGAGCCATGCAAGCACTCACTAAGATTTTTGGCAGTTAAAAATTGTAAATGAATGAAGAATGTAGAGAGAATGCATTCTGGATAGCTTTGTTTTAAGTATGCCATAGCAATGGAGAGGGTATTACTCAAGGGTAAAGCTTTTCTTTGAAAAATCTTTTTAATTCATCAAATGTTTTTTCACCTTATCAGTTTCCACATATTTGCAAACAACAATTCTTGTAATTTTTTTTTCCATCTATCACAAAAGCTTCGTTTCCTGGTAAAGTTTACTCATCAAGCTGTATAGAGAATTCTGGTGTTTTTAAGTATTCATATAAAGAATTTTCTGCACATTTAACCATTATGTCAACTCATCTTTGCATTGAATTATCACATTTAAGAAGCATAATGTACATCACCATTTTGATCAGATATTGTTGCTAAGAGTCACTGAATTGGCAGTATTTTCACATATTTTTCTTTGGGAGTTTTTAAGAAAATTAAACCTTTCTCTCTTTTGTTGCTATGGATTTTTGCCAAATGTTCCTTAAGCTAATAAATGTTCATTGTTTAGTTTGATAAAGTTTTATTGCATTGAAGACACAGGTAAAGAGCTATTTTCTGGTAATGAAATTAAATCATTTCTTAAATATTCAAAAAATACAAAAACCGGTACTGGTGTTGTTCACAATAATGGAAATTTGTCGCATGCACATCAAGCACAAAACAGAACTAAATTGTTGATTAGACACGAAGGTATAATGGAAGTTTTGTTTAAATTTCCTAAGGACACACTGGCGGCAGACTTCACACAACACACCATTGTTGACAATGTAACAATATGCATGCTGACAGAATTAAGGAAAATGTTGAAACTGAATTTTTATGTATGCTAAAGCCTAGTATGAACTTCAAATCAACTCAAGTTTCAATCCAGAATTCAGAATGATCCGTGCTGCATAGAATCAGTCCAAGAATTCCATATCAGATGGGATGCAAAAGATGCAGAAAATACTAATCCACAACATACGGGATTCACTGTGACAATGAGTTGGGATAGCACATACCACATGAGCACATGGGACTCACACCAGATGCAAAGAGTATTCTCAAAGAGCCACAGTGCGTATTAGACTGCATAATAATTTTCATCTTGGAAATGGATGTATTGAAACAAGTTATGATAGCAGAGCTCTTGCCTTTAAAAAATCAGTACTAGAGCCCAATGAATTTGATAATGAATTCTTAAATCGCACCATCACAAAGTATTTATTATAATCTGACAAATGTAGTAACAAATTGCAGTAATGAGGAAAATAACATAATAAAGTACATAATGATGTGGAAATTATTATGAAACAAATATAATGAAGAAAACAGGCTCCAGATACCAAGGACCCTCTTCTGTGATGGAAGATGAACACAAAATTTCATGCTAGTGCATACGTAGTATGTACTTATCTGTCATCTCCACCAGCTCCAGTAACAAGCAAACTACTTTTTAGTTTTTAATTTATGACCCACATAGGAATCAATTAGAAGGCGATAAAGCAGATAAGGTATTATTTATTAAATATAATTTGCTATAACTATTAGATGACTGTAGTGCCACTAATATATAATTTTTATTAAATATATAAATTACGGCAGAAATTTCATTTTTTTTAATTAGCAATATCAAATTAGTTTTTTTGAGATAATTACCTAGTGATAGTTTTTATGAGAGCATAGTTTGGTTTACCTAGCTTCCTAATCAATTTAATTTTATTTTACCAAAGAAGTTGGTAGTTGTTCCTAACCTAAAAACTGGTTATTAGGAGCAGACTTTTATGATAATGTTAAGTTTATTTAAAATAAATTACAAATAATTATAAATTTGTTTTTCCACCTCCAACAATGATACCAATAAACCACTGCTTCTACAGCAGTAAACCACTGAACCTCCGCATCTGAATTTGCATCTGCAAGGATAACCTCCATTCCAACTCTATAAAGCAGTTGTAAGATTCTGATCTTGTTTAAACCTGCATATATACATAGATAGACGGCAGTAGCTGGCTTGACTCCCACCGAGCGATGCTTGACATTAGTTGTTTTTTATGTTCCTAAGTGTGCTCACATTTTACTCAGCACGTAAAAGTAACTACCAAATTATTTATAACAAATTATTTTAACTTTCATGGTAATGAAAATTGTTCACAATTATTTTACTTTATATTAAACAATTGGGGACCCCCTCAATGGTCACAAGGATCCCAGGGGTCTATAGTGACCACACTGGAAACTACTGGATTAGATCAAATATAGAGTTAAAGGAATCCATGGAAGAGTGACTTAGATCATCAAGCCTTAAATGTTTACAAGATTACCAGTATCTGAAAAGTTAGAAGACCAAGAAGAAGATGGATGGACTAACTGAAGGAGTTTATAGTGAGAAGAGGCTGGAGCTGGGAATCTATTATGGACAACTTTTCTAGATAGGAGACAGAGGAAGATGATCATCTATAACCACAGAAACACAGGAATGCTCATAAACCACACCTGGGAAACTGGAGATGGTCACCAAAATAATGATGATGAATTAGGGGGGTCGGGTATTGTAACAAATTACCAAGGGAAATAAAGAATAACTTGCCTGCAACAAGAAATGGGAAAAGATTTATTTGTTGAAAAACTGTAACCAGGGTGTGTACTCCTTCACAATAAAATAAATTAAAAAAAAAAAAAACACACACACACAGGAAGAAAGGATTTAAGATATGTGATGAGGAAACTAAAATGGCTATAAAAGACAAGCAAGAAGCATACTAGGACATGCTAAGAAAAGTAAAAAAAAATTATGTTCATTACAAGGAGGAAATAGAAAGAGACAAAATTTTGAACAAAAACTGCTTTAAGGAAGGTGGGAAACATATACATATATAATAGAATGCTTCTTATAAGGAGAGGAAAATGATTTCTTCCAAAGCTCACGTTTGAACACAGCATTTACAACTTCTATTTTTTTCTTCTTCTTTTTTCCCTACACTAAGGCGTGTGATAAGGCAAAACTGGGGTATACTCGAGAAAAAGACTTTCCAGAATGTTTAATAGAGATGCACTAGCATAATTTTAAAGAATGTATATAATGAAGCTGTTAAGCTAGAAAAAACTAATGTAGGAGTAAGAAAGTCTGCTGCCTGTTTACAGTATTTTATATCTTGATGATATATTAAGGAAATCAAAGAAATGAACACTGGAAGATACTGAAATCACTTAACTGCTCACTGATGACCACATCATAATCACATCATAATCTGCTAAATTCCATAGTTGACATATGTGACTGTGAAAGCTCCAAAAGTAAAATCATAGTTGTGGCATTAGAGGCAAACAAATGATACAAATTTGCTCCTTTATTTTTATTTTGCTTATAACTTTATGCCTCATCAACATCAAGATCGTTAGAGTAAATAAAAATTTGGGGACAAAAAAAATAGCAATGGCTTTATGAAGATTTATTACCGGCATTCACCTGGAGTGATATATGAAAACCATGGAAAACCAAAATCTGGATGGCCAGTCAAAGAATCAGAGAATCGAATCAGCATGCTCTTGAATGCAAGTCCAGAATATTCCAATTTACCCACCACAGTTGGTGATGGTAATAGTGGTATGCACTAAACAGGCAATTCTCAATCTGTCGTTTGTGACAATGGTACAGGTAGTCTGCAGGCAGAATATTAAACATTTAATTCTAGCTGAATTAAAGATCTCATAACAAAAAATAAATCAGTAAAAATGATTCACATAAAATGAATGCGTATAATGCTGTAAGCAAGTATAAAACTGTAAGTCAAATTTCTTAAAATCCATGAATATTCATTGATCAGGCAAAAACAGGGATTTTCCAGAATATGAGGATATGACTGTATTGTTAATATAATGGTCCACCCACAGAAATACTCAGAAGATTCAGCTCTATTCTTTTGAGATACTTTCAATCAGTTTCAACACTTTTAATTAATTTAGGCCAAAATGAAAGCCAAACTGACACAAATATTCATCAGCAATTTGCTGTGACCATGGGCTCACTGCTTTCACTGGTAGCAGCCAGTTTCTTGAAAGAGGTAGTGGTGATGGAAGTGTTGGACAAAGTGTGCCTCAAACATACATTTATGGCACCACGGATGGAGTGCCTTTGATATGTTCGTTGATTACAGAAATAAAGCACAGCCTGAAATCAGGTGTACTGTGGAGACAGAGAAACAAGAACAGCTAATATTCCAAAATGTTTAAGAAGAAAAAGGGACAGTGGAATCCGGTGGCAGTTTGTTGGAATTCTATGCACATGAACAGCTATCTCAATGCTGTGTTGCACCATCCACTTTCATAAAGAGTAATTCTCATGACTCATGAAGGGGTGTGACAATAATAGTTTGGCTACAGAGTTTGATGCACTACAATATACATACAACAAACTTTTTTTTTTCAAACTGGCTCTGCAGATAACAATGGCATGGTGGGCCACCACTGCAGTGAATAACATAACCTCTAACCAACCCAATACGCAGGAAAGCAAAGTAACGGCTTTGACCTACATAAAAGGCATAACCATTAGAATTGGCAAGCTATTAAGATGGCAAACCTGACTACAAAGGAACTCATTCGCCATTTTAAATCCAATAATATAGAGAAATAAACAACTGCACAGAGTGCAGCCATGAGTATGCATGCTATTGACTTCACAACTATCAGATTGGTTTTTGTGAGAAGATCAGTGGTGACTAAGAATAATATAGGAGGGACAGAATACTGCTAAGTGCCCAAACAGCACAATGGCATTCTTTGGTACAGATGGAACAAGTCGCGCTTCATCGTCCTCCATACACTCCGTCATGCTGGTGGTGAAAAATGCAGTTCTGCCCAGGAATAAAGCTAAGGCATAGCAGCCAAAATGTTGACGTTTTACATGCCCACACAACCAATGGACCATTAACTATTCCACTGGAAGCTTGGGATTACATGTTTGGAGGTTTCTGCCTGGAATGGAGAATATAAATATCTTGGATATGATGCCACACACCAACACACCACAGACATTTAAGTATTCCACACATCTTTTAAAATTTACACTCAAAGGACAAAAGCTAAAACTTGCCCAAAAGAAATTCAAGTGAATTTATATTAAATAATGACAATCCTGGCACTACTATATGGTAGTAAAATATGGGTTCTGAGAAATAAATATAGAAGCTGAATAAAAGCCACAGAAATGAAGTTCCTGAGAAGTGTTGTACGGTGTAGCAAAGCATATCACATGCACAAGAAGTAAGCAGACAAAATGAAGTGATTTTCACAATGATAAAATAGAAGAATATAAAAATAAATGACATGAACATGTACTTAGAATGAGTGATAAATGTGTTCCAAAGCTGATTATGAAGCCTTGACATAACATGTAGTAGGTGGTCCAAACAACCAGAAAAGGTCATATAGGCTAATCCAGAAAGAAGAAACTATTGATTCAATTACTCAATGGTGAAACCAACTGTTTTATTAAAATTGTACAATAAAATCAGTAGTGGTAATGTGTAGTTATACGAATTTTGAAATAATGACCAAAGACAATTATTGCATCTCTTGCAATGGATGCACAACCCCTGTGACATGCTTTCCCCAAGTAGAATCTCTGTCTTCAGATTAACCACCCATAAAGGAGGGTTTAAGTATGATTGGCCAGGCAAAATAGGAACCAATTTCCTCAGGTCACTGTCTATACTGTAACGGGCATTCCCAACAATTTCCTTCATTCTTCACAATCACTCCTCTATCCTCCTTTGTGAAACACATACTGAGTGTTGTTATTTCCTCAATTATTTAACCAAGCATTGCACTAGGTTTCAAAATGCATGTGATCTGGTAGCCTATGTCTAAATAATTTTACAGAAGAGTGCCTATGAGGTCTGTACAGAAAGTATGCAATCTCATTTTTCCCTCCCTCTTCCCAGCCCTACACTAACAAAGGATGATGAAGTTATTGCAACAATGAATAGTTGTGGAAGGAGCCTTTCTGTGTGCATAAGGTGTGGGCCACGTGAGCGACCGCCTACGTCCTTGCCTCCGGCCTGTGAAGGATGACTTGGAATTGATGACTCCAGGGGTTTACAGCATACCATGTCAGTGTGGCAAGAATTATATTGGTCAGACGATCCGGACTATCAAGGCTCAGGTGGTCGAACATGAACGCAACATCCACATGCTCCAGATAGATAAATCTGCAGTCGCCAAGCATGTTATTGAAAATGGTCACAAAATGGACTTTGGCAATGTAAAGGTACTGGCCAAGTGTTCCTTCTACTGGGAGTCAGTCATCAAAGAAGCAATAGAAATACGGCTAGATAACAACACGGTCAACAGGGACACGGGTCTTTGGCTCAGTGACACGTGGAAGCCGGCTCTGTCCCTTCTGAAACATTCACCCTGCAATCAGAGAGGTAGTGAGGTGCCACCGGGAAATGTTTCCGGCTTGCTGGGGTTGGCTAGGACAGTCGCTCCACCAGCCAATCAACGACGAGCACAAGACGGCAGCCGCGGGAGGGAGCGAGTGGAGGGGAGAGGCCAGGCCTTATAAGGGTGTGCGGAGGCCAGACATCGCCAGTGCAGCTCTGGTTCTCCCTGCACAACATCCAACCTGTAGATGGTGGCAGAGTCAGCCGCCGAAAGCTCGTTTTCGCATTTCAACAACATACGTCGGAAAACCCGTGAAGACTACATTTCATTAGAAAAATGAATAAATCATGAAAACACAATATACCAGAAAAACAAAAAGCCAGTTCGCTATCTCAAAAACATTGCCACAATTTGTTTAAGAAATTAATTGATATCATTAAATTCTTAGCCCCTCATAATCTGACATTTAGAGATCACAGAAAATCTCTCAAGGTTGGTGATGATACTGGCAATTCTGGTAAGTTCATAGACTTGATTAGATTGATATCTAAATACGACCCACATAAAATGCACTAATGGCAAACAACCATTATCTAAGCCATGACCTTCAAAATGAACTGATCACATTGATGTCAAAAATTATTACCGATGAAGTGATTCATAGGATAAAAGAGGCAAAATATAATTCTATTTTCCTCGACTGCACTAGAGAACTTGGTCAAGTTGGACAAAAGTCAGTTATCTTAAGATTTTGTAACACTTCAACTGGGACAATAGAAGAAAACCTTATAGGATTTCTTGCTGTCACTGAAATGACTGAATAAAATCTAAAAACAGGCATTATTGGAAGAGTTAGAAAAAAATTGATTAGGTATTCACATATTTCATGGCAATGGTGCAAACACGGTAGGCATAAATAGTGGAGTTAATACTAAAATATTAACTACTAATCCAAGGGCATTTTTACACCATGTGGATGCCATAGCTAGAATTTTCTTTTTAATTCTTCTGTGGCAGGAAAAATATTATTTGTTTTTATTCAGAAAATTTATTTACTATTTTCAATATCCAGAAAATGCTGTGAATTAACCAAAAGCAAATTGAAGCTAACTATAAAGCCTTTAAGCAGAATTGAGGAAGATAATAAGGCTGTATTACAGTAGAAATCTGACTATCCGAATTGCTGAATATCCAAACAGCTTTTTTAATTAAGATGGAAACATACTGTGATTGGCAAAATAATGATTCTGCCTATTTGCTATTCCCACCAAAGAATTGTTGGAAAGAGGGAATGGCCAGTTTAAAACAATCATTTACCATGTAGTGAGACTTAATTGAATGCAATTTTGAGATAGAAGTTCTGATCATAAAAACAAAGTTTGTTATTTTATCGAAGCACAGAAATGTAGAACGGATGTTGGTTTAATAAATGATGTTTTAATTAAAGGAGATTTTTTTGAAACTGAACTTACTTTCCTGTAGAAGGTAAAAAGTTATAAACCGTTACATGGTGACTGGACCGTGACAATTTTGGTCTAAAAAGTTAACCTCATGGACTACAGCTGGAAATCCAGTTAATTTAAGTTGAAACAATTTTCAATCAGCTACGCAGTAATCGATACGCATTGCAGCAAAGACTACGGCAGCATATCAGTTTAACAGCTGTTGTGGAAAAGCAGAGTCGCTGTAGCTCACCAAAGTCGTGTTATGTGACGGACTTGCTGTGAGAAAGAGCACAAAACAAAAGGGAAGTATATTTTTCTTTTCTTAAGTTTTCTATGTTAATCTAAGTGGGAGAGACTTTATTGATTTCTTTATTTTTGTGATCTTTGTTGAAAGAGAAGGAACATTTAATATTTTTACGACTTTAGTGATAAATGTTGTTATTGATTGCTAGAGGCAAGGGTGAAGACTGTATTTAATTTGTGTTTTGAATTTTACCTATTTTTCTCTGTTTTTAAACAGTTAACAACTCTTTACAATTGACTTGAAACTGCTGACTGCCATTTTATCCAACACGTATTCGAAATTTATCATGGAAGGGGAAAATAAGAATACTCTTCATGAGATCCATCATCATGATGGTGTAGAGAATTTTAATTTACCAGCAACACCATCTGTTTATACGGTAATAGACTGTTGTCCCCCTATAATCCTGCCTCAAACACTTGAATTCCAACAAATTATTGTTAGAGAAGATGAGGAGGAGATGGCAGAGTTTTTAAAATTGAGGATACTCTACCAGAAGGTGATCAATCCCAAGATATAGACACCCATCAGGAAGCTGAAAAAGAGCAGCCTCCAAATACCTTTTCTATTGGTGCTATACCTTACCAGTCTGAACAGGGCTTTTCCCTACAAGATTTAGCCGACTTGATTTTATCAATGAAGGGTCAGTTCAATGAATTAAATACATTCAGTACTCAGATTAAAAATAAATGAAATACATTAAATACTCGGTTCAATGATAAATTAAATACATTAAATACTCATTTCAATGATACAGTAAATACTCAGTTCAAAGAAACCAATTGAAAATTAAATACATTAAATTCTAAGCTCGATACTAGTATAACCAAGCTGAGAAGAGATTTCTCACCTAATAGATACCAGGATAAGTGAAATTCAGGAGAAGGTAGATAACTATTATACCCATCTTGGTAAAAGGATTGCTGAAACAGAAACAGCCTTAGGACAACATAAGCTCGAATGCCATAAAAGTAAAGAAGAGGTTAAAACCAAGATACCTTTACAAAGATTTTAAACATTGAGTAAGTCGAGTCAGTCAAATAGAAACAGAACAACTCAAGATTAAAGATAGTGTATGACTATTAAATGAGACCCTAACTACGACACATGCAGACATAGGTTTGTTGCATGAACATAAAAGCAATGAAGAGTATAAGGTGATATATTATGATTTTGACCATTTAGCTACCATCGTACGGAGGAGAATGAGGATTACAACTACATTAAATGCTGACTTTTTAGTTCTGGCAGAATATGTACTTACAGAATAAGGTTTTGAAGAACATTCTATAGCAGGTTACATGGTTACTAATATAAAAGCGATTGAATCTTCCAATATGTTTGCAACATTGGAAGAAGTTTTTGCTTATTGTCAGAAGGAAGGTGATGAAATCATTTACATCAGCTATGTCAAGGATGAGGATTGTTTTGGGAGCATGATAAATTAACCTGTTTCAAACAAAGTTAAACAAAAAGATTTCTTTAAGAAGGATAATGAGGTCATGGACTTATATGACACTGTGTTTACCATTGCATATAATGAAGTAAATGATGTACAGTGTGTTTCTATTGGCAAAAATAATTCCAGTAATTCAAATGAGGAAGTATTCACAAATGAAGGAGAGTGTACTGTGTCTGATAAAGATTTTTGTAATAAAGGGAGACTATTTCAGATTGGGCAAGAGCTACTATTAGACTTGCTGTGTTTGAAGCAGAACAGAATGGTCTACCCACAAACCTACTACCTGAAAAGAAATACTGCTTCAAGAAACTATTACCTGAAAAAGAAGAAAGTAAAGAAAAGAAACCACTACATGAAAAAAGAAAAATGTAAAGAAGAAAAGAAGAAAAGTAATCACTACCTGAAGAAGGAGAAAGTGAAGAAGAAAAATAATACTGCTTCAGGAAACCACTACCTGAAGAAGAATAAAGTTAAGTAGAAAAGTCGAAGGATAACAAAACAGGCTATGGAGACCAACAGTTTTAGAAATGATGACAAAAGAAGAGAAAGATATTAAGGAAAAAATATATGAGATGAGGAGAAAGCAGACAAGAAAATATTAGCTTATCTGGAAACGAAATATTCAGAAATAAAAGAGATAAACAATGATTCAGACAATGTAGTAATAATAAAAGGAAGTATCAAGTGATGATTGTGGCAACACAGAAGAGGATATTGATACAGGAAATATGGATCATAGTAAATAAGGAAATAATTTTGTTAGCTCAAAGGAGCAAACTTGTAATTCTTTTAATGTCAAAAAGAAGGATGACAAAGAAAGTAGTGAAAAAAAAGGAATACCGGTAGTGAAGTTATTCAAATATTTGCAGAAATTGTGTAAAAGTTATTTCAATATTTATTGTTGCAAACGATTCCTGACACAACAAGAAGATAAACCATGTGCATTTGTTTAGAATTACATACTTTTAAGGTGCAGGTACCTCCTCTCGTGTGAATAAGTGCTCCATGCAGGAAATCGTGTATTGTTAACTAAATAGGTTTTGTGTTTGAGAATGGTAACAAAAAAAAGTCTTATGTTCTTGTTCTTGTATGAGTTTGGGTTTTAATTAAACAATATACTGGCAGAAATGTGTGACTTGTTTCAGGGTTATGATGCATTAGACTTGGTGGCAAGAGTATGAGACCGGCATGAGATGTTTCTGTGCAAGCTACATGTGGAGAACATTATCACAACATGCAGCCTACAATTTTGTCAAATATTGTTTGCAACATTGAAAAAAAAAAACGAATTGTTTTGTTTTATGTTAATAGAAAACCAACACCCAAAGGGCCTTATAGTAACCAGTTTATATCTAAATTATACTCAAATTTTGATTATAAAAAAGAAAAATTAGTAATTTAATTTCCATTTTATTTCATTACCTGCAAATTTTATGGAAATTAGTGGGAGGAAGTACTCTTGTATGAAGTGTTTGCAATCACAAGAGACCTACTTTTGAAAGAGATTAGGTGTTTCTAAATTAATCAAATCTAATTCCCGTCGACCATGAGCTTGAGTTGCCATTTCCGTACAGGCTTATTTACTTATTATTATTATTAAACTCCTTGAATGCAATTTTGTCACCTAAATACTTTTGATCCTGATGAATTTAAATTCAGTTTTTGGCAAATTATTCAGCACTTCCCTTGGTAATTTAATCCATTGCTTGAAATCTTACCAAAAAACAAAGATTTTCTCACTTCTTTATGACTGAAATTGAGGGCCATCTTTCCCTTCAATGGATTAATTCTAATTCTTATAAATGTATCTGAGCTTCATTTCAAATATAGACCCCATACTCTACTTTCACTCTCTTCTCCCTCCTCCTGTCTTGTCAAGACTCCCCCTACAGCTCCTTTTTGAAATCAGTTATACTGATTCTTATCTGTAGTAATTTCTACAAACAAATGTAGTTATTTTCCTTTGCATACACTCCAATTCCTGTATTTGATGCATGAAATGTGTGTTCCATACAACACTATCACTTTCAGGCAATGGTCTGACCAAAATTTTGCAACCCAATTACTCCACTTCTATGGTATATCTGGCTTTCCATTAAATTAATAATTTTGAAACCACTTCCAACTATCTCCCCAATGTGTCCTGCTCAACTGAGTTTATAATCAAATGTTATGCCAATATATTTCTTCTTTGCCACATTTTCAATACATTTTTAGTTGGCTGCCTTTAATGAGTTATTACTCATCGTTGGCGTGGTCAAATTTGGAGCTTTGGTTTTGCAGCCGTATGCCCTTGCTGATGACAAACATTATAGACTTACTGCCAGGTCTATGCCAACATATTTACATCTAAGGTGTTGAACAATCACTTTCTTCCCCAACCTACAATCATAAATAACCTTTAGTGTTATATCTGTGTACCTAATATGCTGACTCTTCTTGGAATATGATTCATGCCATGTTAACTTACCCAATTAGATATTCTGTCCAGATCACTCTGCAGTAATCTCATTCATTCAAGTACAAAACTTTCATTCCCCCAGACCCAGGCCAGATACTTTTTGTACAAATCTGATACACCTTCCTCCGGGCTACTACCTAGCTGTAAAATCGTTTTAATTTTTTTTAATGCATATTTATCCATTCGCAGAGGCATGTAGTGTCTTACCATATCCTATATTATACACACAGGGAGCGTCCATAAACCATGTAGCTCCATTTTGGCTCCTGCGAACTCCAACTCCCCCCCCCCCCCCCCCCCCACGTAGCCCGATGTGGCTTTTGCCTCTTCCCCTCCCTCCCACATGTAGAACGTAGCTTTTTTCCCTTTTGATTCCAGAAGACATTTTTTACTTTTTTCTCTTGTCAGACTATTGCACATTACATAGGGAAATAATTAAATGAATGAAATAAATATTCACATGCGGTTGTGTGTTCTGTACTAGGGTTGTTGCGGATGTGATCTTTGCGGATGCGGATGTCCAGTGGCTGACATCCGCGGATGCGGATGTTTTGCGGAAGTGGAGGTGCAATTTTTATATTATTTATTATTTAATATTTTATTGAAAATAAGCTTAAAATATACAAAAAGTCTTCTCTTGATAAGAAGTAATAAGTCTGCCCTTAGATTTGGAACAGAACATTTTAGAAACTACAAACTTCTTTATAGAATCAAATTAAATCCATTAGTAAGTTAAGTAAACCATAATAAAATCATTGCTATGTCAATTAGAGCAATTAGAAAACTATTTATTTCTGGCAATAAATATTTAAAAAGCACAGGCAAAACTAACTGAGATAATAATGTTTACTTAGCAGAGAAGCTACACTAATCTAATAGTTAAAGCCTAAAAGTGGCAAATTATATTTAATAAACAATAATTTTGCTGCTTTGTCTCCTTTTAATTGATTCCTGAGTGGATCATAAATTAAACTTGCTCCACTAAAAAGTTGTTCCCTTGGTACAGAACCGGGAGGAGGCGACAGATAAGCACGCACTATATGTGCAAATGCTTCAAATTTAGTATTCATTTTCCACCACAATAGAGGATCCTCAGTTAGCGGGAGCCGATTTTCATTGTTATATTCATTTAGTAATGATTTCCATACCGAGATTTGGGTTTTCCATAGTTTCCCATACACCATTTTGTCAGTCATCTTTAATTACTAAATCCTAATAAGAAAATTCTTTCACGGAGTAAAATGGGTACTTAAGTAAAAACTCTTTATGTCTGGATTTTAGTCTGTAGGCTTTAGTAGATAAGATTTTATTTTCTGTGGTAAGACAGAGAATAAAGAAGCTTTAGTGAATTTAACTCTTTGTGCTGGATCTTAATTACTGGCTTACGAAGGCGGTGTTCGGACGATATTTTACAATACTCAGAACTAAAAATAGTAAAGAGATACAATTTCTTCTGTATTTACATGACAGATTGGCAATTTTTCAACCTGTCAGATCAGTATTCGACAATTGTGTTGCTTGAAAAGCCTTAGAAGCCATCAGGGCTTGACTGTACGTTTCTTCCGGCGACTCCGTCTTTCCAGGAAGGTAGAGGATTATAGACCATCCTTCCAGGAGGGCGACCCTTGAGTGCAAATTTCACCTGAGCCCTTTTAGTCGGTCACCTTAGAAGGCAGCTCCACCGCAAACGCACAACAAAGCACCTCTTTGTTACATACAAGTTCCGTCGCTTAGCTAACAATACCGCCCAAGTCATTGTTATTCTTATAACAGGACCGTAAAAATAGTAATAAAAGCTTGGTGGTTTTAGCTGAGCGACGATATGCCGAATTTATATAAAGAGAAAACAATAGGCTATATATAAATCTCCCTACGGGCGTGGACGAATACGAGGGTTAGAACCAGAAAAAAAACACACACATCCGCTATACATCCACTTTAAAATTTGCGGATGCGGATGTCCAATTCTATGCGAAACTTTTGCACTTGCGGATGCGGATGTGGAGATCCGCTACAACCCTATTCTGTACCTCATTTTAATTTTGAAAAATGATATGGATGGAAAGCTATGTGGCCTGGCTCGGAAACACTCTCCTACCCTCCTCCCCTCCTCCCACGTAGTGCAGCCTTCCAGCCAACCCCTCCCCACCTAGACCAAGCCATGTTGTTTATGGACGCTCCCATATGGTGGAATACTTCATATTAAAGTTCCTATTAAAATCAGTGGTCACTATAATTGAAGAAGCCATTAAGTCATGTAGAGAGTATGATTAGAAAAGGGAAGAACTCATAACTAAGGCAAATGACTAGAGGGAAGAAAGGGAAAAAAACATCTGAAGATAGTATAGAGGAATTTTACAGTAAAGAAATCGAAAATAAATTATTGTATTGGTAATAAAATGATGAAACTATATGGCTTAGCCATTTTATTCTTGTTTGCAGTGCAACTATTTCACAACACAAGTAGGGTGTACATAGTCTTGCAATTAATTTAAAAATGATCAGAAGTCAACACATAGAATATAAACAAATAAATAATACAGGACTTACTCTTAGAAATTATTATATGCTATGCATTTTGTTATGACTGGTATCCACAGTTAGTGTAATTGTATATTTATCATTGGCAGTCCATTTGCCTTTCTTCCTCTTTTTTATGACTGGAGTTCAGAATGTAGTTAAGATAGTAAGTGTGTCATATAACCTTATTTTTTCAGATATGCCTTCAAAAATAGTTCATTCATTCTCAGAGGTGCAGAATAAAATTACAATCAAAATGAGGTTGGATACTTATGGTGTTAGTTAAAGAATTATGATAAGTTTAAGCCTGAGTTTTAGACATTCAAGGAATTGCATCAGAATCAGCATTTTATTTTTGTAAAAAAAAAAAAAAAAAAAAAAAAAGAAAAGGATATTAGCCTTAATTTTCAAGCTACAGTGAGGAGTCACGTCAAAAAATGTTCAGCATACAAAGAAACACAACATACGAAAATTACAATGAATAGCTAAATGAGAAAAAAGTTTCTAGATAAAAAAAAAAAAAAAAAAAAAGTTATTTACCAGTTGCACAACTTAGAGGAAATACATGTCTGAAAGAATATTCAGTAGATTCATATTAAAGATAAAATTTCATTAATTAAGAATATCTTTTTGGTTTGTTGATTCCAGCAATATTTTGGCATTAAAAGTTTATTTCAAGATTGCGTTTAATGCAATGCTGACATCACACAATGAAACAATGCTGGAACAATAGAATCGAATAAGATTAAACAAAGCCGATGAAGGCAATACGTAATGGATGGAATTAAATTACCAGTAAATAGTACAATTTTGGGGGAAGGATAATGACAGTTATTTCACTTTGATAATACCTGAGAAAATAAATATTGAAGTTTGATAAAGATTATATCATATCATGAAAGATTGATTTTTACGATTAAATACGATAAGCACAATGATATAACACACATCAGAAGTTGGAGGGATTTTTATAGTTTGTTTTGACACTAAAATTAGTTCAGGAGATTAAGAATTTTAGTAGTAATCATAAATTTAGAAATTTTTAACTTGGAAAATTTATATCTCAAAAATAATAACACTTAGGAGAAAAGTTCTCATAAAATAAAATAACTTCTAAATTGTGGACTATAACATACTGAAGTTATAGAATGTTTGGAGAAAAAAATAAGGATCCTCTATGTCTGATCAAAGATCATTCTGATTTCATCCCAAGCAAACTGCAAATAAAGAGAGCTGGAAAAGAGGAAAAATATGGATAATTTGGCTGAAAAGTGAACAGAGTGGACTTATGTCTTGGACGATGCGATGAAGTACAAGGAAATTCTACATAGTTGCCGAATTCTGGTGCAAACCAAAGTTTTCTTCAGTATGAGCATTTAAATTTCATCACTACTGGGGTAGGATGGAAGTTTGTTTACTATGAGTGTGCCTAATTTGCAATCTATAAGTTCTCGGATCAGATGTTCAATATCTTATCCAAACTTACTCATACCGACAAATGTATAGGAATTTTCTCTGAAATATACAAATTTTAAATCATCAAGAAGTCAATAATCTTGTTCGTTTATCTTTAACTATTAGGGAGATAACAATAGTTTGGTGGCTGTTTGAAAATTATAAGATACCAGACACAGTTATAGTTCTAAGTGAACTGTGTTGCAACCCCTAGCAAACTGCTTACTGCTTAGTATGACTAGTGTTCTCTGTTAGCATTATTACTTTGCTTTGTCTCTTGTCTTCTGATGTATTAATGGGCAAGACCAATCACATGGTATATGAATATTAGTTACAGAAATGAGACATATTATTTCTGAGTCCTCTACAACAACTATACTGTTATTATTGATAACGTTATCTGTGTTTAATGTCTGTTGCTTTAATATGTATCTAAAAAAATAATTTTAACCAATAGCATTACAGCATAAAACATTCTGAGTGTTTTTTTTTTTTAATAGTTCCTTTTGTCAAGTTTTTATATGTAGGGAATCTCAATCACTTATTTTGTTACATGTAAGTTTTATTTAAAATTACAATAATTTTCCAATCTTTTAATAATTTTAAAAATTCGGGAAATATGATATGCTGTTAACATTCATAAGTTATCAATATTTAAAATACAAAGATATAAAACATTCGATGAGGATTGACAAAAGAGTAGAACAAATAATATTCACCCTTTAAATACTGTTTTCTTTAACTTAAAAATGAACTAAAAAATTAGATTGCTGGGTCAAAGAAGGCAATTAGAATTCAATAGAATGGTCAGCAATATACAAAACACAAGCAAAGATGTATTATTTAAAAAGGTGTTCAATATAACCCTCTTACCTTCATCTTTCCTTACGAAAACATTGTATTTTTTATAATGTGTAAACTGAGAGAAGGTAAAATAACTTTCTTGTCTTTCAGCTATAAATTCTGATTTCTTCATATTTAATACTATTATTTCTCTCACTAGTCAACATTTTTATTCAATCTCAATGCTTAGTGATATATACTTTACTGAAGTAATAACATATAAGTAAATCACTGAGTTCAGCACATTGTGTCTTAGATAATACTTCTACTATATACCTAGTATATTTAGTGTAGTTTTTATAGACTACCTACTTCCCAGTATCCGGGTCCAGAGAATGTTGTAATGTTGGATGCTGCTAAGACTCCTGATGCCTGGCTACTCTTAAAATCCATCTTTAGTGACAAGCTTGCTGTGTCATTTAGAGGCCATTTGATATATGATGATGGGAATGGTAGCGTTAATGGTATAACTTCAACAGATGCTTCTTGAAACTCTGGCTCCAGAAGGCCAATATAATGAACTTTTGGATTACCTTTCTTAAGTTCATAAAGTATTGAAACATCATTGAAGAATACATATTTCAAGCTTCCCACAAAATTGTTGTGAGATGCCAAACCTGAAACATTTCAATCTGAATACTAATAATTACTAATTTCTTGTAACTAATACTTTAAAGAAAACAAGCAATTCAACAATGATAAATCAATTATAATACTATTTTCCACAAACTGTGTATTTAAAAGACATACAATTTCTCAAGAAAAAACTCATTTTTGTGAATGTAGTAACTGCTGTTTTATAAGAGCTATTATAGCACATTAAAATAGAAATGATTTGGTTTGTTACAATTTGTTTGACTTTATTTTATTAGTATAAAACTAATTTCAAGATTTTTCTATATTTGTTGATACTGATAAATTTTCAATAAGTCTAAGACAAAGTCTTGGAAAGTTTTGTGGTTGTATATAGTGAACTTTTTTTCACTTATAAAAAGTTAGTTATTATTTATGATATACACAATATCCTTAGAGCAAAAATATTGAACATGGCTGGATATATGAAAGCCAAACAACTATTCCATCTCTTTCATTCTTTGCAGTGTATTCTGTTACCACCAAGAAAAACCTAATTCCTTTAACCATGAAAACTACCTGTCCCAACAGCTATTGTGGCTTGTGCATCTCCACATAGTTACCCAATTCTATACATTTGTTTATTATTCTCACACACTTCGCTAGTAGTAGCCTGATATCTGGCTTAGGCTTGTTCTACCATTAATCTTCTTTTATCAGCTACCGCCTTTAATGATTTTAGGAATTGTAACGGAATGACGAAAATTAGTCATTCTGTACATTTTTATATTCAACATATAAAAAGAATAATGAAATGGATAATCAGAGAGGCTTGTCAACATCTACTGGACCTCCCAAATAGCCTGTTAACAAGGTGTCACTTCAGGTAGGTGCACCAGCGACAGCCAGGAACAATGAACAACTACCCTACCTAATGGAATTGGTCAAGCATATAATCCCTTAGCTCCGGGAATATACCCCACTGGGGTGAAAGGACGTTCGGCAACCTCCTGTCCTCAAGCAGATGCTTTGGAGGTCACATTTGGCGAATATGCCCGAGTTCAAACGAATCTCTAAAAGATAATGTTGGCCAATGGGAGTTGTTATTTGTTAGCTGCAACAGTTCTTCCTTTGTCATCAATTAAATGGTCGCCAAGCCCTTTTCCTTACATTACCATGATCAAGTCTGGGGTGAAACTGAACGAATGTTTAAGAAACAAAATCAAACTTTCAAGTTCTGGATTTTATTGATTCTAAGTTATTGGAATCACTTCTCTGGAATCAGATTACCATTCTAAACAAAAGAGTGCAGGTTAATGCCAAGGAAAAACATACACAAGCCACTCACACTCCATGAATACTATCTTCAACTGAAGCCCCCTTCCCAAGACAAAATTCTCATAACTGACAAATGTACTTTCAGAAACAAAATTCGTTTTCTAAAGTTCCATTCCCGGTAAACTGACTACAACAGAAATCTTTGAAGTACAATATTACATGATTAACTAACATTTCGTCTCTTCTCCTACCTCTATCCCGTACGTACTCACATGTTGATGCCCAGACGGCTCATCAAAATATACAGACGAGAGCTGCCCTCGAGTTCCTTATATAGGGGGATGCAAAGGCAACGGAATTTTCCATTGCTGCTCACCATCTGTCGGTTGTGGCTTGGTTCCGAAAGCTTTTCCCAAAATTCTACTATCTTCCTGAAACTGCGTAGTAATGTAACCTGTCTTATTTTAAGGTCTTTATGTCCTAATAAATTTGCTCATATCCCTGAATTTTGGAAGTTTGAAAACGATCTTTTAAATTTACCATTCAAACTCTTTGTCCTATCATGTCAGTTCTCAAATCAGAAAATTCTACATATTTTTAAGATCAGTTTCATGTACCTTACTCCCTTCCAAATCCCTTTATTTTTGGAGATGTTGTCTCTAGAAACTTTTCACTGTTCCTGTTGCCCATTAATAATTTTCATTCTTATTCTTCAGAATTAGATGTTAGAGACTAGCGGTGGATTATTTTAATTGAAACGTGCTTAAAAAATGAATTTTCATTAAGACAGAGTTCCTCGATGATATTCTGCATTGTTTAGATTTGACTTTTCTCATCTTTATTTCACCGATTATTGTTCATGCTCCATACCCTGGTGGTTTACAAACTTTTCCTTTGAAATTATAGTTATATACTTCGGCTCAACCTAAATATCTCAAACTACTGTCATCTTATTTCTAAATGAGGACCCTCAATTTAATGTAGTTTTCTTTCATAGATTATTTTTATTTAAGATTTGGCATTTTTTCTTTAATGAAAAACTAACTTGAAACTTGTTATTTGCTTGAAATTCTGTTGGTAACTATGTTTTTGACTTCTAAACCTAGATTTGTTACTTTCCTCCTAGTAGCTGAATTTATTAACTGCATTTCTTTCATACTTCTGTACATCCACTATCTTACGGTGTGATGTCAACTGACACTCTAGTGTTCCTTTATTTTAATTCTACGATTTCACGTAACTCCCTTCAGAAAATTCGTATGTCTTTGTGACTATCACCAATATGATTGTTACATTATCTTCTACTCCTGGTAATGTTATCTTTAGGGACACTGTCACCTACAGGTAAGTCCTTCCTGCACAAACCGATACCATTCCTGCTCATTTTTGGTTGCTTGTAAAGCCAACTAACTACGTTTCAATGGTGTAGTCAAGTGAGTGGAAAAAGAAAAATGGCCATTTTGAGTAGGCTGTAGAGTTAGCATGTTTTGTAACATATGGTACTCTACTATGTCTTGAATAACAGGAACTTTAAACAAGTATTAAGAGCTTTTGTCCTCAAGGGGGTAGAATCAGCCGATTGCTGGTTGAACACGGAATCATTTGCCATTAGTGGAAACTGCAATTTTTTATACTGATTGGAGCAGATATAGAGGTGGAACTTTGTAACTGATACCAGAAACCAAGAACTAAACACAAGAATACAAGCAGTTCTAAGAGTATTTATGTTTTTATTTCATAGATAACAATTACATACGAATTTTCTAGTTCCTTGTTTGCGACTATTTCCCTTTGAAAGGGTGATTACCAAAAAAAAAGTGATAGTGGTTAAGACATGCTGCTATAATTGTATTTATTTCTACAAGCTTTAGCTAACAGCTCAGTTAACATCTTTCCACATTTTATTGAGAAATGGCACCTACATTATGTTTATCAAACACAGAAGATGGGGAAAGGTACTGTGAAGGTAGCCAGTTGTATTTTTCTGTAAAAATTCCAATTCCTGCAGAATGTACTCATTCACCAGTAGTACATGAATTGGACAGAAAGGACTGCAGAGAGAACCAAGTTTTCTGAAAATGTAAATTACTCCTACCGACACCCATGCTTTGAAAGAACATCCTCTAGCCTCAAACTTATCCTTCTAGCAGATAATAGCTCAACCACAGTAGTTATGAAATGGAGTGACTGCATGATTGAATACCTTTGTCAATTATCACACAGAACTAATTGCTGTATCCTCACCTTTGATCCGACACACTTTGTCAACAAAATGATTTAAGAATTCATAGCAAATTAATGAGCTCCGCAAAGGTGTCTCCCTCTCCCCACTCTCCTCCAGTCCTACCTCCAAAACACCTTGCATCCTACCCCGTACCCGCTTCCCAAAATTGATAAGTCTAATAACCCAAGAAGTCCACTAGCCACAGCTTATGTATCTCCAACAGAATAACCGAGCCTAATGGGTGAGCAGTAATAATCAGGCCTGGAATTTTTGGAGAATGCTGCTTCAAATTACTGCAAAAATTTATAATTAAAATTTATTAAGGCCAAAAGTAGATGTGTTGTGAGATTACACCCAAAGAATTAAAAGAAATTAATAAGAAAATAGATGTGTAGGGAATTGTCACCAGAACATGCCCTCCATTAAAAAAATCTAGACGTCCTTGACTTGGATGCCAGCCTTTCTTGTTCTCAGGCTTCATTTGACTTCTTTGGGCTGCTACAGTAATCTTGAAACTGAAATTTAATATTCTGTTTCTTCTACCCATTGCTGTTGTAATATGCATTTACTATTATTGGTAAGTATTGTATTTCATGAGAGGGCTCTTATTTTCTCAAATATTAAGTTACACATGGGAATTTATTCTAATGGGGAATATATTTTTAAATTTATTTATTTACGCTTCGTCGACTGTTAAGGTCATTAGAGGCGGGATGGGACTGGGGACAAGGAATGGGAAGGAATTCGGCCAAGGCCTTTTTAAAGGAAGCATCCCTGCACTCGCCTGGAGTGATTTGAGGAAACCTTGGAAAACCCAAATCTGGATGCCCGGACAGTGATTCGAACCAGCGCCCTCCCGAATTTGAGGCCAGAACGTTGACCATTCACCCACCACGCTCAGTCCAAGTGTTGTTATCTATCTTTGAAATGTTTAACTCTTGTTTTCAGTATCTACATCTACATACACATCCATACTCTGCAATACACAAATACTGTGGGTGGCAGAGGGTGCTACGCACCAATCCTAATTCAGTGCATTCTAATCCCGAAACAGGAGGAGGAAAGAAGGAATCAGGGTGGCCACAAAGAAATGATTTAAAAATTCCCTGATATTTCCAGGTTTTCCAGGAAAGTTTGTCATACTTTTCCCTGAATTAGAAATTTTATTCACATAATTATAATATTTTAAGCTTTGATTACATTTTAATTGGAAAAACCGTTACAACTCGCAAAATTTAAAAAGACATTTCTAATTACATTTATTTGAATATCATAATCTATTTAATTAATTTTTAATACATTGCCGTAGATTATTATTATTATTTCGTATCAGAAACATACAGTTACACAATTACAGTCATCAAATTATAATCGACCAGAACTTGGCCACTTCCAGTGCATTTTCTGAGGCCTCATACAGTTCAGCTGCCGAACAGGATGCTGGACACAGTCCACACTGGAGCATGTGCTGGACAGTCTGGTCCTCACCGCAGTCACACTTGATATCACTGATCTCAGTATAGCCCCATTTTGCTAAATTCACTTTGGATCTGCCCACTCCTGATCTCAGCCTATTCAAAGATTTCCATGTCAACCATCCCTTGTCATAACCAGGTGGCAAAGATTCAGACACTCTTCCCCAGCCATGCGGAAGGGGAGTCTTAGCTTCCCATAGTTGCAACCTAGCTTCTTCAGTTGTTGTTGTAAGTTCCTGAGATATTCTTAGGAAACTTTTCCTGGACTTAAGTCTTTGCCTGTGAGGGATATACCCATAGTGGATGAGATTTTTCATGATTCACTTTCCTCCTTTCCTTGTTCACTGCTATTTCCCTTCGAACAGAAGGTGGTGCTATTCCTGCGAGACGGTGGAGCCATTCGACTGGAGTTGATTTTAAGCAGCCTGTTATGATTCTGCACGTGTCATTAAGTGCAATGTCTACTTGTTTGGCATGGGTTGAACTGTGCCATACGGGACAGGCGTATTCTGCAGCCGAATAACATAGTGCTAAGGCAGAAGTTCTAATTGTTTCAGGTTGGCTGCCCCACTGCGATCCAGCCAGTTTTCTTATGAGATTGTTTCTACTGGAAACTTTCAGCTTGGAGTTCATGCAATGTTTCCTGAATGTAAGTGATCTGTCAAGGGTCACTCCTAGATATTTTGGAGTATCACAGTGTTCTAGTTCGACCCCCGACATGTTACCTTTAACCTACAATTTGCTTCTTTATTCCTTAGATGAAAAGCACATACTTGTGTCTTCGTAGGATTTGGTTTAAGCTGGTTCGTGCTATAATACCTTGACAAATCTTCCAGAGCGTTGGTAAGGGTGCTCTCCACTGATTCAAAGTCTTTGCTCTGTGAGACCAGAGCAAGATCATCAGCATACACGAAACTCCTGCATTTGCGTGGTATAGGCTGATCATTGGTATATATGTTAAACAATAATGGGGCTAGCACACTTCCTTGGGGTAGACCATTCTTCTGTGGCCTCCAACGGCTATGCTGACCTTGGAAGTCAACAAAGAATCTGCGGTTCTGCAGAAGAGTAGCAATGAACTTACTAAGAATAAATTCCTGGTCAGATTGTAGAACTTGACTAGTAGCAGCTGATGGTTGACGGGGTCATACGCTGCTGACAAATCAACAAATACCACCCCTGTTACCTTACGAGCTTCAAATTCATCTTCTATAAACTGCGTGAGGTTTAGTAGTTGTCCTGTGCAATTTTTACCCGGGCGGAATCCAGCTTGTTCAGGAATAAGCAAAGGATCAACTACAGGCAACAGCCGGTTTAAGATCATTCTTTCAAGCAGTTTGTAGAGGTGACATAAAAGTGCAACAGGTCTAAAATTCTTTGGACTGTTTCCTTCTTTGCCAGGTTTAAGCAGGCGATCACTCGGCTCTTCCGCCATATCTTTGGAATTTGCATTTGCCCGTAGATGGTATTTTATAACTAATTTAATAATCTTATGAAAAGTAATTTAAAATGAGTAAAACAGAGACAAGCTAGTGATAAATTAGCACAAATTAAACTGCTAGTATTTGGTATATAAAAATCTTTAATGATTTTTAAATTGCTCATCAATAACTTAAATCTCAGCTACAAGTTTAACTTTGTATTTGATGTCAAATGTTTTTATTAGCTACATGTTTTCTTTTCATATCTTCTGATTCGGTTATTTTATCTTTCTTTTTTCGGCGTTCAATTTCTTGAGATACGTGAGTTATGGTAAGAATGAACTAAAGATTTTGGAACATCAAGAGTTGCAACATCCCCTTTTGTTTCACTTAACCCTTTGACTGCTGACGGCGGATCGTGTACCTGCCGCGCTGTGGCCTTCTACCTGTGCTAAGTGATTATCCCTGGGGACGGAGCCGTCCAAGCGGCTTCACCCGCCCTGTGCTGAATGTTTCTGGCGAAGCACTGTGACCTCTCACGACTGATACAGAATAAATGCTCTCACTACATAGTTTCTCTGCAAATAAATTACTACAGAATAAAACTGAATCATTAACCCTATTTTTCATAAGTAAGAATTATTTCCTGCTTGCATTTTTCTCTCGATTTTTGCAGCTTATGTCGAAAGCATGGTGATTCTTAAATTTACGTCAATAGTTTACAATTCTTTCTTTTCAGTTTCTGTAGGTTCCTTACTGTATTAGAGTGTTATTGTTGATTCGAAAAAAATGCTAGAAATATTGTATTCCACACTTACATACCGCGTTCAGACCACGACTGTAAAATTAGAGATATTCGAACTCATACAGAGAGTTAAAGCCATCCGATTTTTCCTCGCGCTATTCACGAATATAGAAAGAGACCTTAAAATGATAATTGTTCAAGCAGCCTCCCCCACACACCAAAATTTGGTTTCCGGATTATCTTTGTAGATGTAGACACCCAAAACATCTCGATGTTGACTGAATGTTTGCTGCGCTTTTGTAATTACCCGATTATACGTAATTTTGTTTCTTTGATGAAATTTGTTCCACATAAGTACTCAAAAGATTTTTCATTTCTAAGCTATGAAGTGTCTGTCCATTAATTACGTGATGTGAAATAGAGGGGGGGGGGGGGGGGGCGGGTTGCGGCGAAATCGCACGAAACCTCACCAGAGTAACAAAAAGCGGTAACTGGACATAAGTTCACTAAAAATTGGAGTATTTAGAAGGACATCTCTGGTCCAATATTCCCTAATTTTCAATCTTTTTCACGCTAGGCATCAGAAGACAAATAGCTCTGAAACAATACATTTCATCATATCCAGTATCTTTCCACTTTGATATTCGAGAAAGCTCTGATTCCTGGAGTATTCTTCATAGTAGTTATACAAAACCGATTCTTTTCATCAGCTATATGTGCGCGTGCAACCGGGGGCAGGTGTGAATTCGAAGGTTACTTGTCATGAACACAGCACTTAAACTGAGAACAGGTTTATTGAGAACTCAAACATACACCGCAGCACTGACTGCCTCTTGGGCAGAATGCTCTTCTATTTATACACAGATAGAACGTACTAGAGATTACAAGAGTATTAACAAATGAAATGTGTAGAAGTTACAAAGTGACCTTAGGAAACATGTAGAATCTTCTGGAAATAATAAACAGAATTAAATAATTTTTGTCAGTGGGCGGGATTGAACCGGCGACCTTCGGTACCGCAATTCGTGACGCTACCCGCTGCGCCATGCTGGCAGACGGTACACTGGCGTTCATGCGGCATTGCTCCCTCTCCTGAGGAAAACAGCGTCCGCTGTTAGATTTCTTTTGGGGCACGCTGAAGTGTCCTGGATCTTGATCTTGTCGTGGGTCCTCTGTATGGCAGTTCTGGAGGGCCCCTCCCGGTTGTACTATTATCTTCCTGTCCGACTTCCTCAGTATCCAAACCGTCCTCAGAGTCCTTGAACAAGAAGCTGGTTGTGCCTAGCTGCTCGTCAGGATTGTAGTAAGGCTTCATGCGGAGGACGTGAACAATGTCCCTTCGTTTTCGTCGTTTCGAAGACGGCTCATAATCCTCGACTTCGTATGTGACGTCTGACCGGCGGCGTATGACACGATACGGACCAAAGTACCGCTTCAGTAACTTTTCTGATAGCCCAACCTTCCGGACAGGGGTAAAAATCCATACGAGATCTCCTGGGTTGTACGCAACAGGTCGGTGCTTGCCGTCATAACCGCTGACGGTCCCTTCTCCTGGGTGGCCAGTGTTCGTATGCGAGCCAGCTGTCTTGCTTCTTCGAACCCTGGTAATGAGCTGTTTTATATAGTCATCCTGAGTGTCGTCCGGCTGGAATGGGAACAGCGTATCCATTGTGGTCTCAGCTTCACGGCCATGGAGCAGAAAAAAACGGAGTGAAGCCTGTCGTATCTTGCCTTGCTGTATTATAAGCAAATGTGACCACTGGCAGTATTGTATCCCAATCCTTCTGCTCAACATCCACATACATCGACAGCATATCGGCTAATGTCTTGTTGAAGCGTTCTGTGAGACCGTTTGTCTGAGGGTGGTATGCAGTTGTCATCCTGTGGACAACGTCGCATCTTGACATGACCTCTGATACTAATCTTGACTGGAATACCTTTCCACGATCGGATATCATCACACGTGGTGCTCCATGCTTCAAAATAATGTCTTCTACTAGAAATTTTGCAACCTCTGGAGCTTCTGCAGTCGGCACAGGTTTGG
The DNA here is from genome assembly GCA_031002005.1 of Vandiemenella viatica. Classification (NCBI taxonomy): domain Eukaryota; kingdom Metazoa; phylum Arthropoda; class Insecta; order Orthoptera; family Morabidae; genus Vandiemenella; species Vandiemenella viatica. The sequence goes on from CM061920.1 coordinate 128,037,685, forward strand.
TGACAGCGTAGCGCGTGAGGTAGTCGGTGCAGACTATTATCCATCGGTTACCGGCTGTCGACTTCGGGAACCTCCCTAAAAGGTCGATCCAATTCGGTGGAATGGAACTGCTGCAGGCGGAATTGGTACTAGATGACCTGGAGGTAATTGCGGCACATGTTTCCGTCGCTGGCACTCTTTACAGTGACTCACATAATGCTTGACAGATCGGTAGAGACCCTTCCAGTAATACCTGCGTCGGATTCGGTCCAGGGTCTTCACAAATCCCAGATGACCGGATATTGGAGCGTCGTGGAAATACTTGAGAATAGCTGGCTGGAGATGAGCTGGAACGACCAGAAGCCACTTGGGGCCTAGTGGATCGTAGTTGTTCTTATACAATGTCCCATCTATCAATTGAAACTCTCCTTTGGCCGGTTCTCCTTTCTCCAAGGCGTCTATGGTTCTTAATAACTCTGAATCTTCCCTCTGTTCAGCTGCAACGTCACCTAATTCAGCGAGGGCTGAAATTCCATTCATGCTGTTGTGTTCTATTAAAGGATTCCTTGAAAGGCTGTCGGCATCCTTGTGTTTGCGTCCGTTTTTGAATACCACCGTGACGTCGTACTCTTGAAGTCTAAGTGCCCATCTTGCTAGTCGACCTGATGGATCCTTCAAGCTGGTTAGCCAACATAAAGAATGGTGGTCTGTCACGACGGTGAAAGGTTTGCCGAATAAATACGGACGAAACTTGTTGATAGCCCAGACAACTGCGAGGCATTCTTTCTCGGTTGTAGAGTAGTTTATCTCGGGCTTAGAGAGTACTCTTGATGCATAGGCTATCACCTTCTCAGCACCTTCCTGAATTTGCACAAGCACTGCACCGATCCCATAACCGCTGGCGTCAGTGTGAAGTTCAGTTTCTGCATTCTCGTCGTATAAGGCTAGAACTGGTGCGGAAGTTAGAGCCTCCTTAAGTGCCTGGAAAGATCTTTCTTTAGTTTCATCCCAGTAAAACTTGGCGTCTCCCTGCAAAAGTTCTTGCAGTGGACGTGCCATGTTACAGAATCCTTTTATGAAACGCCGGAAGTATGAGCACAGCCCAAGAAAGCTTCTCACATCACGAATGTGCTGAGGAGTTGGAAATTCCATGACTGCCCTTACTTTATCTGGATCAGCGCGGACGCCATCTCCGTTGACCAGGTGCCCCAGGATTTTTATCTCTTTGGCGACGAAGAGGCACTTCTTCGGATTGAGGCGGAGTCCTGCAGTCTGAACACACTTCAGCACCGTTGACAGGCGACTCAGATGTTCTTCAAATGTTTTCGAGAAAACAACAATGTCATCTAAATAACAAAGACACGTCGTCCACTTAAGGTGTCGAAGTAAGTTGTCCATCATGCGTTCGAATGTGGCCGGAGCGTTGCATAATCCGAATGGCATTACTTTGAATTCATAGAGGCCATCAGGTGTAATAAAAGCCGTCTTTTCTCTGTCAGCTTCGTCAACCTCGATTTGCCAGTAGCCTGTCTGCATGTCCATGGTTGAGAAGTATGTAGCTCCTTTCAAGCAGTCTAAGGCGTCGTCGATGCGCGGCAGTGGGTAGACATCTTTCTTTGTGATTTTGTTCAGCCGCCGATAGTCGACACAGAATCGCCACGTACCATCCTTCTTCTTTACGAGGACTACCGGAGATGACCAAGGACTCTCCGAAGGTTGAATAATGTCATTATGCAACATCTTCTCCACTTCCTCTCGAATTATTCGCCTTTCGACTGGTGACAATCGGTACGAGCGCTGGCTAATGGGCGGATGATCCCCAGTATTGATACGATGCTTTATCGTGGGCCGTTTCGTCTGACCTTTTATTTGCTGGGGTGTGAATACACCAGAGAATTGGCGTAGTATAGCTAACACCCGGTGGTGTTGTTCCTTGGTCAGGCCGGACCCTATTGGCAGTTCCATAGTTGTTTCCTCCAGCGTGTTGTCGGTACTAGTAACAGAGCATGGATCTTCGTTAATGACGTTGAGCTCGCCCTCCTGGACTGGTTCAGCTGTCCCTATGCACATTCCCTTGGGGATAATTTGTGACTGCTCGTGACAGTTGGTGATCCAAATGTCTCCTCGACCACCGATAATGCTTATGATAGCCGCTGGTATGTAGATTTCTTTCGTGAGCCTAATAAACTTTCTACTATCGACAAGCACTTCAAGGTTGCGGTCGTCCGTGTTTTTGACTGGGACTCTTCTCATTGCGAACGGCGGGATTGTCACGTTGTCAACGGCGAATAACTTCCCAGAAGATTCTGTGTTACGTGTACCCGTCGCAACGACTTCTTCAATTTGCAGCTCAGACGTTCCACAGTCAATGACAGCTTGGGATGCCTTAAGGAAGTCCCATCCAAGGATGACATTATGACTACATTCTGTTAAAATGACAAATTCAACTGGCTGGGTCCTGTTGTTGATGGTTATTCTCGCGACACAAGCTCCAGCTGGCTGGACGTACTTTCCATTTGCGACCTTTAGCACAGTTGCCCCCGTATCACGGAACATTGTCTTCTTTAGTGTGCGACGATAATTGTCCGACAATACGGAGAAAGAAGCTCCTGAATCAACCAGCGCCCGGACAGGTTGGCCGTCGATTATAACGTTGATGAGATTTCCCGACATCTTAGTGACTGTCATCCATGGAGGATTTTCATCTGCGGCGGCCTCACCTCCGTAGATGGTCGCCTTGCTTAGTTTTCCTGCGTGCGGCGGCTAGGGGAGCGGCTGGTAGCTCTGTCCGGCGACGATGAACGGCAGCGGCGCGTCGGGGATCGACCTCGTCTAGGGTACGGCGATGGGCTTCTTCCCGTAGGTCGACCGAACTCGTCAGCGGGTGGCTGCCTGGGGTAGAACTGTTCTGATGGCGGACGTCTTGCGGCAAAATAATCGTCAAATACTCGTCTTCTCTCTCTGCAGTATCGTACGACATGTCCAGGGCGCCCACAGTGGAAACATACTGGCGCGTTGTCTTCTGTCCTCCAGACGTCCGTTCGTCTGCGGGACGTCATAGGTGCCGGAGGATTTGGTTGTGGCCGTGTCGGCCGGTTCCTAGGCTGCCGTTTGGCAGCTGCAGCATACGTCATATCAGGGCGAGGCCATTCTTCACGTCGAGTGCGATTGGCTCGGCAGACAGGAGCTATTGTCTGAAATACCTCTTTTTCCGCCGTGTCGGCTCCTTCATGACCCACTGGGCTTACATCCATGGCCATGATCTGATGCTCACTCGGTTCAAGAGTCCCAGCTGCCATGAACTGTTGTAATTCTTCTCTCACAATTTGTCGTATGAGAGACGCAAAGTCGTGCTGGTCTTCCACAACTGCCATAGGGACTACGTTGGGAAGTCTGTCATACTTCTTTCGCCCAACCCTCCTTTGTTGCATCTCCTCAATCCGCTGGCACCACTTGATGAACTCTTCCGTCGTAGCGACGTCTTTTATCAGAAGAGCTTGGTACATGTCTTCTGCAATACCTTTCATTAGGTGCGTGATTTTGTCGGCTTCAGTCATATTCGGGTTGACTACGTTGCATAGGGCCAAAACATCCTGTATGTAAGATTGCGTCGGCTCCCCATGTTGTTGGGCCCGGTTCTTCAGTTGTTCTTCCGCCGAGCGGATTTGTCGCTGGTGGTCCCCAAACGTTTTCTTAAGTTCCGTCTGGAACATTTCCCAGTTATTCAGTTTATCTTCGTTGTTCTCGAACCACTGCTGGGCGGTTCCGTCCAGATAGAAATAAACATTTGCCAAGCACATGGTATGATCCCACCTGTTGTACTTGGCGACTCGGTCGAACCCTTTTAGCCATTTGTTAGGGTCCTGTCCAGCGTCTCCAGAGAACACCGATGGGTGTCGAATGTGCAGCTGGCTTGCCGCCATGGGTTTCCTAATGACGCGGACTTTCGGAAGGACGTACTGAGTATATCCTTTGTAGTCCAGTTCCAGTCCGTGTAGGCGGCGACTTTTACGTTGCCTAATCGGAGCCACGATGATGCAGCTGTTGCACAGGGTACCCGGCGCCTCCACCAAACTATGTCGCGTTGCAACCGGGGCAGGTGTGAATTCGAAGGTTACTTGTCAATGAACACAGCACTTAAACTGAGAACAGGTTTATTGAGAACTCAAACATACACGCAGCACTGACTGCCTCTTGGGCAGAATGCTCTTCTATTTATACACAGATAGAACGTACTAGAGATTACAAGAGTAGTTAACAAATGAAATGTGTAGAAGTTACAAGTGACCTTAGGAAACATGTAGAATCTTCTGGAAATAATAAACAGAATTAAATAATTTTTGTCAGTGGGCGGGATTGAACCGGCGACCTTCGGTACCGCAATTCGTGACGCTACCCGCTGCGCCATGCTGGCAGACGGTACACTGGCGTTCATGCGGCAATATATTTCGTCAGTTCTTCTGTAAGAAATAACATGAAAACTGACAGAATACTTGACACATTCCCTATTTGACACGCATGTCCCAATAGTGTAACATCAAATGCAGTGACTAACTGGACGAAAATGATTTTCTAGTTAGATTTATCGCCAAGACGTAATTTCTACGTAGCCGTTTCACTATCACTTTCTGATTCTTCAGAACAACTAACTTGTTGAAACATGAGACTGCATTGTCACCCCTCCTGACGAGTATGTTTTAGGATTACAGCTTTCCGATTTTGTGGAAAAGCTATCACTTCCATCAAAATGAAGTAGTTCATCCTCAGTGTCGCTCATCGTAAGAATCTCCATGATTTATTCCTCAATGCACCCACGAAGTTTTTCAATTTTCTTTATAAAATACAGGACACAAAGAACACTGATGTAATATCCATTGAACAGTGAACTGTAGAGCGAAGCCTAGGCTCCCAGGCTTATTCGTACGATAAGCTAGCGACCAAAACTGCGAAAGGCTATTGAGAAATGTGGCGAGAAGTCCGCTTTACGACTCAGGTAGTGGCGTGTCTATATTTGTCATCAGCACACAGGTAGCGGCAGGCGGGTGCGGCTTATCTCGTCATCAGCACTCAGGGGAAATCTGACGGCTGCGGCTATACCCGTCATCAGCACTCGGGGCCCACAGGCAGCATACGTGTATACACGTCAACAGCAGTCAAAGGGTTAAGACAGTCATACATTAATCGCTGAGCAATTACCTTCAGAATTTACTGAAAACCTCTCTCAATATTAACATTGCCACGAGATAAAACCATGACTGTCTTTAAAAGTTTTACTATTGACTGGATTAGCGTGTCCAAGAATTAATTCATCCCAAAAATGATCTAGGCGTTTACTTGTTCGTGAATAATTTTTAAGAACTTGCAATGCCGAACATTGAGAATATAAATTGTTGAAATCTTGATTAATTTCATCAGCCTCATTACCACAGAACAAATTATTTTCATTCAAAATAGTGAGTAGGCTTTTAGTCTCCTACTTCTGACTTCGGAAAAATGTGCAAGACTAGGATCAAAACACGAGACTGCTTTGGTAAGTTTATAAAGTGACTATGTGAACAATTTTCCTGTAAAAGCTTTCAAAGCAGGTGCGGCATCTTTCTGCAATTGTAGAATCATGAGATCGGTGATATTTTTAATATCTCTTTTAGTACCAAATACCATGTCAATTTGACTGTACAAAATCAAATTGTTTTCATCAGTTAAGTCTATACTTGATAATAAGTCAATAGACTTCAGTACATCTGCTTTGATAAATTTTTGCATTATCCTATGGAGAACTGTTACTAAAGAGCTGCGAAGAAATGGTGCTATAGGAGCATTAGCTTGATATTCTTGTAGGAATGGTTGTGATTCAGCTGGTAATGACCGAAAAAATTCTAGTTTTGCTGGCAGGAAAGGATCTGAAAGAGTCTCAGTTACAATTTTGTAACTGGTGCTAGTCGGTTCTTTTTTATTATGCTGTAAACTCCTCCACCATTTTTTATGATTAGGAATAATTTTGATAGCACAAGCAGCCAACTGTAATTTTCTATCTAATGGGGTGCACAAAATTTTTTAGGATAAAGAGTTGATTGTGAATACTCTGTTAACTGAGCGTGGCGTGTTAGTACGTCTTTAAACAGATAAAAAACTGACCATAAAAATGAACAATATTCCATTTAGTGGCCTCAATTCCACATTTAAATCCTCCATGCATGTTATGAAGACCACAACTGTCCATGTCAAGTACCAAAGTATCATTTATTTATCTAGTTTTCTGTAGCTCAGCTTTCAATTCTCCGAAAAATTTGTGATTAACATTTGGTGCATCTATTGAGATTTTTAATCTTTTAAGGCTTATAAGGAGCTGAAGCATTTCCTTGAAGGACAGATGAAAATCTGAAGCTCTTGTGTGACAAAGAAAAGCAGATGTTAAGTATCGTGTACAAACTTAATTCTTTACAGAACTCCAAATCCATTTGAGTTTCTTGACAAACTTTGTTGAGTGATTCATCAAATCCTATAGCAAAATGATAGATTCCATCAGTCTACTTTTATAATAAGGAGCAATTCCATGAAGAACTGAGTAGGTAATTTTAGTTCGCTACAATTCCATTCCTCTGGCTATTCGACTATCGTTGAACACTTTTTAAAATACTCTACGTCACTTCCCGCTGTGCACATTGACTTGTGAGTCATCAGTATCTGAATACATCAAAATATTACTGCACAACTTACTTCTTCTTTGAGAAGAAAGGAGTGGAGTGTATTTTGTGCAGCCGGAATTTGTTCTTTTTCCTGAGTCGTAATAGGATTAGAAACAGTAAATTTTTCAGACAAACCATGTTTAGTTATCTCATTACTTGTTTGTTGCGACTGACTTAAAAGACTTTGAAAACGATAGGCAGTTTTGTAATTCTTAAGTTTGTTACTATATTTCATTTAGCATTTTGCACTTTTAGAATCATTTTAACTTCTTTTAACTAAATATTAAAATCTGGATTAATCAACATATCATTTTGAAAGCGTGTTATCATGCTGAATTCATTAGTCTGAAAATTTAAAAAAATGATATTTTTATTATGAAATTAAATACATAAATAGTAAACAATAGTAATAACATCCAAAATGCAATCGTCATCCATCCAATGAATGTTCAAAAATAATTATTAATTTAAAAAATAGCAGTAGAAAAATTTGATATAATCATAAAAATTAAGAAAAACTTCCATTTGATAATGAACTAAAACCAACGATATTAGAAAACACTTCCACTTTTAATTATATGTGACCGCACGAGATGTGTCTCGGTTATTCTTATGCCTCATTTACACTATCGCGCGAGCTTATTCGAATCGAGATAGCACTGCATGAACACACGGTACGCTCGCATTGGACTTCTCGCGTAGTTGCTCACGAGTGCCACTAGCTTCTGTGGCTGGTGTTTGGTGTGAGTCAAAGACACTCGTTGTGAGCGCTAATACGCTGTTCAAACTGTCGCATCGATGCAACATTCGAAAAAACTTTGACGATCGAACACAGATAACGGTAATTAACATTGCGAGAAAAAAATACCAAGAGTTAATGATCAGTAAAATAAATTATTTATACCCTTTTATCGGCTATTTCAGGTTAAAAATATATAAGCTGAAATGTTTAATGAGAAATTTCACGCTCGATTAAAATAAATTAATAACTTAAAAAATAACAATCTTTCTTCCACATATTCATAAAAATTAAGAAAAACTTACTATTTGATAATAAACTAAAATATTTATAAAATACTTTCACTTTTAAATTATATATGATCACACGATATGCGTTTGCGTGTTTGTAAACAGCAGACGAAATTTCATGACAAATGAAGCGATTGTCACTTAGCTAGCAAACTCAACTGACCAGAGGGCTATCTATAGCTACATAGCATATAGTTCCAGGATTCTAATGCCACATTTACACTTTCGATATAACAATGCAGGAGCACGTGGTACGGACGCCGGTCCTCTCGCGTGGTTGCTCGCAAGTGACGCAACATCGGTGGCGGCTTTTTGGCGCTAGTCGAAGGTACTCGTGGCGAGTTCTAGGGTGCTGTTTACACTATAGTTGGCTATTTTATGTTAAATGTATGTAAGTTGAAATATCTAATGAGAAATTTCATTATTAAAATAAATTCAAGACAACCTTAAAAAAATATCTAAACTCCCAGTAGTTGCAATTGAATTCCCTGATTATTTTCGAAATTACCTGAAAACCCTGATATTTCCATGAAATTTCCCGGTTACATGAAATTCCCTGATAATTCCCGATATCCCCAGTTTGTGGCCACCCTGGGAATGTATTAGTACGGCATCTTATTTCTCGAATCTTATCACTCCTGCGACCTAAATAGGTTGGCAGAAGAACTATTTCGTTGCACTCGTAACTTAAAGATTTTCGCATATTCTCCAGCAAATTCAAACAAAAACGACATCGTCTGTCCACCAAACAATCCCAGCCCAACCCGCATATCAGCTCTGTGACACTTACATAATGACTGTAACTAGCAGTCACAAATCGAGCGGCTCTCCTCTATTCTTTCTATAATGTGTCAATCAATCCCTTGCGATACGGGTCCCAAATTCCCCAACAATATCCCAATTGCAAACGCACCAGTGTTTTGTACGCTATTTCCTTTGTATGAGCATTACAACTTCTCAAAATACGACCTACAAATCATAGTATACAATTAGCTTTGCCTATGACGGAAGTTATGTGCAAGTCCCATATCATGTTGCACTGTACTGTTATGCCTAGATACTACAGGGAATCTACAGTGTCAACAACTGAATTGTTAACTTTGTACTCGCGAGCAAACGGGGTCTTTTTGTTACTTATTTGCATTGCCTTGCACTTTTTTCAGTTAAGTGTAAGCTACCATTTACGGCACCATTCTGAAATAACATCCAGATCATGCTGAATTTCTAAGCAATCATCAGAACACCTCACTTCCCTATAAATAAGCACATCATCAGCAAAAAATCCAATCCTGCAATTAACATTGTCACCGAGATCGTTTATAAAAATTAAGAAAAGAAGTGGTCCTATTACACTTCCCTGAGGAATGCCCAAAATAACATCCAGCGTAGAAGAGGCTTCCCCGTCAACAACGATATACTGTGACCGACCAGTTAGAAAATCCCGTATCCAATTGCAAATCTGATCAGCTATACCGTATGCTCAAATCATCGCTAAAAGTTGATTGTGTGGTACAGAGTCAAAAGCTTTCTGAAAATCCCAGAAAATAGCATCAACTTGTGATCCTGCATCAATAACTTTCATTACATCATGCGAAAATAGAGCCAGTTGCGTTACGCACGATCGGTTCTTCCGAAATCCGTGTTGGTTTGCTGTAAGTAACTCGTTTTCATCTAGAAACTTCATAACGTTAGAGCATATGACATGCTCCAGAATTCTACTGCAAACAGATGTTAGAGATATGGGTCGATAATTCCTAGCATTTCTCCAAACTCCTTTCTTGAAAACGGGAATCACCTGCGCTATTTTGCAGTCAGATTTTTCTTTCTTCTAAAGATTTACGAAATATATCTGACAGAAATGGTTCTATTTCTTCTGCGTATTCCGAAAATACTGTTACTGGTATACCATCAGGACCCGGCGCTTTCCCCCACTTCAGGAGCTTTAGTTGCTTTATAATACCTAACCTATCAATTTGTACTGCATCCATCTCAAACTCTACATGCTGTGGAAAAACGGGAATGATTTCCATGTTTTCATCAGTGAAAGAATTTTTAAATTCGGTATTAAATACAGTAGCCTTGTCACGGCTGTCATCAACTTCCCGACTGTCTTGTGGTATAACTGGCATATTGTTGTCACAGTCACTTACTTTTTTTACTTATGACCAAAATTTCTTTAGATTTTCGATGAGGCTCTTGGAAAGTGAGTTGCATCTAAAGTCATTAAAGGCCTCACGCATCACATTCTTGACATGTCATCTTGTAACAGTTAACTTTTCTAAATCACTCCTACACATCGTCCTTCTTGATCGTGCATGTATCTTCCTTTGCTTTTTAAGTAACTTTTTAACTTCACATGTATACCACTGGGGAACGTTCCCATCCCTGATTGTCCTTTTCAGTATATGTAAGTCCATACTTTCCCTGACTATATTCACAAATCGAAGCCACATCTCTTCAACCGAGCCTCTTCCTTCTATAAAGGTAATGTAATTATCCCTCAAAAACGTTCTTAAACTCTTGTTAGGGGCCTTTTCGAACCAGTAAAGGGTCGAGTCTTGTAGGGTTCCCCTTAATAGGTCAGGTGTGCACTACACACGTGAATCGGCTACACGGGTGGCAATGCACTGGGTGGTTTTTTAGGCTGAGGGAGGAAGACCTGAAACACGAAATTCAGTTACGGGCAACCCAATCAGATGCAACTCCGGAATGTAGGAGCAACGTAAAAGAATCTCGTCAGTTAAAAGTTCTCGTAATTAACTGTAGAAGCATTTGTAACAAACAACCGGAACTTGAAAGCGTTATTTGTAGTACAGAATCAGATATCGTTATCGGTACAGAAAGTTGTTTGAAACCGGAAATTAGTTCCGCCGAAACTTTTAAAGATAGCATGAACGTTTTTCGTAAAGACAGATTACATTCTCATGGAGGTGGGGTATTTATAGCTGTGAGTAAATTTCTCCCATGTAATGAAATAGACGTCGATACGATCTGTGAAATCATATGGATTAAACTCAACGTTGCTGGGTCAAAACTCATCATAGGCGCCTTCTACCGTCCACCCGATTCCGACATAGCTATCGTTGAGGAGTTACGAAACAATGTAAATAGTATAGCTAGCCATTTTAAGGATCATGCTATGATTCTAGGAGGCGACTTCAATCTGCTTTATATTGACTGGCGTAATTACGTTCACATCACAGGTAGCAGGGATAAGGCAGCTTCTGAAGTAATTCTCGAGTTGTTGTCAGATAATCATCTCGAGCAGCTAGTTAATGAACCTACGCGGTGTCATAACGGTACCGAAAACATTTTAGACTTGCTGGTTATCAACAGGCCAGAATTATTCACCGACATTTCAACGACCACAGGAATAAGCGATCACAAAGCGGTAATTGCGACTATCAAATTAATGACCAAGCGAAAAAGGAAAAAAGGGCGGATTGTATACAGATTCAGTAAGGCCTCAAAGGAGTGTTTTAGAACCTGCCTGAGGAATAATTAACATAACTTCAAGTCAATAAAGGACACCGTTGAAGAGATGTGGCATCGTTTTATACATATAGTCAGGGAAGGCACGGAAATACATATACCAAAGCGGACAATAAAGGGGGAGAATGATCCACCGTGGTACACATGCGAAGTCAAAAGATTACTAAAAAAACAAAGGAAAATACACGCACGCTCAAGAAGGAAGGGGTGTCGCAGCGATTTAGAAACCTTAGCTGATTTAAGAGGATGTATTAAGAATGTAATGCGAGAGGCCTTTAACGATTTTCACTCCAACTCGCTCTCTAAGAGTCTCACAGAAAACCCAAAGAAATTTTGGTTGTATGTACAAAAAGTTAATTGTACCAACAGCAATATTCCAGCACTAATTCATGAAGGTTCCGAGGTTAATGAAAGCCGCGATAAAGCTAACATACTAAATAATGTATTCAAAAATTCCTTTACAAATGAACATAAGGATAGTATTCCCGTTTTCCCACGCCGTGGCGAGTCGGTGATGGAATCATTACGAATAGATACTGCAGGTATCGTTAAACAATTAGAGCTCCTGAAGTGGGGGAAAGCACCGGGCCTGGATGGAATTCCAGTAAGAGTATTTTCAGAGTATGCGGCGGAAATCGGGCCATTTCTGTCTGATATATTCAGTAAATCATTAGAAGGGCGAAAAGTACCTTCAGACTGGAAAATCGCGCAAGTAACTCCGATTTTCAAAAAAGGTGATCGAAGTGATCCTGGGAACTATCGTCCCATATCTATAACATCTGTTTGTAGTAGAGTTATGGAGCATATTATATGCTCGAACATTATGAATTTTCTAGATGATAATAATCTGCTTACAACAAATCAACACGGATTTCGGAAGAAAAGATCATGTGAAACACAGCTGGCCCTATTTACACACGACGTTATGAAAATTATCGATGCAGGTTCACAAGTAGATGCAATTTTTTTAGATTTCCAGAAAGCCTTTGACTCTGAGCCACACAACCGCCTTTTAGCGAAGCTTCGAGAGTACAGTATATCGGATGAGCTTTGTGAATGGATAAAGGATTTTCTAACCGGTCGGTCGCAGTATGTTGTCGTTGAAGGAGAAAGTTCTTCTAATCTAGATGTTACATTGGGCGTACCTCAAGGAAGTGTAATAGGACCACTTCTTTTCCTAATTTTTATAAATGATCTCGGAGACAAAGTGAAAAGCCTTTTTAGATTGTTTGCTGATGATGCGGAAATAAAGGGAAGTAAGAAATTTGGCCGATTGCTTAGAAATTCAGCGCGATCTGGATGTTATTTTGGCTTGGTGCGCTGAGTGGCAACTTACTCTAAATTGTAAAAAGTGCAAGACAATGAGCATAACTAACAAAAAGAATCCAATTGTTCAGAAATATGAGGTAAACAGTTCAGTTATTGATATGGTCGATTCTATGAAATATTTGGGAGTAACAGTACAAAGGAACATGAAATGGGACATACACATTAATTCGTTAGTAGGTAGAGCAAATTCTAGGCAGCGATTCATAGGTCGAATGTTGAAAAATTGTAATGAACAAACAAAGGAGATAGCGTACAAATCTCTTGTGCGTTCACATTTGGATTGTTGTTGTGCCATTTGGGACCCATTTCGTAAGGGATTGATCAAAAGTATAGGGAAAGTACAGAGAAGAGCCGCTCGATTCGTGACCGCTTGCTACAGTCCTTATGAAAGCGTCACAGAACTGATTAGTAGATTATGTTGGGAGTCTCTGGCAGATAGACGACACACGTTTCATTTAAACTTATTGGAAAACATGCGTACTCCCACTTTCACTTTTGAGTGTAGTAAAATACTTCTTCCACCAACCTATTTGAGTCGGAAGGACAGGAAAGATAAAATTAGAGAAATAAGGTGCCGGACTGATTCTTATATGAATTCTTTTTTCCCTCGTACCATTAGGGATTGGAATGCACAGCAAAGAGATTAGCTTTGGTGCTGAGCACCCTCTGCCACCCACAATTTTTTGAATTGCAGAGTATATTATTAGATGTAGATGTAGATGTAAACGACCCTTTATTTTTTCTTTTTGCGCGCGGCTGTTAATTTTACCATAGCAATTACAGCATTGTGATCACTAATACCCGTGGTGGTAGAAATGTCCATGAATAATTCAGGCCTATTTGTAACGATAATATCTAAACAGTTTTCTTTATCGTTGTGGCATCGCGTTGGTTCAGTGACGAGCTGCTCAAGATTAAGATCTGTGAAAGGTCAAGAATAATCTCACAGGATATTTTATCCCTGCCACCAGAAACGTGGGCATAATTAGTTCAGTCGATATATGGAAATTTGAAGTCACCTCCTAGTATTATTCCATGATCCAGAAATTGACGAGCTATATTACTTACATTATTTCTTAAGGCCTCAGCAACAGCTACATCTGCATCTGGTGGACGATAGAAAGACCCTATTACAAGTTTTGCCCTTTTTACTTTTAGTCTAATCCATAGTATTTCACAGACCATATCGATATTTATTTAATTACATGACAGGTGTTTACTAACAGCTATAAATACACCACCTCCATTTGAATGTAACCTATCCTTATGGAAAATATTCATGCTATTGTTAAAAATTTCTGCTGAACTTATATCCAGTTTTAACGAGCTTTCAGTACCTAATACAATACTGCTTCCGTGCTACTAATAATGCTTTCAAGATCAGGCTGCTTATTACAAACACTTCTACAGTTAATAACGAGCACTTTTAATGGTCGAGATTGATTTATGCTACTGCTAACGTATGGTGCTGAATTTAACTGTAATCCCAATTTCGGGTCTTCCTCGCTCAGCCTAAAAAATCCCCCAATGCAATCCACACGGCCCCTGCCACCCGTGTAGCCGATTCAGGTGTGTAGTGCACACCTGATCTGTCCAAGGGAACCCTACACGACTCGATCCCAGGGCGAAGATCTAGGAATCTGTGTATTTTTGTTTGTGAAATGTGTAATTTATGAGGCAAGATTGGTAACTGTTCCAGCATTTGACTAGGTTATTGTGAGATATGGCATGAGTACAATATCATTTTCCTATTAGTATTCAATCTTTTTTAAAGTGTTTATAACTTTCGAATATGGCTGTGATAGATTTTTATCAGATGGTTTTACCTCCTTTATAACAGAAGAAAATGACATGCACTTGACAGTAGTCAGAAATTATCACTGATTTGTATTCATTGTATTATCCTAATGATAACTTATTTTTTCTCATCAAACACTTTTAAAATAATATGTGGCACTCGATTTTGTTGAAACAAAATGTATAGGCAGAAAGCCTAGAAAAAGAAACCAGTAATAAACAAAAGTGATAAGTTTATTATGTTAAAAAATTAACAGAGTCTGTATAGATCTATAAACCGCCATGAACATGTAAGCCCCTGACGGGTCTAGGAGAGTTCCAGTTATTAAGGTCCAAGGCTATGATAGGTTGATCTGATATTGGCAAATACGAACATAATTTGTGTTTCGCATTTAGGCTCCTCTCTGAAAAATTTGAATAAAATTTCTGTAGCTTAAACAACTTAGACTATTAAACACGGACAGAAGCGATTGTGCTATTGTTTAATTGTTTCATAGCTTGTGGTCTCATGACTCAAACTGACTGAAATACAAACCTGACTTGTATTTGACCCTAAAAGTTTCACTCTGCAAAATTTTAAGAATTTATATTTATTTTAAAGGGAGTGTGATCATCCATCACAGCAACAATTGCTTCAAAAGCAACTAGTTGTTTTTGATTAAAGCTGAGAAAACATTTATAATTTAACCTTTGGTTGTAATGGCAGTAATGGCCGGAGAACTGTATACGGGTTCCAGATTATCAGTGTTATTTAATAGCTAAGCAACTTTGAGGAAATGAATACCCCCTGAATACTCGTTTAGGCAACATATCTGAAGTCCACTTTAAATAACCTAATAATCCACATACAATGGACACAAACAAAGACTATTAACAAAAATGGTAAGAAAATAATTTCTGACAAGCAGTAAAATTAGCAGACGTTTTTACTAAATTGAAATTTAGCATAAACCGGAATGACAAATGGCATTCATATTACAGCAGAGACCACTTAAACTTTTTTATGTTGTTTTCATTAGTGACATGTTACTGAAGAGCAATTCCACATTTTTTCAGCCATCAAGTTTTACTTTTTTTTTTTTTTTTTTTTTTTTTTTTTTTTAATGAAATACTCTGGGAAGCAAAGTTAATTATTGTTTTCTGGCAATTCATTTTGTAGAAGTTACTTAGCTATTAAATTGTGCTCATATCCTAGTAATATCACTGGTATTTGTTAATATGCAAGCAAAGGCAAGCGTGTGATGTTCTCCAGCCAATATCTATCAAGATGAGTGAGTGAAGTTATGAAATTATTGCATAGATTAATATGAGTATATAAAAAAATTATATCTAGTTTACTCAAATTTTACTATCATATTTGCTGTAGTGTTAACTTACTGTGTAAGAGCATAATAATACGTATAAGGATTGAATTTCCTTTTTGAATATATGTATATACAACTTCCTTCGAGCCTGCCCCAAGATGAGAAACCTCCTTCCAAAAATCCTCCCTCACCCAACCAGAACCTGCTTCAGCAGACCACCAAACCTCAACCAACTCTTGATCCATAAACTCGGGCTCCCCAACCTGCAAGGCAGCCCCAGGGTTCGTTTCCTTGCAACAGATCCCACAGCAAATTATGCAGTATGCACCCGCCTTCCACCACCTTTACCAACCCCGTAACTGGGGAAAGCTTTCCCATCACAGGATTTGTTACGTGTGTATCCTCCCACGTTATATATCAATTCACCTGCAACCATTGCCCAACCTCCTACATTGGTCTGACTAAAATCCACTAGCCATCAGAATGAATGGACACAGACAATCGGTTTTCACCCAGAACCCTGACCACCCCGTATCTTATGATGCCACCACTCATGGCACCAACAATCCTTATACATGTTTTGCTATCCGCGCCATTAGAGTCCTCTCTGACGGAAGCAGTATTTCGGATCTCAGAAGGCTTATCAGTACCAACTGGGCACCAGACAACCACCAGGACTAAATTTAAGATAGCACCAATTTTCCTCCCACCCATTCCCCTCATCTCCTTCCTTTTCCCACAGAACCATCGCTCACCAGAGCCTATTTTTTGTAGTTTGTATCTTCAAATTTAGCTTAATTATAAATTGCCATTTTTTTAAAAAAAAATTGATTTCATTTTCATATATTTCTCAGTGTTTTTTTACATGCATCCATTACTTAATAGGCAATTTAGGACCATCAGCTGATGTCTACCATGCTTCCGCAACAGGTCCCTATGGACAGGTTTATTATCTATCTCCCCGCCATGTTGTTTCAACCCCCCCCCCTCCCCCACCATGAGCTACCGGCCTGGCGGGCTTACTCAGTTGGCTGCCAGCCTCCAACATGCAGCCATCTCACTACTACTGAAAAAGGGCCATAGGCTCGAAAATTTTATTCTACATGTGTACTTGTTTTTTTCATGTATTGACTCCGCAGGAATCCTCTTCTACGGTAAGTGGTAGTTTTTCTCCTATCCTAATGTATATTGATGGAATACAATCTCGGATGGAAATTTTTATACACACCTACTTACATTGCACCAATTTTTACTTTAAATCCTTTCAATGTCTGAGATAAATTGTTTAGCATATTCCTTGGTCATTTAGTTGATTCAATTTAATTTAATTGTGATATAGCGCCTTATTTATAAAGAAAATTTTATCTTTCACTTAACTATGCATTTAAGTTTACAGTCATGGTCACCTCTTTCCCTTTCGCTTACTAAAATGCCTTGCTGTTATATGTATATACTTGCTTTGGTCCGGGACTCATTGGCATTCTGCCGCTCTCTTCTCTGGCGGTACCATTTTACCGTCACAGGAGAACACACCAGTCCACAGAGCAAGGACTCACTTTTTCTCCAACTCCCAAGTTCGACCATGCTGCTTTGGTCCGGGACTCATTGGCGTTCTGCCGCTCTCTTCTCTGGCGGTACCATTTTACCGTCACAGGAGAACACACCAGTCGACAGAGCGAGGACTCACTTTTTCTCCGACCCCCAGGTTCGACCATGCTGCTTTGGTCCGGGACTCATTGGCGTTCTGCCGCTCTCTTCTCTGGCGGTACCATTTTACTGTCACAGGAGAACACACCAGTCGACAGAGCGAGATTGAGCCCAGTCTACAACAGTTTAAACCTGCATCTTCTCTGGATCCTCCCCGGCTCACACAAAACCATCCCCTTATTCTATTCCAGGAATTCCTCACATCCTCTCTTTCCTCACCTTCTTTCCTAAACTCCATCCCACCCTCTAAAAACCTCAGCAATATGGAAACTCGAGCTATGAGAGAACTGTCCAAAAACCAGAACATCATCATCCTCCCTGCCGACAAAGGCTCTACCACAGTAATGATGGACCGCAATGACTATGTGGCTGAGGCCCTAAGGCAACTGTCGGACACTAACACCTACCTTCCACAAGCTACAGATCCCACTACCTCCATATGCCAGGAAATAAAAAATCTTCTTGACCTACAAGGCCCCTGCAAGGCCTCTCTCCTCAGTCCATCTCCCTCCTGACTCCACAGAATCCCCACACTCCCACACTGTATCTTCTTCCTAAGATCCACAAGACTGGTAATCCTGGGCGACCTATAGTTGCGGCATATGGATTGCCCACTGAAAGGATTTCAGCTTTTGTGGATCAACATCTCCAACCCTTTGTCCAAAATCTTCCCTCCTATGTGAAAGACACTCCACATTTCCTTGAACGCCTATTCACAATCCACACACCTCTACCTCCAGACTCTTTCCTGGTCTCAATTGATGTAACTTCCCTTTATACCAACATTCCACATAGTCAGGGCCTCAGTGCCCTAGAATACTACCTAGACCTACGACCACCACATAGCCTGCCTAGTACATACTTCATTTCAACCTTGGCCCATATAGTTCTCTCCAAAAATTTCTTTACCTTTACTTCTGTAGTATATCACAAAATCCGCGGTACCGCCATGGGCACCCGCATGGCCCCATCCTATGCCAACTTATTCCTTGGTCGTCAGGAGGAACGTTACCTGAACAACACTCCCTTTAAACCCACTGTGTGGTTCAGATACATAGATGACATATTTATGATCTGGACCCACGGCGAAAACCACCTCCTTGAATTCCTCCACTCCCTTAACAATAGCAACAATTCCATCAATTTCACCTGGACTTACTCCCGCTCACACATCACATTCCTCGATGTTGACATCATGCTCAGGCACGGTGTCCTACATACCGCAGTCCACATCAAACCCACTAATTTACAGCAGTATCTACACTTTGACAGCTGCCATCCATTCCATACCTAAAGTTCCCTCCCATACAGCCTTGCCATCCGTGGAAGTCGCATTTGCTCTGACGCTCATTCTCTCCATCAATACTCACAAAACCTATCCCAAGCCCTTATTTCCCGTTGTTATCCCAGGGATCTTGTACATAAATAGATCTCCCGCGCGATCAACCACCCTCCACGTAACCACTCTCACTTGTCTCCTACAAAAACCAACCATAGCCCTGCCTTTGTCACTCAGTTCTCTCCTGGCCTTGAGTCCATCAACCATATCTTGCGACAGGGGTACGACTTCCTTCGCTCATTTCCGGAAAATTCTACCCAATGTCCCTCGTGCATGTTTTAGCAGACCACCCAATCTTAAGAACATCTTAGTCCACAAATACCCTCCGTTAGACTCTCCAAAAGCACCATATGGATCTTATCCTTGTAATAGACCCAGCTGTAAAACCTGCAGTATGCTTGCACCCACCACTACATATTACAATCCCACCACAGGCGAAACTTTCCCCATTATTGGACATGCCACCTGTTCAACCACTCATCTTATATACCAACTAACTTGCCGCTATTGCACCAGTTCTTACATAGGCCTCACCACACAGCAACTCTCTGTTAGAATGAATGGCCACAGACAAACAGTTCACACACGCAACCTGTACCTTCCAGTACCAGAACATGCCAATAGCCATGATTCCAACAACCTCAACGACTGTTTTACTGTGAGAGCAGTCAGAGTTTTCCCTGACAGCACCACTGCAGCAGAACTCCGGAGATGGGAACTAGCGTACCAGAATATCCTGGATACGAGACACCCACCTGGACTTAACCACCATTAAAATCCAATTAACCCATCACTACCTTTCTCCTTTTTTTTCCCCCCCCCCCCCCTTCTTCTTCTTCCGCCATGTTTATACCGTACCATTACTACATTTGCTCATTTTACCATCGCCTACCAATATATTAAATATATTATCTCAGACACTGCATACCGATATCGATAGTCTACTCCTTAGCCGTTCCCCCCCCCCTTCCCCCCACCACTACACGGTTAGTCATTGGGTAATGTTCGTTGTGCACACACGTTCCGAGCCTAATGGCCCGTTTTTCTATTTGTGATCAAGGCAGATGCCGAAATATTGTGTAGTTGTTTGTCAGCATTAGTGTTCTCTCATCGCATCCGTCCACTTTGGTATGTGGCGGGTTAATTTCCCTTTCTTTTCTTATTTATATCTCCTAGAAGCCGCTTCCATTTTCCTTAGTTGCATCATGTATATACTTTTGAGTGATAAACAGTTATTACATTATTTTTTAGCGAAAATTTGTGCATTTTTGTAAAAAAAAATTAACAAACATAAGTCTGAAAGTAAGTATGTATGGCAAAGGAATAGAAATCAGAAGATTGTCTGAAAATGAAAAAGTTGGAGGGAGGGAAAGGATTGAACTGAAAGATAATCCTGGAATTGTTAGTAATTAGTAGGTATATCAACATTCATTAAAGACAGAGAACCATGTCATTTCACTGGTATCTGTGACAATTAAATGAAATCAACCAGTAAAAAGTATCAAAGAGAATAAAGACCAAAAATTATTAAATTTCAGGCAGCAAAAATTTACAGTTGTTGAAGAAATTTAATCATGCAGAAATGCTATCACACATAATTTTTTCATTCTCACTTATGAAACATAAATACAGAAATGTCATAAAGTTTCACATTAAAAGATTTTCCTATTTAACCGCAAGTGAGTTGGCTATATTTTGTGAGAGAGTTGCAGGAGCAAATATTGACAATTTGATGATAAAGACAGTAATAAAATTTTATGAATACCTCTTTTAAATAAGAAAAGTTAATTTTTTTTTTTAAATACTAACACAAAGAGTAGATTGGATGAAATAGGACATATATACAAAAATCAATTTTTTCCTTTGGTGGGATGGCTAAATGAATTTTTATCATATTTACTACATATGATATTTATGAAATTAAATTCCTTTATGCTTACTCAAATTCTCAAGGCTAAGTATGTTTAATTAATATAGAGGCAAAACATTAATTTTGATGAGAGTTGATAAATACCTTTTTTCTTCTGTAGCTCTGGCCCTCCACCAATGTATATCTCTGGATCTATGTACAGATAATTTTTTGTTCCTGCTAATTCAAATTCTTTTGCCTCAGAATTGAGATGAATTCTTATAACATTACCAATATGTACTATTGTCAAATTATTCCAAAAATTTGAAGTTATGTAATCACCCATCGTCGTAACTATTGGTTCAGTTCCTAAATTTATTTCTATGTGCACCAGATGGTTTTTGATAGACACACCAATGTAATGTGTGTTTGGTTCACCACTAGCATAAAACAGAACTGAATCATCAAAATAAGTCTGGAAAAAAAAGGACAGTGAACTTAGTGTTAGTTGTTTGCAAAATTAAACATTACTGTTACAAATTAAATCATACATAAATATTTGCTAATTGTAAATCTAAAAACTTCAAAAAGATGATTAATTTCTTCATAAAAGTTGGAGTAAAGCACATCATGTAAATAGGTTTATTTATTTACTTTAGAAAAATAAAATCAGTGAGCTAGACAACAGAAAAAATCAATAAAGCATTAGGAAATGACCTAAATATATATTAAAATCCTGGATAGTTGAACGACTAGTTAAAAATGTGTTGCAAATATATATACTGTTTGAAATGTGATTCACTGAAACAGCTTTTAAGAAAGTTGTCTTCAGCTATAGTAGATAATAGTGTACACAGGTAAATTTAATGAATTTTCAGGGCGCTAATGACCCCGTCATCGACGTGCCCTAAAACCCAAAAAACAACAACAACAACAATGAATTTTCATCATAACCATCAGCCAATTGGAATGATGTGACCATTTAAGAGTTATGAGTTCAAATAGAGGTTGAACAGTCTTCTCTAGTAAGAATGGTCTTGGGCAATCCTCTACAACCACAACCCTGTATACGTACTTATCACAACAATCTGGTGGTCTTCCTCTCAGTCTCTGATGATTTCTTGAACTCCACTCCAACACTGTTTTTGTCTATCTTCAAGCAACATGACTAGCCCACTGCTGTTTCATGTAACCTGTCTTTTCCAAGGTGTCTGACTTTTGTAACTGAATTAATGTCTTCTTGTCTTTTCTTATTGAATCTTGCATTGATATTTCCATTGCTCTTGGGATCATTCTAAGCTTTCCTTTTGTAAATTCATTTAGTGTCGAGACCTCAAAGCAATAAGTCAGGATGGGAAGAATGCGTTGATCATAAACTACTTTCTTTAGATTTTAGGGCACAGATTTGAGGATAATAGAGTGCCTTTACAAACCTTGCCATCCTAGCTATGTAACAAATTGATTATAAGGATAAACTGGATGAAAGAAGGCTTATACATAAAGGCAAATATAGTAAAATCAAACTTTTTGGAATGTATTTATTAAGTAATAGTTTCTATTATATTATTTCAAAGAAAGAATGAGTATGTGGAAGGACGATACGGAGCATCGGTGGGTAAGCAGTAACGTTCTGGCCTTACATTTGGAGGATGCAGATTCAAATCCCTGTGCGGTCATCCAGATTTAGGATTTCTATGGTTTCCCCAAATCACTCCCTGAGAATGCCTGGATGGTTCTTTCAAAGGGCACATTCTGATGGATATAAAACGATTTAGTAAACCAGTGGGCAGAACTGAAGGGGGAAATAGGTACAATTATTAAAAAGCATAAATTTCAGAACTGAAAAAATATTTTGGGGACGGTCTCAGAAAATGGAAGGATGACACAAGTACAGTGGAGTCAAAGTGAGAAAAGTTCAGGGAGATGATAAAAAATGGTGAAGAAATGTTTATTTCAGAACAGCAAATAAAGATAAGTACAGATCATACTTAATATAACAAAGAGGTGAGGAAGTTAAAGAAGTTGGTTAGAAGAGAACACAACATAGTTAAAGACACAGCAAGACTGTAGCTAACATTTGAAAAAGCTAAATAAGGAATTAATAATGCCAAAGAAAAAGGGTAAAAATGGGTTTATAAAGAATATTGTTGGTGCAGGGGGACCACTGTCTGATGCATCTCGATATTTCTATAGCTATATCAGAAAACTGATGGGAAGATACGGTTTTGAGACAATTATAGATATGATGGAGAAGAAGTAACCAAGGATTTGAAAAAGGCAAGGTTATTAAGTAACTGGTTTAATGAAGCTATTAGGGGCTATGATTCAAGAATGGTAGGAGATAAATTGGAGTATGAGCCTATACACCCAGTTAGAAATAAGCTAAATTAAAAAAAAAAAAAAAAAAAAAGCATAAAGGGGCTGATGTAAATAATATTACTATGGATGTCTTAAAGATGGCAGGATATGACATTATACCTTATCTTGGAACATTATTTAAATTGTGTCTGGATACTTGCTGCTTATCAGATGACTGGAAAAGTGCAATAGTAGTGCCTATCCATAAAGGAGGGGTGATAAACAGGGTCAAAAACTACAGAGCAATCAGTTTGACATCAGTTGTAAGTTATTGATATGCAACCACATCGGACACATCTCTGAGGAATGTAAGTGGTTTTCAAGTTGTCAGTATCGCTTTAGGCATCAAACGCCATGGCACCGAGCATGGTGGGTGGGTGGTTAACACTCTGGACTCATGTTCGGAGGATGCTGGTTCGAATCCCCATTCGGTCACCTAGATTTGGGTTTTCCGTGGTTTTCCCCAAATATCTCCCGATGAATGCTGGGACGCTTCCTTCAAAAGACCGTGGCCAAATTCCTTTCTGTTTCTAGTACCCACCTCTAATGACCTCGACGTCAATGAGGCGTAAAGCAATCATAAGTAAAAAAAAAAAAAATAAAAAAAAAAAATCTATGGTTGAAAATGAGAGCTGAGGTAGACACCTTCACAATGTCCCAAAAGAGTGACTTTTTTACATGGCTGGAAACCCGAGAAGAGTTTATTTACACACAATGCCATGAAAAACTATGAGCTTACAATTTTCAATTTTTTGTTGTTCTTTTCCATCTCTTTTTTCTTTTTAAAAAGGAAAAGAAAGAAATATAAATTGCTTGCTATAGATAACACTACCACAGATGTTGGTGCAAAGACATTGCATCATACTGTGAAGTATTATTTAGTTTAAGTCTTGAGATTGATTGTATTCCAGAAAACTGTAAATATGCCATAGTTGTACCATTACAACAAGGAAGGGGAGACAAATAGGTTTGAAAACTATAGTCCTATTACTACAGAACAAGAAGAGAAAAGAAAAAAGGGGGAATGGAACAAGCTGATAATGTGGCAGTGGATCTTCCTAAGGCATTTGACAGCATTAGCCACGGAATGGTTGTGCAAAAGATTAAGATCAATAGGATAAGCCAAGATGTATTTTGCTGGATGGAGGAACTCTTAAGAGTTAGGTACCAAAGAGCCGGTGAGTAATGCAATATCAAAGATGAAAACAGTTGTGCCACAAGGTAGAGTATTGGGATCATTACTGTTCCTTAATGTATGATTCTGTTGCTGATCTACCGTCAGAGATTAGGCTTTTTGCAGATTACATAATGCTGTTTAATAGGATTTTGAACATAACCCATCACTTACCACAGATAAAGTTAGAAGGGCAAGTATGAACATGAACCCACATTAAAATATTTCAGTAAAACTCTTAGTAATTTAAAAGGTGAGACATGTGGCAAAGGGAGAGATTACACATCCAGTCCTGCCACATCACTGGGTCAGAGATGTGTACCATTACAATTTTGGAGGGATGGGTATTGCAATGGTGGATGCTGACCAATGATGACTGTGAAAAAGTAGAATCTATATCACAGTAAAAGCAAAATAAAATGAATATTTTTTTAAAAATATTATAAATTTTGGATCTGTTTAGAAATAAATTAAAAAATATTAATGTATATTTATGATAATTTAAGTGATGGGTATTATTACCAAATTGGTTTAGAACCAAAATGAAATTTTTTTAGAAAAATTATTCATTTTATTTTACTTCGACTGATTGTTATTATGATAATATAAGTGACGGGTATAATTATAAACATACATTATTTTCTAATAATTTTATTACTATTTTTAAAAAGAGTCAAAATTTAATGTTTTTAGAAAAATTATTAATTTTATTTTACTTTGACTGATCATTACAGAGATAACAGTTTCCCAAATTTATTGTTTGGCAACTTCCTCCCTCCACAATTTCAATCCCCACCCCTCCCAAATGGTTCATCTCTGGCTCTATCCTGTGGCAAGTATGGATCACCTTTTTCCTTGCCATATATCTCACCTTCTACAAGTCTAATGTTTTTTAATGAGAATTCATGTTTTCATGTTCATCCTGACCCTCCTGGCATCATTTGTGGTAAGTGACAGGTTATTATTCTTATTTTCACTGACTAACAGCAGTTTCGTTGTAACCATTATCGAATAATAGGATTACGTTTAGAGAGGATTGTGAGCAAAGGCTATCTAGCTGGGTAGATAGGCATGGATCGAATATAAATTCCAATGAGATTGAACCTACCAGCATATGAATGTAAAAATAAAGGTTTCACATAATTGTTCAGTGGAAGGGGAATTGCTTGTTGGAGGAATAAAGTGAAAATACCTGAGAGTATTTAAGATTGAAAGTTTTCACAGCATTGTATATAAATAAAATTCTGTCGGTTTATGGATTCACTCTGCTAGTTACCTGTGAGGCTTTTATCCACCAAA